>CM042016.1:104341042-105071042 GCA_023525715.1 Cichorium intybus | reverse complement strand
AATACGAAACACATAAATATATATAATTATTATTCTTTTGCAATTAGATATCAATATTGATGTGTTTTAAAGAAAAAAAATTACGTTTTAATATTCACAGTTTCATAACTACAAATTTTATCATATTGAGAATAATGTAAAACGTTATTAAAAATAATGAAATTTGTTAAGTTTAATGTATTTTCACATAATAAACAAGTGTGAAATAACAATAATACGAAAAAAAACATGTTTCTTAATATGTGAATATCGGTTCGTACGGTTATTACCTTTTAGTGGTTCTCATTTGAACCCTTTCATATATATATATATATATATATATATATATATATATATATATATATATATATATATATATATATATATATATATATATATATATATATATATATATATATATATATATATATATATATATATATATATATATATATATATATATATATATATATATATATCAAGGTTGTAAAGCTAGGCGGTAGGCGGGCGGTGGACTGGGGCCTAGGACTAGTCGGTCTAGGCGAGGACTAGTCGGCAACTAGGCGGGGAGTATTAATTGTAAAAAAATTTATTTTTTAAAATTTAGATATTACCTATATCCCTACAAAATAAATAAATAAGCATAAAAATTTGATAAATCTAAGTGTTTAAATATGTAAGTCATCAAATATCAGAATGTTTAGACTAATTAATGATATTTTTGACAATTTTAATCATCAATAATCGTAACTTAGCCACCGATTATCATAATTAATGACATTTTCTAAAATTAAATTTTAAAAATCTAAAATTTTGATTTTTTTTGAAAATTTGATAATTTTTTAATATTGTAGAAATTTGAAATTTTTTGAAAATTTTGAATTTTGAAAAATTGAAAATTTTGCCGCCTAAACCTGCCCAGACCCGCCTAGGCCCGCCTAAACCCGATTTTGACCGCCGTTGACCAAATCCGCCTAACTTGACCGCCTACCACTAATCGTAGGCGGAACCCGCCCGCCTAGCGCCTAGGCGCCGCCTAGGCCGACTTTTACAACACTGATATATATATATATATATATATATATATATATATATATATATATATATATATATATATATATATATATATATATATATATATATATATATATATATATATATATATATATATATATAGGGCTAATAACATAAAAACCACAACAGTTTTATCAAAATCCGGTTTAAGCACTATATTTTTTTTTGTTCTAAAAAAACCACTCATACTTTCAAAAAAATTCGTAAAAACCACTCGTATTTTCAAAAAGATACATTGCGACCACTATAACAAATTAAAGTCATGATTGTATGTTGCCAAATCGGAACATTTCTTACCCCCGTCGCATTCAAAACTTAGTGGATTCACTTGGACACTCTATGCATTCACAACGTGGCCGAAGAGTTGTAGTTACGAAAACTAAAATTATATGTGGACAACATTATGTATCATTTTCACTGCAATGAAGTTCCTATATTTGCTTAAAATGTCAATATGAAACTTTTCACATAAGCTTTCGATGAAAAAAATCGTTAAAATTTATAAAATAAAATGAACAATGGTCAATATGATTTTTTTTAAAGTATGAGTGGTTTTTATGGAACAAAAAGAAATATAGTGGTTAAACCAAAATTTTGGTCAAATTACGGTGATTTTTATGTTATTAACCATATATATATATATATATATATATATATATATATATATATATATATATATATATATATATATATATATATATATATATATATATATATATATATATATATATATATATATATATATATATATATATATATATATATATATAGAGTTGGGATCCAGTAAGAAGTAATATATCACTAGGAATGTAAGAAATCAGTAATTAAGGTATGAATGCTTATAATTAAGGTAATAATGATATATTTTTGTAACTGATTTCAGATCATTTAATCTTACATATATATACACCAAAAATATGGTTGCATCTTAAAAGACATTATTATGATTTGATAAGTGATGAGATTCCTTCCTACCTTCCTACCAAAATCTTATTTCTTAGTGGATCCCAATTCTATATGTATGTGTGTGTGTATATATATATATATATATATATATATATATATATATATATATATATATATATATATATATATATATGTATGTATGTATGTATGTATGTATGTATGTATGTATGTATGTATGTATGTATGTATGTATGTATGTATATATATATATATATATATATATATATATATATATATATATATATATATATATATATATATATATATATATATGAGAACCACTAAAATGTTGAGAACCAAGAGAACCACTAATTCACAATTTAATAACGTTGTCTTTTTTATTTTTAACACTTGTCTTTTATCAAAATAAAAATACGAAACACATAAATATATATAATTATCATTCTTTTGCTATTAGATATCAATATTGATGTGTTTTAAAGAAAAAAAATTACGTTTTAATATTCACATTTTAATAACTAGAAATTTTATTATATTGTGAATAATGTAAAACGTTATTAAAAATAATAAAATTTATTAAGTTTAATGTATTTTCACATAATAAACAAGTGTGAAATAACAATAAAACGAAAAAAACATGTTTGTTAATGGGTGAATATCGGTTCGTACGGTTATTATCTTCTAGTGGTTCTCATTTGAACCCTTATATATATATATATATATATATATATATATATATATATATATATATATATATATATATATATATATATATATAGGGCTAGGATCAAATATATCCATACAAGTATTGTGTAACCTTGAAACTTAATCTGGACCACTCATTTAAAACACATTCTTTTAAGAATGTACAAAATTTAGTTCATTCTTTTAAAAATGGTAAGAACTCATTCTGTCAAAAACTTATTCTGTCAAGAATGTGTTTTTTTCATTGTTACGAGAATGAAATCTGATGGCCAGGATTTGGTTACAGGGTAACACAATAATTGTCATTCTTATTATAACCTAGCCCTATATATATATATATATATATATATATATATATATATATATATATATATATATATATATATATATATATATATATATATATATATATATATATATATATATATATAGTATGTTATTATACAACGAGTAAATAAAAAGGTAAACCAAGAAGAATATAAAAGTTATCCCAAATGCATCATATGATGATAAAAATTTTAATTTTAATAGTTGGGAATTGGTTTGAATCTCTTTCAGCTTTCAATTCGGGCAACCATCTTTGAAATGGTACAAAGTAAATCTAAAGAGAAGGAGAGTGACAAGCAGAACAAAAGTTACAGGTATGTTTTTCCATTCTTCCACTTGTTTTAACCCAAAACCTGGTAAGAGTAAAAAATAAACATATTTGATATCAATGTGTGTGTGTGTATGCAGCCTGCCTCCTTATATGTATCCTTAAATTTCCCGAAAAAAATGAATGATAGAATGTTCTAAGTGAATAAGATTGAATCTCTTTAAATTCGTGACAAATTTGATCTTTCCCTCTTTTTACGGTCCCGGATAATACGTTCGAAACCCGTATCCAATCAGGCTTCTTATGCGTATCTTTTATTTTGACAACATAACTCTCCTTGATTCTTGGACATTCTTTTAAAACTAAAATGTTTATATGTTATAATGGGATTATGAAGGAATAGAATAGACATGGTAATTGATTGAACAAAGTAATGGAATGTATATATTTTGTTGTCATATTTGGTTGGTTCGAAGAAATAGAAGAAATCATTCAAACATGTGTAATTAATAACCATAGAATAAAATAAATTCATTGGTAAATGGATAAAAAACGTTATTTTATAAAAAAAATTATGACTTAAGATACATCGTTAAATAAATTACATATAACCATATTTTATTTCGTTTAAATTATATAATATATGTTTGGCAAATAATTAATAGATAATCATATGTTATCTAAAAAATAAGAAATAAAAAACTAGATACCATAGAGTCATAAAACATAATTATAATAAAAACACTAAATTAAAAAATGATATAATTAATGTTTTGAAATTTTTAAAAAGATTAATATTTATTGAAGATTATATAAATAAGAGAAATTTATAATTATGGTATATACCATTCTATTCTCGAATGAATGAGAAAAAAACACTTCTCTCACATAGAATGAAAATTAGCCCGGTGGAAGAAAAAATCACATTCTATACTCAAATTTTCATTTATTCGTGCCAACCAAATATGATTTTTTTTTTCTTTTCATTCGATCGTAATGTCTTATTCCATTCCGTCCCTATTCCGTCCCTGATTACCGAATACAAAACTACCTTATATGTTTTTAATTCTCAATTAAATTCCCATGAAGGCTGAAACTAATCCGATCTTGGGTTAACACAACTTGGACTCGCAATTGGACCCTTCTTGGTTCTTTATTAGTAATCCCAACAATTCAGCCCATTACTAGTTAAACAATACAACACCTAAACGTTCAAAACCCATTCCCATTTCTCGTCTCCATTTGAATCACCAGTAATAAGATCCTCGATTCTTGCCTTCATTCACATAACAACATGCAAATCAATCAACTTGAGTATTATTGTACGAATAATCACCATTTAAAACAAAATGATAATAATACGAATCCGAACTCACCTTGGAGCAATACATTCTCTAATAATTTAAAAAATATCCAAAACCGGAACACGTTTTTGGTAGCAGTTAGAAGCATAGTAAATAAACAAAAACAAACAATGAATTCGTTGTTTGTGATGGAATAAAAAAAAAGGTTTCATCCAGCCTTCAGCAACAAGCCAGCCTCCAAAATTAACCAGCAAAATACCATATGGGGCTAGAACAAAGAAAGGCTTCCAAGATTCCCTTGCCATAAAACATGTCTTGTACAAAGGTTTTATAATGATTAGATTATAAATTTGGTTCATGTGGTATGTAGAAAATTGTTTAAAAAGTTTTGGACTAATATTAACGGTTCAAAATATGTTTTTTATTTTGATTTTGGTCCATAATAAATTAGAAATGACTTGAGTACTATTTAGTATTATTATTATTATTCTCAAAGTTTCTTTCTACATTTCAATAATTAAAAAAAGATAATACCAACCTCTCTCTCTCTCTCTCTCTCTCTCTCTCTCTCTCTCTCTCTCTCTCTCTCTCTCTCTCTCTCTCTCTCTCTCTCTCTCTCTCTCTTAATGGAACCAATCTTTTTAAACACCTCCCATTATCTCTTTCAACCAATCACGCTCCACCTTCCTCCCCAAGTTTCATCTAAACCGTAAGTTGATTTTTGTTGATTGAAACCCTCGTCCACCGTCATTGTTGATTTTCAAGAACCCATCACCGTCACACAAAATTGTTAAATTTTAACGCACATTGCACACACCATCACCATTGATGTTGATTGTAGCAGACGTCATCGCCTTCTTTATTGTTCAAAAATGCTTACTGTCGTTGTTGCTATTTAGAACTACCATCGACTCTATTATCGGTGTTGGATGCTTACTTCTACCAACATTAAACCTCAAGAACTCATTTCCGGTTATGTCAGGACCCGTGGTGGCTAGCAATATGCGGAATAATACATATCTAAAAGATTAATGGTATAAAATGAAGAACATAAGACAAGTAATCTAATAATCATATCTTAAACAGACATAAAATGATACATTTGAAAAATACATGTGCTAAGGAAGTATTCCCTAGCACTTTCTCTCACTAAACTAAAGACTACATTATGGTGCACACATATAAATGATCCATTCCTTCTCTATTTATATAAGAGAAAAGAATATGCATAAATACAAAGGGAATATTCTAGCCTAGCTATCACCTATTGTTGTAGAGCATTTCTAGCTCTAACAATCTCCCCAAAATGCTAGGAAATGAGGAGGAATACAAATACAAGGCTAAGATACACAATATCCGGAAGCAGTACGGATACGACTATGAGAAAAAAATACTGAGATGTATCAGATACTCTAAAGTGTCTATGATCTTTGGTGCTGGATAATAGAATCTATAATTATCAAAGGTCTTCGGCTTAAGAGGATTAGCCTCTCCAAGGAAAAAAAACTGAGATCCCAATCCACAATTAATCAATCCCTAAATATTGATCAATTCCGGAGGACTATGTCAACAATTAAACTAAATATCCCAATTATATGATCACATGTCCTCAGCAAAAGTCTTAATCATATCTTGTTACGCGAATCACTAAAGAACGTCATAGAGAATCAATAACAATCATAAGAATAACCTCCTAAGAAATAATAAAAATCCTATAATAGAGTCTGAACAATATATTGAAAGGTTTTAAGCAATCTATGAACTAATAAACCTAAGTTCACATGCAACCTAATAAAGGATCTATGTTTTTCTATCAATGAACATATAATAAAACCTAGAAGGCCAATAATAATTTTCTAAAGAATATGGATAACAAAACCAACCTTTGATTTTTGATCCAGAAGCTAGCAGCACAATTGTCCTGCCTCAAATGGAGTCACACCCAAGCAATGGAGAAAACAGCAGAGTTCCAGAGAGATTATCAAAATAGCGGAGGTTTAAGGGTGGCCAGGAGGTTCCTTTTATAACCTCAAAGGGTTACAGTCAAATCCCTAGAGGAGCGTCCTTAATGGGCAAGCCTGTTGACCATTTGGACCAAGGCTTCTAAACCTTAATTAGGGTTTCACCAACTATGGAGGTGGCCTCCATATTGGAGCCAACTTTGGCCCCTGCCACTAGCCAGCCAGTTATTCAACTATTGAATAAATACCAACCAGTCCCTGCACTTTTAATTAACTAAATTAATCACCAAATTAAATCAAATTAATATATTAAAACTTAAATATATTAAAAAACTATTTATTTTATTTCTATTGATTTATTAAACAATTAACAAATCAACCTTTCTCTCTACTTAACTCTACATCAATCATCCAGCTATGAAGGCAACCCAAATGGACTTTGCTTCAATTAATAAGATAAATACAATTTATATGGCATGGATTAGACACCTAATCCAACAGTCTCCCACTTGGATAAGTCTATTACTTTAATTGTTCTTTTATCTTCATATTAACCAACAACCTGCAGCTTCCTAGAAACTACTGCTGAACTCGGACCCAGTCAGTTCTGTCCATAGATAAGTGATCATATAATCCTTCGTCCAACAAGATATTTTCAGACACGAGACATGGATTGAGATTAATCTCTGTCCGATACTCTGTTTCCCGATTTCTGATTCTACTTATGACTTTAAGACCTCTAATAGAACACATCAATTTAGTCCAGGCTAGCCAGCACTTTAGTCAACTTCAAAATCATCGAGAGGCCTACAAATATCTGCTTCCTATTAGGGTCAAGGAACGAATAAGCTTCGACTCATATACTTCTGTCTTTTACTTATCAAAATCGCACACAACAATACGTTTCGAGTTACCGATGCGTTTACGCATTATCAATGCACAACCGACTCACAAATATCAATTCATATGTCTCTGATTCAAGATCATAAGATATTATCATCTCAACATTGCTTGTGATATAATCCATGAAGCAATCTATTGAGCGTGTGTTTATCCAATACTCAAATCTCTATTTCTAAGTACTCATGAACGTTGTAGCAGTCTTACTGCAATGTCTAACTCCTTAGACAATCTATAAACCAATTCACGACAGTCTTCGTTCATACTTACTCCCCAAAAGTACGAGCGACTGTGGACCTTTGAATAATTAAATTACTCAGGAAGTAAAACATGCGAAAATTGAAACATAAAATCGGACGGGTAGCTACTCTTGCTTATTACCAAGTCTCCACGAGGTAATCACCAAGTCAGATCCTTTATAAAACTATTATCGATTTCTAGATTTCTTTTAAACTTATAATTCATGTTTTATATCTATGTCTATATGACGTTTCACTCTTTCTATATACCAAATGTCTTACATTGATACACTTTATCTAATCGAACATTCTTCCGATGATCTCTCAATTTAGTCATACTGTCATTCTCACTTACAATTCCATTCTGGTGATGAGTAATGTGACTTCCCATGGCTCTCGGGATCTTTAGTCCACATGCCTAAGACTATTTCGAGGTGTTATGATGTGCCGGTGACCCACACGCGCTCCATCGGAATACCAACGAAACTCTTTAACCATTAAGTCCTTTAGCACCAAGTTTTACTAATTTGAAACTCTTTTCAAATTATTATTATCATTCACCCCAATCATTTCCCAATGATTTCTCACATCTGTTCAAAATCCATTTAGTATTCCCAGCCAGGTCACATCCTGAATCTGACTTACTATGCTTTAAGCATTAAGTCATCAGGACATGTTCATGACACTTCTGATCGATCCAAGAAGCTTGTGGAATCCGATCTAATCTTATTCCAAACCCTTTTTGGAATCTTAAGGTTACTTATAATCCTGGTGTCATGACTTTTAATAACTATTTCCTTTCGGAGACTCTTTCTCATGCATCTTGAATCTAACCAAGATCATGCTTACTATGGCTAGGTCTATACTGATGATAACATCTATCCGATAGACGTCTGTAAATTACGTGAGTATGTTGCACCTTCTTTATATCTCTCCTGCCAAATCATTACACTTTGCAATGATAGGAAACTCCTTTCCTGGGGCTATGCATCTTGAATCTCATCAAGATCATATTGGCAGAGTTTTGATCTATCTCATAGATGTTTACAACCACCTGAGTATGCCATATCTCTATTAGGTCTTTCATAGCGATGCGTTTCTTAACACCAAGTCATTACACTTTGTAATGAAAAGAGACGTTTCCTAGAAGCGGTATGTAACCTACATATAGTGATAGTAGATAACAGCGACACTCCCACTGGCTTTGACACGGTTATGGACTATTCACAAAATCCAGAACTTTTGGCACATTTTGAGAATCTGAAATCCAAACCTTTCTGACATCTTAATGGAAATCCTTCAGGCTATTCACAAAATCCAATCCTTTAGCATATTTTGAGAATTTGAATATCCTTTCTTGCGAGATTCCTGTGGGATTAATCCTGGGCCCATGTACCTCTGTATTGGCATGCTCTTTGTGAGTCCCTATTAGTGTGCCGGTGATCCACACGCGCTCCACTAACGACTCAAAATGTTCCATGTAGTATCTTTTCAGATTTCATCTTCTATTGAGAGTGCTTCTCCCGGAGTCAATTACTTGACTCCGAGTATCGTCTCACTTAACCAGATGTTCCGAAGGTACATTTCTATCCAGGTTGCTTTCTTTTGATGATTCAATTACTCCAATTGGTTTTTAGACCAGGTGTAAGAATCAATCAAATTTTCACATAGACTGTGTCTCGCCCTAAGGTTCTCTTATTTTGCAGCAAGTGGGCTCACCAATGCTTCCAAGTAGTCAAATTGTTAATTTGTACCAACTATAGTGTTTTATCACCAATCGGTTGTTGGATTAGGTGTCTAAGCCATGACTTTATATTTATATTTATCTTGTTAATTGAAGCAAAGTCCATTTGGGTTGCCCTCATAGCTAGAGGATTAGTGTAGAGTTCAGTAGAGTGAAAGGTTGATTTATTAATTGTTTAATAAATCAATAGAAATAAATAAATAGTTTATTAATATATTTAAGTGTTAATATATTAATTAGAAACTATAATAATTAATTAAGCTTTAATCTAGAATTAATTAGATTTAATTCAGTGATTAAATTAATTAATTAAAAGTGCAGGGACTGGTTTATATTTATTCAATAGTTGAATAACTAGCAAAGAGAAGTCCAGGGGCCAAAAAGTGGCGCCACCCTGGAGGTTTCTCCAGGATTGGCGAAATCCCTAATTAGGGTTTGGGGATCTGGTCCAAATGGTCAACAGGCTTGCCCACTTTGGAGGCTCCTTAGGGTTTCAAGTGTAACCCTAGGAGGCTATAAAAGGAACCCCCTGGTACCCTAATTCCTGCGCCATTTTCACTCTAAGATTACTCTGCTGGACTCTCTTCTCCATTGCTTGGGTGTGACTTCATTTGAGGCAGGATCTCTTTGCTGCTAGCTTCAAGAACAAGATCAAAAGGTTGGTTAATTTCTTATTTGATCTTTAGAAATTATTATTGGCCTTAGGTTTTAGTTTATATCTTCATAGAAGAAAACACAGATCTTTCTAGGGTTGCATGTGAACTTAGGAAAATTATTTGTTCATTGATTGCTTAGAAATCCTTCATCGGTATGTCACCCCGATCATAACTACTTATGATGGTGATCAATACTACTGGTTAAGAGAAGATTATGTCAGTTTTTAAAATAGAAATCCGATTTCTGCTCCAAGCATAGAGATGACTAAAGGTTCTTTCATTTTGGCTAATCCTGAACTCATTCAGGACTGTCCCAACTCCCACTGTTTCCTTAGACCATGAGTTCTTTCTAAAAGAGCTCTTCTTTTATAGGTACAGCAGGATAGCCAATGAGACGACATTGCTGATCAGGTTCAGGCTAGTCATGAGGTTCGGACGAACGCTACACGACCCTGGACTTTCCATGTGTAATTGGGACAATCCCAGCTTTACATTTCAGACTGTGTCTGCAAAACCAACTTAGTATTGGATGTGGTCGGAATATGGTTTCTATGGTCTGACTAGTTTAGTATTCAATGTATCTCATACATCGAGGGTCGAACTATTTCGACCGACGCTCCATCATCTTCCTTAAGACACATTATAACCATTAATGTTCTTGGAAGAGAATAGACTGTGAAACACTTTCTCAGTTTATGATGTCACTTAGGTTCTGTGGATTTTAGACTTCCTTTAAAGCCCTTGAACTGTTCAAGGTTTCAATTCAATCGCTTATTCTGCTAAGCGAAACCATATTCGTCATACCGATTGACAAATATCGCGAAGTATAACTAATTGTGTTCTTTTCGAAGATTCGAGCAATACACAGTAAATGATGTGTTTGTTGCTCCTAATCTTTATGTCTTTTACATTTCTATGTAAACTTATGACTTTGTTACTTTGTTCAAGACTTGCAGTCATCACTTGACTCTAAGTCAACTGATTCCAAAATCCTATCCTCTGGATCTTTGGGTGATTCATTTCTTGCCACATATGCTTTATAAAGAACTTGATCATCATGTGACTCTAAGTCAAATGATTCCAAAGTCCTGTCCAACTGGATCTTTGGGTGATTCATTTCTTGCCACATATGTCTTAGTAAGAATTCAATTCATCATGTGACTTTAAGTCAAACGATTCCAAAGTCCTGTCCAACTGGACCTTTGGTTGAATTGATTCTTATAACATTTACCTTAACAATCATAAAGGACACAATTCCTGAATCCAAACACTTTGGATGCATCAACATTCAAGTTACTACAATTCATATATTTAACACACTCATACAACATTTCAAGGATAATTCAAACAACCATGTGTTAAAAGAAAATCAACAATTTTATTAAAACAAAAATCCTTGAACAATGTATTATATGATAGACAATGTCGTACGCATCTAATAAGCTAATAAAAAGATTTTATTATCTAAATAAACTTCAAAACTGCATGAGCTGGAAATCCAATCCAAATGTGCTCTTATGCGCCAAAGTCCCGTACCCTACTGATTCCCTGCATACAAACCAAAATGTGACTATCACATTATGCATCAAGGAATTATGGGCCAGGAGTTTTGAGGTTTTTAGATGTACCTGAGCTTTCCAATCCTATGGATTCTCAGTTTGAGACATGTCCAGACGATCTGGATCGTTTCTTGCTACGTCTCTTCACTGGACTCAATCCAGAAGTAGCTAAACCATTGGAGTTATGCTTGTTCATGAGTGACTCGTATAAAGTCAACAGTGGATGCATTTCCATAAAAGTCTTTTTTTGGTCTTCCTTTCTATACGTCTGAATGAACAGATCGTACCTTTTAGTCAGCGAAGCGAGTAGGATGTTGACACTCATCTCCTGGCTAATTGGGTGACCAAGTTTGTACAATTCGCCTATGTACCCTTCAATCTTGAGAACACGTGAATCGATGTTACTTTCCTCTTTTAGCTTGCACTCTGTAAGTCTATTGAAGATCCTAGCTCGTTCCTCTTCAACTGGTTTTTGGAACTTTTCCTTAACCAATTGTATTAACTCATATGGCCCCAGGGATTCAAAATCCTTGCGGAACTCGGGGTCAATGGTCAATAGCATGAGGTCACGAATTTCTTCGGATTCATCAATTAAGAGGTCATGTTCATCATAAAGATCTTTTGTGATGACATGTTTCGGTGGAACCGGGATCGGATACTCAATGAGATGTAGCTTGCCAGCAATAACGAGAGCCAGTCTCCAATTACGAAGCCATTCCTTATTGTTCAGGCCAGTCAGCCTTTCCATGTTTAGCAGGTGCTTTCTAAGGCTCTCAGAAATGGGTGAAGGAGGAGAGGGAGGAGAATAGACACTTGATTTAGACATCTACAATAAACAGAATTTATTAGTTTAATCAATCCTTTTAAATAATTACCCAATTTATTATTTATTAAGTCTAGGATCTAAAATACCCCAACAATGGTGTGAAGAGGGATGCCGTAATCACAACATAATGGTCAATAAGGTAGATAATACACTTATCAATTTCATCTTATGAAATTCCTAGATATGTTGAGATTCATTGAACTGTTCAATGGCATGTTTAATCTCGGATGTGCTCCACTGTTTGTGACTGGGATGCCGAGGATCACAAACTGGATGTGAATAACCATGCAAATGTGCTCGGTAACCTCAATGTCATTTACCATCTCTAATTGACGTGCCGGTTAACCACACAGGCTCCATCAATAATGATAAATCATGAGAAACCCATTACCACTCTTTATGAGCCCCTATTAGTATGCCGGTTAACCACATGCGCTCCACTAGTGTCTCATAAAGTGTAATGTGCAATTTCATGGATTAGCAACTCATTTACATTTTTCTAAAGTAACTTGATTGGGATTTTAATGAATTGTTCTAGTACTTTCAATAACAGCATTATACTTTTAAGAGGCTTAAGTGGTTCTATCAAACCCTTTCGGCTAAAGACACTCGACTAACCAGGTGAGAGTGGACACCCATTAGACTGCCATTTTATAGGCAGTCGCCTTATACCCTCTTCATAGGACAGTTTTGTGAATGAGGCCTACTAACAGTAAGACTAACCAATTTTATCTTGCATATAAATATTAACTTTTAGTTATAAATATATAAGATGTATTTTAAACTTTTTAAAATATTTTAGATTTAATTTATTACAATTTTCGCTAATTAACTCCTTAATTTTGAAAATTTAAATTAAATCTTTAAGTGATTTAATTTGTCTTTTAATTAAACAATTTAATTAAACTAATTAAATCAAAGATAGGCATTACAAATTAATTAAATTAATTACCTATCTTTAAACCCTAATTTTTTAAAAGGCATGTAAGAGATAAAGGGTTCAAGTTATTTAATAGATTACAGTTACCAAAAATAACAACCTACTTTCCATAAGCATGCAAATTGCCAACATTAGGGGTGGAGGCTAGGGTTTTCAAAACCCTAGCCACCAATTTCGATCTAGGCCTCCACAAACGGTTTATTTTCGAAAACCCTTTGATCACAAATCAATTATAGCAATTCACATAGAAAAACAGCCAAGGTTCTGATACCACTGAAAGGTTTTAAGCGATCTATGAACTAATAAACCTAAGTTCACATGCAACCTAATAAAGGATCTATGTTTTTCTATCAATGACCATATAATAAAACCTAGAAGGCCAATAATAATTTTCTAAAGAATATGGATAACAAAACCAACCTTTGATTCTTGATCCAGAAGCTAGCAGCACAATTGTCCTGTCTCAAATGGAGTCACACCCAAGCAACGGAGAAAACAGTAGAGTTCCAGAGAGATTATCAAAATGGCACAGGTTTAAGGGTGGCCAGGAGGTTCCTTTTATAGCCTCCAAGGGTTACAGTCAAAACCCTAGAGGAGCCTCCTTAATGGGCAAGCCTGTTGACCATTTGGACCAAGGCTTCTAAACCCTAATTAGGGTTCGCCAACTACGGAGGTGGCCTCCATATTGGCGCCAACTTTGGCCCCTGCCACTGGCCAGCTAGTTATTCAACTATTGAATAAATACCAACCAATCCCTACACTTTTAATTAACTAAATTAATCACCAAATTAAATCTAATTAATTCTAGATTAATTTCTAATTAATTATTATAGTTTCTAATTAATATATTAACACTTAAATATATTAACAAACTATTTATTTTATTTCTATTGATTTATTAAACAATTAACAAATCAACCTTTCTCTCTACTTAACTCTGCATCAATCCTCCAGCTATGAGGGCAACCCAAATGGACTTTGCTTCAATTAATAAGATAAATACAATTTATAAGTCATGGCTTAGACACCCAATCCAACATATATAATCGGTGATCCGGAGACAGTCTAGAAACGTGATTAATTTGATATCTAAAGACCAAAAATAAGTGTCACCTCGCATCCTAAGTAAGTCTTCGTCTTCAGATGTCTTTGCAAATCCAAACTCCAACAATAATAACAAGTGCTCTAAATATGCATCATAAGTAATTTATAACCGAATAGAATCTAGCAGTGCCAGAAATTTGATAAGTGATGACAAAAAATCAATGCCACATCGCATTGTAGCACTAAAAAACTCTTCATGTGTACACGACTCAAGAATCAAAACACGTGTTCCGGATACTCATCATGTATTCTCCCTCTATTCTATCACAAGTACTCTATCAAAAATAAAATAATTTGGGCCCGAGAATCTCGAATATCTATAGCTTTGCATGCTCATTATAGATGTATTAAGGATCTCGATAAAACACGAGACAAAAAAGTAAAATAAATACTTTCTGGTCATTTGTAGTCTGTCAATTCTGCTGTGTTGTGCTCAACAAGTAAGAATCGACATATGCTGAGATAATCTCAATTGTGTTGAAGCATAGCGGAGTGACCAATAACAGATCCTCAAATGTGCATGCAATGCTACATAAGCAAAGCGAAGTAAGCAAAAAAATTTTGATCACAAACCGGACATGTTGATCAAGGACTTCAGATAAAATATCTTTTGTTGAATGCTGTTGAACCTGGCCCTGTGGTGGCTAGCAATGTGTAGAGTAATACATATCTCAAAGATTAATAGTATAGAAATGAAGAACATAAGATGAGTAATATGATAATCACATATTAGAAAGGGATAAAATAATACATATGAAGAACACATATGCTAAGGAAGAGTTCCCCAACACTTTCTCTCTCCGAACTAAAAGATTACATTATGGTGCACACATACAAATGACACATTCTTTCTTTATTTATAGAAGAGAAAGATATATGCCTAAATACAAAGGAAATATTTTATCCTAGCTATCACCTATCGTTGTAGAGCATTCCTAGCTCCAACAATCTCCCTTAAATGCGAGAAAATGATAAGGAATACAAATACAAGGCTAAGATACACAATATCGGAAGTAGTAATGGTGCGGCTTTGAGACAAAATACAAAGATGTATTGGATACTCTAATTTGTCTATGATCTTTGGTGTTGGATAATAGAATCTCCAATCATTAAAGGTCTTCAGCTTTACAGGCGTAGCCTCTCCAAGGCAAAAACCTAAGATCCTAATCTACAATTAATCAATCCCCAAATATTGATCAAGTCCGGAGGACTGTGTCAACTCCTAAACTGAATATCCCAATTATATGATCACATATAGTCATCAAAAGTCTTAATCATCTCTTGTTCCTCGAATCACTAAAGAACGCCATAGAGCACCAATAATAATCATAAGAATAACCTTCTAAGAAATAATAATCATCTCGTAATAGAGTGTAAACAATATATAATCGGTGATCTGGAGACAATCTAGAAACATGATAAATTTGATTTCTAAATACCAAAAATAAGTGTCACCTCGCATCCCGAAATAAGTCTTCGTCTTCGTATTTCTTTGCAAATCCAAACTCTAACAATAATAACAAGTGTTCTAAATATGCATCATAAGTAATTTGTAACCGAATAGAATCTAGCAGTGCCAAAAATTTGATAAGTGATGACCATAAATCAATGCCACATCCATTGTAGCGCTAAAGAAATCTTAATCTGTAGACGACTCAAGAATCAAAATACGTGGTTCAGATACACATCATGTATCATCCCTTTATTTTTATCACAAGTGCTCTATCAAAAATAAATAATTTGGGCCGGAGAATATCGGATATCAGTAGCTTTGCATGCTCCTCGTAGATGTATTAAGCGTTCGATAAAACACAAGACAAAGGGTAAAATAAGTACTTCCTGATAATCTATAGTATGTCGATTCTGCTGTGCTGTGCATAGCTAGTAATTATCGACATATACTGAGATAATCTCTATTGTGTTGAAGCATGACAACGCCTAGTGATATTGCATATTTTAGTCGTTGTTGAGCCCTATTCTTAGTGAAATTATATCATATATATCGTGGTATTCTCACTTTTCGTGCCAGTACTTGTTTGGAAGAAAATAATGAAAACAGGGACCAAAAGTATGCAAATTGGAGAAAGTTTGGAGAAGAAGATAAAATCAGGAAAATACGTACGCTCGCCGCGAGTTCCACAATTGCGCGACGCTTCTTCGAGGCAGTGGAACAAATTCAAATGCCGAGAAAACGGGAGAAGATAAGCACGCGCGTCGCGGTTTACTTAAATGCCCGGCGCGGCTGCGGGAAAATTGCAACTATAAATAGAGGCATTTACAGCCGAAAACCCGAGCAAAACCCTAGTGAAAAATCGACCGTAGAGGCTCTTTGACTCCAAGAATTCGTTTTCAGCAATTCCCTTTTGGCATTTCAGGTGTTTATGTTTAATTTCTTTTAGTTTAATAGTTAGCATTAGTGGCTAGGGTCTTTGGGAGTGACAACCACTGACCTTGTGCATTCTTGTTACTGTTTATCAGTCTTTGTTACTGTATTGGATGATTGGAATTCGTTTTGAGTTTATAATAATCATTTGGTTACACGTAATATTGGTTTTTCGGCGTTTTGATGCTTGTTATTGATTGTTTGTGTTTGGATTGTGTTTGGATGTGTTTATGACCTTGATTGGACTGACTTCCCTTGCTGATTTCAGTGACCAACTAGGTTAGCTTTTTAGGTTTGAACTTTAACTAGTGACTGTCCCGTTGGATCTTATTTATTGGTTTAGTTTACACCTTGTTTTGATTTATGTTTGGATTGTTTGGATGCCTTTGTTTACTTCTGAATTAGAGATGCACTTCTGATTTCAGAAACTAACTAGGTTTGGTGTGAAGCTTAGCTTAGTCTATGCTTGTTTTGGGATTGTCTAGTATAGGTTTTCTGAGTTTCAGTAGCAAGGGTTTGGAAACTAAAATCCTCCGACTATAGCGTGACACTATAGTAGGTAATCTGTCATCTGGTCTGACCACGTAGCTCCTGCGGATCGACCCTGACTACCACTGTGCTAGTGTGTGTGTTAGGTTTTTCTTATTTTTGACCGCACGATGACCTAGGCGGGTCAAATTTTGGCGCCGTTGCCGAGGAGCTGTGAGCTTAGATTAGGTGATTAGTAGGAATTCTAGTTTCTTGATTTTCTTTGAGTTTCATTTGGTTAGTTTTTTTGATTTCTGATTTTGAGTGCGTGTTGCATTAGTGCATGCGTACCCGCAGGGGTGAGCATTTATCCCCTTTGCAATTTGATCCTGAGATTGAGCGAACTGCGCGCAAAATCCGTGCCCGTAGGCGTTCCAATATCATGAGTTTCAGTCAAGTTAGTAGTAGTACAGTAAGTGTTGCCCAGGAACCATCAGGTGAGGCAACGGGGATGTCTTTTATTCCCCGGTTTCGGAGTTTCAATTCAGGAGCACGAGTGCTTCTGGTGGTGCAGTTTCAGCCCCTGCACCCATACCATCATGCACTCCGCTATCGATTCCACCATTTCCACCAGTATCACAACCACAATCCACCAATCCATTCACCTCTGCAATGTCTTGGGGAGAGCCGACCCGTGATGGCACCCCAGTCTCTAGACAGCAGACACCAACGGCTCAACCATTTTCTCAACCACAACCAGTATTTTTCAAACCTCAACCTACTCAACCACAACAATACCAGCCACCTCTTCAGCAACAGTACCAGTATCTAGGGGAAGAGGAGAGATATGATGAGGAAGATGAAGGATGGGTGCCACCAGCACCTCAACAACCAATAAACCGAGGTCGAGGACCTCTGAGAAGAGCACCGCAGTATCAACCACCACAAGGTCAGTAGGAATATAACGGTCATCACCCTTATGGTAATCCTGCCCAACCTTTATATTTTGCATAACCGAGAAGGCAATCAGTTGCATCACATTTCCAGCCACGGGAATATGATGACTCGCGCCAATTTATATTCCTGACAATATTGAATCTCAAGTAGAAATAAGGCCTCAGTTGTTAGGGATATTGCCAGAGTTTAGGGGGTACAAGCAGGATGACCCGTACAATCACTTATATGAATTTATAGCGATTGCCAATGCTAATACCCCTAGGAATACTAATAGGAACATCTTTAGGCTTAGGTTATTCCCATTCACCCTTAAAGACAAAGCCAAATATTGGTTTACGTCTTTACCATCAAACAGCATTACCACATGGGATCAGCTCAAGGCCAAGTTCCTATAAGAATTCTATCCAGCAAGCAAGACAAAGGAGATCAGGAGGGTCATTCAGGACTTCCAGCAAAAACCAGGAGAAGCTTTTCACGAAGCGTTCGATCGGTTGAAGGAGTTGTTACGATCCTGCCTGCATCATGAGATTCCCAAATGGCAGTTAGTGAAGTTGTTTTTCGAAGGAGTCAGCGAAACACACCAAGCAATGATAAATGCCTCGTCAAGCGGGACATTTATGTGGCAAGACCCAGAAGAAGCTTGGCAGTTCTTGGAGCAATTAAGCAATGGCTCCGAAGCAAATTTTTCTACGAGAAAGACTATAGGCACAGCAGCAGCAGTAGGAGCTGATGCTGATTGGAAGAAAGAAGTAAAAAAGGAGATAAGTGAATTAAATAAGAAGTTTGACAGACTCATGTCAACGCTGTAGAATGGACCTCAGGGTCAATCACAAGGAGGTCAAAGAGGACCGAAGGTTCAGGAGGCAAACCAAGTTTATGGCCAGGGTCAAGGTCAGTACAACAATGGACGACCTTATAGACCATATAATCAAGGGAAGCAGCAGAACTTCAACAACCAGAGGCAAAATAATCACCAAGGTCAATCGTCTAATCAGCCTAGGTCATACCAGCCCGCAAGCAATAATGGAAATGCGAGTGGGAGTGGTAGCAATAATAATAGGGGGCCCAACACTGCTGTCAACAATGCCCCAGGAACTCAAGAAGACTTGGTGGTAAAAATGTATGAAATGTTCAGTGCTACTCAGCAGCAGTCCCAGGCCAATGCAAAAGCTATCGCAAACATGGAAAGGCAAATTGGACAAATGGCCGAGGATCAGCGAAAAAGGGACATGGAAAGTTGCCTAGTGCCACTGAGGTTAATCCAACCCACAATCAGCGAGCCGGTAAGGAGCACGTAAATACTGTTGAGGCTGAATGGAGAAAGGTTACTTTAGAGGACTTATTATATTCAGGAAGTAAGGCAGAGCTTGAGAAAGGAGAAACAGTCCAGAAGAAGGAGGAGACTAAGGAGATTAACGAGGAAGGTAAGGAAAAAGAAAATCTTGTTGAGGAGGGAACTTAACCAGAGATGGTCAAGGAGATCCAGGAAGAAAAGCAGTCGACAGTAGCAGGAATCAAGCAAAAGAAGAAAGATAAGAAAGGGAAGAAGAAACAAGAAGCACCTAAACCAAGAGGGCCTTTGATAAACCAACCGCTGTGGGATGAACTTAAGGATGCTCCTGAAGATACAAGAATTCTTCAGGAGATGTGTGAAAGAAATGAAAAAAGTAAGATTCCCACACCAGACACTGTTAGATTGACAATTAAGGCAAGCGAGGCACTGTTGGGAACACTACCCAAAAAAGAAAAGGATCCTGGATCACCATTGATCACTACTACTGTAGAAGATGTGGTCATTCGAAACACTTTGCTGGACTTGGGAGCAAGTGTAAATATGCTACCAGGGTACTTATATGATAAGTACAAGAATGAAGAACTAGAACCAGCAAAAGTTGTAGTACAGTTGGCTGACCAGTCAACAAAGGTATCCTGAGGAAAATTGACTAATGTCATAGTTAAGGTTGGAGATTTCTTCTATCCTATAGATTTCCTAGTTATGGAGTATGAAAGCTTGGATAACGCACCGACACTCATTTTAGGACGCCCATTTTTAGCTACGGCTGGCACGGTGATTGACTGCAAGACGGGGGATGTGGACATTTCCTTTGGGACGCGAAAAAGAAGGTTGAATGTGTTCGGAAATCCTGTATCCTTACCTTCAGAGAACGGTGACAAGCAACTGGACAAAAGTGTGTTAATGGAGCCCGGGATTAGGAACAAAGGAAAAGTATGGACGCGAACAGGGGAAGGAGGAAAAGAAGAGATTTTAAAAGGAACAAAGGATCATCCATTGGCTACTATTGATAAGGAGCAGTTGCTGGATATGATGGAGATGCTAGAAGCAAGACACCAGCAATATGAGAAAGAATCAAAAGAAAGGGAAGCAAAAGTCTTCAAGCTTCTGGAATCGCAACAGCAATGGATTAGTGGAGTAAGCGATAGGATGACTCAGCTCACATCCTTAATGTCGATGATGGCCCATAATTTCATACCTGGGTTCAAGCAGATGTCATCAGAAGTCCGAGAAGAGGAAGAATAGAAGGAGGAGTACTACGTCTGGCTGAAGACGTTAAACTTAGCGCTTGTTAGGAGGCAACCCATCGTGTCATAGGTTAGGTTCTATCTTTCTTAGAAATAATTAGGAAAAATCTTATCATTAATTGCAGGTACCAGTGGTCCAAGGCAAGTGTGGGGTCGGGTGAAGTTTTGGAAATTTTAATGACCGCGCCGCGGTAAGCACAATCGCGCGACGCGGGATCGTAAATCAACCCGATGCGTAAGGGTTGATTTGGTGACACGCGCGCCGCGGGTTTTGCATTTGCGCGCCGCAGGAATCGGTCAGTCGGTTTTCTTCTATATTTAGGTAAGCCGCGACACTATTCACACACACCACGACTCGGAGCTCTGATCAACAAAAAAATTCTAGCGTTTTTTCTTGCTCATTTCCTTCCCACTACTACGGTACGTCATTCTAACTAGCTATTACTCGTTTAAACTAGTGATTAGGTAGTTAATTTGAGTGATTTATTCAAAAAGTTCAAAACTTAGAAATCGCCAATGCTGACTCATAGGGTGTTTATTTTGCCAAATAGAGACCCTCGATGAGTTAGTCAGCACTTAGGCTACCTTGTGGTGTGCTGGGATTAAATTTTAACAGGTTAAAACTCGATTTTGAGTTGGATTTTGGAAACAGCCGCTCGCCGCGCCGCGGGTCGGTGTGGAAGAAAGGGACTTATTGTGCAAAAAAAATTTCGTTTTTGCAGATGATGTTCGGACTGGATCACGAGTTCCTTCAGTTCCCAGAGGGGCCTGCTAGCTCTGTGGAGTATATATCGAGGAGAGATTCATTGACCGGTCGCCGGGTTCTTGAGGCGACGATTATTGACCGGGACATTCTCAAGAGTGCCGGGCTCTGAGGCGAGATAGAGTTGTTTCTACACCGCACCTGGACCCACGAGGACGATTCTTTCACCTTCCGAGGCTGGGACAGGCTCATGACCATCGAGGATGACGTGGTTTATACGGAGCTTCTACTGGAGTTCCTTTGCACAGTCCAGTTTGCACCGGGCTCGACTGATGCCCGCTCCAGACTGGTACGATTCAGGTTGGGAGGTATGCAGAGGGAGTGCAGCCTCCGGGAGTTTGGGAGGCGCACTGGTATTTACACGGAGGCGGACCTGACAACGTCTAGTAATATCCAGTATTTTAGGCGTTGTTGAGCCGTGTTTTAGTTAATTTATCATTATTAATTGGCTAATATCACTTACTTTTGTGTCAAAGTGCTTGGAAATGTTTTTAGTGTAAATGCAGGGGTTTTAGTGTAATTCTGGAGAAGTTGTGGAGCGAAAAAGGCAAAAAGTTGGACCTGACAGAAATAGAGGCGCTATCTCTTGAGATAGAGCCGCTATCGACAATAGAGCCGCTATGTCTTGAGATAGCGCCGCTATCTCGCGACCGGATAAAATCTTCGTTTTTGAATTTTAAACTCCGAAAAGTCGGGATAAGGCAACACGCGCGTCGCGGATTTTGCTTGGCCACGACACGGAAACCCTAATTTCGCACCATTATAAATACCGGAGTCCCGTCCGACTTTTCACTCATCCCGGGACGCGAAGGAGGGATCCGGAAGGCTGATTTCGTGATTTTTCTCAGTTACATCAATAGTTTGGTTAGTAATTTGATTTTTCTCTCGTTTTATCAACTCGGTATCGAGATATTCCACAATTGGGATTTCCATCGATTACTCGATGTTTGTTTAGATTTATAGTTCTGATTTCAGTAGCATTAGTCAGTAGTTGGATCTGATATTTGATTGTGTGGCTTGGATTTGAGTTTGGTTTTGATTTATATGAAAGTAATCATTCGGTTTGATGTTATTTTGCATTATTGATGTTTGGATGTGTTTTGATTGTATTGGATTGATTTGTTTGCTTGTGGATTCTGAATTTAGTTCTGATTTCAGTAAGGAACTTTAGTCTAGGATTTGATTTGGGTTATTTAGTTCATGCTTGAGTTAGGTTTTTGCAGTGGTCTTGGAATTGTGTTTTTAGTTGGTTTTTGGCAAAGTAGAAACAATACCGCTGACTGTAGAGTGACACTACAGTTGGTAATCTATCGTCTTGTCCTAACCACGTAACTCCTGCGGATCGACCCTGACTACCACTGTACTAGTGTGTGTTAGGTATTTTTTTTCTTATTTTTGACCGCACGACGACCTCTGCGCGTGTCAAATTTTGGCGCCGTTGCTGGGGAGTTGTGCGCTTAGGATAGACGATCAGTAGGGTTGTTTCTTTTGATGTTGATTTTAGTTTTTTTAGTTTTGGTATGTGTGCATCCTTATAATGGGTGATTACATATACCCGGATCAGTATTTTGAGTATTATGAAAATCCGGCCGACACCTATTACGAGGATGATTGCTCATCCGATGACAATGGATGGCGGACCGAGGAGCCATTTCAACCTGAAAATTCTGCAACTTGGGCCCAACTTTGGGTACTCATGTATAACAACTACCATGAGCAGAAGGACCAGGCTGAAGCTCTTGAAAAAGTGCAAGCTTCTTTAGATAGGTTAGAAGAAAATTGGAAATGTTCACCACCTTCGCCAGAACCGGAGGCGAGTGATTTTTATACCAATGATAATGTGTGTGAACTTGCATCACCCGAATATGTGATGGAAGGGTATGCACCGTGGGAAAGTCAAGAGACCACGGAGAGGGTCGAAAATGTTGTTGAGGAAGATGTTGTAGGTGACAATGCTACCTCTGACTCAACAGCTTTTGATGTTTTTGATATTTTTGAAAATGTTGATAATGTCGAGCTGGTGATGAGTGAATCCATACCATCACCAGACGATTTGATTGATGAGGAGGTTGTGGAGGAGGCTGTAAGTGACAGTACAGACCCCAGCCCAACAATTCCTAAAAATTTTGAAAATTTTGAGCATTTTGAAAGTAAGGATCTGGTGATGGGTGACTTTGTACCACCACTAGATCAAACTAGTCGCTCACTCTTGGTCCCGATCCACCTGTTGGACGATGATCAAGAAGATGATGCTGACGAGTTGGTTTTTGAAAATAAGAAACATGATTTTATCACCACTCATGATCCATTCAAGAATGGAAAATTAGATGTAATCAATACCATCGATGAGGACATATGGAAGCATCCCGATATGTTGCCTTCCGATCCCATTCGATTGGAAAATCTTTATTGGTACTGCAAGCCAAAATTGCAAACTGAAATTAGCACGCGAGACGCAAGCAAAATGAAATCTGCAAAACAATTACTGGGAGAGGCAATGGACACGCTCCACGTTAAGCCGATGATGTTGAAAAGATCCGAAGGAAGGACCGAGCTTGGAGGTTTAAAGCCACTTCTAAGCATTCGCGTAAAATAATCAGAAAACGACAACCGGGCAGCAGCAGAGGAACCGGCAAACCATTTGACCCGGGGAAATTGGAGTATGGAATCAACAAAGGGACGGTGGTGACTGAAATTCAACAGAGTCAAATGGTGTACGACCCACCGTAGCCGCAGAAAGACGGTCCAGCTAAAAGACCGAGCAAAGAAGCGCTTTCGGGAGGCAACCCGATTTTCGATAAGTATTTTCTTTTATTTTTATTTTTATTTTTGGTCAAAATACCGTTGAGGATGATTATTGTTGAGTGTAATACTGTATGTCCTAAGTCAGGGGTGAGGGTGAGTAAATAGAAAGGAAAACAAAGAAAATTCGGTAGTCGCGCCGCCAACATCACCAACCCGCGACGCGGACATGGGAGAGACCCGATGTACAGGGGCTTTTCACGCATACTCGCGACGCGGCATAACTTTATTTGGTGCCGCGAACCTTCAACCTTGATCGATGGACACTGGATCTCATAGCGTCTACGCGTCGCGACCTTGACACTCCGGCATCGCGGGAACGAGGAATCAGCAAGGACATCAACTCGCAATGTATTATCTTCTTTTGTGTTTTGCAAATTTTATATTTTTAATGTGTTTTGTTAGTAGATTGCTATTACCTGCCAAACTGTGATTGTTGCACCAACTGAGGGAGTTGCATAACGCAAGTGTGGGGTCACCGTACCCCTGTACTTGCATCATGCCGGCATGTTTACTGCTGCACCCCGACTATCGGATTTCATCGTGAATGACGTGAACAATCGACCCTGTTACTGTATGATCCCGACAATCAAGCAATTCGCCGTTCCTAAGGGGGTAACTCTTTCTCCCTTGTTTTGAAATAATTTTGTACAACGGGGACATTGTACGGTTTTAAGTGTGGGGTGTGGACGGTCGAAAGAGAATTTTTTTTGAAATTTTTGCAAGAATGATCAATTTTCAATTTTTTTTAGCAATATTTTTCAAAATTTTTAATAAATTGTAATTTCGAAACGAATGGTTTGTGATTGTTTATAGCATTAGTATTTTTCGAGAAATACTATGTAGTTGTTACCATGCTATTAGTTTAGTCAAACAAGTTGAGTTTTAGGAGTTAGACGATTAGAGTGTTTGAGGATTGGAATTTAGGAAGGAAATGTCAATCTGTGGCCTTTGTTGTTCGAGCCGGTAGGTCCGAAAAGGGTGGCCTCGAAGAGGTATTTATGCACCTTACCACCAAAGATCGTCTGGTCTGGGATGATATTTCTGAAAGCTCGCTACACGGACAGCATCGAAAGTCATGGACAATTCCTTAATGGCCTTTAGAATCTGAATGAGTAAGTACACTTCATTGTTGACAGAAAATTTGTAATCAAGGGTTCTCTAGAAAGCCATGAATTCCAAAGAACACTCTGATTAGGTTTTCATGAACTATTTCACTCTAACTCATAGGGCAATAAGCTTTGAAACTGAACACAGTCAAAAATAATTTGAGTCTTAGTTAGAATTTATTAAAAACTCTCTTGCTTGGGGACAAGCAAGGCACAAGTGTGGGGTGTTTGACAACGCCTAGTAATATCAAGTATTTTAGGCGTTGTTGAGCCGTGTTTTAGTTAATTTATCATTATTAATTGGCTAATATCACTTACTTTTGTGTCAAAGTGCTTGGAAATGTTTTTAGTGTAAATGCAGGGGTTTTAGTGCAATTCTGGAGAAGTTGTGGAGCGAAAAAGGCAAAAAGTTGGACCTGACAGAAATAGAGGCGCTATCTCTTGAGATAGAGCCGCTATCGACAATAGAGCCGCTATTTCTTGAGATAGCGCCGCTATCTCGCGACCAGATAAAATCTTCGTTTTTGAATTTTAAACTCCGAAAAGTCGGGATAAGGCAACACGCGCGTCGCGGATTTTGCTTGGCCGCGACGCGGAAACCCTAATTTCGCACCATTATAAATACCGGAGTCCCGTCCGACTTTTCACTCATCCCGGGACGCGAAGGAGGGATCCGAAAGGCTGATTTCGTGATTTTTCTCAGTTACATCAATAGTTTGGTTAGTAATTTGATTTTTCTCTCGTTTTATCAACTCGGTATCGAGATATTCCACAATTGGGATTTCCATCGATTACTCGATGTTTGTTTAGATTTATAGTTCTGATTTCAGTAGCATTAGTCAGTAGTTGGATCTGATATTTGATTGTGTGGCTTGGATTTGAGTTTGGTTTTGATTTATATGAAAGTAATCATTCGGTTTGATGTTATTTTGCATTATTGATGTTTGGATGTGTTTTGATTGTATTGGATTGATTGTTTGCTTGTGGATTCTGAATTTAGTTCTGATTTCAGTAAGGAACTTTAGTCTAGGATTTGATTTGGGTTAGTTTAGTTCATGCTTGAGTTAGGTTTTTGCAGTGGTCTTGGAATTGTGTTTTTAGTTGGTTTTTGGCAAAGTAGAAACAATACCGCTGACTGTAGAGTGACACTACAGTTGGTAATCTATCGTCTTGTCCTAACCACGTAACTCCTGCGGATCGACCCTGACTACCACTGTACTAGTGTGTGTTAGGTATTTTTTTCTTATTTTTGACCGCACGACGACCTCTGCGCGTGTCAGGACCAGCAGCACCGCCACTTCACGCAGTTCATGGGTGCGTGCATTCAGGGGCAGCCCTAGCGGGCTGCCAATGCGGAGGTTTGGGCATCAGTGTCCAATATTTTTATGAGGCGGGGACTTCTCGAGAGAGCCACATCCGCGACACACTTCACTGTCTCATGCACCGCATCGTCTCCACCTCCATCATGCAGCGGGAGGGGGCGAGAAGGTGTCCGGGGAGGAGATGACATTCTTCTGGGTTCTCCTCGACCCCTCCCGGTTCCTTCACCTCCCTTATGCCTTAGCCGTTGCCTTATCCACCCGCTCGACGGGTGCCTCCGCCAGCAGTCCACTGGCCCGCGGGTATTTCATCAGCCGCTTGGCCCGATCATACCAGATCCTCACAGCCCGCATTGTCGCTACCTTGACCGCTTTACATCCATCACGTACTACGGCGCGAGCATTGGAGAGCATGGGGCTGATTCAGCAGCAGCGCCCGGGACAGTTCGTGAGGGCAGAGACCGAGGCACTCCAGGCTCCCCAGCCAGCGTACGCCCAGCCTGGCAGGAGACGCAGGAGGCAGCCTCCACCACCAACTCCAGAGCCACAGCCACAGCCGCAGGAGGACCCAACGGCCATCCACCGACTGGCAGCCAGGTTTGCCAGGATAGAGGACCAGCTTGAGTGGATCGGGGAGGTACTTCTGGATTTAGCTACCAGCAGGTTCAGCGCCCCCGACCATTCCCTGCCAGAGCCCATGATCATGAGGCTGGACCTTCCAGGCCACCAGGTGGCAGTTGATGTATTTTTCTTTTTCTTTTTATATTCTTTTGGGATATATGTACTGAATCTATGACACATCTCTATCTTTTTTTTGTTTATATTTCATTTGTTATGGTTGCATTTGATGTTTTGTTGAGTTATGCATGTTATACCAAATTGGGGAGGAGTTGTCTTAGACAAGTGTGGGGTCACCGTGCCCCCTCCACTTGCCTTGTCCACCGGCGTGTTCACTGTTGCGCCACAACTCCAGAATGCGAAATCAAGGATTCTTTTTGTTCGAATTTGTACCTGTGATACCGAGTACCAACCAAGCAGTTTACCGTCCAAAGGGGTAACTCTTTCTCCCTTGTTCTAAAATATATTTTTATGTACAACGGGGACGTTGTACGGTTTTAAGCGTGGGGTGTGGACGGTCGAAAGAGTTATTTTTGAAATTTTTGCAGAAAAGACCAATTTTAAAATTTTTTTAGCAACTTTTTCAAAATTTTTACTAAATTGTAATTTTGAAACGAATGGTTTGTGATTGTTGATAGCATTAGTATTTTTCAAGAGATACTATTTAGTTGTGATCATGCTATTAGTTAGTCAAACAAGTTGAGTTTTAGGAGTTAGACGATTGGATTGTTTTAGGATTGGAATTTAGGAAGGAAATGTCAATCTGTGGCCTTTGTTGTTCGAGCCGGTAGGTCCGAAAAGGGTGGCCTCGAAGAGGCATTTATGCACATTACCACCTAAGATCGTCTGGTCTGGGATGGTATTTTCGAAAGCTCGTTACACGGACAACATCGAAAATCATGGATAATTCCTTAATGGCATTTAGAATCTGAATGAGTAAGTACACTTCATTGTGGACAGAAAGTTTGTAATCAAGGGTTCTCTAGAAAGCCATGAATTCCAAAGAACATTCTGATTAGGTTCTCACGAACTATTTCACTCTAACTCTTGGGGCAATAAGCTTTGAAACTGAACACAGTCAAAAATTGTTTGAGTCTTAGTTAGAATTTATTAAAAACTCTCTTGCTTGGGGACAAGCAAGGCACAAGTGTGGGGTGTTTGACAACGCCTAGTGATATTGCATATTTTAGTCGTTGTTGAGCCCTATTCTTAGTGAAATTATATCATATATATCGTGGTATTCTCACTTTTCGTGCCAGTACTTGTTTGGAAGAAAATAATGAAAACAGGGACCAAAAGCGTGCAAATTGGAGAAAGTTTGGAGAAGAAGATAAAATTAGGAAAATACGTACGCGCGCCGCGGGTTCCACAATTGCGCGACGCGGCTTCGAGGCGGTGGAACAAATTCAAATGCCGAGAAAATGAGAGAAGATAAGCACGCGCATCGCGGTTTACTTAAATGCGCGGCGCGGCTGCGGGAAAATTGCAACAATAAATAGGGGCATTTACAGCTGAAAACCCGAGCAAAACCCTGGTGAAAAATCGACCGTAGAGGCTCTTTGACTCCAAGAATTCGTTTTCAGCAATTCCCTTTTGGCATTTCAGGTGTTTATGTTTAATTTCTTTTAGTTTAATAGTTAGCATTAGTGGTTAGGGTCTTTGGGAGTGACAACCACTGACCTTGTGCATTCTAGTTACTGTTTATCAGTCTTTGTTACTGTATTTGATGATTGGAATTCGTTTTGAGTTTATAATAATCATTTGGTTACACGTAATATTGGTTTTTCGATGTTTTGATGCTTGTTATTGATTGTTTGTGTTTGGATGTGTTTATGACCTTGATTGGACTGACTTCCCTTGCTGATTTCAGTGACCAACTAGGTTAGCTTTTTAGGTTTGAACTTTAACCAGTGACTGTCCCGTTGGATCTTAGTTATTGGTTTAGTTTACACCTTGTTTTGATTTATGTTTGGATTGTTTGGATGCCTTTGTTTACTTCGGAATTAGAGATGCACTTCTGATTTCAGAAAGTAACTAGGTTTGGTGTGAAGCTTAGCTTAGTCTATGCTTGTTTTGGGATTGTCTAGTATAGGTTTTCTGAGTTTCAGTAGCAAGGGTTTGGAAACTAAAATCCTCCGACTATAGCGTGACACTATAGTAGGTAATCTGTCATCTGGTCTGACCACGTAGCTCCTGCGGATCGACCCTGACTACCACTGTGCTAGTGTGTGTTAGGTTTTTCTTATTTTTGACTGCACGACGACCTAGGCATGTCAAAGCATAGCGGAGTTACCAACAACGGATCCTCGGCTGCAAATGCAATGCTAGATAAGTGAAGCGAAGTAAGCAACAAATGCTTCGATCGCAAACCGGACATGTTGATCAAGGAGTTCATATAAAATCTCTTCGGTTAAATGCTACTAAATCTGGCCCCGTGGTGGCTAGCAATTTGTGGAATAATACATATCTCAAAGATTAATGGTATTGAAATGAAGAATATAAGATGAGTAATCTGATAATCACAAATTAAAAAGGGATAATTTAATACATATGAAAAACAAATACGATAGGGAAGATTTCCCTAGAACTTTCTCTCTCTGATAATCACAATTCCGAAGATGGGCGGATCGAGTGGAATAACAAAGTTTTTTTGTGTCCAGCAGATCCATGGAAAAATGGAAACCATTTCCATGATTTCAAAAGAGATTTCTAACACAACTCGGTGGGATTTCTGAATCTCTATCACTGCCAATAGTAATTATGAAATTCGTAATACGAGATTTCAGGTAACCGAGTATCTCCTACGTCAATCACCAAGCTGCAACGAGTATCTCATTTGTCGATCACCAGGCTGCAACGAGTATCTCCATCGCTAATCTCCAAGCTGCACAGAGTATCTCCTTTGTTAATCACCAGGATGCGCTACTGCTACGTCTATTTACCAAGTTTTGTGAAGACTGTGATTAATTGAACGATTTCATTTTTTTCAAGTTAAGTGACAACGCCTAGTAATATCAAATATTTTAGTCGTTGTTGAGCCCTATTCTTAGTGGAATTATATCATATATATCGTGGTATTCTCACTTTTCGTGCCAGCACTTGTTTGGAAAGAAATAATGAAAACAGGGACCAAAAGCGTGCAATTTGGAAGAAGTTGGAAGATCAGGGCAAAATCAGGAAAAGACGTACGCGCGCCGCGGAATTCATCAAGGCGCGACGCGGTTATGAGGCGGTGGAAAGAAATTCAAATGCCGATAAAACAGGGATAAACCCGCACACGCGCCGCGGGATCCACTTATGCGTAGCGCGGCTTCGAGATTTTTGCAACTATAAATAGAGGTTCTTAGGTCGAAAAAATCAGCGAAGACCTGGTGTGAAATCGATCCCCAACGCTCTTTGACTCCGAGATTTAGCTTTAGCAACCATCTTGTGGTATTTTTATGTTTTTATCTTTAATTTTCAATTAGTTAAATAGTTAGTGATAGTTAGCTAGTGTCTTTGGGAGTGACAACCATTGACATTGAGTCTTTGTTTCTGTTTTTTAATAGTTTGGTTATTGTTTGGAACCCTTTGGATCTAATTTGGTTAATGATAATCATTTGGTTTATGTTAATTGCTTCTATTTTCGGTGTTTATGCTTGTGAATGAATTTTTGAGTGATTGGATTGTGTTTGATGTTTGGATTGCCTTTGATTGCTTCTGAATTGGAGATGTACTTCTGATTTCAGTAGGTAACAAGGTTTAGTTAGTAGCTTAGTTTAGTTAATGCTTGCTTGGATTATTGGATTTTATGTTCTTTTGGGTTTGTGTGGAAAAAGTTAGGAACTAGGTCCTCTGACTGTAGCGTGACACTGCAGTTGGTAATCTTTCACCTGTCTCGACCACGTAACTCATGTGGATCGACCCTGAAGTCAATCCGACCCATGGCTGAAGACCAACGAAAAAGAGATAATGGGAAGCTGCCAAGTACCACAGAAGTCAATCCGACCGATGGTCAGCGGGCCGGAAAGAAACATGTCAACACTGTCGAGGCTGAATGGAGGAAAGTCACCCTGGAAGACTTGCTAGAATCAGGAAATGAGGCTGAGAGTGAAAAGGAGGAAGAGGTTAAGGAAAAGGTAGAAATTGAAAAGGCTAATAGGAAAGACACAGAATTAAAGGAAATTCCCGTTGAGAAGGAAGCTCAACCAAAAGAGGACAAGGATGTCCAAGAGGAAAAGCAGCCGATAATAGCTGGAATTAAACAAAGGAAAAAGGATAAGAAGGGAAAGAAAACACAGGAAGCGCCCAAATCGACGGGGCCATCGATGAATCAACCCTTGTGTGACGAACTTAAGAACGCTCCTGAGGATAAAAGAATTCTTCAGGAGATGTACGAGAAAAATGGAAAAAGCAAGACTCCCACACCTGACACTGTGAGGTTGACAATTAAAACTAGTGAGGCACTGTTGGGAACACTGCCCAAGAAAGAAAAGGATCTTGGGTCACCACTGATTACTGCTACTGTAGGAGATGTGGTCATTAGGAACACCTTGCTGGATTTGGGAGCAAGTGTGAATGTGCTACCGGGATATTTGTATGATAAATACAAGAATGAGGAATTAGAGCCGGCAAAGACCGTGTTACAGTTGGCTGACCAGTTAACCAAAGTACCCCGAGGTAAGCTGACCAATGTCATAGTGAAAGTTGGGGATTTCTTTTACCCAGTGGACTTTTTAGTTATGGAATACGAGAGTCAGGAGGATGCACCGGCGTTAATATTAGGACGTCCGTTTTTGGCTACGGCCGGTGCTATTATCGATTGCAAAACAGGAGATTTAGATATCTTCTTTGGGTCGAGGAAAAGAAGGTTAAATATGTTTGGAAGTCCCATATCTCTACCTCAAGGGTATGATGATAAGAATTTGGACAGCAACTTGCTGATGGAACCAGGGGTTAGGGACAAAAGAAAAATATGGACCCGAACAGGAGAAGGAGGAAAAGAGGAAGTCTTGAAGGAAACAAAGGAGCATCCGTTGTCCACCATTGACAAGGAACAGCTGCTGGACATGATGGAGATGTTGGAGGCAAGGCACCAGCAATACGAGAAAGATGCAAGGGAAAGAGAAGCAAAGGTCGTTCAGCTTCTGGAAGCCCAGCAACAATGGATTAGTGGGGTTAGCGACAGGATGACTCAACTCACTTCATTGATGTCAATGATGGCCCATAATTTCGCGCCAGATCACAAGAAGATGCCATCAGGAATTCAAGAAGAGTAGGATTAGGGATGGTACGTCTAGCTAAAGACGTTAAACTTAGCGCTTGTTGGGAGGCAACCCATCTTTCATAGGTTAGGTAATGTATTTTAGGAGTAACTAGGAAAATTATATCATCGTCATTTGCAGGTATTATTGGTCCAAGGCAAGTGTGGGGTTGTTTTGAAGAATTTGGATTTTTGATGACCGCGCCGTGGTCAAGCAAATTGCATGCCGCGGTTCGTAAACCAACCCGATGCGCAGGGGTTGATTTGGGGACACGCGCGCCGCGGTTCGCTCATATCCGCGCCGCGGGAACCGATCGGTCGGTTTCCTTCGATAATAAGGTAAGCCGCAACACTATTCACACACACCACGCCGCAGAGCTCTGATCATCGAAAATTTCTCGTGTTTTTTTCTTGCTTATTTCATTCTTGCCACCAAGGTACGTCATTCTAGCTAGCTTTTACTTGTTAAAACTAGTGATTAGGCAGTTGATTTGGTTGATTTCTCCAAAAACCCAAAAACTTAGAAATCGCCAATGCTGACTCGTAGGGTGTTTATTTTGCCAAATAACGACCCTAGATGAGTTAGTCGGTACTTAGGCTACCTTGTAGTGTAGTTGGATTGAGTTTAAACAGGTTAGATAGCGATATGGGATTTGGAATTGGAAACAGCCGCTCGCCGCGCCGCGCCGCGGTGCGGTGCGGTGGGGAAGAAAATGACTAAAATTGAAAATTTTTGTGGCTACTTTCTTTTGTGCAGATGTCGTTCAGACTTGACCACCAGTTTCTCTAGTTCCCTGAGGGATTGGAAAGATCTGTGGAGTTTCCCAGCAGGAGGGATGCACTCATAGGTCGCTGGGTTCTCGAGGCGGCGACCATTGACAGGGATATCCTCCGAGACGCAGGGCTTTGGGGAGAGATCGAGCCATTCCTCCACCGTACATGGACCCACGGGGATGCTTCATTCACGTGTCGAGGTTGGGATTGGCTTATGGCCAACCAGGACAACACAGTATACACCGAGCTTCTTTTGGAGTTCCTATCTACTGTTCGTTTTTCACCGGTGTCGACGGAGGCCCGTTCCAGACTGGTACGATTCCGATTAGGGGGAGTCCACAGGGAGTGCAACCTCCGAGAGTTTGGGAGGCGCACAGGCATTTATACAGAGGCGGACCTCCAGCACCGCCATTTCATACAGTTTCTCCTGGCGTGCACTCAGGGGCAGCCCGCCAGGGCTGCCAATGCAGAGGTTTGGACACCATTGTCCAACGTGTTCTATAAGGAGGGGACATCTAGGGAGAGCCATCTCCGTGATCCGCTTCACCGGCTCATGCACCGCATCGTTTCCACCTCCATCATGCACAGGGAGGGGCGAGAAGGTGTCCGGCAAGGACATGACGTATCTCTGGGTCCTCCTTGACCCCTCCAGGTTCCTTCACCTCCCGTTCGCTCTAGCCATCTCCCTATCCATCCGCGCGACGGGTGCATCATCCAGCAGTCCTCTAGCCCGCGGGCATTACATCACCCGCCTGGCCCGTTCGTACAGGATCCTTACTGCTCCTGTCGTGGCATCCTTGACTACTTTACTTCCAGCTCGCACTACGGCGCGAGCCTTGGAGAACATGGGGCTTATCGAGCAGCAGCGCCCAGGCCAGTACGTGAGGGTGGCGACTGAGGCACCCCAGGCTCCCCAGCCAGCTTACGCCCAGCCGGGCAGGAGACGCCGGAGACCGGCAGCACCAGCAGATCCAGCACCACAGCCACAGCAGGAGGAGGCGACAGAGCTCAGACGATTGCAAGATCGGGTCGCGAGGATTGGGGACCAGTTGGAGTGGATCGGGGAGGTACTTTTGGATCTGGCCACACAGCAGGGACACCGCCCCTGACCATTTCCAGCCCGGGCCCACGATCATGAGGCTGGTTCTTCCAGGCCATCAGGTGGCGATTGATGTATTTTTCTTATTTTTTCTTCTTTTAGATATCTGTACTGTACTTATGACACTTTCTATTTTTTTGTTTATATTGTATTTTGTTTGTTTGCGTTTAATTTTTTTTGTGAGTCATGCATGTGATACCAAAAACTGGGAGGAGTTGTTTCAAGCAAGTGTGGGGTCACCGTGCCCCCTCCACTTGTCTTGACCACCGGCGTGTTCACTGTTGTGCCACAACTCCAGAATGCTAAATTGAGGACCCTTTTGTTCGTATTTGTACCTGTGATACCGAGCACCAATCAAGCGATCTACCGTCTAAAGGGGTAACTCTTTCTCCCTTGTTCTAAATAATTTTTGTACAACGGGGACGTTGTACGGTTTTAAGTGTGGGGTGTGGACGGTCGAAAGAGTAGTTTTTGAAATTTTTGCGGAAAATAACCGATTTTCAAAAATTTTAGCAACTTTTTCAAAATTTTTATTAGATTATAATATTGAAACAGATAGTTTATGATTGTTTATAGCATTGGTATTTTTCGAGAAATACTATTTAGTTGTGATCATGCTATTAGTTTAGTCAAATAAGTTGAGTTTTATGAGTTTAAAAGATTGGACTGTTTTAGGATTGGAATTTAGGAAGGAATTGTCAATCTGTAACCTTTGTTGTTCGAGCCGGTAGGTCTAAAATGGGTGGACCTTACGCACATTTCCACCTAAAAGCTCGCAACACGGACAGCATCGAAAGTCATGGACAATTCTTTAATGGCCTTTAGAATCTGAATGAGTACATATACTTCATTGTGGACAGAAAATTTGTAATCAAGGGTTCTCTAGAAAGCCATGAATTCCAAAGAACATTCCGATTATGTTTTCATGAACTATTTCACTCTAACTCATAAGGTAATAAGCTGTGAAACTGAACACAGTCAAAAATTGTTTGAGTCTTAGTTAAAATCTATTAAAAATTCTCTTGCTTGGGGACAAGCAAGGCACAAGTGTGGGGTGTTTGACAACGCCTAGTAATATCAAATATTTTAGTCATTGTTGAGCCGTATTCTTAGTGGAATTATATCATATATATCGTGGTATTCTCACTTTTCATGCCAGCACTTGTTTGGAAATAAATAATGAAAACAGTGACCAAAAGCATGCAATTTGGAAGATCAAGGCAAAATCAGGCAAAGACGTACGTGTGCCGCGAAATTCATCAAGGCGCGACGCGGTTATGAGGCGGTGGAAAGAAATTCAAATGCCGATAAAACGGGGATAAACTCGCACGCGCGCCGCGGGATCCACTTATGCACAGCGCGGCTTCGAGATTTTTGCAACTATAAATAGAGGTTCTTAGGTCGAAAAAATCAGTGAAGACCTGGTGTGAAATCGACCCCCAAGGCTCTTTGACTCCGAGATTTAGCTTCAGCAACCATCTTGTGGTATTTTTATGTTTTTATCTTTAATTTGCAATTAGTTAAATAGTTAGTGATAGTTGGCTAGTGTCGTTGGGAGTGACAACCATTGATATTGAGTCTTTGTTTCTGTTTTTAATAGTTTGGTTACTGTTTGGAACCCTTTGGATCTGATTTGGTTAATGATAATCATTTGGTTTATGTTAATTGCTTTGATTTTCGGTGTTTATGCTTGTGAATGAATTTTTGTGTGATTGGATTGTGTTTGATGTTTGGATTGCCTTTGATTGCTTCTGAATTGGAGATGTACTTCTGATTTCAGTAGGTAACAAGGTTTATTTAGTAGCTTAGTTTAGTTAATGCTTGCTTGGATTATTGGATTTTATGTTCTTTTAGGTTTGTTTGGAAAAAGTTAGGAACTAGGTCCTCTGACTGTAGCGTCACACTGCAGTTGGTAATCTGTCACCTGTCTCGACCACTTAACTCCTGTGGATCGACTCTGACTTCCACTGTGCTAAGTGTGTATGTTAGGTATTTTCTTATTTTTGACCGCATGACGACCGCTGCGATGTCATTAAGCTTTCTATGACTAATAACTCTAATTTTGTGTTGTGATTGGCTTACCTTATTGTGTTTTCTTTTATGGTACAACAATCATGAATGTTACAATAATTGTTGAACAAAATGTGGAGGACTATGAAACCGACCATATAATTGATGAATACATGGAAGGAGAAATAGAAAAACATTACAACAGTTCAACTGGATTTGACTCTGATGACAATTTGGATCAACATAGTGCAGAAGCAACTGATGCAATAGGTACCATTAAAACAAAAAACACGAGAGGGTTAACTAGGTTATCATAGCTCATAACAAAATTTGTAAATTCTTGCGGAAGAAAACATGTATTAACATTTGATAATTTAGGGAGGTTAACCGATGATTTTAAATCAGAATTTCCTAGTTTTTTGGGAGATCTGGTAAGGGAACACATTAGATTGCGGTGTCTTTCATTGAAGACGGTTAAGAAAGAAGACCGTGATATGCTTTGGGATAAAATTATGATAAACCTTATTTACTTATTACATTAAGTTGCATTTCCATTCCATATGACTAACTTACTTTCAATATTTATGGTAGAGATTTTATGAAATTGAAGATTGTAAGGAAAAAGGGGTAACGGTTAAGCTTGGTACCCTCCTTCGTAATTTCAGAAGAAAGGTGTATGCCAACTTTATTCTTCCCAACCTAGGTAGACCAGCAAAACTTGGTTAAATACCTAGGCAATATCAAACATTTATAAAGCAAGAGGAATGACAAATTTTTGTGGCATATACAGAATCAAAGGAATTCAAGGTTATATGTGTTGTTTGTTAACCTTATAGTTTTATTTGTAAATTCTATACTTTAAATATATTTTGATATCAATTTGAATTTTTGTTTGAAGAATGTATCAAAGTTAGGAAAGGTTGCGCATGGCAAGTCTCACTATTAGCATCGGTTGGGACGAGGAGGATATACAACCTTAAGAGAGAAATTGCTATGCAATATACTTGTGTTTATCATACTTTGTGGAAACTTTTACAAGGTAAAAAAGGGGGTAATTGCTCCTAATGTAGATCCTGCACGTTCTTTATTGTGGAGGAAATCAAGAGAAGACAGTAATGGAGATATCATAAATGAAAATATTAAAGAAGTGGCGGATAAAATAGTAAGTGTAACTGTTTTTTTTGTCCTTTAATCAATAAAATAATTGTGTAACTAATTTGCCATTATATCGTAAAGATTGACAGTGAACAAAATATATAAAATGGAGAAGTGAAGCTTGATCCTAGCATGGATGCCCTCACACTGGTGTTGGGTAAGGATAAAGGATCAATATAAGGTATTGGCAGTGGAGTGACATCTGGGAAGTTCTGTAACGTTACGCGCACAAAAGGGTCATCAAAGGAGCGGTTCTGGAACGTTACCCATTAGTAAATGACAATTTCATTATTTTTAAATTATTACCATTCTATGGCAAGTTACCTTTTTACTGTAAATGGAAATTTGTAGTCCCTTCTTTGGAGATTAATGGTGGGTCAAAGAAGAACTCTCCCAATAAAAGTCAAAATAATGTCGTAACACCGGTAAGTAAATGGCAATTTCATTGTGTTTAAATCATAACCATTCTATGGCAATTTACCTTTTTATTGTTTTCTAAGTTACAATGAATAAAAGTAAAACAGTCTTGGATTTCATACTCCAAATATTGAGAAGACATCTCCCACAGAGTCCTCAAAACTCCCATAGGTATATGTATTTTGGAATCTTTGCATATTTCATGAGTTAAAGTTCATGATGTTAAATTTGATTATTTTTATGGCCATGAATATTTGTAGACAATAAAGTGTTGACTGTGAACCCTTAATGTTACAAATGTTGTGGCACGTGGTACTGTTCATATCGCAATGGGCAAAAAAATCATTCTTGGAATTCCACTTCAAGAAGATTGCTATAGAGCGTCCATTGATGAAGTGATAAAGGGAGCAATTTTTTTGCCAATTGAAACCCCTTAAAATAAAACTGTTGAGGATGCAATTAACACTTTTGTGCCTGGCCAAAATCCTTGTCTTATTGGACTCAAAGGTTTGTTCCTTAATTAATTTTCAAATTACTTAATTGTTGATATTTTATTTGTTAGTGTAAATGTCGAAGATGTTGACTAATTGAGGAACTTAGGAACTTACAGCAGCTGAGGTTTCGATCAGCAGTTGAGGACCAAACTTGGAGAACCCAAGTTTGGGTCAGAAATTCAAAAGTCCAAGACTTCTCAATCCAAACTGCAACTAGAAATTCCCAAGGACCATTCTCAAATGAGAGTAGTACCGAAGGTACTCATACCGAAGGTAATTCGGAACTTGCATGTTCTGAACCAGATGAGCACACCGAAGCTAGGGACTACTGAAGTAAAGATGGTACCGAACTTGAGGTTATACCGAATCCGGTACCGAATATGAGCATACCGAAGGTGAATTCCGAACTGCAGGATCCGAAATTACTTCAGCAGCCAGCCCAATACCGAAAGCCACATCCTAACGAGGTTGTCCAGAAGTTGATACCGAGAATGCATATTCTGAATCCTATCTTGCTGGATGTATTGAATATTGTCCAGAAATAAGCTAGAACCGAAGCAAGTACCGAACCTGTCCATAACGAACTCTATACCGAAGGCAGGAGGTGTAATACCGAAAGTCAAGGTTCCGAAGTCAAGGCTTGAGGATCCGAACTTGGTGAGGATCCGAAAGTCACAGTTCATAAGTTGCGGTCCAGAAACGTCAAGTGCTGATCCGTTCAGCAACGAAAGTATACAACAAGTGCAGATCAAGAAGTTCAAGACTTAGATTATATAGGCCAGCTGTAAGATTGTACTTTTGTAATAATTTAGTATTATTTTTTGTACTTTAGGATCTGTTAGAAATCTTCTCCTCCTATAAATAGGAGGCTTGGGTCATGAAGTAAAAGTGAGATTCTAGTGAGAAGTTGAGAAAACTATCACTCCAATATAATCTAAAGTAATTGGAGGAGTGGCTGGAGAATTCTCTCCAGCCACCACATGAACTTCAAGAACATTCTCACTTCTCTTCTCTTCTATTCTAGATCTCCATATCTTTCTATCTTTTCTTCTATTCTAGATGTTCAGGTAATTCATCTTAGACTAAGAAGTGTGTTTGAGCTTAACTTTAAATCTGTAACACATTTCCTAATATCAATGAAAAATACGAATTACATCATATCGTTTAATTATTGTCTTTTATATTTTCGCACTTGTTCTTTACAATTTATTTAATATTCTACGACTTTACGTTTCTAGTCATTTATATTTTCCGCATCGTTCCTTTACATTTTAGCACTTAATTTGTTTATATATCTTTGCTTATTGTTGAACGAAAGATCTTGGACGGGAAAACCGTCGAGATTTCGCTTTTTAATTTTCAACAATTGGTATCAGAGTCATAGTAGCTGGCCATATAGTTTTTATAAACTTTGAAAACCCGCTATCGGTCTTTTGGATGCTACTATGCTCAATTTCATTTCCGCAAAAACATAAACAAAATCGTAAACGACGAAAATGATTGAAATGCGTAAAGACAAGTAAAACAAAATATTTTTCGTGATTTAAGCATTAATATGTTTTAGACGGAAAATCGTTTATGTTGGAGATTAAAAACAAAGTTTACGATAGTGATTCATTTTGGCTATCTTTGTTCGAAAATGGTTCATTGAAAATTTTTATAAAAACGTCAATTTTTTGCTGAAAAATGTTGGTTTTAATTTATATTCCCTATGATTTTTCGAATTTTTATACATTTAGGGGGATATAAAAATTAATTGTTTTAAGATGTTATCAGCTCAAATCTCTCTCTCTCTCTCTCTCTCTCTCTCTCTCTTGTCTTTTTCACCTAAAGTCAAAGCATGGGGAACATCATCATCACTCTCTCCCACACCCTTTAACTTTTCAGAATTTTTCTCTTGTCTGGTGATGTCACTCACTTTTTTAGTAGTGACATCATCACCCTTTCAAATAGTGACATCATTTCTTTTTTTTCTCTATCAGAAGTTAGAATTTCTGAATCAAGCCTTGGTGCTTCATAACACCAAAGTCCAACCTCACATCAAACTTCTACCCCTTTTTCAAGACTTAGGTGCATTGTAACATCTAAGTTAAGAAATTCCACATTCTGCTCAAGAAGTCAGTCGCTGTTTTAAAATCAGAAAATTTTCATCAGAAATTTCTGATCCGAATTTTTCTTCAGAATATTCGGATCTGTGATTTTTCTAAAAAAAATCCAAAATTTACATCAGAATTTTCTGATCCGAAATTCTCATTAGAATTTTTTGATCAGAAAATTGATTTCGAAAAAAAAACCGAAAATTTACATCAGAATTTCTAATCCGAAATTCTCATTAGAATTTCTGATCAGAAAAATGATTCCAAAAAAAATTCCGAAAATTTACATCAGAATTTTCTGATTCGAAATTCTCATCAGAATTTTCTGATCAGAAAATTGATTCTGAAAATTAAAAAAATAAAATAAAATAAAATAAAAAAATAAGGAGAGATGATCATCGATGAACCCAAAATCAGAAGTGAGAGTGAGACAAATTTCAACTTCTAATGATTTATCATAAATTTGTGAAGATGAGAAGTTGAAATTGAGAAGATACATTAGTTGAGTGAAAGTAAGAACTTTCAGCAAGCCATGACTCAAAAAGGTGAGTACTTACAAGCAAAGCAATTGCTGGTCACCCAAGACTCAGCAGTTGGTATCAGCACAATGGCAGCATCCAGATCTAGCAGATGAATTTAGAACTAAAGTCAATGGTTCGTTTCTCGAAGAAAACAATTTCTTAGTGGGGGCAGTAACGATTCAGTTCTTGCGGTGACGTAGGCGCGTGCCAAGTCGCATTCAATTGCCAAAGCTCTAGAAGTCTGAATGCACTCTATGGAGAAGGTTTGCACATCTCCTTGCACCAAGAAGTTTTGGGAAGAGCTGACAACTTCATAATTTCATCAGTATGAACCAAAGCAACAACAGCTCACTCTATCAGCAGCAACATATCAGCAACAAGAAATCTTCAAAATTTTCATTAACTGTAAAATTTTTCAAAATTTTTGAACATATAGCACGAATCACTTCTATCCAATAAAATTTCGTGACCAAGAAGATTTTCTCAAATTTTTCTAACACCCCATCAACTTTTGGGGTGATCCAAGATCCCAGTACAACTCAGCCTATCATTCAAAATTTTCCTTACTTCAAACTTTTTATATCCCAACCCTCAACATTTGAAATCATTTAGGGGATATTGTTGGGTAAATGCTCTAAAATATTGAGTGTTTATTCAGCAATGAGATTGAGGAATTGATCTTGGACTGTTCAAATATTACACTCAACATCTATCACCATTTAGAGGGATATTGTTAGTGTAAATGCCAAAGATGTTGAGTAATTGAGAAACTTAGGAACTTACAACAGCTGAGGTTTCGATCAGCAGTTGAGGACCAAACATGGAGAACCCAAGTTTGGGTCAGAAATTCACAAGTCCAAGACTTCTCAATCCTAACTGCAACTCGAAATTCCCAAGGACCATGCAGGTACCTGATTCCATACCCCCTCAACTTAAAGATATGCAAAGCTGTAAGAAGGAAAACGAAGTTTATACAACTGCAGATGCCATTCTATAGAATAAGAAAGCCACAAGGAGCAACATGAAAAAGACAAATTACCCTCTTTCCACAACTTTGCCCATTGATCATATACTGTAAATTTATGTATCTAAATTCAAACAATATTGTAAATTTATACATTATGTATATTAATAATAAAACAATTCTCTTTTGTCATATTTTCTTTTATACTTATTCATAAAATTAATTAAAAGTGTGGCTAAACATGTCCATTTATAACTGTAGCTGACCATTTATACCCGTCACTGCAAGATATACAAAATTTTATGTCCTTATAGATTAACAATAGTCACGTTTATTTTTAGTTTATGTGTCTGAATGATAGAAAACGTCATGGTAATAATAAAAAAACAGTGGCTATACAAAAACATTATTCACGGTTTATGAAATATTTTGTGTCCGTTAATACAAATTCATGTGACAATTGGAATATCGATAGTCACATTGAACGATATTGTGTGTCGATATAGCACATACGACTACACTTTCATTGATTCACCATTTGAAGATTATAAGCAATAGCCACGTTCACAATTTTTCGTGTGTCTACAGGAGAACACATGTTATGGTTAACATAAATTTATGTGGCTAAATATACCAGAATAGCCACTTCGAAAATGATTTGTGTGACTGTAAGGACTTTGTAGTCATGTCTTAACTTAATATACATGATGAAAGGGTAAATACAATTACACATTCTAGATAATTGAGTGTCAAAAAGACAAACAACGTCATGCTAATAAACTTTCATGTGACTAAATATTACCAAATGTGACATTAATAATAGTTTCATTTTACCATTGGACGACCAATAGTCACTATCCAAAATTATTTATGTGTCTACAAAGAGGTTATGGCCACAGTCATTCGAAATTATGCTTGGTTACATGAACACATTTGGCCATCGTTTGCTTAATTACCTGTGGCTAAAGACTCATACAAACAGTCGTTTGATGACTAAAGAACAGCAACGACCACGGTTGAAAGAACTTCATGTGACAATTGGGTGTATTATAGTCACTAGCAATATTTAAATGTGTGTCGGTAAAGACTTTATTTCCACACTTATTTGACAAACTGCTTTATTACAACAACAATTTTGGCCACGTATAGGTTAATTTCATGTGACTAACGTGTTAAATAATGTGTGTAAACCAAAGCAACAACCACGTTCATATGAATTTCATGTGTCTAATCATGAATGATCATCACTATCGAAATTTACATGTGTGTCTATGAATAGTTTATGGCAACGGTAATTGAAGAAAATACTTGATACAACAACGCTTTTGGCCTCGGTTTGGATAATTGTATGTGACTAAAGGCTCAATAACTGAGTCTAGTGTGACAATACAATAGTAAACGTCACATATTAAATTGATTCATATCGCCATTCAATTCAAAATAGCCACCATCAAAAACCAGTTGTGTGTCTACCAACATTTTTAGCCACACTTTTAGTCGAAATGCTTCTTTAAGTTAACAGATATTCATATCAATTAGTCATGCTTTTTAGATACGGTCATGGTTTTTCGGTTGATATAACCACACAAAACTAATGTAGCCGTATGGTATCTAAAATGGCGCAACCTTTGGCCATACTTGGGATGAAAAATGTGGTGTGACTAAAGACATATAGTCATGATTTTTTTGTGTGGCTATACACGTTTCGTGTACTAGTGACATGCTGAGAAATGATAAACATCCTATAATAAAGTTTGAAGAATTATAATAGTGATCTAGAGACAGTCTAGCAACGCCATCAATTTGATCTATTGAGACCAAAAATATGTGTCATGTCGCATCACTAAATAAGTTTTAGTCTTTGGAAATCCAAACTCTATAACAACAATAATAAGTGCTCTAAGATTCTATTACCCAGTATCAGGGATCACAAACACTTTAGAGCATCTGAGACATATCTGCATTTGTTTCACACTGTCGCACCATTCCTGTGTTTTCTGATATTATGTATTTTAGTATTGTATTTGTAACTTATTTGCATACGTCATCATTTCCTAGCATTTTAGGAGAGATTGTTGGAGCTGTAAATGTTCTACAATGATGAGTGATAGCTACGATAAAATATTACTTTATTGTATTTACGCATATTACTTTCTCGTCTATAAATATAGAAGGAATGGCTTATTTGTATGTGTGCACCATAACGTCGTCTTTTAGTTTAGAGAGAGAAAATGTTAGAGAACTCTTCCTTGGCATATGTGTTCTTCATATGTATCATTTTATCTCTTTCTAACCTATGATTATCAAATTACAGATTTTATGTTCGTCATTCCTATTAGTCTTTGAGATATGTATTATTCCATATATTTCTAGCCACTACGGTCCTGATACAAGCAACCAAACATCATACATAGGTCGAATAGAGACAATTGGTTACTGGATCCATAAAATACTTTAAAAAAAGAAATTTAGTGACAATCCTAAAGTGTCACAAAAAATGCACTAAAACTAAAATAAATACAAAATAACAGCTTTTGTGATGCTATTTAAAACTTCATAAAAACTGAACTATTTTAGTTTTAATGCTACTAATGTTTCGATCAAGATTCTGATTTAAACAATTAAAGTAAGCACAAAATAATCTTTATTTTTATGTTTCCATACCATTGAAACTCTTTAACTGCGCAAACATACAAATACTAATTATTGTCTTCTCTAGTGTAATTTTCATGACAAAAAGACTATAGTAGGATCCACAAATATTAGGAAAAATCAAAATTACAAACAAACAATGTTATGGGTTTTATTTTACTTAAGAAACCATGAACAATATTAATGTATACAATTTATATATACAATTTCTCAATGAATGTATACAATTCATATCTTATTATTTTCACAAAATTAGTAACTAAATGTACATGGAATTTTGACAATATGACTCTGATATCACTGTTGGATTTTGAAGAGAACGATAAAAGCAAATCATATCAGTCGAAGCAGAATAAAATAAAGTCATAAAACCCAAGAGCAATGATCACAAGTTTAAAAGTTCATGCAACAAAATTAATCCTAACAAGAAAGCTAGGGTTTATACATTTGATGTTCAAGCAGTGCATGATCTAGGGTCCAAAGTAGCACCCTCTAATGCAGTACCACCTCAAGAACAATGATCAAAAGGACTCAAATGAGGGACCACCAAAATCATGCTCTAAGTGAGATTGCCTCCATGGTTTCTTGATCTCCAAGTTCCTCCAAGTGTGTCCAACAAAAGCTTGATCTTTGCAACCCAAGATGAGAAGAAAAACAATCAACAAACAAGAATTAAGGCCATGAGAGTAAGAGAGATGGTGGAGGGAGGTGGCGGCTAGGGATTCCACTAGGGTTTGTGTGCAAATCGTGAACAAGTGAGAAGGGAGGGCGGAGAAGAGGGGACAACTCCTTTGGGGCTTTCTAGAGTTTCAAATTGGTGCTGCAAGTTGCCTTCCTCATGCATGTTTATATAGATGACGCATCCCTAGAGTTTCTTCAAGCTCATTCCATATGAGATGTCTTATCCACTTATCAAGCCAATAAGTAATAAACCTTATCAATTATCATTTTTACTTAATTACTCATTGTTACATAAGCCAAAAATATCATTCTATTTATAAAAGTATCTCATACTTATTGAGGCCTAAATACTTTTCCCATTTGATTGATCAATTAATTCTCTTTAAGTCCATCGACTTTGTGTGGATTCTAGTATCTCAATTTGATTTCCATTACAATAGCCACTTGAAATATTTGTAATAAATAATTACCAAACATAATACTGAAAGTCAACCATTTTAACTATGGAACGCAAACTTTTGCAGCCCATAATATATTTTAATAACCTAATGTAAATTGAGTACAAAATTTTCATTTCAATATATCAAATATAATATGTATAAAATATTTATTTTAACGTACGTGTATTCAGTTTTGTAAGCATCATGAATAAACTCATAATCTAATTCAAATTCGACCTTTCATCTATGCAATAGATACCATAACGCATAAATTATCTCTAACATCTTGAAATTCAAAAAAATGGCAACCTAAATTTTTTTAGGATAAGTAAATTAAAACGTATATAATTGCATTTATAAACATAAGTTAGTTAAATAATTAAACTATAATGATATAACATGTATAAACACTTGATGCAAAAGCACACTCACGACCTATTATTCCAGATAATCATTTTAACTATATAAAATAAAGTAAATTTGAGAAACTTACATAAATATTGCCTTTTGTATTATTTAAAGGACAAATGACATCAAATGGCACATAGTTGTATCTTTTTAATATTGGAATCGTACGATAAAATGCACATAAAAATACGAACAAATTACTGAAATCGTCCCTGTGGTTTGATCAAATTGTGCGTTTGGTCCCTAACTTTTATATTGCACTCGGACCATCCCTACTGTTTGTTTTTGTTGCGTGCTTGGTCCATTCTAGACATGAAAAGACTATATTACACTTAATAATTCATTTTCTAATTTTCTGTTATTTATTTATTATTTTTAAACCAAAAAAATAAAATGATCACATTTTTCTCTCTCTCTCTTTCACGTTCTCTCTCAAGTCTCACCCACTTCCAACTGTCACACCCCCAAACCACGATGGCAGAAACGTCTGAGAGTGGATGACTTCATGAACAGTATCACAACAACGTTTGTACAATAGTGATCAAAGCAAACACATCAATCATATACATAATTATAAATGTTACAATAGTTCAAAAGATTGTATGTTTTGAATACAATTACAATATGATATCAAAATACATAGTATGACGCCATAGCGACCCATCGCCAAAGGTTGTAGTTACCCTATCAATTTCCTGAGAATACAAGTAGTTTGAAAGAGTGTCAACATTACGTTGGTGAGTTCATAAGATTTTTGTATGAGAAAATCCATAATCCTTTTTCCTTGTAGAAAGTTAGTGTTTGAAACCAGAAAATCCAATATTTTCTTATAAATGAGTAGTAGTCTTAAAACCCAAAGACCGAAAATGTATAGGTATTTGTATACTTGAAAATAGTATTACGTAGTTTTATTCTTGTATAAAACCGTGTAAGTAGGTGTTTACTGGTAGTCGAATCGTAGATTTAATTCCACAAAAGTCGTATGTATAAGTAAACCGTACTTATATTTATATCTTTGATAAAACATAGTTTTAATTCCCATAGAAACAGTGTGTATAAGTAAAACCATACTTATATTTGTAACTTGTTAAAATGTAGTTTTAATACCATAAAACTTTTATGAGGAATCTCTTTCCTTGTAAAATGTAGTATTGTAATCCAAGAAAATCCAATATTTTCTTATGAATGTATCCAAGTCCTTAAAATCCAAGGACCAAAATGTATAGCATAGTCTGTAGTATAAAGCCATTGAAAATGTATATTTCCACGTAAACAATTTATAAAGTTGATTTCCCATGCGAGACGCCCTATAACCATACTGTGACCATGTAGGCCTGCTTCGACGTTCTTCAGGCGTCGGACTGTTATGACATTTGTCACCTCAGACCCGTCGGTCTAGCTGTAGCTAGCAGCTTAGGTGCGGGGTTGTCAATCCCGTATAGATCTATACACAAATATCACGTTCTCTTACCGAGACTCTGGTTATAAATTTCAGGACTTATAGTATTTACTTAAATAAGCACTGTGAAGACCCGTCTCACAAAAATGTATGTATCAATCAACTTGTTTATGTAAAGTTTGTATATGAAAAACCCTTGTATTTGCCCATTATCATTTTTTCCCATGATAATATAGTAATGTATAATAATTATATATTTGTATATAATTAATTATCTTGTTCTAACGGTTATTCTAACATTTGTAACCACAAACTATTCATATAATAGTTTTAGTATTCTTGTCGTGAAAAGAATATATTTACGAATATATGTGAAATAACTTATTTAAATGGTTATAAACAACATCTTTTAAGATATTTTCCATAATAGTGGTGTAATAACTAGGTTATACTCTTTATTAATTCAAATATAATATTTCATGACTATCCAATAAAGAATGGCCAGGTAGAAGATCAAATGGGGAGGCAGGACCCTTTCAGCGTATAAGCCTTTCGGAAATCCAGCAACCTAGCCCAAATGATCGGCCTAGACACCGCACTCGTAAGTAGATCATTCGATATTATATTTTGGAACTATAATTGAATTGTTGTCATAATGATGTTTACAAAATTCTCATGTTGTTTACTACTGTTACAAATGAGTATAAATAGCTATTTTTATAGTATAACTTGTATTCTCCCCCTTAAAAACTTGAATAAATATAAAGAGAAGGGGTATGAACTCACCTCAATGTCGACTAGTATCTTATCGCCAACTGTTGTTAGATCGCCCGACTCTTCGTGCTTCTAACTCGAACTCACTATATTTATAACTGAAATAGCTACTTCTAACGCTCATTCTTCGTATATTTCTAAATATATCGAAGAATCTTCTAACAATACTATCTAGTGATATAAAGATCAAGATATGAGTTGTGGAAAATGAGAGGATTTGAGCCTCTATTTATAGTAGGTTTATTTTCGTATTGCGGCCCTCAATATACAGATATATGACTTTTATGGCTTTTAGAATTTGATTATGACAAAATATACCCTTAAAATACTCTTTAAATAGATTAAATAGTTTTTTTATATAAAACGAATGATTTTTGTTTATAAAACTATAATCTACAAAAATCGTAGTTTAATAATATCAACTTTTTAAATAAAAGTCTTTAACGAATTAACGAGAGGGTATAAATTGTAAGTTTGATAAAAATATAGGGTTTAAATGTAAATACAATTTCATTTTAATGAAAAAGAAAATATTAAATATAAAACTAATATTAATAATATTGAATTTTGACGTCAGGTTGTTCGTACCGACAATATCGTTTTGACCGTAAATTTTTCGTTTTATAAAACGACATAATATTTTTGATAAATTAAATAATACGTATTGAATACGTAAGGGTCGAAATGCAAATACGAGTTCTTTGGGGTAAAATATGTAAAATTGAATAAATAATGAAGTGGGCCCACTTTATATAAAATAAAATTACAATAAAATAATATAAAAATGTTTTTCAAACTTTCAAAATTCAAACTCCACCAACCGGTGGAGATTTTTTTTTTTTAATAAATATATTAATATTTTAATAACCAAATGTCGCTTTCAAGTTAAATTAAACGTTTTTCTATCATAACTTTTTATATATAACATTTCGTAAAAATATAAATATATATTCGGAACCGTCGTATTTTTATCTACGTTTTGACATAAAATTTGTAATATTCCGAAGAGTTTTAAACTTTTACGGTTCACTATTCACGCCGGTTACTATTCATGCCGTAATTTTTTTTTATTTTTTTATTTTTTTATATTAAAACATCTAGTTCAGCATGGTTTGTTCGTATAACTGACTTAAATTAGCATACGTAATATTATAATATCAAATAATACAACGTAGAGATTATGAAATTTACATTTCACATATTGACTTTAACGTACGCTTTGGTTGACTTAAGTTGACTTTCGTTGACTAATTTGACAGTTGTCACATTATCTACCCGTTAGAAGGAATTCCGTCCCGAAATTTAGCACTTTGAATAGATCCTCAAGGGTTTGGGAAGAGATGTGAGTATTTGAGTTTCATCTGGTCCTCACGTTCCTAGGTAAATTCAGGTCCACGCTTGGTGCTTTTCAGTTTTCCATCGCTTTGATTTTGGAGTTTAATGTCATAATATTTTGGTAACTAAACTTGAGTTAATCTTAGTATAAATAATAGTTACTAGATTGTTTTGTGAATAGGAGGATTAGAAACTCATTTAGAAGGAGTTTAAACCTTAAAGATATCAAAGAGGGGTTACACGGGTCCTCCCGGGTCGTGTATTTAAACTGTTTTGGCATTGTAGGAGTTACACGGGTCATGTTTATGAAAACGGTTTGAGTTCTAGTTACCGTAACATCCAGTAGTATCCAGTAGACTTACACGGGTCGGTTTCGGAGTATGGGTTGGATTTTAAAAGTGAACGACGCTAACTTTAAAGGTTAATGTCGCTAACCTGCTTCATTGGAGTTATTCGGGCAGCGAACCGAAAATCCCCTAGGCGATTTTCAGAGCAAAAGATGTGAAATTTTGTCATTTTGATCACGGGTTTTGCGTAGAAAAAGTTTGGGAAGGTCGGATTTAATACCCGAAATGCATTCTCGAGTTCTTAATTCACAAGGTTAGTGATTTTGAGTATTAGGGTTTCAAACCCTAGATGTCCAAATCTGAAAGTATGCTTTGATTCATCTTATGTGTTGTTAATAGATTGTTAATATGTGTTGTATTGAGTACTTGTTGCAAATATCGTGATGTTCTAACGGTTGATTTGGTAAAATCACGGAATTCGGAGTTTCGGGTTGATAGCATATGATATTCTCTAATTGTGATTTGTATTTGCTATTGATTTCTTAATCATTTGAGTTAAGTATTATGGAAATGTCTGAGGATGTTTAAGATATGATATCTGATTTCATTTTACAGTTGATACTCGTAGGATGGAAGGAAACATTTAAGATACATGTGAACCACGAGCTCTACAGATACTAAATGAGTAGGTTCTAATTCATTATTTATGACTAGATTATTATATAATTGAATTAACTATTCTTTGATCTATTTCCGTTATCAGAATATATATATATTAAAAAAATGTCTTTTCGTTATCCCGTCCTCATCGGAGTCAAGCCGCGAATTTGGAAAAGGATATCAATTAGGGTAATGAAAAGATTGCACCTACTGTAGATATTTTGAATTTCGGTAATAAGAACGTGGGTTGTCCTTTCAGTTCCAGCTGTAAGATACTATATAAACGGGTATGTAGTATCATCCATATCTACATCTTTTCAGTCTCATTCTTTCCTACTATCAGTTTATTCTTATATAATCTCAGATTTCTATATCGAGGTATGGAAAACAGATCTCCTATGGATAAATTGTCAGACTCTGAGCTGAATTTCTTAAGCGAAGATGGTACCTCCCTATCGTTTAATCAGATACCTCCACTGGGGTTTGGTAATTATAGTATCCTAAACTCCTTTTATTTCTTATTCCTTTTTCTAGCATTTTGATTTTTGTTTTAAATTATGTGAGGTATAGATTTTCCAGATATATTACCGCTGGATCAACCTCAAGATGATCTTGAAGTTTTTCCTCTGATGAGTATTCTCCCTGAAGATCCACTTCCTTTAAATCAAGACATCGTTGTTGGGTAATCTCAATATATACTTCCAGGTTAAGTCATTTTGTTATGCTTTATGTTTACTTTGCTTAATTATCTAACATACGCTATACACAGATCCATTTGTAGATGATCTTACTAATGATAATCTAAGCATGAACGTGCCCATACTGCATAGTGGAGTAGATCTAACAAATCAGAGGTTTCAAACTGATATTCAAAATCAGGATCAAATACAGTCGATCCACGATGACACTATCGGGCCCGCTTCAACAAATTTTGAGTCTGTGGGTGGTTTTCAATATCAGGATCATTTTCAATTGATCCAAAGTAACTTAGAAAGTTTCAAGAATGGAAATTTTATGGTTGATTCTGGAAATCAAAAACTATTACCCATAATAGGTAACAATGAAAGTGTTAGTGATCAGGATCATACACAATTGATCCAAAATGAAAACGTTTCAACCTCGATTCCAAGAACCTATGAAATTCGTAGAAAAAGGGGTTCTAGAGATGCGTTGAGTAAGGAAACAATATCCATGTATTTTGACAAGCCCATTTTGGAAGCTGCAAGAGAACTCAACGTTGGATCAACACAGTTGAAGCAACGCTGTAGAAAGTTAGGTATCAAAAGTTGGCCTCGACGAAAGATTAAGAGTCTACAAACTCTTATTAACCATACTCAGGTTAAGAATTGTATTTCTTTTCCCCAATTTTAATACCATGAGATTGTAATGACTGAAAGTATTTATGCAACAGGAATTGGATAATAATCCTAGTAAAGCAGACGTAATACTTGGTCTAGAGAACGAGAAAAGAGCAATAATCGAGGGTTCCAGTTTGGAGATAACTGATACCACAAAGAGATTGAGGCAAGCTGCCTTTAAGGCTGTTTACAAGAAAAGAAAGGTTCAGAAGAGGGAGGAAGCTTCATCAGGGACCCATACACAGCAGCAATCTCTGCCTTCTGTTTCTGCGATGAGTGGTTTTAACCATGATTTTCTCAAGATCGTAAGTGAAGAGAACCCAGAAGACTTGGCAGGTGACTTAGCCCGCCTTCGGCTTTCAGATTGAATTTCTACCAATATTAGTTTAATGGAACTGTTGGTAGGGATGATGGAAGGTTTTCGATAATAGTTATTGGTCAGATATTATCGAATTGTCATGTCTACTATGTAAGGATAGGGTATAAGAGGTACATAAAGTGTCTAGATGTATGGTTCTATAGTATTACAAAATACTCCTGTAGTATTTTAGCTTTATATTTTGTTTTAGAGTTTCTTTGTATATGGTTCTTGGTAAGTTTTTAGACTTGTTGTTCACTACGACTATTTCTAAGTACATGTTAGTCATACCTTGGACAAATACAGTTGATCAGGATCTATTTGTCCTAGGTATGATTACATAACTACCTAGGCCTACTCGTAGTGTTCAACTCATCTTATTACTCTTGTATTGTTATGGTTATAACACTGTTCTAGTATGTATGTACTTGTACTTATACTTTATAAAAATATCATTGTATTTTAAAGTATATTTTGTACAGATTGTTTTAGAGAGTTTTAGTCCCATTGTATTTATAGTTGTATACCTTAAATGGATTGATATACTTAGTTCACTATAAACAATGCTCTGATACCAATCTGTCACACCCCCAAACCACGATGGCGGAAACGTCTGAGGGTGGATGACTTCATGAACAGTATCACAACAACGTTTGTACAATAGTGATCAAAGCAAACACATCCATCATATACATAATTGTAAATGTTACAATAGTTCAAAAGATTGTATGTTTTGAATACAATTACAATATGATATCAAAATACATAGTATGACGCCATAGCGACCCATCGTCAAAGGTTGTAGTTACCCTATCAATTTCCTGAGAATACAAGTAGTTTGAAAGAGTGTCAACATTACGTTGGTGAGTTCATAAGATTTTTGTATGAGAAAATCCATAATCCTTTTTCCTTATAGAAAGATAGTGTTTGAAACCAGAAAATCCAATATTTTCTTATAAATGAGTAGTAGTCTTAAAACCCAAAGACCGAAAATGTATAGGTATTTGTATACTTGAAAATAGTATTACGTAGTTTTATTCTTGTATAAAACCGTGTAAGTAGGTGTTTACTGGTAGTCGAATCGTAGATTTAATTCCACAAAAGTCATATGTATAAGTAAACCGTACTTATATTTATATCTTTGATAAAACATAGTTTTAATTCCCATAGAATCAGTGTGTATAAGTAAAACCATACTTATATTTGTAACTTGTTAAAATGTAGTTTTAATACCATAAAACTTTTATGAGGAATCTCTTTCCTTGTAAAATGTAGTATTGTAATCCAAGAAAATCCAATATTTTCTTATGAATGTATCCAAGTCCTTAAAATCCAAGGACTAAAATGTATAGCATAGTTTGTAGTATAAAGCCATTGAAAATGTATATTTCCATGTAAACAATTTATAAAGTTGATTTCCCATGCGAGACGCCCTATAACCATACTGTGACCATGTAGGCCTGCTTCGACGTTCTTCAGGCGTCAGACTGTTATGACATTTGTCACCTCAGACCCGTCGGTCTAGCTGTAGCTAGCAGCTCAGGTGCGGGGTTGTAAATCCCGTATAGATCTATACACAAATATCACGTTCTTTTACCGAGACTCTGGTTATAAATTTCAGGACTTATAGTATGTACTTAAATAAGCACTGTGAAGACCCGTCTCACAAAAATGTATGTATCAATCAACTTGTTTATGTAAAGTTTGTATATGAAAAACCCTTGTATTTGCCCATTATCATTTTTTCCCATGATAATATAGTAATGTATAATAATTATATATTTGTATATAATTAATTATCTTGTTCTAACGGTTATTCTAACATTTGTAACCACAAACTATTCATATAATAGTTTATTTTTAGTATTCTTGTCGTGAAAAGCATATATTTACGAATATATGTGAAATAACTTATTTAAATGGTTATAAACAACATCTTTTAAGATATTTTCCATAATAGTGGTGTAATAACTAGGTTATACTCTTTATTAATTCAAATATAATATTTCATGACTATCAAATAAAGAACGGCCAGGTAGAAGATCAAATGGGGAGGCAGGACCCTTTCAGCGTATAAGCCTTTCAGAAATCCAACAACCTAGCCCAAATGATCGGCCTAGACACCGCTCTCGTAAGTAGATCATTCGATATTATATTTTGGAACTATAATTGAATTGTTGTCATAATGATGTTTACAAAATTCTCATTTTGTTTACTACTGTTACAAATGAGTATAAATAGCTATTTTTATAGTATAACTTGTATTCTCCCCCTTAAAAACTTGAATAAATATAAAAAGAAGGGGTATGAACTCACCTCAATGTCGACTAGGATCTTATCGCCAACTGTTGTTAGATCGCCCGACTCTTCGTGCTTCTAACTCGAACTCACTATATTTATAACTGAAATAGCTACTTCTAACGCTCATTCTTCGTATATTTCTAAATATATCGAAGAATCTTCTAACAATACTATCTAGTGATATAAAGATCAAGATATGAGTTGTGAGAAATGAGAGGATTTGAGCCTCTATTTATAGTAGGTTTATTTTCGTATTGCGACCCTCAAGATACAGATATATGACTTTTATGGTTTTTAGAATTTGATTATGACAAAATATACCCTTAAAATACTCTTTAAATAGATTAAATAGTTTTTTATATAAAACGAATGATTTTTGTTTATAAAACTATAATCTACAAAAATCGTAGTTTAATAATATCAACTTTTTAAATAAAAGTCTTTAACGAATTAACGAGAGGGTATAAATTGTAAGTTTGATAAAAATATAGGGTTTAAATGTAAATACAATTTCATTTTAATGAAAAAGAAAATATTAAATATAAAACTAATATTAATAATATTGAATTTTGACGTCAGGTTGTTCGTACCGACAATATCGTTTTGACCGTAAATTTTTCGTTTTATAAAACGACATAATATTTTTGATAAATTAAATAATACGTATTGAATACGTAAGGGTCGAAATGCAAATACGAGTTCTTTGGGGTAAAATATGTAAAATTGAATAAATAATGAAGTGGGGCCCACTTTATATAAAATAAAATTAAAATAAAATAATATAAAAATGTTTTTCAAACTTTCAAAATTCAAACTCCACCAACCGGGAGACTTTTTTTTTTAATAAATATATTAATATTTTAATAACCAAATGTCGCTTTCAAGTTAAATTAAACGTTTTTCTATCATAACTTTTTATATATAACGTTTCGTAAAAATATAAATATATATTCGGAACCGTCGTATTTTTATCTACGTTTTGATATAAAATTTGTAATATTCCGAAGAGTTTTAAACTTTTACCGTTCACTATTCACGCCGGTTACTATTCATGTCGTAATTTTTTTTTTTTAATATTAAAACATCTAGTTCAGCATGTTTTGTTCGTATAACTGACTTAAATTAGCATACGTAATATTATAATATCAAATAATACAACGTAGAGATTATGAAATTTACATTTCACATATTGACTTTAACGTATGCTTTGGTTGACTTAAGTTGACTTTCGTTGACTAATTTGACAGTTGTCACACCAACCGTAACCTAACCCCCTTTGGTCTCTTCTCTCATCTCCAGCCACCATCTTAATCTCCGATCAATTTCTCCGGCCCCCATCTCCGATCACCCATTAATCTTCCAAATGAACTGAAGTGCAAAATCAAACCTCTCTCGAATTCGGAGGGGGGGGCGGAAGTAGAGATGACGAAGGCGGAGGGGGAGGTAAGGACGGCGGAGGCAGCGGAGTTGGTGGAATGGCTGTGATCGGAGGTAAAGATGACGAAGGCGGAGGTGGAATGTCCCTACACAATCTCCCTCTCTCCCTTCCAATCCATCGTTCACCTCCAGCAGCACCTTCGTTCAATCCTCCCCCATTCACCTCCTAGAAGCACCACCGTTCACTTACCAGCAACACCATTGTTCACCTATAAGAACCACCACAGTTCACCTCTACCAAGCTCCACCTATAACCACACCAAATCAGATGAAACTGAACCAAAATAAAAAACAAATCCTATGTGGCGTTGGCTACGATTTCTGGGAAGAACGCACAAACGAAGGCGACGATGGTGGCGATAGCTCCGTTTCATATCACAGATGGTGGCGTTGGCTACGATTCACATCACATACGGAGGCAATGGCTCCGATTCACCTCAAACAGATGGAGTTGGCTCCGATTAACATCAATCAAATGGCGTTCGTAGTCATGATTTCACTGGGAAATGCTCAAGAATTGACTCTGCAGATGGCGGTGGCGATTTCTTGGCATCGACTCTTCAGACGATGTCGGTGGCGATAAGGCTTGTACTTTGACTGTTCAGACAATATGATTTCCTAGTATCGATTCTTCAGACGATGGCGGTGGCGATTTAGGGCTTGTACTTTGACTCTTCAGGTGATGTCGCCGGTGGTGATGAAGATGGCAAAAAAACCTAGGGCTTTGATTTTATGTTCGACACTCAGAGGACTAAAGGGGCATGGGAAGGATGTGCTTGAGAATGGAGTCTAGGAAACGAAATTGAAGGAGACTTGAGTCAAATCTCTCTAAGAATGACGAGTCGCCTATTCCAGCGGGAGCTTCGGCATCAGAGTCGGGAGGAAGATGACGTTGAAGGAGATTGGGAGTCTGAGTCCCCAATTGAAAGGGTACGGGGGGAAATAGTGGGCCATATTGATATTTAATACTAATTTCATTAACTAAGATAAAAAAAATAATTAAAGTAACAGAGAAAAAGAATGAGCAAGGCTACAATAGTCTTTTTGCATCTGGCAAGGACTAAATTCGCAACAAAACCCTACCATAAGGACGGTCCGAGTGCAAAATAAACGTTAGGGACTAAATGCGTAATTTTGACAAAACCATAGGGACCATTTCAGTAATTTGTTCTAAAAATACTTACAGTTTACTCGTGGTTTGTTTACCTCACGTTGTATCCACATTATTTTTTGATTTCATTATATAAACCGACAATCAAAATGATGGCGAGCATCATTTAAATAAATATATGAGTAAAATACAAAATTCGTCACTGTGTTTTAATCTAAGTGAGTTCAGTCAAAAATTTTAAATTGTCCTTAAGTTTGTATTTCATTGATCTTTATGTTTTATTCGAAATCGCAAGTTCAGTTCAGAAGTTTATATAGGTTAGGGATCATACAAGCAATGGAATGTAAACATAATAACGATGTTAAAATAACTTTAAAATTTGGATAAAACTTGTGATTTTTAATAAAACCAAAGTGTATACAGGTTATGAACCATCTCGTCTGTGTTTATTTTGGGGGATGTTTATCACTTTATTAAATATGTTAAGTTTGATGTTTCTTTGATTGGAGGATTGTGGTTGCATGGTAGATTGTTAAAGTTAGTTGGTAGCGTAAAAACTGTTGTTTTGTTGTTAATAGAGTAAAATGATTATTTATTTTATTCACATGATTTATTTAGTAAAATATACTCAATATTTATGTATATAGCATTTACTTATTCATCATTTTATTTATATGGGACCTGATTAGAAAAAAGTACTACTTTATGACTATAAACTATATGTTTCAAAAGTACGATTTCTAAGAGAAAAACTGACAGAATATGTTTCATATTAGTGTCATTAAAAAACACGTGTAAATAATACAAGATAGATAAAATAAAATTTACATTACTATGTCAACCAAGTTGATAGTTAAAAACGATATTTTGACAACTCGGTCTCTTATACGATACCAAACTTATCCTACAAACCATGAACATTTATTTGAAAATATAAATGTCAATTAAATACATTCCATTTTGGTGTTGTTTACAGTTTCCTTTATCCGGGTCGTAACTAACAACTCTATTAGTTTATTTTAGATCTGAATTGGAGGAATATTGCACAGAAGAAGTGCTATAGAAAAAGAAAGAAGTCAGCATATCACGTGGAAGGTTCACTATCTCATCACTCATCGGTAGTTGGAACGCACGATTGCTTCCATAATAATTGTAAGATAATCTGTCATCTTATAAAGTTAATTTTTTTTGTGACATCATCATATAAAATTATTTTTTTATATATATTTTTTGTTATAGGATGTAAAATGAAACTTAATTTCTAGAGTAAATTATAGTTTTGGTTCCTGTGGTTGGCATGCTTTTACACTTTGGTCCAAGTTTTTTTTCTACAGTTTTGGTCCATGCGGTAGGCATTTTGTTTCACGTTTGGTCCATCGGGTTGTTACCATTTGTTTAGCTTCGTTAAATATTTATAAATGACAAAAATACCCGTGTTGACCAAAACTGTAATTCTCTAAAAAAATTTAAAACAACGTTCTCTCTCTCTCTCTCTCTCTCTCACAAACATACACACACATATCGACCGAAGCAGCCGTGGGGACGGATTGAGATGGACTCATCGTAGGTTTCTGGTGAATCAAGGGTTGCTGGTCGTCAGAACACCCTGATTTCATGTCGCTCCTTTCGGGTGAAATACTCCTGCAAATGCTCTCCAAACTCCCTGGCAAATGTGAAAGGAACTCGAATTCTTTGGTAGCGTAATTTCTAGCAGCCTTACAAAGCTGGGTCTCTCCTTAGGCCGTGAAGTTAGCCCCTTTTTCATCGATTCTAACGTTTGGGTTAAAATCTGTGATTTCTTTGATGGATTATAATTCAACAATTTTATTATTGATTATTCTGAAATCTAATTCAGTTTTTCAAATTTATACTTGTGGAAATCAATTCAGATACGTTTCATGTCTGGTTGGATAAAAATCTTGATCTCTTCAAAAACAAATATCTCACACTTCAAGATTTTAAGCTTGCAGACGAAGGATTCCTTTGTGAGACTACTTAATGTAGTTCCTCATCTGGGAAATCTTTGTTGAGTAAGAAGCAATGGGTTCCGATTAAACAAAAATCATTAAGTGAGACTTAACATAAGTAAAAGCCTTAGAAGAAAATCATGAAGTGGGTTCTGAAGACCGATCACAAGGACAAACATGTTCCACAGTCAATCACAGAAACTGGTTCCACTTCTGGAACAAAGAAAATAGATTTGGTTAAATCATGGATCAAAGATCCGAATACTTACCATCAAGGATCCAAACAAACTTGGGTACCTGAATTTTCTCCCTAATCACACGTTATGCATGACGCGCAGTATGACAAAGAATGGTAGATCAATAGTGGGTGCTTACATCATATGACTGGAAGGATTGAATACTTGCGAGACTTTAGAAGCTTAGAAGATACTGGTGATGTCAATTTTGGAAGCAATGAGAGATGTTCCATGAAGGGTTATGGGAAGATTACAGATGGAAAGTTTACAATCAACAAAGTTGCATACGTGGAAGGATTGAAGCGTAATCTGATTAGTGTCTCTTAGTTGTGCATAGGTACCAGGTATAAAGTTAAGTTTGATGAGGAAGGAAGTGTAATAAAAAAGAAATGAACGAAGTAGATTCTTCTAAAGTCACGAAGTAAATGTGAAATTTACCCATTGGATATGAAACCAATCATTGGAGCACCATCAATCTGCTTGCGTTCAAAGTTTTCTTCGGATCTAAGCTAGTTGTGGCATAGAAGGTTATCCCACTTTAACTTCAAAAACAACAACAAACTCGTGGCTCTAGACTTAGTTTGAGGCATGCCAGCTCTGAAGTTTGATAATGACACCTTGTGTGCCGCATGTACACATGAGAAGCAGAAGCGCCAAGGACATCCGGTCACCATTGAAACCTACATATCTGAGCCCGTGGAACTTCTGCATATTGATTTGTGTGGACTATCAACTGTAGAATCTGTAGGCAGTAAACGCTCATTCTAGTGATCGTAAACGACTTTTCAAGATTTACATGGATTCTCTTCTTAAGAGTTAAGAAACAAGTCAGATACACCCAAGGAACTCATATCCTTCATCAAACAAATAGAACTTCATCTCAAAATGCCAGCACGTGTAATCCGAAGTCATAATGGAACTGAGTTCAAGAAGCAGGCCTTTGATTTATTACTAAAAGAGAAGGGCATCACCCATACTTCTGAGCTCCATACACTCCTCAACAAAATGGCATGGTCGAAAGAAGGAATAGATCCATATGCTAAGAAGCAAGGACTATGTTGGACTTTGCAAACCTTACAATGTACTTTTGGGCTGAAGCCATCGCTACAGCTTGGTTCACTCAGAATAGATCATATGTACACAGACGATTCGATATCACACCATATGAAGTCATCAACAAGAGAAAGCCAAATGTAAAATTCTTCCATGTCTTCATGTGCAAATGTTTTATCATGAAATTAAAGGATGGATCAACCAACTTTAGCACGAAGTCAAATGATGGATTCTGTTTCTTCGATACTCCCAAACGGAAAAAGTATATTACGCGTTGGTAAAAATCCTTCTCTTTTGTTCTTCTTATTCTAGCCGAGACCACTATCACCATCACCACTTTTTGTGTGTGAAGTGTGTGTGTGTGTGTGATTGGTGTGTCTCAAGCATCTTTTTGTCTAACTAGAATGTCTAGATAACTATGTATCTAGTCCACATCTCAACTCCTTGATTCCCCTTTGCTACACAATTGTGTTGTATTGGGTTTTGTATATGTTGGTGATGGGTGTGGTTCAATTGGTCATATCCCACCTATTGATTTTCTGTTGTTGATATGTTTTTAGCATGTTTCAGACCCTAGATGTCTTAATGAAGGGACTTAATGGGTTTAAGAGTTGAAACCTTAAACCCTAGCTTCATTTTCTAGATTTTCTTTTTTTCAGTTCTGGTCCTGTTGTTGGGAAATTCATATAAAATCGTGTGTTTAGTATTTTGGGGTGAATCTTACCTTTATGAAATGGTATAAGTGTCTAGTTTCTTGGTCCAAAATCCCTTGGACTAACTCAGACCCTAATTCATGTGAAAGTTGCAATTTCCACTGACTAGTCCAGGGGTGCACTTTATAGTGACTTCTGTCTTGTAAAATTCATAAGTGATTGTAGCATAATCATTTAGGGGCAAGGTCAGTAGGAAACGTTCTATATAAGTGTTTAGTTTTCTCTTACCAAATTTCAGAACCTAAGTCCATCTGATTCTCATTCTTGGTTAATATCTTTGGGGGTAGGTCCTGCGACTGTTTTTGTAAACTGTGGTGACTTGGTAGATTTCTCATTTGCAAATGGAAAATCAAAATGACTTGAGGTCAGGCCCTATGGTCTTGAAATTGGGACTAGTGTCAACATGATTTTTATTATATATAATACCTGAGTTTTCATTGGTCTTCTGTTGCAAATCTTGTTATGGGTCAAAAGTCAGCATTGTTGTCAAAGCTTTCTTTTTGTGGTTTTGAACCTTGGTGGTGGGTTAGGGGTAGTAATGGGTATCCGGGCTTATCCAAACTTGACTAAAACATCTAATAAGTATCTACTTATAATGAGACTAGTTATTATACTATGTAGTAACTTAAAATATCTTATAGGTGAATAAGGTATTCGTGTGGAGCTCGGTGGAATCTTCAAAGTCGTTGTGTGGAGTTCTTCTTTTGATGCTTCAAGGTGAGTTCATCACTACATTGTATGGAAGTTGTACATCATTTACTGTAGCTCGTGTGTGCTGTTAGGATGTAGGCGGGTAGTAACAGGCCATAGGAACTTCTAGTAGGTGTTTAGGTGTGGGAGTGACATCACTGAGCTGGGTGCCATTCATGGTGGTGGGGGCCATGATTGGGCTGGGTGCAATGATATTCTGTGTATTGGGAGTGTGTTAGGTGCAATCATTGAGCGGGGTGCCATCATGGAGCGGGGTGCCATGATGACTTGGGTGCATGAATGATTGTGATGCGGAGTATGATCTAGCTGGGTGCCATGATCATGTTGCGTGCTGTGGTTGTATTATGCCATGTAGTTATGTTGTGTGCCTTGTTCCTTGTTGTGCTGTGTGCCTTATTGTGTTGTGTACTTATGATAGGGGTAGAGTGTTGAATAATGTTTTTATGTTTTTATGTGACCATCACTGAAATAAGTCGAAATGTTTTTTTTAAAATATTATCAGTATTTCAGGTTGCATGGATTCAAGATTAAACGTGAAGAAAAACAAAACACAGAAATCCAGATTGCTTCAGCAATCGCGACGCGACGGAAGTCCCGGTCGCGACGCGAAGCCCCATCGCGACCCGACAGCACATTTGTCGAGACGTGAAGAGAAGCAAGACAGAAGACCAAAATCCTTCAGCAATCGCGACGCGACGAAGGAGATGGTCGCGACGCGAAGGCTCCAACGCGACACCACCAACTTTCTAATCACGAGACTACCAACCCAACGCACTAACCAGTGGCCGACCAAAAGCACTCGACAGCCGCACCTTCGCGACGCGACGCCATGCCTGGTCGCGACGCGATGCCTGTTCTTCAGCAACTATAAATTGAGGCTCTCTCTTGCTGATTTTGTACAACACATATATCAACCAAGCTCCATACACTCTCACCCACGACCAGAAACCTCAACACTCTCAAATTTCTGCATTTGGCAATAAGAATCAAACCGCACAACCGCAAGAAACAAGATATCCTCCCGACACCAAAACTTCAAATCTCTAAACAACCTCTACCCGACACCAAACTTCAAACCTCCAAACAACCTCTACCCGACACCAAATATCACCAAAACCTCATCCTACCGAAAAGAACAAGAAATCGACACATCAAGAAAAGACGAGCAAAGAACAAGAATCGACGTTTCAAAGAAAATCGCCATATTCATCTGCTATCGATAAGTTCTTTTGAAATTATCCGTGTTATTATTGATTTATTCAAACTATTATAAATCAACTGTACCAAATATCCAAGACATAAAAATCGAACCGTGACAACCAAAACATATGTGGACTGTATTTAACCGAGAAATCTAACTTCTAACTTCTAACTTCTAACCTTTTTATTTATTGTAAAAACACTTTATCGTTGATAATGGCGTTTATTACATCTAACCTCTAACTTCTAACATTTACTTTATTTACCGCTTTCTGTCTATTTAAATACTGTCTAGCTTAGATTTACCGTTTTATTTTATTCAGCAACTCTTATTTATTCCGCATATTATAGATAAAATACATATCTGTCACACAGTAATCGGCTTAAAAAACCTTACTCGTGGTGATCAGTTGTCGTATTTTCAACAATTGGTATCAGAGCTTGTGTGATTTATTTTGAAATTTTTGTCAAGAACTTTTGTGTAGCGTTTTTTATAAACCACCAATAAGTTTCCTTTAAAAATTTCATCTTAATATCACTTGTTCAAAAACAAAAAAAAAAATTAAAAAAAAAAACATTTAAAAATTACTTGTGTGATTTACTTTGAAAATTTTTGTCGAAAACTTTTGTGTAGCGTTTTTATAAACCACCAATAAGTTTTCTTTAAAAATTTCATTTTAATATCACATTTTCGTTAACAAAAAAAAAAACACCAAAAATGTCTTCCGCAAACTACTCAAACATAAATTCTGTATCTATTGCTAACAGTATAGGTTCAGGTACTCGAGCACCCATTCTTATTCCCGAAGAATATAAATCATGGGTAGGTCGTATGAATCTTCATCTCAACTCTATAAGTGAAGATGTGTGGAAATGTGTAGACGGATCTCTACCAGATAACATGACCTCTCTTACGAGTAACTTGGATATACTGAATGAAAGGAAGAAACTCGAACTTCAAGCCAAAAAGGAACTTGTGTCTGGAATACCCCACAGTATTCTAAGCCAAAATGAATGATATAATCCTTTTAACCGCAAACCAAATTTGGCAAACTTTGAAAAATCGTTTTGAAGGAAATGAGAGAATCATTGGAAACAAGAAAACATCGGTTTTAAACGAATTTGACAACTTCAAAATGTTTTCACATGAAACCATCCATGATGCTCATGACAGATTCAATCTCATTACCATCAAAATGAATAATTTAGGCATCAAAAAGTCACAGCATGAAATAAACCTCAAATTTTTAAACAACCTTTATGAAAGCTGGAAAATAGTCAAACTCATCATCCAGGGAAATCCGACAATTCATACTGAATCTTTGTACAATCTGTACGGAGAATTACAATCGTATGAATCCTCGATTGACCCACCAACGTCTACTTCTTTTGGAGGACCACTTGCTCTTTTGACAACTTCCTCTCAAAACCAAACACATTTTCCTGATCAAAGTCAAATTGATCAAAACCAAGCTTTCTTAAGTAATTCTTGTGACTTGTCTGATCCAAATAATGAAGCTGACTACCAACAATTGTGTGCTTTGGTAGCAAACACTAATCTCGAAAGATTTTTGCCACATCATAGACCAAATTTTCAACAAAGATCCACTTTTGGACAAAACTTTCAGAATCGTGGATTTCAAAATAATCACAACTCTTATAATCAAAACAATGGTTTTCAAAATAACCATAATTCTGGATTTCAGCAAAATCATTCAAAACCATCTCAACAGAAACAAACTCAAACATCTGAAAGACCACCCATTAAGAGCCAAAAGGCTGACAATAACGATGATGATGATGACGTAATCATTTGTCACAAATGCAAAGGACTAAATCATTATGCCCGAGATTGTCGAGCCAAAATCAAGGTCAAAGACTCAGCTTACTACGCTCAAAAAGCCGAAGAACTGAAGAAACAAAAAAAGAAAGCAAAGCAAAAAGCTTTGATGGCATTCTACGAACCTAGCGTGGAACACTGGCCAACTTCTGATGATGAAACAGATAATGAACCAGCTCAGTCAAACTTCTGCTTCATGGCTGACAATGAACCAACCACTAGAGCTCCATATGTCATCGATCAGGTATGGTCTATGATCTCAGATCTCGGTCTTTCAAGAACACCATTTGAGTCCCACATGACTAAGATTGAGAACAGTCTAAAAGCTGATCTCAGACTGTATCATGACACAATAGTCAAATCTGATATCTACAAATCTGAATTACAAACCTTGCAACTCAGATTTGGAGAATCTACAAGGACTAGAGACAAACTTGAAAGAGACATTGAACGAAAATCTGAAGAAAATAATCACATCCTAGAACAATTAAATGAAGCTCTAAAACAAAAAAGGGACTTAGAAATAAAAAATCAATCTGTTATTTCATCTGAAATAAAAGATACCTTAGAAAAGGAAGTCCTTCAGTTAAAACAAAAAGTTCAAGATTTAACTGACAAAAACACTAGTTTAATTCTAAAACTAGATGATTCTTCAAAGCACATCAAATTTCTTGAATCCGAAAATCAAAGATTTCAAGGAAATTTGGATTCTATCAATATTGCCAGAAAATTGAGTGATGATGTTTTCACTAAAGCAAACAACTTAGGAACTGGCAAAATTGATACGAATTATAAACCAGGAATTGGAAGAGAATCTTTTGAAAATGAAGAGACTGAAAAGAAAAATGGAACAATTAGTGAAAACTCTAAATCGCCACAACCAGATTTTTTCTCATCTGCTAATGAGGACGATTCAGATGATGAAACAGTTATCAACTGTAGCCCAGATGATACCTTTTTCAACAAATCATTCAAAAGAGTTGTAAAATCTGAATCAGACTCTGCTAGTTCAGTAACTCATCAATTGAGATCTACTAAACTAACAAAGAATGATGGCACAATCAAACTTGAAAATTTCTTAAATGGAGAAAATTCTGATCATCAAAATGGAAGTACTTCTGCTCCAACTGTCTTTCCTTCTTTAAACTCAACCTTTATTGGAAAGAACAGTCAGGGACAAAAGTATTCAAAGAAACAACAGACAAATAAACAACCCATTCAAGCTGTCTTTAAACCAAAAGAACAAAGCAAGCCCATTGTTTTCAAAGAAAAACCTTTGAAACCAGTCGCTGTGCCACAAAAACAAACCTTTAATCCAAAACAAAAACCGTTTCAAAAACCAATTCAAAATCGCTTTCAAGAGATAAACTTCAATCTCTCAAGGAAATTTCAGAAACCATCATTTCACGAAATTCCATTCCATCATCAAAGTGTTTTCCAAAACCATTCAGATCCCAGATACAAAGAAAGATTATCAAACAGAACGTCACACATAGGATACTTTTCACAAAATCAGAAATCGTTTCAAATGACAGGTTTTCAAAAACAAATCTCACTTTGGGAAAATCTAATAAATCAACTTAAACCTCAACCATTCCGTCCAATCAACAAATACTACAATGATTCCAAATTATCAAAAACCATTAACAAATCAGGACCCACCATGGTTTGGGTACCTAAAATTTCTGTCTAATTGCAGGCACTTTGTGCTGGAGAGCCCAAGGATGGCACATGGTATATTGATAGTGGCTGCTCCAAGCATATGACAGGAAACCAGAGCTTTCTACGAGACGTCAAACCCACAGAATCCAAACAAGATGTTACTTTTGGAAATAACATGACTGCAAGAATCAAAGGTTATGGAAACATAACAAATGGTCACTTCACCATCAAGAAAGTAGCCTACGTTGACGGCCTGAAACACAACCTAATCAGCGTATCACAACTTTGTGACAACAATTATGAAGTTCTTTTCACCAAACAACGAAGCACAATCATGGACGCCAAGACCAAAGCCATTCTAGTTAATTCTGATAGTCTAGGCAACATGTATCCACTAGATATGGACCTTATCTATGGAAAACCAGACATCTGTCTCTTGTCCAAAGCTTCTGCTGATATTAGTTGGTTGTGGCATCGTCGTCTTTCCCATCTCAACTTCGGCTACATCAACAAGTTGATTGCAAATGATCTTGTTCGCGGACTGCCACTTCTGAAACTTGATAATGAAACTCTTTGTGCACCTTGTGAAGGAGGAAAATTGTCCAAATCCTCTCATAAAAGCATTTCTGAATCTAGTGTATCCGAACCACTAGAATTACTGCACATTGATCTTTGCGGCCCTGCAAAAACCCAAAGCATAAAAGGGAAGAAATACATCCTTGTTATTATTGATGATTACTCACGCTTTACTTGGGTTTTCTTTTTAAGGCTAAAGTCAGAAGCACCTGAAGAAATGATCAATTTCATCAAACAGATTGAATTAAAGCTCAAACGACCAGTTCGAAGAATCCGAAGTGATAATGGGTTAGAGTTCAAAAACATAACTCTAGACTCATTTCTCAAGAACAAAGGCATCGAACACAACTTCTCAGCCCCTTACACTCCTCAACAAAACGGCGTTGTTGAAAGAAAGAACCGAACTCTGTGCGAAGCTGCAAGATCAATGCTTATCTTTGCGGATCTACCACAATACTTCTGGGCAGAAGCAATAGCCACAGCTTGCTACACTCAAAATCGTTCTTTAATCCATAAACAACTTCATAAAACACCATATGAAGTCATTAACAACCGAAAACCAAACATCAAATTCTTTCATATTTTTGGTTGTCGATGCTTCATAAAGAATAACAAAGATCACCTTTCAAAATTTGAATCAAGATCAGACGAAGGAATTTTCCTTGGTTACTCCTTTACCTCAGCTGCTTATCGAGTACTGAATAAACGTACTAGAGTAATTGAAGAAAGTACCGATATTCATTTCGATGAATTTTATGTCAGGAAATTGGATCGTAAACATTTTGGTTCTAAAATGATCGATAATATTTTTCAAAATCCAATTCAACAAATGCCTTCTACGGACATAGAAATTGATCTTGATTTACTTTTTGAACAACCCAAAACCGCTTATAATTCTGAAATTCTAACATCTTCTACTATCCCTACAGGAAACTCCGATGCAGAAACTTCACAATCAAACCAAGAAAATACAGATCAAGTCGAGGGGGAATTACCAACACTAAATTCTTCTTTGAACACTCCCAATCCACCTGTTCAAAATGATCCCAGTGCATCATCTATGGGGGAACCTTCATTACCCCATTCTCACCCTATAATCCAAAAAGACATAACTGACAACAACCAAAATCTATTCCCAACAGAATCACCTGACCAAGAAGAACAATGGGACATAGAAACACCAATCGAAATACCTGAAAAAACTCGCCTAAACAAATGGACCAGAAATCATCCTGCAGAACAAATCATAGGAGATCCAAATTCTGGTATTCAAACAAGAGCCGCTACCTCAAATGAATGTTTATACGGAGCATTCTTATCAATGACTGAACCCAAAACCATCCATTCAGCTCTCAAAGATCCAGACTGGGTCAAAGCCATGCAAGAAGAACTAGCTGAATTCGAAAGAAACCAAGTATGGGATCTTGTTCCTACTCCTCCCGATGTTACTGTAGTAGGTTCAAGATGGGTTTTCAGAAACAAAACTGATGATCAAGGCATAGTTTGTCGAAACAAAGCAAGACTTGTCGTCAAGGGCTATTCTCAACAAGAAGGAATCGATTACGATGAAACTTATGCTCCAGTTGCAAGACTCGAAGCCATTCGTATCTGTCTAGCATATGCAGCACACAAGAACTTCAAAGTATTTCAAATGGATGTAAAATGTGCATTTTTACATGGAGAGATTGATCGCGATGTGTATATTCAACAACCTCCAGGTTTTGAAGATCCACAGTTCCCAAATCACAGTTTTAAGTTACAAAAAGCAGTTTATGGCTTAAAACAAGCACCTCGAGCCTGGTATTCAACATTGTCAACATTTCTAGAAGAATCAGGATTCAAAAGAGGTTAAATTGATCAAACTCTCTTTCGTAAAATTTTTAATAAACATCTGTTAATCGTTCAAATATATGTCGATGACATTATTTTCGGTTCCACTGATGAATCATTGAGTGTCAAGTTTGCAGATTTAATGAAGAGCAAATTTGAGATGAGCATGATAGGAGAAATGACTACTTTTCTTGGACTTCAAGTCAAATAATCATCAGATGGAATTTTCATCAATCAAGAAAATTATGTCAAAAATCTTCTAACTCGTTTTTCTCTTGACAAATCAAATACAGCAAAAACCCCAATGGCCTTTGGTTACAAATTAGATGCAGACTTAAATGGCAAGCCTGTCGATCAAAAGAAATATCGAGGAATGATAGGATCACTCCTATACCTCACAGCCAGCAGACCCGACATCATGTTTTCTACATGTGTCTGTGCCAGATACCAAGCCAATCCTATAGAATCTCATGCTATAGCTGTAAAAAGAATTTTCAAATATCTTAAAGGAACTCCATCTCTTGGCCTTTGGTATCCAGCTAACTCTGATTTTCAGCTTAACGCCTTCACCGACTCCGACTATGGAGGATGCAGACTAGACAGAAAAAGCACATCTGGTTCTTGCCAATTTCTAGGAGGCAGACTGGTAAGTTGGACTTCAAAGAAACAATCATGCGTGTCCACTTCAACCGCAGAAGCCGAATATGTAGCCGCCGCAAGCTGCTGTTCACAAGTCATGTGGATGCAAACTCAATTACGTGACTATGGCTACAAATTTTCACAAATTCCAATATTTTGTGACTCAACCAGCGCTATTGCCATTTCCCACAATCCCGTGCACCATTCCATGACAAAGCACATCGACATTCGATATCATTTCCTCAAAGACAACATTCAAAAAGGTCATATCGAATTGCACTTCATCAACACCGAAGATCAAATTGCCGATGTCTTTACTAAGGCTTTAGACGAAACCAAGTTTCAATACTTCCTAGGCCGTCTAGGAATGTTGAATCCAGATAACATACATCCCTAATCTCTTACATTTTGTTTGTACAAAAGAGTGTTTACTTTCAGTCAAATAACCAAAATCTTCCAAAAACATTCAAATAACCAAAACTTTCCAAAAACATCCACATAATCAAAAATCACAAAAAAAAAATTAGGATAAAGTTTTATCTTTTAAAGTCCTTATAAAACCATGTGATTAACATCTTCTTGACTAAATTTTCATATACTTATGCTCGATGAATGTTCTCAGTCATATTGATTCTTAAATTAAAGTGAAGGTTCAAATCTCAAAATTTTCGTTATGTACATTCTCCTATTCCCTTTGAATTTATTTCAAATATAACGATTTTATCAATTAAGGGACATAAGATCAGGAGATTCAGATGAAAACCAAACCCATGTGAGAATTTGTGCCTCGTCTTTAACTGCTAAGTGAAATTCATTTCTGTGAGCAAAGGTGTTTTCATTATGACTTATAGGATCTATACTCTTATACCGTGATGCTAGTCTCATTTTTGCTTAGAAATCAAAATGACCAGGGACGATACATTCATTTTCTTATATATTAGACAAACAGTCTATTATATCACCTATCCCTATCCTCAATCAAACCACTTCAAAGAAAAGCTTCATCATCTGGCATAACAAATCTGACAAATGAAGAAACGACAAAGTCACATCCAACAAATGCTGTCAACAAATCACAATTGGTAACCACATCAGATATCTTTTCACAAATCAAGAAAAGATAAAGACAAAGGTGAACACTTCACCAAAGAAAAGGAAGATTTACAACAACAATCAATCAAGACAGACATCTCTCAAAATTTTCCAAACAAACAGATTCTCAAATGATTTATCAAATATAGCTGTTAAAACCAAAGATTTATCGGGATACTGTAGCCTTCATAATTGAATATACTTAGTTGCAAACTGCACTATGAATATTTCTAAACCCCTCTACATGTATTTCCCGACGGAGAGAGAGTGAACATCAATGGCATGAATGAAGAAACCCTCTGAGTAATGTCGAAACCAGTCTTATGTGATTGATTATCTAATATGAAGACCAAGTGACTAAAGTATATAGGTATAAATCCACATTAAGCATAAGTCAACACCTTCAAACTGAGAGATATCACTCATCTTTAGTGATTATACACCAGTTCTGCACCCAGAACAAACAAACACCTCAGTCAAGTGTGAGCTATACCTATGAGAAGTTCATCTGAATCGACCTATTAAGATCACTTGTCGTCTTTATAAATGTTATAAAATCTTAAGGAATATTATGAAAGTACATATACAAAAACCTTTCGATAATTGAACCTAAAACCTTGATTCAGAAACAAATATTCTTGACAAACATTTTTCAAAACATAAGTAAAATCTAGTCACACCTTTTACAAAACAAGTGATATGGTTTTATAAATGTCTAATCCAAATTTCAAGAATTTTCAATCAAACATTTTTCTCCTCATTTCATTAATGATCACATAGGGGGAAATTGTTGAATAATGTTTTTATGTTTTTATGTGACCATCACTGAAATAAGTCGAAATGTTTTTTTAAAATATTATCAGTATTTCAGGTTGCATGGATTCAAGATTGAACGTGAAGAAAAACAAAACACAGAAATCCAGATTGCTTCAGCAATCGCGACGCGACGGAAGTCCCGGTCGCGACGCGAAGCCCCATCGCGACCCGACAGCACATTTGTCGAGACGTGAAGAGAAGCAAGACAGAAGACCAAAATCCTTCAGCAATCGCGACGCGACGAAGGAGATGGTCGCGACGTGAAGGCTCCAACGCGACACCACCAACTTTCTATTCGCGAGACTACCAACCCAACGCACTAACCAGTGGCCGACCAAAAGCACTCGACAGCCGCACCTTCGCGACGCGACGCCATGCCTGGTCGCGACGCGATGCCTGTTCTTCAGCAACTATAAATTGAGGCTCTCTCTTGCTGATTTTGTACAACACATATATCAACCAAGCTCCATACACTCTCACCCACGACCAGAAACCTCAAGACTCTCAAATTTCTGCATTTGGCAATAAGAATCAAACCGCACAACCGCAAGAAACAAGATATCCTCCCGACACCAAAACTTCAAATCTCTAAACAACCTCTACCCGACACCAAACTTCAAACCTCCAAACAACCTCTACCCGACACCAAATATCACCAAAACCTCATCCTACCGAAAAGAACAAGAAATCGACACATCAAGAAAAGACGAGCAAAGAACAAGAATCGACGCTTCAAAGAAAATCGCCATATTCATCTGCTATCGATAAGTTCTTTTGAAATTATCCGTGTTATTATTGATTTATTCAAACTATTATAAATCAACTGTACCAAATATCCAAGACATAAAAATCAAACCGTGACAACCAAAACATATGTGGACTGTATTTAACCGAGACATCTAACTTCTAACTTCTAACTTCTAACCTTTTTATTTATTGTAAAAACACTTTATCGTTGATAATGGCGTTTATTACATCTAACCTCTAACTTCTAACATTTACTTTATTTACCGCTTTCTGTCTATTTAAATACTGTCTAGCTTAGATTTACCGTTTTATTTTATTCAGCAACTCTTATTTATTCCGCATATTATAGATAAAATACATATCTGTCACACAGTAATCGGCTTAAAAAACCTTACTCGTGGTGATCAGTTGTCGTATTTTCAACATAGAGAATGTGTGATGGATATGCAGTGTACGTGTTGGATTCACTAGGTTGTGTACTTATCCTTTCCCTTTGAAATCATTGTTTCAGGTTCTTCAGGTGTAGGTGATGGCGAGGGGTGACGCGTACACACTAGTGCAGCTTCCTTTGGGGATTATGTTTTGAATTGACTTAATCTTTTTTTGACTTCTACTGCTGGGGAAATTGTTTGATATTAAATGGTTTTGACGAAAGAAATATGTTTAGTTTTGAATATTTTAAATAGTTTAAATTATGTTACCATTTGAGGTTTTATAAATGAAAAATGGGTTGAATATTTAATGAAATGTTTTCTTAAAATTTTTAAATTTACTGTAAAATTTGGGAAGTTATACCTACTGTAAGAACCCGAGAGAAATTATAATAAAATATGCAAAATAATCGTGTGTAATAGTAAAGTTAAGAAAAAGGGAAAAATGGTCTTTTGCCATATTTTGGGATCTTAATGTAAAATATTTTGTGTTTGTGGCAATATTGTGAGAAATTAAACACTTGTGTATTAAAAGTTTGACTTTTGTGGTCATAATGGGAGAAATGGAACTAAAGGGTTAAGAATGGAAATATTAGAAGTATAAATAGTGGGGAAGACTCTCCCACTTCCCAGAAACTTACAGAAGGCTCGAGAGAGTGCAAGGGAGGTCACGAACTTGAAGATTCTGGAGGACTTGATCATAAAAATCAGAAACTAGCTTGAAGATTTTGAATTTCCAAGCTAAACAAGGTGGAGGCTCTAATAGAATTGATCAAGCGAAAGATAAAGGAGTCCACGAAGCTAAGTAACTTCTAGGTGACTGAGGTGAGTGTTATGTGGATTTTCGAGTACATAGCAAGAAAGAATTTTATTAAAGAATGTTTTGAGAGTCAAAATGGTTTTATAGAAACTGAAATGATTTAACGAAACTGAAAATGATTTAATGAAAAAGTAAATGGTTCTATGGAACCAAAATATTCTGTGAAATTGAAAATGAAATAAAGGAATAGTAAGTTTGTACGAGAATGGTAAAAAGAAAGTAACAAAGTAATTGAGCCATGTTGTTAAGTTGAGAAGTATCCGGATAAAGACCACAGCCTGCTGCGGTAGGGGTGGCAAAAAGACACTACTGGGATGGTACCTCCCGTCGCGAAGTAGTTGTCTTACCTTGATAGATGAATTCGTTTCATGCTATTGGGGAAGTAGCTATACGGGTGCGTCTCGTATAAAATCTACGGGTGCGCTCGTAGGAATGTACTATTAGAAAGAAACAAGGAATACCTGTGGGTGCGCTCACAGGAAAAAGAAATATTGAAAGTCTAAAGAATAATGTATTATTGGAAAACTGTTTTGGGTCTAAACCCATAATACTCACGAGACGTTAGGTCTCACGTATTTTGTTTTAAAATGCTATGTACTCAGGTAAGCAGGAAGGGCATTAAAGAGTCGGGTGCGGGACCGTAGTCACTGTTGTGCAAAAATGTAAAATAAACAGGTTTGAACTATGGCTATGATATGTATTTGTAATACCCCGTTTGTAAAGATTTAAATGGTTTGTATAATTAAATACTTGTATTATAAGTTTTAAAAAAAATGTTGTAAAAACTGGGGTGTTACAATTTGGTATCAGAGCCATGGTTTAAGCGAATTAGGTTGGGTAACCATCCTAGGCTTAAACTAGTGGATTTATAGTAATTAAAGTAGTAGTACTAGGTACTAACTAACGGGGTAGAGTCGGTAAAATATAGTATTGCAATCCATAGAAACCGATGAATCAGGGGGTCTTGTGATGACACTAGAGCCAAGGTATATAGGTGGTTAAAATAATATTGGGCCCGTATTATGGTAACCACAGGATATGCTTTGGAAATGGTGAAGTCACGAGGGAACCTGAGGGATTCGGTTGTGGAAATCAGTAAAGAGATAATTGGGAATACTAGTTCCATAGAAAGATTACATGCTACAGTTTTCGTATCTATATAGATAAATGTATTTATGCGGAATAATAAACGTAAATCTTATTCATTTTATATAGTAAATGGAGAGCGGTGATCAGAACCTTTTGAGTGAAGGACGGGCAGCAAGTCATACCCCGTCCCATGAGGGTAACCCCGTTGATGATGAGGTTAACATGGGTCCTAACCCAAATCCAATACCGCAACCTCCACCTGTGACTTTGGAGGCTATTCAAAATCTTATTAGTAATCTAAAGACGGAGATGAGGGAAGATATGCGTCAAATGTTGAATACTCGGCTGGGAGAACCGCACCCTAATCCTTCAGCGGATGATGCTTCTTGGAGACCCACTAACGGAGATTCGGTTACAGAGGAAGATAGTGTGGGGACAGAAGACAAGAAGAGATGTTCTTTCAAAACTTTTCTGGCATGTAAACCAACGGAATACTATGGTAGCTACGAGCCTAAAGTCACGATGCGGTGGATACGGGAGACAGAGCAAGTATTGGAGGTCAGCAAGTGTCATGAGAAAGATAAAGTCTACTATGCCTCACGAATGTTGAAAGACGACGCGTTGGTTTGGTGGAATACCCTGTATGAACTGGTTGGAAAGGATGTAATTTATAAATGGTCGTGGACCGAATTCACCACCCGCTTGAAGAACAAATATTGTCCCCTTCGGGACATAGAAAAACTTGAAGATGAGTTCCTTACACTAAAGAAGGGTAGTTTGACTGTTGCCGAGTATACTAAAAAGTTCAGTGATATGCTACCATTTGTGGGAAACAGTTACACTACGGAGCGGGCACGAATCAACCGTTATGTGAAAGGTCTACCTTGGGAGTATGAATTGGAAGTAAAACGGGCGGTAACAATGGATGCGGCGTTTGAGGCAGCAAGAAATGTTGAAGATGTGTGGAAACGTAGAACAATGGAGAGGCAAGTTTCTGGGGAGAAACGTAAATTCAGTGGCGGGAGTAGTAGCTGGAATAAGAAGGGAAAGTCGGTAGTGATGTCAACCAAGCAGGGCAGCCGGAAAACGTGCGAGAAATGTGGGAAAGAGCATACGGGTGAATGTAAGATGGGAAGTGCGGCTTGTTTTAACTGCGGAAGAACGGGGCACAAGGCTAGGGAGTGTACCTATCCGAAGCTCAGCGAAGTCGAGTGCTTTTCATGTCATGAAAAGGGGCACTATAGCTTTAACTGTCCAAAGAAGGGTGGTAAGACGATGGTATCAACTGCGCAGAAAAAGACGGAACCTCAAAAGGTGAAGACTCGCACCTTCCAACTCACCCGAGAAGAAGCAAAGGAGACACAAGACGTGGTCTCAGGTACTCTACTAATTAACTAGATGCCTGCCTACGTATTATTTGATTCTGGTGCTACGTGTTCGTTTGTGTCTCATGATTTTGGTCTAAAATTTAATGTACCGTTAGAACCATTAGATTGTGTATGTGAGGTCGAATTGGCAAGTGGTAAGAAGATGGAGATAAAACATGTGTACCGTGGCTGCGAACTCAGCATAGATGACCAGAAATTTTCGTTGAACCTTCTTCCGATTGGAGTGAAGACTTTTGATGTTGTCATTGGTATGGATTGGCTTGGGGCCAATGATGCAAAAATCGCATGTGGGAAAAAGATAGTGTCGGTGAAAATTCCGGATGGTAGTAAAGTATATGTTTATGGTGAAAAACCCAAGAGGATGTCTAGCTTAATTAGTGCAGCGAAAGTCAGAAGATGTTTAGTGAAAGGATGTTTAACTTATGTGGCATATGTAATGATAGAAGATAAAATAAAGAAAACAGTACATGACATCGATGTGGTGAGAGAATACCCCGAAGTATTTCCAGACGATCTACATGGTTTGCCACCCGAGAGACAAGTTGAATTCCGAATCGATCTTGTACCTGGAGCTTCTCCTATCGCCCGTGCTCCATACCGTTTGGCCCCGACTGAAATGCGGGAGTTGATGTCACAATTACAGGAATTACTCGATAAAGGCTTCATACGCCCCAGTGTGTCGCCTTGGGGTGCATTGTGCTGTTTGTCAAAAAGAAGGATGGCACGATGCGAATGTGCATTGACTACCGCGAGCTCAATAAAATTACCATCAAGAATCGTTACCCGCTACCACGAATAGACGATCTGTTTGATCAATTGCAAGGCGCCGATTATTTCTCCAAGATTGATCTTCGGTCTGGTTATCATCAGGTGCGCGTAAGAAACGAAGATATTGAGAAGACTGCTTTCCGTACTCGCTATGGGCATTATGAATTCCTAGTCATGCCTTTTGGTTTGACGAATGCCCCGGCAATCTTCATGGATTTGATGAATAGGGTGTGCAAGCCGTTCCTTGATAAGTTTGTTATCGTCTTCATTGATGACATTCTTATTTACTCGAAGAATGCAGAAGAACACAGAAATCATTTGAGAACGGTGCTGGAAGTTCTGAAGAAAGAGAAGTTATATGCGAAGTTTTCGAAGTGCGAATTCTGGCTGAGGGAAGTGCAATTCCTTGGACACGTCGTCTCCATCCAAGGCATTAAAGTAGATCCAGCAAAAGTGGAGGCAGTGATGAAATGGGAAACTCCCAAGACTCCGACGGAAGTAAGAAGTTTTCTTGGACTCGCCGGGTACTACCGACGGTTCATCCAAGATTTTTCACGAATTGCAGTACCTCTTACAAAGCTAACAAGGAAAGGGGTAAAATTTGAATGGGGGGCGGAACAAGAGAAAGCATTTGAGACACTAAAAGAGAAGTTATGTGATGCGCCGGTTCTTACTCTGCCGGAGGGAACTGAAGATTTCGTGGTGTATAGTGATGCCTCGAACAGAGGATTGGGTTGTGTACTAATGCAGCGAGGGAAAGTGATAGCATACGCTTCTCGTCAATTAAAAGAACCTGAAACTCGGTATGCAACGCACGATCTGGAATTGGCAGCAATTGTATTTGCATTAAAAATCTGGAGGCATTACTTGTACAGAACAAAGTGCACCTTGTACACGGATCATAAAAGCTTGCAATACGTATTTTCACAGAAAGATCTCAATATGAGGCAAAGTAGGTGGCTGAAGCTAATAAATGATTATGACTGTGAAATCGCTTACCACCCTGGGAAAGCGAATGTGGTAGCAGATGCCTTAAGCAGGAAGTTTCATGAAAAGAAAAGTCAAGAGAGGTTGATGAAGATCGAATTGAAATCAAGCCTGATAGAAAGCATCAAAGACGCGCAAAAGCAAGTATTGGAAAGAGGAGATTTAAAGAAGGAAAAGCTGGGAAAAGATTTGGTGTTTGGGGAAAATACCCAGGGACTGAAGACAGTCAGAAATCGCGTATGGGTACGAAAAGCAGGTGGAATCCGAAAGTTGATACTAGAAGAATCCCATAAGTCAAAATATTCCATTCATCCAGGAAGCACGAAAACTTATCGAGACCTCAAAGAACAGTATTGGTGGCCAGGAATGAAGAAAAGAATAGTCAAGTATATTTCTAAATGTGCAACATGTGCACAGGTGAAGGCGGAACACCAAGCCCCGTATGGAAATACTCAACCACTGCAAATTCCAGCAGGAAAATGGGAAGACATAACCATGGATTTCATATTTGGGTTGCCAAGAACTAGAAGAGGTCATAATGGTATATGGGTCATTGTTGACCGTTTGACCAAGAGTGCAATGTTTTTAGCAATTAAAGAAAATACACAATTGGAGACATTGGCACAGATATACAAGGATGAAGTTATAAGACTTCATGGAGCTCCCTTGTCTATTGTGTCTGACAGAGACCCACGATTTACCTCAAAATTATGGGAAGCACTACAGGAACGAATGGGGACGAAAATTAAAATGAGCACAGCCTATCATCCCCAGACAGACGGCAAAGTGAACGAACCATCCAAACCATAGAAGATATGCTACGATCGTGTGCTCTGGATTTTGGTGGAAATTGGGACGAGCACTTGCCATTGGTGGAATTTTCTTATAACAACAGTTATCATTCCAGTATCGGGATGCCACCATTCGAAGCTCTATATGGCAGGAAGTGTAGAACCCCTTTGTGTTGGTTGGAAGCAGGGGAGACTAAAATAACTGGGCCAGAAATCGTAAGGGTAACAAACGAAAAGATCAAAATAATTCAAGCTAATATGAAAGCTGCTCAGGATAGGCAGAAGAGTTATGCAGATTTGAAGAAAAGGCCTTACGATTTAAAAGAAGGTGATCTGGTGATGCTTAAAGTATCACCATGGAAGGGTGTGGTAAGATTCGGAAAGAGGGGTAAACTGAGTCCAAGATATATTGGACCTTTCAAGATCTTAAAGAGAATTGGCGAACAAGCTTTCAAGTTAGAGTTACCACATGAACTGAGTGGTATACATGATACGTTCCATGTGTGTTATTTGAAAAAGTATTTCGGGAAGAGCGAATTTGTTATTCCGTTAGAAGACTTAAAGGTAGAGGCCCCGAATAAGCTGATAGAAGAACCAGAAGCGATGTTGGAAGTGAGAACCAAAAAGCTGAGGAATAAAGAAATTGATCTAGTGTTGGTCAAATGGAAGCATTCGTCAGGTTCAGATTTGACTTGGGAGACTTTGGAAGATATGAAGAGGAAATATCCAAATTTTATGAACTATGAGAAGATTCCGAGGACGGAATCCTCTTAAGGGGGAGAGGTTGTAAGAACCTGAGAGAAATTATAATAAAATATGCAAAATAATCGTGTGTAATAGTAAAGTTAAGAAAAAGGGCAAAATGGTCTTTTGCCATATTTTGGGATCTTAATGTAAAATATTTTGTGTTTGTGGCAATATTGTGAGAAATTAAACACTTGTGTATTAAAAGTTTGACTTTTGTGGTCATAATGGGAGAAATGGAACTAGAGGGTTAAGAATGGAAATATTGGAAGTATAAATAGTGGGGAAGACTCTCCCACTTCCCAGAAACTTACAGAAGGCTCGAGAGAGTGCAAGGGAGGTCACGAACTTGAAGATTCTGGAGGACTTGATCATAAAAATCAGAAACTAGCTTGAAGATTTTGAATTTCCAAGCTAAACAAGGTGGTGGCTCTAATAGAATTGATCAAGCGAAAGATAAAGGAGTCCACGAAGCTAAGTAACTTCTAGGTGACTGAGGTGAGTGTTATGTGGATTTTCGAGTACATAGCAAGAAAGAATTTTATTAAAGAATGTTTTGAGAGTCAAAATGGTTTTATAGAAACTGAAATGATTTAACGAAACTGAAAATGATTTAATGAAAAAGTAAATGGTTCTATGGAACCAAAATATTCTGTGAAATTGAAAATGAAATAAAGGAATAGTAAGTTTGTACGAGAATGGTAAAAAGAAAGTAACAAAGTAATTGAGCCATGTTGTTAAGTTGAGAAGTATCCGGATAAAGAACACAGCCTGCTGCGGTAGGGGTGGCAAAAAGACACTACTGGGATGGTACCTCCCGTCGCGAAGTAGTTGTCTTACCTTGATAGATGAATTCGTTTCATGCTATTGGGGAAGTAGCTATACGGGTGCGTCTCGTATAAAACCTACGGGTGCGCTCGTAGGAATGTACTATTAGAAAGAAACAAGAAATACCTGTGGGTGCGCTCACAGGAAAAAGAAATATTGAAAGTCTAAAGAATAATGTATTATTGGAAAACTGTTTTGGGTCTAAACCCATAATACTCACGAGACGTTAGGTCTCACGTATTTTATTTTAAAATGCTATGTACTCAGGTAAGCAGGAAGGGCATTAAAGAGTCGGGTGCGGGACCGTAGTCACTGTTGTGCAAAAATGTAAAATAAACAGGTTTGAACTATGGCTATGATATGTATTTGTAATACCCCGTTTGTAAAGATTTAAATGGTTTGTATAATTAAATACTTGTATTATAAGTTTTAAAAAAAATGTTGTAAAAACTGGGGTGTTACACCTACCTTCACTCGACCCAGTGGTTCTTGACTTCGCTTCATCATATAATTGATCAGACAGGCTTTGTCCTTTCTAGAATATTTGATCTCAACTTTTTCCTTAGTTTTTTCCACCTGATAGTTTATGAAACGAAGCTTATGTTCATCACTAATACATTAGACATTGAGCTAAATAGGGTGAAGGGATTTACAAAAATCTATTCATGCCTGCACATGTTCCCATACGAAGGCAACAAATGTATGTAGTTTTAAAATGCAAAGGCAAAGGGTCTAAAATTCCAAAATTTGAATGTTTCATGGGAACTGTACATAATCTTCTAGTGCTGGGCTTACTTCCTTACAAATGGCTCAACTTTGGATGCCAACAAATTTTGATGCACCAATGCTCTGAAAAATTATGACCAATCTCAAGGCGCATTTCCTTTCTTAAATGAAGCAGTAGGGATCTTCTATAACATAGTCGAGAACCTTACTAGAAGCATGAACATCTCATAACCCATCTTAAGTAATAAGGTTGGAGCATTGCTCAATTCCTAAAGGCTTGTCATCCGGGGAAAAGGGTCCAAATATTCCACCTCGTGAATCGAGATAATTTTTTATGCTTTCAACACTAAACTCCCTAGATATTTACTGATGCTCAATCACCGAAGTTTAATCAACCTCAAGATTCAGATTAGAAATTGTCATTTCGTTCTTACTAAGGAAACTGGTGAAATCCCTAAATTTAACCACTACTTTTGAAACACTACAATTGGGCAAATTTCACATTCGGATGTTTATGACACAAAACGATAACTGTGCAACTTTATGTCAAAATCTCATTGGAAAATGGAAATGAATTGCAACTTGCTTCTTTCACTGTACACAATACTTCGGATGACTGTTCAAATTTTTATACAAAACAAAATTCGTATGAATGTTGCCTCCTCAATTTTATTTACTAGTTCGTTTTTATTTTTTATTTTTTATTTTCTTCCCGCACAAATCCTTGAGGTTTCTTGTCATGTAAGGACTCTAATTTCAAAATTTTGAATTTTGATTTGACAGGTAACAAAAATGATTCCTGGATAACAGAATGTCGGGATATGGCGGCTGTCAAGCCAATCAAAAAGCGAATGTCCCCTTGTAACACCCAAAAACCATAGCTTGTACATCGGGGTTAGAATTAACGAAAACAAGAGATTTTACCAAAAGATGCACAAGTACTGACATAGATGCAAGTTAGATCACAACCACGTATGATAGTTACAAGACATATAAAGCAAGTACATGATCTAACTAGTTTTAAGTTTATGAAAACAGGTCCCCAAAAGTGACAAAATAACTAAGGACTGGACATCTCTCACTTCTCCATGACCACCTTTCCTTTATCTCCACTAGGTCCTGAAATACTAAGGAAACAACAACAAGGTAAGCAATAGCTTAGTGAGTAACTTTAAAAAATCACCAATTTGGAAAAGAACATCAAGTATTATCATTCATTATATTTGTCTTAATTTTATTATTTTACACCAATAGCATTTCACCATGCAATATAGCACCGAGTTTAGTTTCCAATTATGGTCACCAAATAAGGCTTTAAACCAGCCTATTGAGACTAAACACCAATCTCGTGGTTTCACCTAGTAAATGGCTAGAGACTAGCCAAATATCAAAATTATATACAAGGGATTTCACACCCATCCCATTGTTCAACACCTTAGGTTTAGATGGCAATAATCGTATGGAATATCGTAGAGAAACCTACAGAATACATAATAACCATATACATGCAACACAACATCTATAATAAAAATAAGGACACAAGCCACTTACCTTATGTCCAAAATCAAAAGTAAGCTTAACTTAATGGTGAAAGCTTCCTTATGCCTTCTTGTCTATTGAATAACAAAATTTAAACTTTCCTTAGTCCTTTCATAAGACTATTTCAGCTCTACATAGAAAAATCTTTGATTTTCCTTTCACAACATTGATAGAAAGTCTATCTATGCTTATTTACAAGGTTTAACTCAAAAACCCATTTCTTTTAACGTCTAAACACTTAAGAAACAAATATATACTACATGCAAGTTGATTTCATGAACAAACCCTAACTTCTCAACCCGTCATCCACCCTAATACTTCGAAATCAAGCTAGCATTGACCATAGATTTCACATGTCTTAGTGTACTAACCTTGATTCTTGCATTTGATGTGAAAATCCCTTGATTCCTACCTTCTATAGGAATATTTGGCCAAAAATAGCTCCAAATACCCTTTTTCACGTTTTTCCGACTTCTGCTGCGGTTTTGGCCCCAAATAAGCGAGATAAAGGTTTTTAAAGTGGAAAGCTGTCAGACCGACATTAGCGTCGCTAATGTCAATCATTAGCGTCGCTAATGGTCAGCTCGAAGAATTCCTCAGTCATCTTGATACTTCCACTCAGCTTGAACCATGAATAACATTCTACTTTATACTAGCGCCGCTAATATGCATGATTAGTGACGCTATCCATGCTGAAGCTGACTTTCAGACCAATTTTCCTGCTACAACTCTTTAAAAAGAATTTTGACACACTTGTTATCTAACTAAGATTTTAACTATTTACACAACTAATAATGAACAATATCCTTTATTCACACATAAATTTAAGCTTAAAACACTTACCCCCAAAATTGGGATGTTACACCCCTCAATTATCGGATGACGTGGTTCTTGCTCATTGGGTGATATTCTTGGCACATTTAATGCCCCATTCTCTCTCCACTCATACCATCACTATAGAATCGCCTTAACTCCACCTTTTGTAACGTCCCAAAAATTAGGGTAAATTTAAAATTTATTTTTAAAACACCTTCATTAAATAAAACCACATTATTTAAATCTTAACCTTTCCAAACATCCAAAAACATTATAACATCAATTTAAAACAACCAACAATGGAAAAAAATGTCCAACTAATAATATTCCTAAAACAAATCTCCAAAGAAGCGGCAGCAGTGTGTACACATCACACTTGCCATCATTCGTACTCGAAGTACCTGTAAACAGTGGTTTGAAAGGGAAAGGGTAAGCACAAAGCTTAGTGAATTCAACACAACACGACATATGCATCACATATACTTTAGCCCTAACATAAGCATACACATAGTAAGGCACACAATAGAAACAAGACACATAACATATCCTATAACGTACATCATGATCATGGTACTCAGCTCTACCATGGTACCCAACATAACTACATAGTACAAGATGATGATGGCACTCAGCTCAATCATGGCACTCAACATAACTCATAGTATACATGATCATGACACTCAGCTCAATCATGGTACACCACAAACCTACATAGTACACATGATTATGGCACTCAGCTCAATCATGGTACACCACAAACCTACATAGTACAACATGATCACGGCACTCAACTCAATCACGGTACACAACCACATCTACTAGACCTTCCGCTAGCCTAGTACTACTTATTTACATCCTAACATCACACATGATCTACAACAAAGTGTAATAAAGAACTCACCTTGAAACAGAACCAGCAACAATCCTTATGGAAACTCTTGCAAGTCACACCGAGCTCTACACAACCCAAAACAACACGACAAACACAAAATGGAAGTTGACAGCAAAGCTGAATTTTGACTTGATTGTAAAGTTTGCAACTTCCAACCAATCAGGGGTTCAAAATCAAATCTAAGAAAAATCATGAATACACTAGACCCAAGATCAGAGGGCCTGACCTCAAGTCATTTTCATTCACCAATAAGAAATGATAAATCCACAAAGTTTCCTAACCTGATCAGTTCACTCACAAGACCACACTTCAAAGATACAACCAAGAAATACAATTGACAAGGAGTTAGTTTCTATTTCCTGGTGTGAGTAAACGAGACCCTTAGCCTAAACTTTTCTTAATGGCCTTATCCGTAAATGATTTTTTTACATTTAATCATGAATTTATCAACATAGAATTCACTGTACAACACAGCCCTGCATTATTCAGTGAATATTGTAATATTCACCTATCATAGAACTTAAATTATGCCAAGGCATTTTGGATGAAGAAACTAGTCTCAAAGACCATTGTAGTAATATAAGATTCAACCCAAATAGACACCCACACGATTTGATATGAATTTTTTAAGAAGAAGGTCCAAACAGTAAAATTACAAAATCACATAAAATGATATTAGGGTTAGGGTTTTCAATCCCTAACCCATTAAGACCATCATTGAGACTTATAAGGACTAAAACAAGCTCAATAAAATTACAAATCAGAAAACTTGGGATTGGAACAATAGCATGATTTTGCCACATCATGCACACACACATGAACACACACACCATCGTGGATGTGTGGTGGTGATGGTGAATCATGACTAGAACAAAGAGGAAATGAGATAAAACCTGCCTTGATACAACAAACCACCTTAAAAAGCCTTACCCACTCGATCCTCAATCACGACCTTGACTATTCTCGATCACACCCTCCTCATTGACAAGTAGAAAAACATAACAGCAAAAGAAACGGGAAGGAGGAGGTTTTCGGCCAAGAAGAACAGCAAGATGCGTTGGAACACACGTGCAAGGAGTTCACGTATTCAAAATGAATTGGATTAGAGTCAAAGTTATTGGCTTCAAGCTTCTCGGTTTGATTTCCATATTCGACAGACTCCTTTTCCTGCTGCTCTCTCCTTTATTCCTCATCATTGAAGTAGAACCCGAGCAATGACGGTCGATGGTAATGTGTGGAATTCACAATAACTAGTGATTAGATAACATTTTCCCAATATATATATATATATATATATATATATATATATATATATATATATATATATATATATATATATATATATATATATATATATATATATATATATATATATATATATATATATATATATATATATATATATATATACATACACACACACACAAAAATACATTTTATTTAATTTACTCCTTAAATAGATAAAAGATTCATTAATGTTAAAATCATTTAATTAATGTATTTAAATTATCATATTCATATATACTTAAATTAAATAATACCATATGAATTATGTTATTCTACATGAATAACAATTTCAAGATTTGTGACATTTTATCATCGAATCAAATCCTTCATAAAATGTGTAATGGTATCTTCATGTTATAGTGTGACCCTAATGAATTATATGGTTTTCGGCAATACCATTTTATAATGATTCTTGGATATATAGATCAAACATATATATATATATATATATATATATATATATATATATATATATATATATATATATATATATATATATATATATATATATATATATATATATATATATATATATATATATATATATATATATATATATATATATATATATATATATATATATATATATATATATATATATATATATATATATATATATATATATATTGTTGGATTAGGTGTCTAAGCCATGACTAATAATTAGTATTTACCTAATTAATAGAAGCACAGTCTATTTGGGTTGCCCTCATGGCTGGAGGTTTGGTAGAAAATTCGGTAGAGAGAAAGGTTGATTTATGGGATTAATAAATCAACAGGAATTAAATATATGGTTTATTAATATATTAAAGTGATAATATATTAATTAGAAACTATATTAATTAATTAGGAATTAATCCAGAATTAATCGGATTTAATTTGGGGATTAAATTAATTAATTAAAGTTGCAGGGACTAAAACTGTAATTATTCAATAGTTGAGTAAGTGGCAGTGTGATAGTGACCAGTGGAAGTCGAAATCCATATATGGAAATATATAGATTTCGAAATTGATAAATAGATAAATAGGAGTTTGAATTATAAGATAAAAGGTTTATCTTATTTGAATTCAAAAAGGTTTATCTCTAAGGTTTATCAACTGGCCATTTGAAAAACTATAAATAGGGGTTCCCAGGCACCACATTGAATTCGCCATTCTCATATACTCTCTCAAGATTTTCGTGACCCCTCTCCTCCTGCTTGGGTGTGATCTCATTTGAGGCAGGATAATTTTGCTGCTCAGCTTCCAGAAAATTCTAAAAGGTTGGTTTTTCTAATTTTATTCTTTTAGTTAATTTTCTTATGGCCTTTAGGTTTTGTTATATGTTCAATTAGAAGAAAACATAGATCCTCATAGGTTGCATGTGAACTTAGGTTATTTAGTTCATGGTTTGCAGAAAACCTTTCAGTGGTATCAGAGCCTGTCTTGTTTTCTTGTTGAATTGTTATAACTGTTTTAGGGGTTAAAGCCTATAAACCCTAATTTTGCTAAGGATCGATTTCTAGGATTAGGGTTTTGGAAACCCTATTCCCCCCTTGCTAATTTCGAAAATTGTAATTAGGGTTTTAGAAGGTTTTCTATTTTTGGTAACTTTATTTGTTAATTAAATGGATAACCTTAAACCCCATTATTTGAATTCGATTTTTAGGGGGTTTAGGATAGGTTTTAATTAATTTGATTAATTTGGATAAACCTATCTTCATTTGAATTAATTTAATTAATTATTAATTAAAAGATAATTCAAAAGGATTTAATTAATTTAAAAATTGCGAAATTAATAGAAAAATCCGGAAAAAATATTTTAAAATGTTTAAAATATTTAGATTTAATTAATTTAATTAATTGGTAATTAAAATTGATTAAATCGAATTTAAGGTTTAATTTAATTTAAAATTTAATTGTTATATTTGGTAAAATTAAAAGATAAACCTTGAATATTTTAAAGGGTTTTAAAATACATCTTATATATATTATTAAAAGTTAATACTATATATATATGAGATAAATTTGGTTAGTCAAACCAATAGTAGGCCTCATTCACGAAGCTGGTCTATAAAATGGGTATAAGGAGACTGCCTATAAAATGGTAGTCTAATGGGTGAACACTCTCACCCACCGCTCGCCTGATCAGTGGAGGGTCGTTAGCCGAACGGGTTTGACAGAACCACTTAATCATTAAAAGTATAATGATCAAAGTACTAGAACCATTTATAAAATCCGAATATAGTTACTTTAGGAAAAATGTGAATTTGATGCTACCCCATGAAATTGCACATTGCACTTTATGAAACGTTGGTGGAGCGTGTGTGGTTTACCAGCACACCAATGGGGGTTCATAAAGAGTGGCAATGGGTGTCTCGGGTGTTATCATTGTTGATGGAGCGTGTGTGGTTTACCGGCACATCAATTTGAGATGATAATGGACCCCGAGAGCACCAAGCTAATTTGCATGGTTATTCACACCCGGTTTATGATCCTCGGCATCCCAGTCACAAACGGTGGGGCATATCCGAGATTAAACATGCTATTGAACAGTTCAATATATCTCAAAAGAAACTAGGAATTCCATTTATAATAAGATTATTTTTCCGCGGTGGAATTGGCTGAATCGTCATTCGCCTACCTTTATAAAATTTGCTTATAGATTACGGCATCCCTCTTCTATGTTGCAAATTGTTATAGTTGGATCCTAGCCTTATTTTATATTGGGTTATTATAAGGACCGACAAGTATCTAATTAAACTTACCTTCTTTTAAAAGATATCTTCTGCTGATCAATCCGCTCCCCAATCAAACTCCAGTGTTCCCTCTATCCTCTCACTGTGTTCCAAGGTTCAATTGAACGGGACAAACTACAATGACTGGATTAGAAACATCAAGATGGATTTGAGGTATGAGAACAAAGAGTATGTTCTCGAGACTGAGCTTGTCGATGTTGACCCTGAAACTGCTACTCCCGAGGAAATTGCCTCGTACCAAAAACATTCTGATGATGCGACCAAAGTGGCCTGAATCATGATCGCCACAATGAACCCCGAATTGCAAAGGATATATGAAGACTACTGGCCCTTTGAGATGCACAAGGAGCTGGCGGAAAAGTTCCGCAAGCAATAGCGCATCGAGAGGTGCGAGGTGGTCAAGGACTTCACGAACAGCAAACCTAAAGATGGAGAGTCCATCTGCGCTCATGTGCAAAGAATGCAAGGTTACGTGGAGCGGCTTAGAAAGCTTGCGATGCCTGTACCGGAGGAGTTGGCCGTTAACATAGTGCTTAACTCCCTACCGAGTTCTTATGACCAGTTCAGGCTAGCTTATCATTTGAACAACAATCAGGCTAACCTGATTGAGTTGCATCGCATGCTTCGAGTTGCTGAGGACGGGATGAAGGGTAAAAGTGTACCCTCGGTCAATCAGCCCGTCTTAGCCATTGGAAGTGGCAAAGGAAAGAAAAGGAAGGGCCCTCCGAAGCAAAATTGGAGGGAAAAGGTTCAGGTCGGGTCGTCAAGCAATGGCTCGAGAACCAAGTCTTCCCAAATTCCTTGTGTGGCCAACCCCGATGAAGCCAACTGTTTTTACTGCAAAGAGAAGGGCCATTGGAAGAGAAGCTGCCCTAAATACTTGCAGGATGTCAAGGATGGGAAAGTAAAGCCATCGACAGCAGGTATATACACTATCTCTAAAAACTCACCATCTTCTAATTCTTGGGTCCTTGATACAGGATGTGGTTTTCACATTTGTTCTGATCTGCAGGGCCTAAAGGAAAGCAGGGAGGTGGAGCACGGTAGACTGAACCTGATCATGGGCAATAGGAGATCGTCTCCTGTTACCAAGATTGGCGTTTATAGTTTAGTGCTTAGTAGTGATGTTAGTTTAGAATTATTTAATTGTTGCTATTCGCCAGAAATGGCAAGAAACATTATTTCATTTCACGCATTGTTCAGACAAGGATTTCAATTTTCTTTTGATAATAAAATTGGTTCTATTTCTGTTTTCAAAAATGGTATTTTGATTTTTACTGCTTATCCTTGTGATGGTGTGTATGAAACTGTTGAATGTGTTGACAATTTAGGACATAGTGTAAATTATATTGATTCTACTAGTGGTGTAGAAAAGGCATGTTTGTGGCATAGTCGGCTCGGGCACATCAGCAAGAAACGCATCGCCCAACTCCAAAAGGATGGAGTGTTGGAATCATTCGACCTCAGGTCGGATGATGTATGCGAATCTTGTCTGTTGGGCAAGATGACTAAATCACCTTTCAAAGGGTCTTTTGAAAGAGGTGAGGGTCTGCTGGACATCATTCACACAGATGTGTGTGGTCCATTCAGATCAACCACAAAGGATGGCACGCGGTTCTACGTGACCTTTACCGATGATTTTAGTAGATACGGTTATATCTACTTGATCAAACACAAGTCGGACACCTTTGAAATGTTCAAAGAGTTTAAGAACGAGGTAGAGAATCAATTAGGCAAGAAGATAAAGATGCTCAGGTCCGACAGAGGCGGAGAGTATCTAAGTATCGAGTTCCTAGACTATCTAAAGGAATGCGGAATAGTTTCGCAGTTGACACCTCCCAGGACACCACAGTTAAACGGTGTTGCAGACAGGCGCAACCAAACCCTGTTGGACATGGTTCGTTCCATGATGAGTCGAGCTTCACTTCCCATTCACTTCTGGGGGTATGCCTTAGAGACTGCCGCCCATATCCTCAATCTTGTCCCTACTAAAAAGGTTGCTAAAACACCTCATGAAATGTGGACAGGGAAAGTTCCCTCGTTGGCACATATCAAAGTCTGGGGTTGTGAGGCTTTCGTTAGACGAGAGACTCAAGACAAACTCGCAGAAAGAAGCGAAAGGTGTTTCTTCCTTGGTTATCCCAAACAGTCCTTTGGATATCTATTCTACAGACCGAGCGAGGACGTGGTCTTTGTAGCTAGACGAGCGATCTTTCGAGAGAGAGAGCTCATATTCAAAGAGGACAGTGGGAGTACCATTGATCTGGAAGAAATTCAAGAGTCATCAGATGACGCAACCTTAGGAGAAACTAGCAACCAACATGAGGAAGAAGTTCCTGTTGGTCCGACAAATGTATCCTTACCTCTTAGGCGTTCCGGTAGGGTTAGCATGCCACCCGAGTTTTATGGGTTCCATATAACTTCGGATGGGGACACGTTTGTCAGTGATAGGACACTGATAAATTTGGATGAACCAGCTAACTACCAGGAAGCAGTGGCGGGCCCTGAGTCTGCCAAGTGGAAAGAGGCCATGGATAGCGAGATCAAGTCCATGTATGACAATCAAGTTTGGAACTTGGTTGACAACGTACCGGGTCGAAAGACAGTCGGGTGCAAATGGATCTTCAAGAAGAAGACCGACATGGACGGAAAGGTACACACTTTCAAGGCAAGACTGGTTGCGAAGGGCTTTACTCAAACCCCAGGGGTTGACTATGACGAGACCTTCTCACCAGTAGCCAAGATAAAGTCTATTAGGATTATGCTGGCCATAGCTGCATTTCATGACTATGAAATTTGGCAGATAGACGTCAAAACCGCTTTCCTTAATGGGAAGTTGACTGAGGATGTTTACATGAATCAGCCAGAGGGTTTTGTCGATGCAAAGTATCCTAATAAGGTGTGTAAGCTTGAGAGATCAATCTACGGATTAAAGCAAGCTTCTCGCAGCTGGAATCTTTGTTTCCATGAGAAAGTCAAAGAGTTTGGCTTCTCTAGGAGCGAGGATGAGTCCTGCGTATATGTCAAGGCTAGTGGGAGTATAGTCACCTTTCTGGTGTTGTATGTCGATGACATACTGCTCATGGGAAACGATATTCCAACCTTGCAAGATGTCAAGGCTTGGCTTGGGAAATGTTTCGCCATGAAGGACCTAGGAGAGGCTGCCTATATTCTCGGGATAAGAATATTGAGAGATAGGAAGAAGAGACTAATTGGACTTAGTCAGGGTACATACTTGGAAAAGGTACTGAAAAGATTTAGTATGGAAAATTCCAAGAAGGGAGAGCTGCCTATCCAAAGTAATGCGAAATTGAGTAAGACTCAAAGTCCGAGTACAGACGAAGAAATAGCTGAAATGAGTCAGGTACCTTATGCTTCGGCTGTAGGATCGATCATGTACGCTATGACGTGTACTCGCCCTGACGTGGCCTTTGCTTTGAGCATGGTCGGTCGGTACCAGGGTAACCCTGGAAGGGCGCATTGGATAGCTGTGAAAAATATACTCAAGTATCTGCGAAGGACAAAGAACATGGTGTTAGTCCTCGGTGGCAGTGATACCTTGAGAGTTGAAGGATATACAGATGCCAGCTTTCAGACGGATAGAGACAGTGGTCGGTCTCAGTCGGGCTGGGTATTCCTTTTGAACGGTGGAGCAGTTACTTGGAAAAGTTCCAAGCAAGAAACAGTGGCTGATTCTACATGCGAATCAGAGTACATAGCAGCAAGTGAAGCGTCAAAAGAAGCGGCTTGGCTGAAGAACTTTATCGGTGACCTTGGAGTAGTCCCGAGTATTCAGGAGCCCTTGGAACTATTCTGCGATAACGAAGGTGCGGTCGCCTTGACAAAGGAACCGCGAGATCATGGAAAGTCCAGACATATCGACAGAAAGTACCACTACATCAGACATAGGGTAGAAGAAGGTCACCTCCTTGTAAAGAGGGTATTATCGGAAGATAATCCTGCAAATCCCTTGACAAAGGCTCTGAGTAGGATTAAACATAATCAGCATGCTAGGAGCATTGGATTAAGAGATGATATAAGTTTTTGTAATTAGATAGATTTTTGAAACTTGTAACAATGTTATTGTATTTGACCTTCGTGATTTAATAATAGAGATTTATTAATGAGTAATGGTTTACTAATTTTGTCAATATATATCATTGTGTTTCATTTTTGAATGTTTTACTTCCTGAATAATTGGATTATTCAAATATCCACAGTCGCTCATACTTTTAGGGAGTAAGTATGAAGTAAGGCTGTCATGAATTGGTAATAGATTGTCTAAGGAGTTAGACATTGCAATTGGATTGCTGCACCATTCGTGAGTACTTGGAAATGGGGATTTGAGTATTGGATAAACCCGTGCTCAATGAATTGCTTCATGGATTACATCACGAGCAATATTGAGACGATAATATCTTTTGATCTTTAAGCTAAGACATATGAGTTATGATTTACTAGACGGTTATTCATTAATAATACGAAAACGCATCGGTAACTCGGTGTTATAAAACGTATTGTTGTGAGTGATTTGTCTGGTAAAAGACATAAGTATATGAGTCAAAGTTTATTCGTCCCTTGACCCTGACGGGGAACAGATATCTGTAGGCCTCTCGATGATTTTGAAGTTGACTAAAATGGTTGGCCAACCGGGACTAAATTGGTAGTCTAAGAGTCATATGCAAATCGGAAATCGAGGAACAGTGAATCAGACCAGATTGATTTTATCCATGTCTTGAGTCTGAAAATATCTTGTTGGACGGAGGATCATCTGATCACTTATCTATGGACAGGACTGATTAGATCAGAGTTTGGCATTGGTTTCTAGGAAGCTACAAGTGCTGGTTAATTAGAGGTTAAATTGGTAATTATAGTCATAGACTTATCCAAGTGGGAGACTATTGGATTAGGTGTCTAAGTCATGACTAATAATTAGTATTTACCTAATTAATAGAAGCACAGTCCATTTGGGTTGCCCTCATGGCTGGAGGTTTGATAGAAAATTCGGTAGAGAGAAAGGTTGATTTATGGGATTAATAAATCAACAGGAATTAAATATATGGTTTATTAATATATTAAAGTGATAATATATTAATTAGAAACTATATTAATTAATTAGGAATTAATCCAGAATTAATCAGATTTAATTTGGGGATTAAATTAATTAATTAAAGGTGTAGGGACTAAAACTGTAATTATTCAATAGTTGAGTAAGTGGCAGTGTGATAGTGACCAGTGGAAGTCGAAATCCATATATGGAAATATATAGATTTCGAAATTGATAAATAGATAAATAGGAGTTTGAATTATAAGATAAAAGGTTTATCTTATTTGAATTCAAAAAGGTTTATCTCTAAGGTTTATCAACTGGCCATTTGAAAAACTATAAATAGGGGTTCCCATGCACCACATTGAATTCGCCATTCTCATATACTCTCTCAAGATTTTCGTGACCCCTCTCCTCCTGCTTGGGTGTGATCTCATTTGAGGCAGGATAATTTTGCTGCTCAGCTTCCAGAAAATTCTAAAAGGTTGGTTTTTCTAATTTTATTCTTTTAGTTAATTTTCTTATGGCCTTTAGGTTTTGTTATATGTTCAATTAGAAGAAAACATAGATCCTCATAGGTTGCATGTGAACTTAGGTTATTTAGTTCATGGTTTGCAGAAAACCTTTTATATATATATATATATATATATATATATATATATATATATATATATATATATATATATATATATATATATATATATATATATATATATATATATATATATATATATATATATATATATATAAATTTTTACATCACCAAATTTTTGAGATTGTTAAAATCAAACATTGTGATTTTATGTGTATAAAAATTCTATTAGTCGGGCTGCTTCTTAAGGGGTCCTACTATTCTTCTCTCTCTACTCGAGAGAGAAGATGATGATGAGATGTTTTGAGTTATCTCTTTTTCCCTTTTCATATCACATCTAACTATGGAACATATTTATAGACGACGAAGATCTTTTTTATACATTTCAAATGTCCAATCATATAATTAGATACAATAGTGTTGTAAAACTTTCTTTATATAATTTCTTTAAAAGAATTACAGTGGCTATATGTTTAACGTTAAAACACCTCAAGGAAAATTAGGAAGTTCTTGTTTTTTTAAGTTCTTGTTTTTCCTTATCATGTGTATGATATAAATTCAAAAACAAATGATCTCTATTTTGTTTACTATTTTGATCCCATGTATCAAAGATATTAATTATATATATATATATATATATATATATATATATATATATATATATATATATATATATATATATATATATATATATAATTAATATCTTTGATACATGGGATCAAAATAGTAAACAAAATAGAGATCATTTGTTTTTGAATTTATATCATACACATGATAAGGAAAAACAAGAACTTAAAAAAACAAGAACTTCCTAATTTTCCTTGAGTTATAGTTTAACTAACGATATCTTTTACCAAATGTTGGGCATCATTAGTCGAATCCTAAACAGAGGAATTATATGACTATAATTTGGCACAACTTGAAACAATCTTGCTTGGATAAAAAGGTAATGTTATTAATAATATTCTTAATATATTGAACAATCATAGTGATTTTTACTGATTTAAGCCTTGACTTACTTTTCAGACGTCATGGACTATTTGAATAACGTATGGCTGAATTTATATAAGCATATGTTTGTATCGGCTTGGACTACCAGAGTTCTTAATTTTGGAAATCGCACAACTAATAGAGTTGAAAGCCAACATTCCAACTTTAAAAAAAATACATAGATACAGCACAATCAGATTTATAGACGTGTGTAACTTTTATTCATAATGTTGTTGAGATACAACTTACTGCTATAAAAGCAAGCTTGCAATAAAGCAAAACCATCATGAAACATAGATTCGACGCACCACACTTCGAACTGTTATGGCGCTCTGTTTCGATACATGCTTTGAACATCCTTTTCAATGAAGTTAGGAGGTGCAACGTTAATGGCTTAAGTTGTAGCTGTCAACTGCGTATGGGTAAGGGATTAGCTTGTGTACATGAAAAAATGAATTATATTAATGCAGGTGTACCTTTTCCACTTGACCCGATTCATATGCTTTGGAGAAAACTTGATTATCATTGTCTATAACTGTGCAAGTTGATGATGAAGCGCAAATGTTCACTCAAAACTTTGAAACCAGATCATGAAGCAACTTTGCTTCGTGAATTGGTTGTTCAAATTAATAACTGTGATCGACCAAGCTCGAAGCATAAGACTTTAAAAAATAGTCGAGTTAAATTGCCAACTAAAGAACCCCACTTACATGGCTACTCAAACGCGTCTGAAAAATGGGTTTAATGTCATGGAGAATCATGAGTTAGCAAGGCATAATTCATATTCAAGCCAAAGAAACTACTCGACATCATACATTAATCAATTTCCATATATATTGCATCTTTACATAAGTTATGTACATAATGTACTAGGTGATGAAAATTGTGGATTTTGAGCGATAGCTACTTGTATTGTTCTTCATGAAAATGAGTGGTCTCAAATTCAGACTAATTTACTACAGGAGTTAGAGGTGCACTAGGCCGAATATAATGATATGTTTGGGAGTCAATCTCGATTTGAACTTTTTAACTCGTTAAATTTCTTTCGTTCAGATATAGATGCACCGTATAAGAATTGGTTGACTTTTCCTAAGACTGGTATCCTTATTGCTTCAAAGTATAATGTCATATTACATTCCATAAGTAATGTTGTTAGTTCAACATAATTCCATGTTTGGTCTACTCCACCACCAATGCAGGAACATGTTGTTATTGCAATTGAGTTCGTAAGTAACAACCATTATGTTAGAGTGGTATTAAGTGAAGAATATCTGATGCCTCCTGTTTTTTTACAATGGAATCATTATTAAAGACCGTGTGGTGTTGCATGGATTACTCCATATATAGATCGTATAAATTTGTATGCACAATATTTAAATTCTAATCGTAATTTTTATAATTTCGAAGATGTAATAAATGTTTGATTGATGTCTTTTTTTTTTGAGGTTTTAAAAACTACTCTTTATATTATTAATAACTAAAAACTTGAAAAGTTAAATTCATTTGATATATTCGTTTGTTTACATTATGTAATCCGTTTATTTAATAAACATGAATAATAAGTACGAATGATGGAACGAGACTTATTCATTTACGTTCATTTAAATTTACAGCAGAGTGATATTAAGGATGTGATAGCCTCTATTTAAATTTATGATTTATATTGATTAATAAATTATATAATAGTTTAATAATAATAATAATAATAATAATAATAATAATAATAATAATATCTGATGTATTAAAAGTAAAAAATTATAAGAGAAATTTGATCTCCAACACGTTGTTACTGTTTAAATGTATTATTGTTTAAAAAGTAGTTTCATATAATAATAATAATATATAATATATTAAAAATAATTTTTTTAAGAGAATTTCGATTGTTTGAGGTCTTCTCGTTATCATCAAATAATCATTTACACACACATCCCATCAGATGATTTTTTTTTTTTACCAAAATCCTATAATAATATATACTTGTAGGTCGGTGGGGAGATATATGGAAGGTGCCTTTCTTAAGTCTAGCCAATCTAATGGAGTCAGCGTGGGTCAAACTGGATCTAAGTCAGCATAGATGTATTTTGGAAAACATGCAGCTTGGCCTAAAGACTTATCCAAATGTAACAATCAACAAAAACATGAGATATGGAAAATAGTGATTGTTTGAAGTTCAAATGAGAAGATAATGATAAGTTTTACAATTCACAGAAGACTTCGTTAATTCATGTGATTGATATGGTAGTTGATTGGTAGTCTATTAGCTTGTTTATAAGAGTTATTAGCTTAGATCTTACACTTTGTTTATTTATTTGATGTATGTCTTAGATTAATTTCTTATGTCTATGAAACCGTTTAATCAAATAAAAAATAAGTTTCAAAGTATTTTTTTTGTGTCATTATTGTGTGATTGGATACTTTGGGACCAACAACAATAAAAATGTGAGATGAAATATTAATAGATATACGATTATAAAAATATATATTTTTTAAAAATATTATATCATTATTATGATTTTAATATTTGATATTCCAAAGTAAAATTAAATATTATTGGATGATTAATATAATGAACTAATTCGTAACAAAATAATAAAAATCTGAAACTTATTTATAATAAAGGCGTAAAATATTTTTTGTTGAATACACGTAAAAAAAACATAATCATTTTAAAATATTAGTGTATTAATAAGAAATACAAAAAGCTATATCTTATTATCTTTTAATAGCAATAACCTTTAAAGTGCTATTTTACATAACAATAATTCATCAAATAAGCAGATGCTCTAAAAATAAATTAAATTTCTAACATTAAGTAGCTGTATGATATTTTTTTATTTAAGTTTCAAATTAAAATGCATGAACAAAAACAAATCAGATCATGAAAATCCGAAATTCGTTACATTTTTTTTAGATTTCTTCTCATCGAGTGATATTTTTTTGAATTGATTACACTTTTTTTCTGGCCGTTTACGGTACGGACTAACGTCAGCAGACCTCGTAGTTACTGCCATGATGCACTTGTTGTTGTTGCCGGTGGTGTGCACCGCCGTAGATTTGGTGTTCCGATGGCGGTAATTGCTGCTGTTGTTGTTGGTAGTGCGGGTGGTGTCCCCCTAACATCACCTCCTTTTGCCGACGGAGCTCCATTACTTTCCGGTGAGAGTTCGAGTGTTGAGTTAGCACAAACGTAGGGCTCGCCGCCGGCCGATACTCCGGAACCAACCGACCGGATTTGTACCTGACGCCGCAGGCGTTGCATAACGTCTTCGGCCCTAAAGGTCCGGTTCTCCATTGAGGCGTCTTCTCCGATGCGCAGTGCGTGCAGCGCCGAACGACGCCGGTTTCCGACGTCTCGCACGACGAAGAAGTCGCCGACGAGTAGTTCTCTCTCTTCGTTTTCGATGTTTCAGAGATCGGAGTGGTGGGTACCGGCGTTGACGTCCAGCTGTTGTTATTCGACGGTGCTCTTGTTCTCTTACTCCTTGATCTGCTATGAAACGACGTGTTCTGTGGACGGAAGTTTATAGTTCCGGCTATGTTATTCGTCGGAAAATCGCTGAATGAATCGTCGACGAATCTCGATAGCCATTCGAGCTCCGCCACGTCATCACTCTAGAACAATCCAAATCCACAACAAATACGGTCAAAAATCAAAATACAATCACATTCACCGATCAATACCTATTCTCAACCTTAAAAAATGACTGTTAATTCTTACCGGAACACAGAAATGGTCGGTGAAGTCGGTGGATTGTTGGTAATTGGTATTCACACCGTTGTCGTTACTAAAACCGTACTGGTACTGACTACCGGAGGCCGTGGAGGTGTTGAATCCGTCGGTGGCATTAACGGCGGAAGAGGAGAAAACATCATCGCGGTCACCGGAGAAGTCAAAGAGCTCGTCCACCCCTAAATAATCCTGTCCGGCCGACGACATTCCATAAACATCCATCAATCTTTCCTCCAATTATCTTGCAACCAATTGGGATTACTCAACAAGGTACACGAAACCCAAATCTTTATTTTACAAATTAAGTGTGAACTTGAGTATTTGAGTGGAGTATGTTGATATGCTCTTAGGATGACAACTGTAATAGCAACAGAGCTCTCACAGTCGTCTTCCTTCGAACTGGAAGTACGTAGGGTTTAGGTAAAGAAGGAAGAGGGGGTGGGGGGCTTGATATAGTGTGTGTACTTTTTGGGGGGTAGTGATTAAGGTATTTGGGAGGGGGGGGGGGGGGGGGGGGTGTAGGGGGGCAAAAGAACGTGGGTAGAGTGACCATGCAATGTGAGGGCTCTGCAACTCTCTGATCCAACATTTACTTTACTTATTTTCCTTTTATTATTGTATACATAACAAAATGTATATGTATATGTGTATATGTATGAATGTATGAATAGATATATTTATGCATATGTAACATAGCCGATTAGCCGTAGAAGTTAGAACCACTCTTTTGCAATGAGCATGTGATATGTTTGAGTAGTAAAGACTAGTATGGCTAAATGCAATGGAACATAGAATTTTGATTAATTTACTTGTAAAAATGTCTCTATCGGCCCTCATGAATTCAAGAATGATTGATGTAGAAGGTTTCCTATTATACGAGTATAATTGCACTTAAAGGAACACATATATGAGAAAAAATGATGTTGTGCTTGGTACTGTCGTTAAATTGATGGTTGGTCTAACATTAACCCGATATTTGCATGTTCTAATGGAGAATGATCATGGTAGATTTTTCGTGGAGGTGGTCTTCATGTCAATAGTTATTTAGTGTAATTAGAATAAACATGAGTGTCCATGGAGACTTAACAATGATCTAATACAAGTTTGATGACACATAGTCGCTTTTATATGCGACGAGTTTGATCGCGGACACTAGAAAATACAGGGCCAAGGGGCAGTGCTCATTGCATGGTCCAATGGGCATAACCTATGGTGATGGTCCCGCTGACCAATGAACGTGCGAATATTACTTTGCTGAGTAACATACTTTGTTGCATGCTACTCTGTTGATTAACATACACTACTGAGTAGCATATTTCACTGAAATATTACTTTGTTGAGTAGCATACTTTGCTGAGTGCTACTGTTGAGTTAAACTCTTAGATTTGATGACGACAATTTCACGTTGAAACTTTTGGTGCTGATGTTATCAGCTCGTGTTGTCGCTGATGGCTCGACTGATGCTGATGACGACTAATTCAGCGTGACTTACGCTTAAAGATAACATAAAAGCGATATACCTAGTCTTTATGTCGTACTAGGATTCTAAGTATTCTATTATATATAGTCGATACCATTCTATGTTAATGGTATCCAAGAGTGTGTAATTAATCAGAGTCTGTTCTCTAATTAGTCTATTATACTTAAAGTTGTTTCTTATAAATAAAAGATTTAGTACATATTGCTCGTTCTTGATATTATGTTTGATTGAATCCGTATTAAGGAACCGAAAACTGGTATCGGAGCAGTTTTTAGAATTCTCTATAACTGGATTGTTCTCATTACTCATTCAATGTATTCATCAAGTTGTTTACACACCTCCATTAAATCTCGTTCCTTAAATAAGTGTCCCATGTTTGATCAAAACAACTTCTCTTTGTGGCTTAGTAAGACTATGATGGTCCTTCAAACTCTCGAAACCATATGAATGATACTCTAAACGATAGACCTTTTGTTCCAATGAGAACAATCTCTAAACTTGATGAGCCTATACGAACTTAGCATGGCCCCAAGCACATGTGGACTCACCATGATAAAAGTGATATGTTTTCTATACCCTAGAAATATTAAACATGGCATCGGAAACATACAAAAATTTCTAAGGCTAGTAACAATTACTAAAAACCTACAAGGAATATACTTAATGATAATTTACAACTACAATAGGGTTTAAGAATACCAACATTTAGCAAAACCAATTTGCTTGAGGAACACACTGGAAGATCAAATCCAAAGCCAAGGAATGTAATACCTAAATTAGAGTACCTCTAGTGGTTCACACCCAAAAGTCCAAACAATTAAGTTAATTAGGTATTTTAGAAAAACTCGATATAAACCCCTAGAGAGAGATTATAGATTCTACTTGAGAGAGAAGAGAAAAATTCCAAGATTGAGAACTCTAGAATTTGGGACGCAGAATATGGTGTCAGGGGAAGTTTGCATGGATGCTAAAGATAAACATGATTTGAATCCAAACCGGATAAGGATAATTGATTAAATAAACCATATTATCTTTAATTCAAATCTAATCTCCTATCTCATATGGTGGTGGACGAAATTTAGATTGTATATCCATCTAATTTCGTCCCCTATTCTCATCCTTTCAATATTATCCATCCAACTATTGAACAATTAATATTTAGTTTATGCACTTCTAATTAGTCCCAAATTAATTTAAATTTATTCCAATTAATTCTTATTAATTCCAAACTAGTTTCTAATTAATTTATCATCACATAATAAATTAATAAACTATTTATTTCTCTCTCTCAATTAACTTTAATACCATTTAGACTAGTTAGGGCAACCCAAAAAGGACCTTTCTATTAATGGAAAGTCCTTACTAATTTAATTATGACTTTAGACACTATTCCAACAGTCTTCCACTTGGACAAGTCATCAATTACAATTAGTCACAAATCTCCCACTTAATCCGCCATGCGTGCTTCCTTAGCCACTATCGAACTTTAAATTTTATTTTTAGAGGCAACCCTTTAAATAAGTGATCAGCTATTCCTTTGTTCTACAAGATATAACGTATGAACCTAAGACATGGGTAAGAATCAATATCAATGTTCAAGATTATGTTTCCAGATTTCCGATTTATGTTGACCTTTTTTGACTACTAGATTGAACACATCAATCTAGTCCAGGCTGGGCCCAGCACTATAATGTCCACATCAAATCACCGAGGGGCCCATGATATCGCTTTTCCTATTTAAGGCAAAATGAACAAATAAACTTTGACTACATAGCTATAGTCTACTTTTAATGTCATACATGGATATACCTTTTATGACTCCCAGTTACGGTTGTGTTTATGTAAACCAATGCATAATAGAATAACAAACTAAACTCATGCATCTCCACTTGAAGTATAGAAGACATTACAACTTAGAATTACTCGTGATTGTATCCATGAAGTAATCTCTAAGTGCGGGTTTATCCAATACCTAAATCTCATTTAAGTACTCATGAGTGTTAGTTGCATCTCTATGATATGTCCAATCTTCGTTAGACATCAACTAATACTCCATGACAGTCTTAAAGCAATACTTACTTCTAAGAGTGGGACAGATTGTGGATGTTTGAGTAATTTCATACTCGGGAAGTGGATTCCAAACATGCAAAACGAAACACAATAATAAATAATTTTAAATGGTAGTTCACCAACTTATAAAGAAATTTTCATTCATTAATCAGCAAATTTAATTACAATTTATTATTGTTACAAATGTTTCAACTATCAACTAATCATTAAAACTAACATCATCTCTCATGTCTATGCTCTTAGCATGCTCATCGTGCTTGATTTTACTCAACGCCTTTGTGAAGGGATCAGCCGGATTTTCCGCCGATGATACTCTATTCATTATGATGTGCCCGCTCCCCATCGTGTGACAAACATAGTGGTATTTCCTGAGTATAAGCCTTGATCTTCTGTGATCCTTAGGTTCCTTAGTCAACACGACTGCTCCTTCGTTAACATAGAAGATTTCAACGGGTTCTTGGATTGTTGGAACAATTCCGAGATCACCGATGAAGTTTTTTTAACCAAACGGCTTCCTTTGCAGCTTTACTAGCTGCAATATACTCGGACTCACAAGTAGAGTCTGTCACTGTTTGTTGTTTGGAACGTTTCCATGTCACCGCACCCCCATTCAACAAGAACACCTAATCGGATTATGAACAACTGTCATCTCTATCTGTTTGGAAACTTGCATCACTGTACCCGCTCACTCTGAGTTCACCTTTGCCACCAAATACCAAGAATATTTCTTTTGTATTTCTCAAATACTTAAGAATATTCTTTACTGTTGTCTAATGACTTTTGCCAGGGGTTTCCTAATATAGACTCACCAAGCTCAGAGCAAATGAGACATCAGGACGAGTACATGCCATGGCATACATGATCGATCCTATAGCCGAAGCATATGGGACTCGAGTCATTTGTCTACTACATCACTAATGGTTTGACATTGAGCTTTACTAAGCTTTATGCCATGGTGTAAGGGCAAAGACCCTTTCTTGGGGTCTTGCATATTGAACATTTTCAATATCTTATCCAAGTATGTACTTTGGCTAAGTCTCAATAGACACTTAGATTTGTCTCTGTATATCCTTATTCCAAGTATGTACGTTGCATCCTCTAGATCCTTCATAGCGAAACATTTCTTAATACAGGCTTTTACACCTTCCAGAGTTGGGATATCGTTTCCTATAAGGATCATTTCATCCACATACATTATTGAAAGACTACAATGCTTCCACTAGCCTTGACATATACGCAGGACTCATCCTCACTTCTAGAAAATCCAAACTTTTTGACATATTCATGGAAGCAAAGATTTCAGCTACGAGATGCTTGTTTAAGTCCATAGATCGACTTCTCAAGCTTGCACACCTTATTAGGATACTTGGTATGTTCAAAACTTTCCGGCTGTGTCATTGACAACGCCTAGTAATATCACATATTTTAGTCGTTGTTGAGCCCTATTCTTAGTGAAATTATATCATATACATCGTGGTATTCTCACTTTTCATGCCAACACTTGTTTGGAAAGAAATAATGAAAACAGGGACCAAAAGCGTGCAATTTGGAAGAAGTTTGAAGATCAAGGCAAAATCAGGCAAAGACGTACGCGTGCCGCGGAATTTGTCACACCCTCAAACCGTATTGGCGGAATAGTTCAAGGGTGGGTGACTTCATGAACAATACCATAACAAAGTTACACAATAGTGCAATCCAAGTAAACAACCATCATAAATAATTGTAAAGGTTACATAGTTCAATGTATCATGTTTCGATTACAATTACAAATGATGACAAAATATGCAAAATGACGTCGTAACGTCTCTTCAACCAAGCTTGTGGTTTACCTTTTTAGTTTCCTGAGAATACAAGTAGTTGAAAAAGTGTCAACAATTAAGTTGGTGAGTTCATAAGATTTTTGTATAGGAAAAGTCCTTTGTTTGTAAACGATAGTGTTGAAAACCAAGAAAATCCAATATTTTCTCATAAAATGTTCCAAGTCTTTAAATTCCAAAGACTAAAATGTAATATGTAAACTGTAGTGTATTTTCTTTGAAATGTGTGTTTCCACGTAAACAATTTATAAAAATATTAAGTTGATTATTTTCCCATGTGAGATACCATATAACCATACTGTGACTAGTTGGCCTGCTGCGACGTTCTTCAGGCGTCGGAATGTTAGACATTTGGACACCTCAGACCTGCCGGTCAAGCTGTAGCTAGCAGCTCAGGTGCGGGGTTTGTCAAGCCCCGTATAGATCTATACTCAAATATCACGCTCTCTTACCAAGACTCTGGTTATATAAATGTTCAGGACTTATAGTAGGTACTTATAAAAGTACTGTGAAGATTCATCTCACAAAAATGTATGTATTCCAATCAACTTGTTTACGTACGATTTGTATATAAAAACTCTTGTAATCGTCCATTATCATTTTTCCCATGATAATATAGTATAGTAAAATAATTATATATTTTTATATAATTATTTTTGTCATGTTTAAATGTCATAGTAACCTTTTGTTCATAAACTATTCCAATAATAGTCTATTTTTAGTAATTGCGTCGTAATAACTTTATTTTACAAACGATAGCGAAATAACTTGTTCAAAGATTATAAATATTATCTTTTGAGATATTTCTCACAAAATAGTGTAATATCTTGATTATAACCATTTTTGCTAGAAAATAGTGCCTTTGTTTATAAAAACGTAGTTTTTACAAGTTTTCGTTTTTATAAGGTTTTTACTCAAGATCTAGTATCTTTGTACACTTTATTTGTAGTTTAGTAACTTTTACACAACTTAATATGTCAAAGTGTTCATAATACATGGATCTACTCATATTTCATGCCAAAGGTATTTTTACCCAAATACTAACTTTATAAACTTGTGTAAATCAACATATATATCATTTAAACACATATAAACTAGTATAAAACAACATTTATAGTAAATGAACTTGTATTCTCCCCCAAAAAGGTTTGAAAAGATGAAAATGAGGGGTATGAACTCACCAACTTAATTATTGACACTTTTTCAACTACTTGTATTCTCAGGAAACTAAAAAGGTAAACTACAAGCTTGGTTGAAGAGACGTTACGACGTCATTTTGCATATTTTGTCATCATTTGTAATTGTAATCGAAACATGATACATTGTACTATATAACCTTTACAATTATTTATGATGGTTGTTTACTTGGATTTCACTATTGTGTAACTTTGTTATGGTATTGTTCATGAAGTCACCCACCCTTGAACTATTCCGCCAATACGGTTTGAGGGTGTGACAGATTGATATCAGAGCATTGTTTATAGTGAACTAAGTATATCAATCCATTTAAAAATATACAACTATAAATACAATGGGACTAAGACTCTCGAAAACATTTTCGTAAAAGTATACTTTTAAAATTATAACAATAATTTTTATAAGAAGTATAAGTACCTACACACATACTAGAACGATACCATAACAAAAACATACAAAAGTATTAGGATGAGTTGAATACTACGGATAGACCTAAGTGCTTCAGTGATTATGTCTTGGATAAATAAAGCCTGATCAACTTTATTGGTCCAAGATATAATTAACGAGTGCTTAGGGATAGTCGTGGCAAACAACAAATCCAAAACACTTCCCAATAACCCAATAGCTAAATATAAAAATCTAAAATACTATGAGAGTATTTTGAGACGCTGTGAAACTAAACATAAATATTAAAATACCATAGGGGTATTTTGCATGCATTACTTACTTATATATGTTTATTTAAAATCCCTATAGACATATTCTTATACCCCACTCCTCGCACAGACATCATGGCAGGCTTCCATTTACCCGGAGATCCCTATTTCCCTGACGAGGGAAATAATGGATGGCTCAACGGAGATCCGGAAGAGGACTTCGAGGAGGATCCGGAAGAGGACTTCGAGGAGGATCCGGAAGAGGGCGAGGAGATGGAAGAAGAAGACTCAGAAGCAGAGTCCGAAGTCAGCGACCCGCGTTTTCCGACTCGCGAGCATAATGCAACACCCCCACCACCGAGCTTTCAGGTATACCGCCATCCTGTAGGCCCACTTTGGATGCGTACTCCTCGGAAGAAGGTACTTCCCATTCACCGCCCCTTGCTTATTGAAGAACCATTGCAGGATCAGACGCCAGAATGGGCTGAGCACATACGTCTTTGGAGCCATAATCAGGGCCTGGTTCCCCCTTATGGTATGAGCTTCGAGATCGGGAATGGAACTTCCGCGGATAGGGCATTACCAGTTGTGGTCGGGCGCATCAATCGCCATGAGGAGCAGATTAGGGCGACATCCAGCCAGATCATGGATGTGGGAGCTGCTACCGAGATCACCACCGCACGCCTTCGACGTTTAGACAAGGCCCATGACCACACCTCTAGACGAGTCGACCCCCTCGAGGAGGACGTACAGACAGCCCTGGGGATGTGGCGCGAGGCGATTGTCAGAATATCCGAATCCGAGGAAAAGATTCGCGAGGTAGAGCGGAGGGCCGAGGAGGCCGAGCGCTAGGCTGCTGAGCTCAGGGCGCAAGTGGACGCACTACGCAGAGCTGGGGGATCTAGTTCGTCTTGAGTAGTACTTATACTACTCAAATTTTGATATAGACTAGGACATCTATGAGTACGCGTTATGTGCGGCTCACTATTGTACGTAGGCACGGCTCTACAATCAAGTGACTACACTTTTTGTAAGCCGTTATGCCGTTTATTACTATCGCTCTGTAGGCCTCTGCGAAGGCCAAATTTTCATTTCAAAACTTATGTAACACCCAGTCTTATTGTGAATATGAAGAATATGTTTGCTTAATAAGATGATGTATGTGTGAATGAACAGTATATTTGATACTAAGTCATAGTTACAACTTACGAAACGAAAGGAGACAAGATAACAATAAAATACAAGCACCACATTATAGTGATGTCATAATCATAACAATTCTTTCAAAAACTAACCAACGTCAATCTTAAATCCTTGTGGCAGAATCATGCCACCTCGCCGAAGAAATAACAGACGCACACCCGTCGAAACCCCCGAAGCGCCTATGATGGACTCGGCGACATTTCAAGCCGCTGTCACGGCAGCCGTGACCGCAGCTGTCGCCCATATTAACACCAATGGGATAAATGGAAACGGAAGTGGAAACGGCACCAACGATTCCACCAATGGGGAAACATCAAACCATTCTCGAACGTGTACTTACAAAGATTTTGTCAGTTGCAAGCCGATAACTTTCCACGGCACCGGTGGTGTCCTTACCCTCACAAGGTGGATCGAGAAAACCGAATCGATCTTCGATATCACTGCGTGTCCAGAAGAGATGAAAGTAAAGTTAGCTTCCTGCACTTTCGCTGAGACGGCTATGTCTTGGTGGAAGGGCCATGTCAAGTCGCTGACACTCCCAGTGGCAAACTCGATGGGCTGGGAGGAATTAAAGACAATGTTGATAAAGGAGTACTGCCCCCGAGGGGAAATCCAGAAGTTGGAACAAGAGCTGTGGAACCTCACAATGAAAGGTTCGGATCTAAACGCCTACACAAACCGATTCAACGATCTGGCAACTCTCTGCCCAGCCATGGTCACACCGGAGTATGTAAAAGTGGAACGTTACATTTGGGGACTATCATCCCAGATCCAAGGGAATGTGGAAGCCGCAAGTCCCGCCACTTTTGACAGCGCCAAACGATTAGCCCAACGATTGGTCGACCACGGGGTGCGCCAGGGAACCATGACCCAAAAGACCGAACAGCCAATAGAAAAGGATAACAAAGGAAACCCTGGAACAGGGGGAGAAACCAACCAAATCAAGATGGTGCGAAACGACAACAGATTGTGGCAGTTCGTGCAGCCACTGTCCCGAACGCCCCAACCACCACCAAGCAATACATTGGGATGCTACCCAAGTGCAACAAGTGCAATTTCCACCATACCGGACCCTGTAGAGAAATGCACTGCTTGAACTGTAACAAGAAGGGCCACACCGCCCGATTCTGCAGGACGCCAACCCCACAAGCCACCCAAGCCACTAATGTCGGGGTGAGTCAAGCTTGCTATGGTTGTGGCGAGACGGGATATTATAAGCGTGATTGCCCAAAGACCAAGAATGTGGGGAGAAATGGAAGAGTCCTAGCTATGGGACGCACGGAAGCGGTGGAGGATCCTACCGTGGTTACCGGTACGTTCCTCGTCAATAATTCATATGCTTGTGTACTATTCGATAGCGGTGCGGAGAGGAGTTTCGTAAGCCACGAGTTTAAATACTTACTAAAACAAAAACCTCAACCACTCAACGAAACATTTACAGTAGAAATGGCTAATGGCAAAACAGAAAGCACAAACAACATATACGTAGGCTGTACACTTACTCTGGACGATCACTCCTTTCAAATCGACTTAATGCCTGTTAAAATAGGAAGTTTTGACGTGATTGTTGGTATGGATTGGCTAATTCCCCATCATGCCGACATCATGTGTTACGAACGAGGAATCCGACTTCATCTGCCGAATGACAAGACCATTGTTGTCTACGGTGATAAACCCAGTACCAGCCTCCGAATCGTGTCTTGCATCAAAGCCCGAAAATACCTACAGAAAAGATACCATGCCTTCCTAGCCCACGTTGTTGACAAAAAGAAAGAAGTAAAGAACATCAAAGAGATCCCTGAAGTCTGCGACTTTCCCGACGTATTTCCAGAAGACCTTCCAGGAGTACCACCCGCACGACAAGTCGAGTTCAGAATCGATTTGATCCCAAGAGCCACCCCAGTAGCAAAAGCGTCATACCGATTAGCCCCGGCAGAAATGCAAGAATTATCCAGCCAACTAAACGAACTGGTAAGTAAAGGGTTCATCAGGCCGAGCTTCTCACCTTGGGGAGCGCCGGTCTTGTTCGTGAAGAAGAAGGATGGATCATTCTGTATGTGCATTGACTATCGGGAGTTGAACAAGCTCACTATCAAAAACCGATACCCGTTACCCCGAATTGACGACCTGTTCGATCAACTCCAAGGATCGAGTTATTTCTCAAAAATCGATCTGAGGCCGGGATATCATCAACTCAAGGTTCAAGAAGAAGATGTTCCCAAAACGGCATTCAGAACTCGCTACGGTCATTATGAATTCGTTGTGATGCCCTTCGGATTGACCAATGCGCCCGCAGTGTTCATGGATCTGATGAACCGTGTATGCCGACCTTACCTAGATAAATTCGTGATAGTGTTCATCGACGACATACTTATCTATTCACGAAGTAAGGAGGAACATAGTCAGCATTTACGACAAGTTTTGGAGAAATTAAGAGCAGAGAAGCTGTATGCGAAATTTTCGAAATGCGAATTTTGGCTTCAAAAAGTGGACTTTCTAGGCCACGTAGTCAGCAAAGAAGGGATACATGTGGATCCCTCCAAAATCAAAGCCATCGAAAGCTGGGAAGCACCAAGAACTCCGACAGAAATCCGTCAGTTTTTGGGCCTTGCTGGCTATTACCGAAGATTCATACAGAATTTCTCCAAAATTGCAAAGCCACTTACCACCCTGACACAGAAGGGTGTAACATTCAAGTGGGGAGATAATCAAGACGCCGCCTTCCAGACCCTAAAGAAAGCTTTATGCAGCGCTCCTATTCTGTCCCTTCCAAAAGGAACAGAAGACTTTGTGGTCTATTGCGACGCATCGAACCAGGGTCTGGGCTGTGTACTCATGCAGAGAGGAAAAGTCATTGCCTACGCTTCAAGACAGCTTAAAACTCACGAGGTCAACTACACTACACATGACCTCGAGTTGGGAGCAGTAGTGTTCGCATTGAAGATCTGGAGACACTACCTGTACGGCACAGAATGTACAGTATACACCGACCATAAGAGTCTCCAGCATATCCTCAACCAAAAAGAACTCAATATGAGGCAACGACGATGGATGGAGCTACTAAGTGACTATGAATGTGAAATTCGTTATCACCCAGGGAAGGCCAAAGTAGTGGCTGATGCCCTCAGTTGAAAAAGAATACTCGGGCCGCCGAGTGAAGTCATTAACAATGACGATCCATTCCCATTTGTCCACTCAGATCAAAGAGGCGCAGTTAGAAGCCTTAAAACCTGAAAATGTCGCAAATGAATCCTTGCGAGGGATGGATAAAAACCTTGAAGTTAAGGATGACGGAGCTCGTTACCTCATGAACCGAATTTGGACACCGAGATTCGGCGGATTCAGAGACATTATCATGAATGAAGCTCACAAGACTAGATACTCCGTTCATCCTGGGTCCGACAAAATGTACCTGGATCTCAAGAAACTGTATTGGTGGCCAAACATGAAGGCAGAAATTGCTACTTACGTGGGCAAGTGCCTGACTTGCGCCAAGGTTAAAGTAGAATACCAAAAGCCCTCGGGTTTGCTAATTCAACCAGAAATACCCGAGTGGAAGTGGGAACGGATAACAATGGACTTCATAACCAAATTACCAAAGACAACCGGTGGGTTAGATACTATATGGGTAATCGTCGATAGGTTAACCAAATCCGCTCACTTCCTGCCAATCAAAGAGACTGATAGGATGGATAAGCTGGCGAGGCTCTACCTCAAAGAAATTGTAAAATTGCACGGTGTAACAAGGTCAATTATCTCGGATAGAGATAGCCGGTTCACTTCACATTTTTGGCAATCATTACAAAAAGCTATGGGAACCAGACTCGACATGAGCACAGCTTACCATCCGCAGACGGATGGCCAAAGTGAAAGAACCATCCAAACACTGGAAGATATGTTGAGAGCCTGTGTGATAGACTTCGGTAAGGCGTGGGACACCCACTTACCGCTCATCGAGTTTTCATACAACAACAGCTATCACACTAGCATCAAAGCCGCCCCATTTGAAGCCTTATATGGACGCAAGTGCAGATCCCCTCTGTGCTGGGCTGAAGTGGGAGATACTCAACTAGCCAGAGGCCAAGTACCTAACAGCGCTATCACCGGTCCGGAAATCATACGAGAAACAACGGAGAAAATCGTTCAGATCCGTGAACGATTGAAAGCATCTCGTGACCGACAAAAGAGCTACGCAGATAAGCGACGCAAGCCCTTGGAATTCCAGGTTGGTGACAGAGTGTTATTGAAGGTCTCGCCATGGAAAGGAATGATACGCTTTGGAAAGCGTGGGAAGCTGAACCCCAGATACATTGGGCCCTTTGAGATCCTTGCTAGGATCGGCCCAGTAGCCTACAAACTTCGATTACCGCAGGAGCTCAGCAACGTCCATCCCACCTTTCACGTATCCAACTTAAATAAATGCCTGTCCGATGAAACCCTTATCATCCCGCTTGATGAAATCGAAGTGAACGAGAATCTTCATTTCGTGGAAGAACCCGTAGAGATCATGGACAGAGAAATCAAGAGGACGAAACAGAGTCGCATTCCGATAGTTAATGTCCGTTGGAGTGCCAAGCGTAGACCAGAATTTACTTGGGAGCGCGAGGACCAGATGAAGCAGAAGTATCCACATCTCTTCCCAAACCCTTGAGGATCCACTCAAGAGTTAAATTTCGGGACGAAATTCTCTCTAACGGGTAGATGATGTGACAATTGTAAATTTTGGTCAACTAAAGTCAACTGTAATCAAACGAAGCGTACGTTAATCTATATGTTGAAAAGTTATTTTCCATAACTTTTGCGATGAATTATTAATATTATAGTATTACGTATGCTAAATCAAAACAATTATCGGTTAAAAGTCGAAAATACAGACAGCAGACTACTGTTGCGTAAAAATTCGATAATCGTACAATTATTATTTTGAGAATAATAATATTCATAAAATGATCCACTCGTAAATACGAAACTGTGGATATATAGAACGTCGAAAACGGAGTTCGTATGTGAAAGTTACAACCATTAAATCGCTGTGAACGGATAAATATACATAGGGTTTGGAACCAAAATGCAAAATGAGGTGCCTTAAACATCAAATATGAAATAAAAATTCATATGATAAGTAACGTAATAATATCTAGTATTTAATTTCAAAGCTAAATGCATTGTCCGGTAAAATGCCGAAAATCGCGAAATCGGAAGAATACCGCGCTTAAACGCGTATTCCGACACCCAACGAGTTATAATTCAATCAAAATAAATGTTTGGCAATGTTTTTATACAAAATAATTATTTAGAACTTCGTTTCGTCAAAAACGCACAAAATTTCACTAAAACGACTTACTATTTTATAAAAACCACTTATTTTTATAAAGTATATTGCTATTTTATAAAAACCACACCACCCCACCCCCCTTCCCCTACCCCCCATCGGCTGCACCCCATCTCCCCATGCAAATCCAAGGCCATTATGCAAGATCTAGATATGATAAGGTCTAGGAATTTAAAAATGCAAAAGAAACCTAACCTAAAACTAATAATAAACAAATAAAGATATGATCATCTTCTCTTGGAACAAGATCACAACCAACACTTGCTCTCTTCCCTCTTCCTCTCCCTTTCTCTTGCTCTCGGCCAAGCTCACCATCACCATCACCATCTTCAAGCCTCATTTTTCAAGCTTCTTTCATTAGATCAAGTGGTAAGTTTCATTCCCCTTTTGATTCTATACAACATAACACAAATTTACACCTTTTACACACACTATCATCCATCAATATCCATTGGATATTAGCTTTTGTCCAAGGGTCTTTGAGCTCAAACCTTCATCATCTTCAAAGATCTTTCAAGCTCTCTTGGTAAGTTATGATCATCTAGTGATTTAAGTTCTACATACCTTCATATACTCTTTTATACACACATACTCATGGAAATCCATTAGATAATAGCTTTGTCCAAGGGTCCTCCGGGTCTTAGAACCACAATCTTCAACCTTCTTCTAAGAAATCCTAAGATCCACACTCAAGGTGAGTTCTACCCCTCATTTTCATCTTTTCAAACCTTTTTAGGGGAGAATACAAGTTCATTTACTATAAATGTTGTTTTATACTAGTTTATATGTGTTTAAATGATATATATGTTGATTTACACAAGTTTATAAAGTTAGTATTTGGGTAAAAATACCTTTGGCATGAAATATGAGTAGATCCATGTATTATGAACACTTTGACATATTAAGTTGTGTAAAAGTTACTAAACTACAAATAAAGTGTACAAAGATACTAGATCTTGAGTAAAAACGTTATAAAAACGAAAACTAGTAAAAACTACGTTTTTATAAACAAAGGCACTATTTTCTAGCAAAAATGGTTATAATCAAGATATTACACTATTTTGTGAGAAATATATCAAAAGATAATATTTATAATATTTGAACAAGTTATTTCGCTATCGTTTGTAAAATAAAGTTATTAGGACGCAATTACTAAAAATAGACTATTATTGGAATAGTTTATGAACAAAAGGTTACTATGACATTTAAACATGACAAAAATAATTATATAAAAATATAAAATTATTTTACTATACTATATTATCATGGGAAAAATGATAATGGACGATTACAAGAGTTTTTATATACAAATCGTACGTAAACAAGTTGATTGGAATACATACATTTTTGTGAGATGAATCTTCACAGTACTTTTATAAGTACTTACTATAAGTCCTGAACATTTATATAACTAGAGTCTCGGTAAGAGAGTGCGATATTTGAGTATAGATCTATACGGGGCTTGACAAACCCCGCACCTGAGCTGCTAGCTACAGCTTGACCGACAGGTCTGAGGTGTCCAAATGTCTAACATTCCGACGCCTGAAGAACGTCGCAGCAGGCCAACTAGTCACAGTATGGTTATATGGTATTTCACATGGGAAAATAATCAACTTAATATTTTTATAAATTGTTTACGTGGAAACACACATTTCAAAGAAAATACACTACAGTTTACATATTACATTTTAGTCTTTGGGATTTAAAGACTTGGAACATTTTATGAGAAAATATTGGATTTTTTTGGTTTTCAACACTATCGTTTACAAACAAAGGACTTTTCCTATACAAAAATCTTATGAACTCACCAACTTAATTGTTGACACTTTTTCAACTACTTGTATTCTCAGGAAACTAAAAAGGTAAACCACAAGCTTGGTTGAAGAGACGTTACGACGTCATTTTGCATATTTTGTCATCATTTGTAATTGTAATCGAAACATGATACATTGAACTATGTAACCTTTACAATTATTTATGATGGTTGTTTACTTGGATTTCACTATTGTGTAACTTTGTTATGGTATTGTTCATGAAGTCACCCACCCTTGAACTATTCCGCCAATACGGTTTGAGGATGTGACAGAATTCATCAACGCGCTACGCGGGTATGAGGCGGTGGAAAGAATTTCAAATGCCGATAAAACGGGGATAAACCCCTACGCGCGACGCGGGATCCACTTATGCATGGCGCGGTCTCGAGATTTTTGCAACTATAAATAAAGGCTTTTAGGTCGAAAAAATTAGCGAAAACCTAGTGTGAAATCGACCCCCAAGGCTATTTGACTCCGAGATTTAGCTTCAGCAACCATCTTTTGGTATTTTCATGTTTTTATCTTTAATTTTCAATTAGTTAAATAGTTAGTGATAGTGGCTAGTGTCTTTGGGAGTGACAACCATTGACATTGAGTCTTTGTTTATGTTTTTAATAAGTTTGGTTACTGTTTTGAACCTGTTGGATCTGATTTGGTTAATGAGAATCATTTGGTTTATGTTAATTGCTTAGTTTTTCGGTGTTTATGTTTGTGGATGATTTTTTAGTAATTGGATTGTGTTTGATGTTTGGATTGCCTTTGATTGCTTCTGAATTGGAGATGTACTTCTGATTTCAGTAGGTAACAAGGTTTAGTTAGTAGTTTAGTTTAGTTAATGCTTGCTTGGAATTGTTTTAGTTTATGTTCTTTTGGGATTGTTTTGGAAGAAGTTAGGAACTAGGTCCTCTGACTGTAGCGTGACACTGCAGTTGGTAATCTGTCACCTTTCTCGACCACGTAACTCCTGTGGATCGACCCTGACTTCCACTGTGCTAAGTGTGTGTGTTAGGTATTTTCTTATTTTTGACCGCATGACGACAGTTGCGATGTCAGTCATGTACACATCCTCCGAAAGTTTTCCATTGAGGAAAGCTGTTCTGACATCCATTTGCCACACCTCATAATCATAGAAGGCGGCTATAGGAAGAATTATCTTAATATACTTGATCGTAGTTACTCGTGAAAAAGTTTCATCATAGTCAATCCCTTGGGTTTGAGTATAACTTTTTGCAACCAACCTAGCTGTGAACGTGTGTACATACTCATCCATGTCGGTCTTCTTCTTGAAGATCCATTTACAACCCACAGTCTTTCGAGCGGGTGTATGATCAACCAAATTCCAAACTTGGTTATCGTACATGGACGAATCTCGCTATTTATTGTCTCTTTCCATTTCTTTGCCTCAGGGTCTGCTATCGTTTCCTTGTAGTTAGTTATCTCTTCTAAATTTATCAGTGTTTTATCACTGATAAAAGTGTCCCCTTCCGTAGTAATATGGAAACCATAGAACTCGGGAGGCATGCTAACTCTACTAGATCTGTGAAGAGGTAATGAATTATCAACCGGCACAACAGGTGTTTCAGCCTCTAATTGAGTGCTAGTGTCAACTATAGGTTCCTTATTGGCTGACTCTTGAATCTCCTCAAGATGAATTGTGCTCCCATTGTCCTCTTTGATATAAGTTTCTCGAAAGACACATATTCGAGCTACAAACACCACGTTTTCATTGGGTCTGTAAAAAAAATATACAAATGACTTGGGTAACCAATAAACAGACACTTCTCGTCTCTGGCTTCAAGTTTATCTTGGGTTTTGTGCCGGACAAAAACCTCAAAACCCTATACCTTGATATGCGCAAGTGAAGGACGCTTCCCACTCCACATTTCATGAGGTGTATTGGAAATTATTGGTTCGCGATTCTGCTTGTGTCTTTATGGCTCTTAGGTCCACATTGGTTCCTTATGTTGAACCGTTGAATCGAATCTCCTTTCCTTGAATCTCGACTTGATGTTGCGTAATGCCTGCCTATACTCGTAAACAAACTTGAGTTGGTACTATAGACGCTTGTCTCTTTTTGATTTTATAAGATGAAGCTTACCACCTCTTTCTGGCTTGAGCTTCCCTGTTCATTTAAACTACCTCACACTCTCAAGAGTATCACTTGGGTTATCATGATCTTTAACTTGGATTTTGTAATTCTACCTCCTTAGATTAGTTTGAATTTCCCCTGTCTTACTCTGCACTGTCGAAATTACCCTAATAATCTAATAAGATACTTACACTTTCCTCTCATACAGTCTTATGTCGAGATATCTTGATACGGGCATATAACTAGGCACATAATCCATACGAATACTACGACAACGCACTGACGATAGTGTTACATCCACATACGAATATTGTTGCCTTGTAATAGTCTGCAATCCACATACCACTGCTCCAGTCTTGCATCAACTTGTCTTTCATAACATAACATACATACAATTCCCTATGTACATTGAAGGGTTTTCTAGCAAACAATGAACACAAAAATTCCTATGGTTCACATGCAACCCTAGAAAGATCTATGTTTTCTTCTATGAAGATAATAAACTATAACCTAAAGGCCAACAATTATTTCTAAAGTTCAAATCAGAAGAACCAACCTTTGAATCTTGTTCTTGAAGCTAGCAGCAAAGGTATCCTGCCTCAAATGCAAGTCACACCCAAAGCAATGGAGAAGACAGTCCAGTAGAGTAATCTTGATTGAATTTGGCGTGAATAATGGGGAGCCAGAGGGTTCCTTTTATAGCCTCCTAGGGTTACACCTGAAACCCTAAGGAGCCTCCAAGTGGGCAAGCCTGTTGACCACATGGTCCAGACCCCTAAACCCTAGTTAGGGTTTTCGCCAACCCTAGAGAAGCCTCCAAGGGTGGCGCCACTTTTGGCCCCTGGACTTCTCTTTGCCAGTTATTCAACTATTGAATGAATACAAACTAGTCCTCACACTTTTAATTAATTAATTTAATCACTAAATTAAATCCAATTAATTCTAGATTAAATCTCAATTAATTATTATAGTTTCTAATTAATATATTAACACTTAAATATATTAATAAACCATTTAGTTAATTCTATTGATTTATTAAACAATTAATAAATCAACCTTTTACTCTACCGAACTCTATCCTGACCTCCAGCTATGAGGGCAACCCAAATGGACTTTGCTTCAATTAACAAGATAAATATAAATATAAAGTCATGGCTTAGACACCTAATCCAACAGTCTCCCACTTGGATAAGTCTATGACTTTAATTTATCTTCTGATTAATAAACAACCTGCAGCTTCCTAGAAACTGCTGCCGAACTCTGACCCAGTCAGTTCTGTCCATAGATAAGTGATCATATGATCCTTCGTCCAACAAGATATTTCCAGACACGAGACATGGATTGAGATCAATCTCTGTCCGATACTCTGTTTCCCGATTTCCGAGTCTGCTTATGACTTTAAGACTTCTAATTGAACACATCAATTTAGTCCCGGCTGGCCAGCACTTTAGTCAACTTCAAAATCATCGAGAGGCCTACAGATATCTGTTTCCCATCAGGGTCAAGGAATGAATAAGCTTTGACTCATATAGTTGTGTCTTTTACTTATCAAATTGTACACAACAATGCGCTTTATAACATCGAGTTACCGATGCGTTTCGCATCATCAATGCACAACCGACTCGTAAATTTCAACTCATATGTCTCCACTTCAAGATCATACGATGTTATCGTCTCAATATTGCTCGTGATGTAATCCATGAAGCAATCTATTGAGCGCGGGTTTATCCAATACTCAAATCTCTATTTTTAAGTACTCATAAACGTTGTAGCAGTCTTACTGCAATGTCTAACTCCTTAGACAATCTACAAACCAATTCATGACAGTCTTCATTCATACTTACTCTCGAAAAGTATGAGCGACTGTGGACCTTTTGAGTAATCAAATTATTCGGGAAGTGAAACATGCAAAAACGAAACTTAAAATCTGACTGGTGGCTACTCTTGCTAATTACCAAGTCTCCACGAGGTAATCACCAAGTCGGATTTTACATAAAACTATTATCGGTTTCTAGATTCCTATTAAACTATTTAATTCGTGTTATGTATCTATGTCTACTTGACCTTTCACTCTTTCTGTGTATCCAAATGCTATACATTTATACACTTTACTCGGTCGGATATCCTTCCGATGATATTTCAATTTTGGTCATACCGTCAATCTCACTAACAACTCCATTCTATGTACTGTGACTTTCCATGGTTCTCGGGATCTTTAGTCCACATGACTGCACCCTAAGACTATTTCGAGGTGTTACGATGTGCCGGTGAGCCACACGCGCTCCATCGGAATGCCAACGAAATTCTTTAACCATTAAGTCCTTATTTGAAAAAAAAAACTCATTTCAAATTGTTATCAACATTCACCCCTAATCATTTTCCAATGATTTCTCATGTATGTACAAAATCCATTAAGTATTCCCAACCAGGTCATATCCTGAATCTGACTCAGTATGCTCTAAGCATTAAGTCATCAAGACATGTTCATGACACTTCTGATCGATCCAAGAAACTTGTTGGATTCGATCCAGTCCTATTCCAAACCCTTTTGGAATCTTATGATTACTCATAATCCTTGTGTCATGACCTTTAATAACTATATCCTTTCGGAGACTTTTTCTCATGCATCTTGAATCTTATCAATATCATGCTTACTATGGCTAGGTCTATACTGATGACAACATCTATCTGGTAGATGTCTATGGATTATGTGAGTATGCTGCACCTTCTTTATATCTCTCATGCCAAATCATTACACTTTGCAATGATAGGAAACTATTTCCTAGGGCAATACATCTTGAGTCTCATCAAGATCGTCTTGGCAGAGTTTCGATCTATCTCATAGACGTTTATAACCACCCGAGCATGCCGTATCTTTATTAAGTCTTTCATAGAGATCCGTCTCTTAACACCAAGTCATTACACTTGGTAATGAAAAGAGACGTTTCCTAGAAACAGTATGTAACACACATATTGAGATAGATAACAGCAACACTCCCACTCGCTTTGACACGGTTATGGACTAATCACAAAATCCAGAGCTTTTGGTATATTTTGAGAATCCAAACCTTTCTGACATCTTAATGGATATCTTTCAGCTCATTCTCAAAATCCAATCCTTTGGCATATTTCGAGAATCTGAATATCCTTTCCTGCGAGATGCCCGCGGGGAAATCCTGGGCCCATGTACCGTTATACTAACATATTGTTTGTGAGTCCTCATTAGTGTGCCGGTGATCCACACGCGCTCCACTAACGACTTACATTATGCAGTATCCTTTCGGATTTCATCTTCTATTGAGAGCGCTTCTCTCGAAGTCAATTACATGACTCTAAGTATCGTCTCACTCAACCAGATGTTCTGAAGATACGTTTCTGTCCATGCTGGTTTCTTTTGATGATTACTCCCACTGGTTCTAAGACCAGTTGTAAAATCAATCAAGCTGTCACATGGACTGTATCTCGTCCTAAAGTTCTCTTAATTGGCCGCAACCGGGCTCACCAATGCTCCGAAGTAGTCGGATTGAAAATTCGTACCAACTATAGTGTTTTACCACTATTCGGTATGTCATCCCGATCATAACTACTTATGACAGTGATCAGTACTACTGGTCAGGAGAAGGTTATGTCAGTACAAAAACATAAATCTGATTTCTGCTCTAAGCCTAGTGATGACTAAAGGTTCTTTCACTTGGCTAATCCTGAACTCATGTCCCAACTCCCACTGTCTCCTTAGAATATGAGTTCTTTCTAAAAGAGCTCTTTCTCTTCCAGGTACAGCGGGATAGCCAGTGAAATGACATTTCTGATTAGGTTCAGGCCAGTCATGAGGTTCGGACGAACACTACAAGACCCTGGACCTTTGATGTACAAGTGGGACAATCCCAGCTTTACATTTCAGACAGTGTCTGCAAAACCTACTTAATCGAAGATGTGGTTGGAATATGGTCTGACTGGTTTAATATTCAATGTATCGGAAACTAATTTGCAATGTATCTCATACATTGAGGATCGAACTGTTTCGACCAACGCTCCATCATCTTCCCTAAGACACATTATAACTATAAATGTTCTTGGAAGGAAATGAACTGTGAAACATTTTCCCAGTTTATGTTGTCACTCAGGTTCTGTGGGTCTTGTACTTCCTTTGAAGTCCTTGAACTGTTCAAAGATTCAATCCAATCGCTTATTCTGATAAGCGAGGTCATATTCGTCATACCGACTGACAAATATTGTGAAGTACAAACAATTGTGTTCTATTTGGAGATTCGAGCAATACACAGCAACTGATGTGTTCGTTGCTTCTAATCTCAATCTCTTTTACATCTCTATGTAAACTTATGACTTTGTTAATTCTGTTCAAGATTTGCAATCTTCAGTTGACTCTAAGTCAACTGATTCCAAAATCCTATCCTTTGGATCTTTGGGTGATTCATTTCTTGCCACATGTGCTTTATAAAGAACTTAATCATCATCTGACTCTAGGTCAAATGATTCCAAAGTCCTGTCCAACTAGATCTTTGGTTGATTCATTTCTTAACACATTAAGAACTCAATTCATCATGTGACTCTAAGCCAAATGATTCCAAAGTCCTGTCCAACTGGACTTTTGATTGAATTGATTCTTATAATATTCATCTTAACAATCATAAGGGACACAATTCCTAAGATCCAAACACTTTGGATGCATTCAACATTCAAGTTATTACTAATTATGCATTCAACACAATCATACAACATTTCAAGGATATTTTAAACAACATGTGTTAAAAGAAATCAAACGACAATTTTATTAAAACAAAATCCTTGAACAATGTACTGTATGATAGACAATGTCATACGCATCTGAGAAGCTAATAACAATATTTCAATATCTAACTAAACTTCAAAACTGCATGAGCTGGAAATCCAATCCAAATGTGCTCCTATGCGCCAGAGTCCCGTACCTTACTGATTCCCTGCATACAATCCAAAATGTGACTATCACATTATGCATCAAGGAATTATGGAACAGGAGTTTTGAGGTTTTTAGATATACCTGAGCTTTCAAAAAGATTTTGACTTTGGAGCGTCTTTCAATCTTTTCGTGACTGTATCCGATTCTGTGGATTCCCAGCTTAAGACATATCCAGACGATCTGGGTCGTTTCTTGCTGTGTCTTTCCACTGGACTTAATCCAGAAGTAGCTGAACCATTGGAGCTATGCCTGTCCAAGAGTGACTCATATAAGGTCAACAGTGGACGCATTTCCATTAAGGTCTTTTTCTGGTCTTCCTTTCTATACGTCTGAATGAACAGATCGTACTTACCATTCAGTGAAGCGAGTAGAGTGTTAACACTCGACTCCTGACTCATGGAATAACCAAGTTTGTACAATTCGCCTATGTACGCTTCAATCTAAAGAACATGCGAATCGATGCTACTTCCTTCTTTTAACTTACACTCTGCAAGTCTTTTGAAGATCCTAGCTCGTTCCTCTTCGACCGGTTTTCGGAACATTTCCTCAACCGATTGCATTAACTCATATGGCCCCAAGGATTCAAAATCCTTGCGGAACTCGGGGTCAATGGTCAATAGCATGAGGTCACGAATCTTTTCGGATTCATCAACTAATAAGTCATGCTTATCATAAAGGCTCTTTATGATGACTTGTTTCGGTGGAACCGGGATCGGATACTCGGTGAGATGAAGCTTGCCCGCAATGCCGAGAACCCGTCTCCAATTGCGAAGCCATTCCTTACAGTTAAGGCCAGTCAGCCTTTCCATATTTAGCAGGTGCTTTCTGATGCTCTTAGAAATGGGTGAAGGAGGAGAGGGAGGAGAATAGACACTTAATTCAGACATCTACAATAAACAGAATTTTATTAGTTTAATTTATCCTTTTTAAATAATTACCCAATATATTATTTATTAAGGCTAGGACCCAAAATACCCCAACTATGGTGTGAAGAGGGATGCCGTAATCACAACATAATGGTCATTAAGGTAGATAATACACTTATCAATTTCATCTTATGAAATTCCTAGATCTGTTGAGACGTATTGAACTATTCAATGGCATGTTTAGTCTCGGATGTGCCCCACTGTTTGTGACTGGGATGCCGAGGATCACAAACCGGGTGTGAATAACCATGCAAATTAGCTTGGTACTCTCGAAATCAATTGTCATCTCTAATTAATGTGCCGGTTAACCACACACGCTCCGTTAATAATGACAAAATCGAGAAACCCATTGCAACTCTTTGCGGACCCCAGTTGGCGTGCCGGTAAACCACACACGCTCCACCAACGTTCCACAAACTGCAATGTGCAATTCCATGGATTAGCACCAATTCACATTTTTATCCTAAAGTAACTAGATTGGGTTTTGTTCAAAAGTTCTAGTACTTTTAATTATAGCATTATACTTTTAAGAGGCTTAGCGGTTCTATCAAACCCGTTCGGCTAACGACACTTGACTGACTAGGAGAGCGGTGGGTAAGAGTGGATACCCATTAGACTAACATTTTATAGTCAGTCGCCTTATACCCTCTTTATAGGACAGTTTTGTGAATGAGGCCTACTTGCGGTAAGACTAACCAATTTATCTTATATATAAATATTAACTTTTAATCATAAATATATAAGATATATTTTAATCTCATTAAAATATTTTAGAATTAATTTTCTAAGAATTTTCGAAAATTTATTTCTATTTTTCGAAAATTTAATTAATTCTTTAAGTGATTTAATTTATCTTTTAATTAAAACAATTAATTAAATTAATTAAATCTAGATAGGCATCAAAAATTAATCAAATTAATTTAATCCTATCTAATCCCCTAATTTTCGAAAAAGGCAAGCAATGGGATTAGGGTTTCCATTTATTAATAGATCTCAATTACCAAAAATAAGAAACCTACTTACCATAAGCATGCAAAATCGCCAAATAAGGGGAGGGAGGCTAGGGTTTTGAAACCCTAGCCACCATGAACGAAATTAGGCCTCCTCAAGGGTTTATTTTCGAAAACCCAATGATCAAAAAAACATTTTATATCAAATCACAAGAAAACAAGCCATAGCTCTGATACCACTGAAGGGTTTTCTAGCAAACAATGAACACAAAAATTCCTATGGTTCACATGCAACCCTAGAAAGATCTATGTTTTCTTCTATGAAGATAATAAACTATAACCTAAAGGCCAACAATTATTTCTAAAGTTCAAATCAGAAGAACCAACCTTTGAATCCTGTTCTTGAAGCTAGCAGCAAAAGTATCCTGCCTCAAATGCAAGTCACACCCAAAGCAATGGAGAAGACAGTCCAGCAGAGTAATCTTGATTGAATTTGGCGTGAATAATGGGGAGCCAGAGGGTTCCTTTTATAGCCTCCTAGGGTTACACCTGAAACCCTAAGGAGCCTCCAAGTGGGCAAGCCTGTTGACCACATGGACCAGACCCCTAAACCCTAATTAGGGTTTTCGCCAACCCTAGAGAAGCCTCCAAGGGTGGCGCCACTTTTGGCCCCTGGACTTCTCTTTGCCAGTTATTCAACTATTGAATAAATACAAACTAGTCCTCACACTTTTAATTAATTAATTTAATCACTAAATTAAATCCAATTAATTCTAGATTAAATCTCAATTAATTATTATAGTTTCTAATTAATATATTAACACTTAAATATATTAATAAACCATTTAGTTAATTCTATTGATTTATTAAACAATTAATAAATCAACCTTTTACTCTACCGAACTCTATCCTGACCTCCAGCTATGAGGGCAACCCAAATGGACTTTGCTTCAATTAACAAGATAAATATAAATATAAAGTCATGGCTTAGACACCTAATCCGACATACATAACCCATAGTATCACTTATAAGGATGTGACACTCATCGACCTCACTCATGGCAAGCATGTTTCTATTTGCTCCCAAGGTTTAAAACACATTTCGACATCTGGTTGTCCATCTATTCTATCAATCCCTCGCATAATGGTATATTGTACTGATTGAAATCTAGTGTCGAAATGCTCCTGAGATTTCCCCTGAATCATAACGTGAACTGGTATCGCTAATTGAATTGGTTGTATCTGGCAACGCATGCCCATATACCACCTGTCTGACATCACTGGCCGCTACCCTTTCTGGGAGGAAACCTACTTGAATTGTCGAGAAATAGGCATTACTACTCAATCTATCTGCCTCATCCACAATACATCTAATAATTAGAGTTCTAGGAGACTTTTATGATCACGTCCATGGCTATTAGTCCTAATTTCAATGTTGAATATTCTATTAGCTCACGGCTACCATGTGATTTCTAATGCTTGTCAGTAACCTTTGAAACATTGTACATCCTCATCATAGCTAGTCACATTTCCCTTCATTTCCGGTCGCCAAAAATTCTTCCATCAAATCTCTATACCTTTTTGTGGCACCCAGGGTAAACAGGAGATTCTGAACTCTATACTTCATTCGTAAGGATTTTTTTGGTCTCATCAATGAATATAACCCAAAAACAATGGTATGGAGTCAACCACCTCGGCTGTCTTTAACGAGATTGAGAATCTATCCATTGATCCATTTCTTAGTCTAGTTTTCTAGCTTTACCACTTATCCTTAAGTCAGTCTGACCATGTTTAATAGTTGTGTAACCACTATCATCCTCATGGACGAACTCGAAGTGACACACAACTCGAGTTTCAGCTCATAGATTCTACTACAATGTTAGCTTTTCCTGGGTGGCAAAGTACTAGTCGCCTCTATTCACACTTAGCTATCTTTGTCGTGTCATACTCATGTTTTGCTGGTACATGAGGTACCACATGCTCTTTTGGTTGGTGATTATCGTACACTCTACCTCATACAGTAGTGCCTTCGGATTCTGTTGGGCAAGGTCCAAACTGGAGTCCTTCATTATTTCTACCGCAACACTTTTGAAGTTGTCTGTTGTTCATCATCCTACTTAATCTTTATTCCTGAAAGCTTAGGAAAACTCAATCAGGCATTTGGACAATGCTTCAAATCACCATGCGACAATCAAACACGAACATGTAAATAGATATTCATCACATTGTTTAACCCAAATTAGAGGCTTCCTTGAAATGAGTCGTAATTTGGTGTCATCACTTAAATTCCCTAAACTAGAACCTTGTTCCTCGACATGCTCTTCCTAACACACATGTCCTCTAACTCCCAGGGAGTAAAACTTCATTGGATCTTATGGTAATGGCACCTAGGTTACATTGTCTACTATGTCTTGTGTTTCTTGCCCTACTCGAGAGCATCACACTTATTATGTTATTCTATAACTCTAACTTCCATAAAACTTTAGGCCATCTGATGTTTTCAATGGTGTCAGCATCACCAAGCCTTGCCCTATCCTATGTACCTTACCATCCTCATCTGATACACTTTATGCTTCATGTATCTTGCCTTGTCCTTAACCATTCACCATTTCAGTCTGCAACGATCGTCTCCAAAACTTTCTAGCTTAGGCATGACTGGTGTAATGGAAATTAGGGTTTTACCATTTCGATTAACTACTCTTATTGTCTACTGACTTATCACAGTCTCTATTCAAGTTCTTAATTGATCTGGAGCTATACTTAGCTCTGTATCCTTATCATCTTAGCACCTTCTTATTTCTATACTGTTGCGTTCTTGTTTGAATCATACCATTCGATCTTAGTGTGCTTCATCACACTGGTCATAACCTAAAAGCAGGGTCGATCTATTGGTTTTCTACGCCCGGGGAGAGATACTAAAATAATTCCTTGTCTTCGTACCGTACGACAGACAAAATGCATATATAAAAATAAATTTTATAACAAAAGTGTAATAAATTTTATAGAAAAGAAAATACATAGTGGTAATATAAACAAAAAGAAACAGCATCCTAAAAATATGCCTTCGTGCATCTTTGAAGCAAAAATGGAATACTTCATACTCAAGAGCTATTGGGATCATCTGTTGTGCCAAAGTTTTATTTTAGAGAATTCTGAAGTCAACCATTCTGAAGGCAAGTGTTTGTGAAGATTCAGAAGATGTTTTGCAAAAGATTGTTATAATTGTTTTTTGATACATGATGTTATGTCAGGTCGTACATAGTACACTAACATGTAGTGCACGTGGTAGGACATATAGTGGGAATCAAGATTGTGTGATACACATCTATACCGTCAATCCTTGTCTATCCTTATGTCTGTACTTTTTGTTCCCCTGATCAAGTATACCTATCAGGGTGAACTCCGGGTCGAATAAGCTTTTGATTTCTCTTCGAATACAAGATTGATTAGAGGAAAATGTTGATGGAAGATATGTCATTTGGAGTGGTGAAGCAACAAAAGTCATACCTATCAGTAGTTCGGGCGTACCGACGAGTAGAGTGAACCGAGAGGGTCCCTGACCATCGAGGTTCACAACCGATGCGGTTCTCATCTGTGGAGATCCCCTCGCCCGAGGCAACTCGTACCTAGAGAGGTTTCTGACCGGAAGAGGCGACTGCGCGAAGAAGTCTTTGACTGGTCTTCGGTCATCTTATCTACTTCTGATGCAAGAAGGGTATGTTGACTTTGGATGGTGCTGACTTCAAGGAACATGATACAATATCTTGTTAGATGATTTTCTGAGATCTGGTCAATTGGTCCATACCTTAGAGTGACCACAGGGTTAAGGTCCTGTAACTTGTATTTCTCAAAGCTAGAAAATAAGAATAATCTCCTTGTTAGTGGACGTAGGTCATATTGGACCGAAACACGTTATATCACTGTGTATTTTGTCTTGGTATTTGTAAAGTTGTTATGCACGCCTTCTCGGGCTATTGCATCCATAGTGTCTGGGTTTACCTTATCCGTAGACCTCGTACAGACAATCTGCACCCAACACACACACAAACACACACACACACACACACACACACACACACACACATATATATATATATATATATATATATATATATATATATATATATATATATATATATATATATATATATATATATATATATATATACACACACACACACACACATATATATATATATATATATATATATATATATATATATATATACATACATACATACATACATACATACATACATGTATGTATGTATGTATGTATATACAGCCGCACACACACATATTCCTATTGATTTATTATTTAAATTTTTATACCAAGTAACATTTGTTATAACACTTGATTACTATTCCTTGAAAAAGGATGGACGTACACACAAAATTTTACATTAAGTATCCCAACAAGTCGGATTAATTTGACCCGATATGTGCCCACATACTTGAAAATGCTTACAATGTTCGTGGGTATGCATACGACTTCTTTTACAAAATAAATCAGATATAACCATATTTTTATATTTTATATTATTATAATCGAATCAACCATATCATTACTTTTAATGTATCAAAAGAGAAATAGTGTGTTGATAGGGGATTGGGTTGATGGGAACAATGGTGGGGGCTATTATCCATAAACATTCATGCATCCATGCTGCGTCCCAACTGCATCTTTTTTCCTCATGGAGTCATGGGGTCACATTTATTTTCTTTCTTTCTTATTTCCTCATTTTATAATACAAACTTATTATAAGAAAATGAAAATATTCCTATACTTTTAGTAATTAATTTTATCATATCTGATATTTGAAAATTTTAAAAGTGCAAGGAGAGATATTAAGGAATCAACCTGACCTAACTCTCTAATAACATGTCTGTTTTGACCCACTTGCCTGGTTGGTGTAGTATGTTTGTTTTGTTTGACTCAAGAATAATGCTTTAGAACATTTTTGATATGACAAATGGAAAACGAGGATGGAAATGCAAATTATGAAAAAGCAAAGGGGTTAAAGTGAAAATGGAAAAAGTTGGAAAAGCATCAGACGACAAGGATATACATAGGGCGGTAGAAGTAAAGGAGAAACAAGAGGTTTAATAAACCGACGTCGGTCTCCGTACCCTATAGGGATTCCATAACCGTCAGTGGCTCTAGCATATTTTGCTATATAATTATATAAAGCGAAATTGTTTTTTTTTTTTTTTTTATCTTTTATTCCTATTAGGGTGGACGGAGTGGCTTGTGGGTTCGGCGATAGATGGGTGAAAGGTTGGGGCGGTACCGCTGTCTCCTCCCTTTTGGTTTCGTCGGGCTCGGCAATGGTGGGATGAGTTGGATGATGGTGAACCCGGTGAACCCACAAACACACACACACACACACACACACACATATATATATATATATATATATATATATATATATATATATATATATATATATATATATATATATATATATATATATATATATATATATATATATATATATAAACACACACACAAACACACACACACATACACACACACACACACACATATATATATATATATATATATATATATATATATATATATATATATATATATATATATATATATATATATATATATATATATATATATATATATATATATATATATATATATATTTATAAATTCTTATTTTTGATATTATTTATTTAATTTTAATATTAAAAATATGATGTGTCATTGTGACGTGGAGTGTGGGTTCAGTGGGATGAGAAAGATCTACTCCCCCACCCTTAATCTTGCTACCAAGTTAAATTTTAACATGTGTCTTAAAATAGGTTAAATACGATAAACATGATATTCTAGGTTTATTTTTATTTGCATTTTATGTAACATATTTATTATATTGATCTATCCATAAAAGTTTCAAGAGTAAATTACACCATTGGTCCCTATGGTTTTTTTAATGTTATATTTTTTGTTCAAGTATTGAAAAGTTGATATGGATGGTACCTGTGGTTTCCAAAACGAACATCGAAGGTCCCTAGTCCATGTAAAATGACATTATTTCCCTTTATAATTTCTTTTTTGTTTTTCTTTTTACCCATTTATATTTTTAAGCAATAAAAATATAAATAATTAAACACATCCCGACTCTCTCTCTCTCTCTCTCTCTCTCTCTCTCTCTCTCTCTCTCTCTCTCTCTCCTCCCTATGGTTTGACGAGGATTCTATTCTGGTTGCATATTATAGTAGATATTTCGCTGGTTTTAGAACCCTAATTTTCCGAATTGTTGGACCGAAATTAAATTAGTGCATCGCTGTTGAACAAGGCGATTGGATTATTCGTTGTGAATATTGCAAGTATAATCTTAGTGGATCTGGTTATGATGAGAACGTGGCCGGAGAGGCTTTTGTGCATATCAGAGAGAATTAATCCGAGGGGGAATTAGAAAATCCATTAGGAGATTAAGAAAGATTGGTATGAGTTTCCTTTGCCAATTTCCAGAAATAAGCTTTGATTACCTGTGTATAGCTTAAAGGAGTTGTACCTTCAAAACAAATGGTTCACGGGTCCAATACCTCCAACTCTTAGCAACTTTTCTCAACTAGTTTCTCCTGACCTAACTTACATATGTATAGATACTTGCTTGGACATCGATTTCGAAAGAGGAAGCCATAAATGGAGCTGGAAGGTGGGTGTGGTGCTATTGAGAAATAGAAAGGGTAAAGGGAAGAAGGTGGGGATTGGGGGTGGTGGGTTCCTGGGGAGAGAAATAGAGAAAGAGAGAGAGAGAGAGAGAGAGAAAGAGAGAGAGAGAGACGTGGGGGCATGGGGTGGGATGGGGTTTTTTATTTTCAAAACTTTTAATTATTATACGAATAAAAACAAAAACAAAAGAGAAATTAGAAAAGGCAATAATGTCATTTTGCATGGATCAGGGACCTCCGACGTGCTTTTTGCAAACCACGGGAACTATCTACATCAAGTTTTCAATACTTAGACCAAAACTGCAACCTTAGAAAATCCATAGGGACCAGTGGTGTAATTTACTCAAGTTTTAATTTAGTTACTATATTGTCTCATAATCTGATGATTAAAATAATTATTATAATTTATCTTAGGGTGGTGGGAATGTATGCTTTACATTCCCCTGATTTTTTTGATCCGTGATGGCAGATAAACTTTTTGTTGTGCCTTCCATCCATTTATTTCCATCTTTAAAGACATTCAATAATCATCTCTTTCATTTCTCTCATATCATACAACTTCATACAAATATACATGCATAATCTACAACTAAATCATGAAGTGAAATCTCCAGGGATTATTTGTGTAGATATGTCGATCACGGTTTAAAATTAGTGGTACCTAGCGGGGGGGGGGGGGGGGGTAGGGGAGTGTTGGTATTCCTTTAGGTGCCACTCATCCTTCGTCCCTTGTTGATACATTGTCACCCTTCATATATAAGTTTTTAGACTAAATTTTAGAAATGGTTCATGTGTTAAGAAAATGTAATGTTTTTTACTTATTAAGAGTAAACGTTGGAAATGGTTTATGTGTTCAAAAAATTTATGTTTTTCATTTAAGTATGATAGTTATTGCGGTTTGCTTCCATACCAACATCAAATGACAAAAATAGCCTCTTTAAATTCTTTTTTCTTTTATGTTATTTTTTTTAAATTCATAAAAAGGATATCGAACCCAACAAAACCCACCCAACCCCATTCTCATCCACCATATTTATCTTCATTTTCTCATCCTAGATCCCACACTGGCCTCATGCAACGCATTTTGAAGAAAGAGAATAAGAGGTTAGAAGATTTAATGGATCGAACATGGGCTTTTACAATCTTTGTCAATAATACAAGAAGCATCATTGTTCACACATTCTTTGGCTTCTTCATTATAAGAAGAATTGATTTTTCTTTCTTCAGCTTCTCGACAACTCATCATTCTAGGGGGAATGCCATTTTTTTTTGAACGGCAAATCTATCCTACTCCTACTCCTAAACTACTCCTTGTTATGTTAGTGCCAGGGTTTGAACCAATGACCTCCTTGTTAGTAATCACCTTGTTAGCCAAATGGGAATGCCATTGTTGGTTGGCTTTACTTAAAGGGTGTGATTAACTAAGATGGTGGATGATTTATTCAGGGAGATGGGAAGTGATGAGGCCGTCAACATTTAAGAATTATTATCTATGTAGAGTAGGGTGGATGGGGACGATGGAACGGGGAAGTGTTTGGGATTGGATGGTTCCAAAAGGACCAAAACAATTATGAAATCATGCATATAGGAAAGAGAAAAAACAGTTTCAAAATTTTCGTACAAAATTTCATGATTGGTCCATCTTGCTTGCAAAAAGATCACATTGAGGACAACAATGAGAAAAGCTACACCCCTGGTCCCCATGGTTTCAAAACCTTGTGTGGGTTATCCTTTTGGAGAAATCTATTTATCTTTAGTCGTTAGATGAATATAAAAAGAAAATTTTAGATCTAATTTTAACTTTTTATAGTTTACTATTTTTATGCTTTTTAACATTGTCTTCCTCCATTCACAATTCCCACCACTCTACCATGAAAACCAGTTCCCACCACCACTCACACCACCTCTGACGGCCACTCTTCCTTACATCACGTCCCTCAACCAGAAATGTTCCCTTGGTTTTTTGATCATCAGAAATATTTACCATTGAAACTAAACCTACCCAAACGAAATCATCTTTAACTTCTCGCTTAAAGGATCATTTCTTCCATGTTTCATGCTACTTCCCATTCATTTTCATACATTAGTTTCATACTAAAAATTAACAGTCTTGGACTTCTTATTTCTTAATTGAATAATCTATTCCTTGGCTTTCTGCTTGTTCATCTTTGAAATTTTAATCATGGAAAGAAGGAAATCTTGAATTAAATGATATCTTAGACCTAGGAAACATAGCAGCGTTCAATCATGATATCGTTATTTGTTATTAAATAAAATAATTTTACTTTTATGCAATGACTATCACAAACCTAGGGATGACAAAAAACAACTCACATATATAAGAACTGTGAACGATAGGAGAAAAAAATGCATCAAACATACTTTTTTAGAGATGATCTAAATATACATAAACCTTTAAACCCATCAATATAGATTTACCGGTAGGTTTATGTTTTCTGGTGAGTGAGAATTTGAGATAGAATAGAAAGGGGTTGTTACCTATGTTTGTGGGTTGTTTGAGTTCACATGGTTGAGAGGAAAGTGAGAAAGAGGAGTCTAGATATAGTAGAAAAAGAATGAAGGTGAAGGAGTGAGAAAAAGGAGAGTGGTGGTCTGGTGATGGTATCTCGAAGATGAAGCAAAAATCAAGCGAGTAGTTGGGTGTTTATCATTGTAAAAAGAGAGACGAAAGATGAAGAAAAATGAAAGCAACTATGGCTTTGTTCACGAAGAGGGAGACGGTCTTAGGGTTATAAAAGATAAAAAAATAAAAAATAAGAAAAATCTAAAAGAGGGGTGAAAGGATATTTCAGCATGCATCTAAGGACCATTCACGCAAGATTTTGAAGAAATAAGGACCAATGGTGTCGCGTTTCAGATACTTGTCCTTAACAAAATACTCTTTTCAAACCTTAGGGACCAATTGTGAAATTTTTTTCAAATATTAATAATAAGTATGATAGATCAACTAACAAACTATAGGTGTTAATAACTACTACGTCAATTGTAAGGACATTTGATGTCGAGAAACAATATCTACAAATAGGTTACATCTACGTATATCCATACAAAGCCCCGGAGATTGCCGGTAAACACACCAACTGATCTAAGCCTTTCTCGTTTCTCTATAGGATTCATAAGGAAATAAGGAGAAGGGTGGCAACAACAAGTAAGTGAAGGAATCAATTAGGGTTTTTCTGTGTTGTCATTGTTACCTTTGATGACGTGATAACTCCCTTACATAGTAAGTAGCTGAATGAGATATTTCAAGCTTTCTTTAGCAAGCCAACTTAACATGCCCATACCTTAACTCTTTAAATAACTCAGATGGCTTTAATTCACTAAACTATTTCCTTATTTTTTTAATAATCAATCTCCTTTATTATTTCTGATTGTCACCGATAAATAATAAACAACTATTAGTTACTTATTGATATGATTTGGTAATATCCTAAGTCATGATGGAACACCAAGATCTTACTCCAAAGGCTTAACTCAAGAAGGTGTTAAATGAAGGAGAAATACCTGTTTTGTAGAAATTCATAAATCAAATTTTTGGAAACCGTTTAAAAAGCTCCTTTGAAAGGTTAAACCTAAAGGGTCATGCTTGTGCTATAGAACTCTGTTATTCTAGTAAATGAGATTTGATTTGAATTTAGCATTTGGATATTGGAACATCATAGGCAACAAGGTATTGTGTTGAAATAGATATAAGGGATATGATATATGGATCATTAATATTTGTCATGTTATATATTAACATGTTTAATCCTTGAATAATTTGGTTATTCTAAATTTCCATAGTCGATCATAATTGTGGGAGCAACTATGAAGTAAGACTAATATGAATCGGATTGGTTGATTTTCATGGGATGAAAATAGAAGAGTGTTACGAGTAAGTTCATAAGTATCCGATAGGGAACAAGTACTTGGCATGACCCACTTCAAGATCACTTTATGGATCATTGTCATAAGTGAGTCTTGAATCACGGTATTATCTTTGTATCCTTAGACCTAATATGCATATTCGAGGCTCAAGTGCAGTAAATGTTATTCCTTTATATGGTAAAATGTTGTTCTTGTAATAGTAGGCAACTATAAAGTCTAGGGTGTGCACCAAACCGCATAAATCGCCCACACCGCACCGGATAATGCGGTTTTGAAACTTCGCGGTGCGGTTTGCGGTTTATAGTCAAAAAATCGCGGTTCAAACCGCACCGCACCGCACTATTTTATATATATATATATATATATATATATATATATATATATATATATATATATATATATATATATATATATATATATATATATATATATATATATATATATATATATATATATATATACAGAATTACCGTATTAAAACCACACAAACCGCCCACACCAAACCGCACCGCATAATGCGGTTTAGGACCTTTGTGGTGCGGTTTCCAAAAAAACTCAAACCGCATATGCAGTGCGGTCTGCGATTTTGCCTCTAAACCGCACCGCATTGCGCACACCCCTAATAAAGGCCATCATAAAAAGACTTCTAAGGTGCCTGATCAGAAGTTGAACTTTAGATGAGAATGATGGTGATCCATGTATCATGTTCAACATGATGACACAAAACAAAAAGGTAACTGATATATAACCTTATACACCCATTGAAGCCATTTGAGCTCTCGGGAATTGGGTGTTGTTGAATGGCATTATGGCATACGTTACTAGGGTTAGTGAAATATTGTTAGACGTTTCCACTATCGGTATCGATTCTTGATGCAAGATTCTACAAGTGAGAGATTGTTAGACCTAGATGCGCAAGCATTATAAAATGAATGATATGCTATTAACATATGATTCTAAAGGGTCACACCAACTACAAGTTAAACACCTAGATGATCATTCATCATAATGAATTGGATTTATGATGTAACGATCTATTGGTTGAATTTATCATTTTATGTAATAATGCGATGTGATATCTAGAATTAATTCATATGCATGAATTGGTACAAGAGAGTTTTGGATTATTGATATCATTTAAAAGGGTTTAAATGATAATATACGTTTTACTAAACGTAATTTATTTTAAGTGTTAAAATAAATAAGTTTTAAATATATGAGATATACATAACTCGAAAATACATACACACACATACGCAAGGGGGGTGTGTGTGTGTTTGCGTTTAAATGAAATATTTCAATGAGTTGAAATATGTGATAAAGCTTATGTTATCAAAAGAAATGATTTAGATGCTTTATAAAATATAAAGCTGAAGTTTATAAAGTATAAAATCAAGAGAGAGATGTTCTCTCTCTCTCTCTCTCTCTCTCTCTCTCCACTCTCGCCCAAACATATGGACAAGAAAAAGGTATAATGCATGTGTCATGGCATCATCTCTTGTCCAATGCATGTAGATATTTTGACCTATGCATCTTGAAGAAGGCTTTGCATGGTATTTAAGAACGATGGCATGCAATCATGTGAGACTAGTGGTTCTTTTCTCCTCACTCTTCCTGGTCGAAAATTACTCTCTCTCTCTCTCTAGAATACCTTCTTGCATTTCAAGGGTAGATTGGTTCTAGCACTCACCTCTCTTGACACCCAAAAGTTTTGGTTTCAAAGCATAAAAGAGAAGAAGAAAGAAAGCAAGGAACTAGCATTCTAAAGGTGTAACAACTTGGGGTAGGTACCATTGGAGTAGAACATACTTTTGTTCTAGTTGCCATTATAACAACATTCAATCTTAGAGATTGAACCAAATGAATGCGAAGGTTGTGTTTCCTTTCATCCTTATGTTGTTATATTATTTTTAACATGCGTATGATCAAAGATCTTTTAGTGAGAATAAAACTAGTTTTATGTTTGTGATCGATTTTAAAAGACTTATGTTGTCATTTTTCATAAAATATGTTTTATAAACATCATACTTTGAACACAAAATACCAATAGTGCTACTGATCAGGCTCTTAGGTCTTATCATAACATGCAAATTCCAAAATCGGTCACAAATCAATTAGGTTTTGACTTCATTAGTCAAATTGATCAAAGAGTTATTTAGCACTACCATACGATGTGGCACTAATTTTTTATCATCATTAATCAAATTTCTGGCATTGCTAGATTCTCTTTGGATACAAATTGGTTATAATTTAGATTTAGAGCACTTGTTATGATTGTTAGATTTTGGATTCCTGAAGACTTTCAAAGAAGAAGACTTATTTAGTAATGTAACGTGACACTTATTTTTGGTCTTCCAAGATCAAATTTTGGAATTGGTAAACTGTCGCTGCATTCAGATTATTTATTTTGCATACTCTAGTCCAGGATGCTTATCGTTTTTCGGCGGGTTATTTATATGATGATTATTGGTTCTTTATTGCGTTCTTCGATGACTTGAGGAACAGAGATGATTCAAACTTTTGATGACGACGTGTGATCTGATCATCGGGATCTTCAGTTCAGGAGTTGACACAGTCCTCCAAAATTAATTAGCAGGAGTATTGATCAACAGTAAACTGAGGTCTTACTTTTTTTCCTTAGAGAGACCAAGTCTCTAAAGCTGAAGACCTTTGACAATTAGAGATTTCATTAAACAGCATCAGAGATAACATACACTTTCGAAGCTCAGAGACATCTCAACATTTGTTTCTCAATGTCGCACCATGCCTACTTTATGATATTATGTATTTTTAACATTATATTTGTATCAGTTATTTGTACCCTTCTTCATTTTCTAGCATTTAATGAGAGATTGTTGGAGCTGTAAATGCTTTATAAAGTTGAGTGATACCTAGGTTAAAATATTCTCTTTGTATTTAGTAATATTTTATTTTCTCCAATAAATAAAGAGGGATGTTGTCATTTGTTAGTGTGGACCACAATGTACTATTTTGTAGTTTTAAGAGAGGGGGAGAGTTCTATGGAACTTTTCTCTAGCACATGTGTTAATGTATGATGTTATCTCTTTCTAAATCTATAATATATCACATTACTTGTGGTGTTATTTAATTTTTATATAGATCATATTTGAAATATATATATATATATATATATATATATATATATATATATATATATATATATATATATATATATATATATATATATATATATATATATATATATATATATATATACACATCTAGCTAACGTCTAACGACCACCGGTCCTAACATTATTTTAAAACAATTTCTACATGGTTTTCATCTTGGCAGAGCCAGAGTACAACAAAAAAAAATCCCAACAAAGTAACACCAAACTGCCATTACGTTATGTACTTAGAATTATAGCGTATATGTTTATCTTGTAAAACGACATTCACAATCAATAATGGACTAGAAGAGCAAAGTACATTAATTTGAACTTCATTTCAAGAATACACCGAGGAAAATTCATAAAAAACCAACTTACTACTATTACATTAACCATTATATTCAAAAATATATTAGAATAATTGAACAATTCGACCTAGTATCCATCATCTTTTTAGTCACGATTAACTAAAACAAAAAAAAAAATAAAAAAAAATAACTCAACCAATAAAAACATCATCTTGAATCTCCTTGCTTTTTTAGTGAATCTTAAAGTTTATTTCTTCACCTCAACAAGCATGAGATTACGGCGTCTGATCTAGAGATCATTGCTGAATCAAACCACCAAATAAAACGACATTTCAAACCATATGTCGAATAAGACCAAAATCTCCTAAATGGGACAAGGTTCGTCCACGAGGTAACACATAATCGTTGGGCTTCGACATGCACAAATCAACACTTTTTGAAGAATTGTCGGCTCTTAAGAGAAGAAATAATCCACGGGTCAATAACTAAGAAGATTATTAGAAATCTTTTGTTTTCGTCAGATATTCGTTAAGAATGTGACAAAGAAGTAAATAGACCAAAATACTTAATACAAGTGGCACATGAAAGATAGATGGTTGGGAACAAAAACCAACGGTGCAACTTTGTAAATTCCATATGTTTTTTTTTTTTGAACAGCAACAGAAATATATATAAAAAAACTAGCAAGATGCTAGAGCAGTACCAAATTACAAGGAGCAGTTCAGAGGGTTAACTAGCCAAATAAACCAATCAAGATAGATACAACATCTAAATTTAAACCAGTTGAAAACATTAATCTTTATGTCATCCACGATTCGAGGAGCTAATGGCCTAGTCTTCTTAAAAGTTGCGTCATTCCGGGCTCTCCAAATGAACCAAATCGTAGCCTAAGCCACTCCAATCAGCAAATTATCAAGATAGCCACTCCAAACATTAATCTTTATGTAAATTCCATATGTACCATCACATTCACATATTAGCCTATATATACGTGGTTAAAAGTATTATAAAAATGTTTATTTAATTGTAAATAAGAAGTGAAAAAGTTGAAAGTTTGACTTATTTAGAGCGGATAAATCTCGTAGTTAACAGCTCCATTCTTGAAGCGCGGTAGGCAGCCTCGGACGCCACGTTCTCATTTACTTATTTATGATAAATATTCCTTCCACCCACCCAATCACGTGCCCCCACATTACTCGAATCACGTGATCAGGATTACAATCCCGATGCAAACACCATGGCACGTGCACCCCTCTTATGTGCTCTCTATTTTATATTTTTATTCGAATTTAGATATTAAAATAATTTATTTTAAGAAAGTCTTATTGTCCAATGCCGTTATATAAAAAATAAATGCTAAACATACCAACTTTAATAGTATCAAATCCATCGTTCAGATTATCTATTGTTTATTAAAAAGCTTATTATTTTCCTTAGGGTGGGGGAGTAGATCTTTCTCATTCCACTGAACCCACGCGTCACGTCATCTTTTCTCTCTCCTCTCACTTCCATATTTCCCAATCTTTCACCCATAGAACCAATACCTACTGAACCACTGAACCCACGATGCCACATCAGATTTTTGATTATTAAATTCATTTATTAATTAAAAAAATTAATATAACATTTAATTTAATATTTCAAATAATATTAAATACATATTAATTAAAATTAAAAAGTTAAATATCATATAATTAAAAAAACACACCATTACAAAACAAATAAAAAACAACCTAAATACTGAAACTTAAATCTTAAATATGGGAAATTAAAACCTACATACATGTGTGTGTGTGTATATATACACACACACACACACACACACAAACATAGCGGGTTCATCCGCTTCACCAACCCAAAACTCAACCTGCCAAGGCCGAACCCGCTGAAACCGAAGGGGAGGGGGCAGCGGTACCGCACCCCTTTTGAGTCGAGCCCGCAGTAAACCCACCGATTACTCCGTGCACCCTTATAAAAGAGCTTATTGTAGTTTTAATAAAAGAGTTCCATTAGTTTAAAAAGCTCGTTAGGTTAAATGGCAATTTGAACGTTTTCTCTTTCTTAATCGTTTGTTATTTCATAGATTTTTCTCGTTTTCAACTAAAATTCAAAGAATAAAAAGAGGGTGATAAACATGTTTTTAAATGTACATATACGTTTTAAATGCTTAAATATGTTTTTAAATATATAAATACATTGGTAAGTGTATAAAATTGTTTTTGAATATACTAAAACAGTTTGAGAAGTATCAAAACATAAAAAGACACGTTTCTAGATGTATTTTTTAATATAAATATGTATTATACATATTAAAATACAATTTATACGTAATAATATGAGCTTATTCATTAGTCAATGGAGCCCTTAGTTACACACTGGGGCGGATTTGGGCTTTAGCCCACAGTAGCACGGGTCACTACTGAGATTTATCTTAGAAGTAGCCTCCATATAGTATTTAGCCCAAAATCAGAAGCCCAGTAGAAGAAACAAAAGAAATCAGAAGCCCAAAAGTAAAAGAAAAAAAAGAAATCAGAAGCCCAAGGAGGTCTGGACGCAAACTCGATTACGAGAGTCGGGAAATCAGCTTCTGTGTACTCACGCTTTTGTACTCGAAAAAGCCAAAGGAAAAGAAAAAATCATTGTACGCTATCTCCTGACCGCGATAGTCGACTCCTCCTTGTCTGGTCTCGAAAAAAACGCAAGCATCGTATGATTCGTATCTCTCGACTCCTCCTGATTCAATCTCTGACTCTCATTCTCTTGATCGTGATTCGTGAAATTTTTGCTGAAAGGTATCGAAATTAGTAGAAAACCCCCAATTTTGAGCTCTCTTCACTGTTCAAACCCTAGAAGGCTATAATGAAACAAGTAAGTATCTAATTATTTGTTTATTTCTTGAAATTATTGATTATGTTGGTCAAATTAGTATTGGTTAATTGAATTGGTTAATTGATTGTGTTGGTGAAATTACTGTTTGTGATGTTTCCATTGAATTGGTTAATTGATTGTGTTGGTGAAATTATTGTTTTTGATGTTTCCATTGAATTGGTTAATTAATTGTGTTGGTGAAATTACTGTTTTTGATGTTTCCATTTAATTGGTTAATTGATTGTGTTGATGAACTTATTGTTTTTGATGTTTCCATTGAATTGGTTAATTAAATTGAAATTCGTTGTTCTTTCTTAAGATCTTTGTAAAATTTGATCCGGATCATCCCGTATTATTTTCTAAAGTCCTTATAAATTTAATGTAATGTAAACTCTCTTATTTGCAGGATTACTTCTTAACGACTTACAAATTTATGGACCTCTCGCCAGATGCTTTGATCTCCATTCATGTGAGGGTTAGTTTGTCGCCGTGATCCTCTATTACTTGAGCAGCATTGCCAAAATATGCATAAGGCTATTACTTGGAGGTAAAATTACTTAATTTCCCTGGTTTTTTGTATTATTATACTTTATGCGGATTTTTTTGTGCTACCCCTGAGGAGGATTTCTGGTTCCGCCCCTGGTTACACAAACATGTGACGTATGTTTTGCATAATTGTATTTATTCATTTCATGTTTTCTAACCACATGATGCATGCCCATCATATTCTTTTGATATTTTCGGTCATACTTCCTATAATTTAAATAGACATATTCTACAAGGATAAGTAATATACATAATGCATAGTGTTGAACCCTAAAAGTGCTCATGCAGCTTGTAATGAGACTTCTGTTTGAATGAAGAATTGAGATGTGAGAAGCGAAGTGTAGTTATGTCAACCGAAATTGTTTATTTGTCAACAGAAGTATTAAAAGATCTTTTCTAAAACCTTTTATGGGATAATGTATATTTACTTTGTCTCAATACATTATAACATATTGAGATGGTTTGGTATTAGGAGACATACAGTGAGATACTTTTTGTACTTTATTATTATTTTATCTAGGTACTAGTCTCAATATCTGCTTATAAAAGACCTTCTCCCATCTAATGTATGATCATTCCTTTTGAAATATAACGTTGCGTATCTTCTACTTCAATATATTTGTGCTCTTATGTATCACTATATATTCTTGCTTACATTGTTTAAGTTCTGTTCTTTACATTCCACACTCACTAGTTATATATAACCTTAAAACTGGTTTCATCAATTGGTATCAAAGCCCGTGTGATTGGTCTCTTTCGCTTTCCTTAGATTATAATTGTTTAAAGTCAACACTAGTTGCTTTGCATTTTTGGGTTCTCAAACCGAAAGGATCTTTACATATCACAATCGCTCCTATCTTACAAAACTTTAAAACGACAAGTCAGAATTTAAACCCCATATACTCAATGAATATGCTAATAGTTTGGGTTGTCAAACACTTATAAAATTAGTATGTAAATTTTTAATTCATGTAGTATGAATAATTTGGTGAGGTATTTGTATTGTTTAAGGATTTAAATAATTTAAATAAGTTTAAATAACCTTATATTTAATTTAAAGGTTAAATTATATATATATATATATATATATATATATATATATATATATATATATATATATATATATATATATATATATATTATAAACATATTTTTAAGGTTGAAGATATGTTTAAAAGGTTTAGAAAAGTTATTTATAAAAAGTGAGTTTTATATTGTATAAATTATGAGGGGGTTAATGTTTATAAAATATAAAAGAGAGGGAGGGAGAGATAGATAGAGAGCTATGCACTCTCCCTCCTTCATCCTCTAACTCATGACCAAGAATGCCTTTGTGGGGTCTAATTGGAGTGTTTTATCCCTTAGCTTACCCAATGCATGGCTCCCCTTTGTCCAAGACTCACGACGAGGTCCTTGGGTTCTTTCATGCATGTTCTTGGACGCGCAAATTTGCCGCCCACCGTATATCAAAATATACGAGTTTAAAAACTAATTGATATTATTATAAAACTGCTAGAAAATTCACCATTTCATAAAAAAAACTAATTACAAACTAATTGATATTATTATGAAGTATCACGTAATGGAAATTTTTTTGAGCTGCTATTATCCAAAATGTTGGATCATAATTATTGTTGGTTTAATCTTTATATTTAATCGGACCAAATACAAGAGCTTCTGAGCTAAAACGAAGACTATTTGGGCCTTGCTGGGCGATTTCAGTCTTGAACGAAATCCTCCTGGATCTCGGTTGTGTTGACCGAAAACTAGAGGTTTTCGGTGGGCTAGGCCAGGGGATTTCGGTGGGCTTGCTGTATGGGCTTAGGGCTTCATGCGTAGAGTATATATAGTCTCTTGTCATTGTCATTAGACTAGTTGATTGCCTTGAAGTTTGTGCTAAGTAGAGAGAGAATATTCTTGCATTCAAGCAATCAAGAATCTTATGTACCTGACCATGATTAATCAAAAGGTGTATATTGAAGATTGAATCTCCTTTGTTCTTATTGTTTGATTGTTATCATTTAGATCTAGGGATAAGTTTAGGAAAATTTGTATCAGAGCCTCAAAACCTTGTGTTTTTTAGTGTTTTGGTATTAATCTGTCAAAATCTTTGCTTGGATCTTGGAGATTTGGACATTTTGGGTGTTTTTTTGACTGTTTTAATCGATATTGCTCTTGGTGTTCTTCATTGTTCTTGATAAAATCGAGTTTTTGATCTTCAAAACTCGATTTTTGGCTAAAATCGGCGTTTTCCAGATCTGATTGGCGATTTCGGTCTGCTTCAGCATTTTCGGTGGTGGCTGGACGTTTTCAGTTAGGGTTTTTCAGGTTTTCGGTCAGTCCATAAGCGATTTCGGTCAGCCCATTAGTGTTTTCGGTGGAAGCTTTTAGGGTTTATAGATTTCGGTAGTGGCTCGTAGTGTTCGGTTATACAGGGTTTTCGGTCTGAAGGATTTCGATCATAATCTGCTGTTTTCGGTCAAAATTAATGTCAAAAATTTCGATTGGTCACATTTTGGGTTTTTGGTGAAAATTTTTGGAGCTTTCGGTCAACAGTTTGGCATTTGACGGCTTATCGGTCAACTTGAACTTCTCAAAATGGATCCCACTTCAAAAGACGTTTGCGAAAATTCATGCTCTCCAGATTGCGAAAAGATAATTGCCAAATATCGTGAACACGATGACCGTCTAGTTAGAGAAATATTTGATCTTGAAAATATTATTTACAATACTAAAAAGAATTTGAAACCTCTTCAAGAATCGTTAGAAGCTAAAACAATCGATTTTAATAAATTACAAGAAGAGTATAGCATAAAAAGTTGTCATCTTAGATTTGCTAAAGAGGATATTGTCAAATTGACTGGCGAGCTTGACACTTTGAAATCTAAACTTCAAGATACTGGTTTTATTTTCAAGAAGTTCGAAGGGTCAAGTGCGATAGTTGAATCGATGATCAAACATCAGCTTAAATGGGATTATAACAAGGGTCTGGGGTATAAGAGTGTTCCACCTCCTTTCAACATCAAGTTTACCCCACCCCTCGAATTAAATGAGATATTTGTAGCTGAACAACCCAGCCAGGCTGAGAAGGTTGAGGAGAATAATGCTAATGTTTTTGTTCAGTGAGCAGATAAAACTGAGAAAGATGATGACAAGTCCAGTCCTGAAAAGAACTCTTCAAACACTTCATCTACAGTTACTTCTGATGACCATGTGGGCCAAGGCACTGAAGCTGCTGGCTGTTCAAAGAAAAGTGATTATGCTGCTACAACCTCAACTGACCGGGCCTCTAAAAAATTCAAACCACAAAAGTGCTTGTACTTGTGGTAACTCCTTGAAAAATTCAAAAGGATAAGGACCAAGTCACAATCTCATTTACTTAAAAAGACAAACGTGCTTTAATTGTGGGATTGCAGGTCACATCGCTCGAAATTGTCCACATCGCCCATACGTTCCCTTCTATGCACAATGCTGACAAAATGTGCCAAGAGGGAGTTCTTGCAAAAGAAAACCCTCGAGGTCAAGGTCACACGACGGTGATTGGAATGAAGCCAATTCCAAGAAGCAGGCCCCCAAGGACAATAGGACTAATTCAAGAGATGGTTCCACCAAATCGAAATCGGTAAGTTCGAACTCATCTCAAGGATCGTCCTCGAGCTCACACTCGCATTATAAGCACAAATCAAGGGGGATTTTTGCTTCAAAATCAAGCGTTGAAACACCCATCTGGTTAAACAACAAAAGACAAAAACCAAATTATAGATGGGTACCCAAAGGCCTCGTTTCCAATTCATCACATAATCCTGCTAATTTTTCATTCTTATTTGATAAACAGGATATGTCATGGGAAAGAGTAAAGTGTGTAGATAGTAATGGCCAACCTAGTTTCAAGATGGACTGGGTTCCCAAAACCAATTAATTCCGCATCTTGTGCAGGAGCAGCTATGGAGGAATATCATCAGACCTGGTTTGTTGATTGTGGCTGTTCCAGGCACATGATTAGAGATATCTCTCAAATTGCACAACATTCAAATCATTGATGGAGAGTATGTGTCATTTGCGGGAGGGGAGATAGGAAAGATCACATGGGGATCGTACCTAACAGTGTGTTGAAAAAGGTAACTTCGTTCCAAACTGGACTTGATTCGTTTTGATGACTGAAAAGTTTAATTTTTTTGTAAATTTATAAATTTTTTAGTTAAATTTGTTCATGTTTTACTTTCTCAATTATCTTCCATGCACAAATTTAGGGGGGAATTAAAAACAAAAAAAAAAAAAATACAAAATTCAAAAATACAAAAAATATGTTTTTTTCCGTTTATGTCTTTATTTTTTTTTCAGAAAATTAAAAATCCAAAAGTATTTTAATTACACAATTTGCATGGTCGTCAATGTTTCTGATTAATACCAATCAGGAATACAGATCAAAAACCTCATGTCAAATATGTGAGTCACTAAGACTGTGACTTGCTAAGACATTCCTTACTCGTCGATGACACACTGATATAGACCACTCACTGCTGAGACAAAACACTTGTGCTAATGATTCTCATTGGTACACCACAATGAGTATGAAGCACTAACAACTTTTCTCTCAAACCAACCTCAAAGTCTTTTTGCAACACGAACTTCTAGACACTTTGAGTAAAGCCACTCAGAGTCGAGAGTTAAAAATTCTATGCCGATGGTTAGACTGCATACCGTAATCTATCACATGCACCAATCCACTCTCAACCACCTCTATTTTTTAGTTACAAGAAATAGACGACTCATCACTATAAAACAAGTGGTGATGATATTTCGAAACTCTATGCCAGTGATCTCTGCTATAACACCAGTAGAAGATGTGAGGCATCAACAACCATTCTTACACACAAAGCTTCTAATTCAAGAGTTGGATGATTCAGTATAATAAACTATACATTGATGACGATTCGAAAGTCTAGTCGATGGGTATGTCTAGTAACCAATACATATTACACGCTCATACCACTCTTGACCCTAATTTTCTTCTAATGAAGATGTTCGTGACTCAATGGATTTTACCTCGCATTAATGAAACATTGAAACTCTGGGTCAATGATCATTGTTGATCATTACCACAATAGCTGTAAGACTCTAACAACTTCACCGGATTCAAAAATGGCACTAGGATGGTATACTCCGCAGAGTTTGGATACCATTGAACGTCTCGCCAAGAGCCAAGTCAACTTGTTGACTTGTTAACTGCATTGATATCTTTGATCAAGGATATGAAGGGGCCAAAATCAAAACGGCCACGAGTAGTTCTCCGATACTCAAACAATCGCAGTGCGTTCCTCCGGGTTCACACAGATACTGCGAGAAGTCTCGTCCTGAGCTAAGGCTGGGTCCTTGAACAACTGTTGTGAGAGTTTTATGACTATGTGACCCACATGATTTGCGGTCATCGTTCCAATCAAGAAACGCCAGTAAAATGAAGTTCGAGAGTTTCGACACAAACATTTTATCCCCGAAGAAGGTGAAGCATAATTCCATGTGACAAGCTGCGTTGAATTCCTCCTCAATCAGTTTGTTGCTACATTTGCACCTTTATGTGATCAAGGAAGAGGAGTGAAGAGTCAGACTCCAGTTCAAGTCAAAGTAAAATCAGAAGCTGGATGTGCTGATTCTAGACCGATGTTGGAGCCTGTTCATCCAATATGCGTTAAAAGTTGAATCTGAAGACACCCCAATACCGAAAATGAAGTTGTCTCTGCAACGTGCTGAAAGCTATTAACGTTTGCTCTCGTCACACGTGTAGGGGGAGATTGTTAGAAATTTGATGCAGTGTACAATAGAAACCAAGTTCAAGATGGAGCTTGAAGAAAAATGAAAGCATTAAACCAAGGGGGAGATTGTTGGGTCATAATTATTGTTGGTTTAATCTTTGCATTTAATCGGACCAAATCCAAGAGTTTCTAGGCTAAAATGAAGACTATTTGGGCCTTGCTGGGCGATTTCGGTCTTGACCGAAATCCTCCTAGATCTCGGTTGTGTTGACTGAAAACCAGAGGTTTTCGGTGGGCTAGGCCAGGGGATTTCGGTGGGCTTGCTGTATGGGGTTAGGGTTTCATACGTAGAGTATATATATTCTCTTATCATTGTCAATAGACTAGTTGATTGCCTTGAAGTTTGTGCTAAGCAGAGAGAGAATATTCTTGCATTCAAGCAATCAAGAATCTTATGTACCTGACCTTGATTAATCAAAAGGTGTGCATTGAAGATTGAATCCCCTTTGTTCTTATTGTTTGATTGATACCATTTAGATCTAGGGATAAGTTTGGGACCTACACAAAATCATTTGCGTTAATTGCAATATTAATGAGACATATATTTACACTAGGCGAATGTTTGTGCTTTGCGCAGAATACGATAATGTAATTAAAATATTGACATATATTAATAACTTTGTCATTGTCACTCATTTTAAATAATTATACTTCTTATATTAAATTTTTATAAAATATTGTAATTATTTTAAATATACGATAAAATAGACACATATAAATATCATCAAAATAGCATCTATTCATAGATTGTATGTGAAAATAAAAATATATTTATGTTTTTATTGTTATTATTATGATATTTAATCAACTTATATCTGCATCATTACAATCATATGATCTCAAGTGTACCTATTGAAGGTTGCATGTGAATAAAACTTAATATAAAATTTATTTAATATTACTATTAATTATTGTTATAGTAATTTAATTTTAATAGAACTTATTTGAATATTTTTTTAATTTCGATCATGAGTATTTTTCAAATATCAACCATTTTTCCGAGGTAAACATAATGTATTTTTTTAATTTTTTTCTTATTGGTAACTTTTATTATATTTAATTTATTAAAAAACTATTTGTTGGAAAAGTTTATAAAAAATATATTCTGTTAAATTATTTTGTTATTTTAGCATTTTAATTTAGGTTTTACATTCAACATTATTTTAGTTAATCGACTTAGATAGATACTTTTAATATTAATTAAATAATTGATCATTTGACTATTTTTTATTTTAATCATTATTACTATTTCAAATATGCATGTTATTTTCAGGGAAACTTAATATAATTTTTAATTTTATGTTATTTTTAACTATTATTATTTTTAATTAATAAAATCATTACCACTTTTATAGATTTTAATTATTATAAATTTGGTCAAAATTTTATTAGTTTGACATTTTGATTTAGGTTTTACGTTTAACATTCTATTTAGACTTTTAACTATTTGAACAAGTAGTATTTGAACAATTGTTTCAAGTTTATTCAACATTTCGATTTACGTTTTGAATTTAGCATCAATTTTAGATCAAATATGTTAGATTATCAATTATAATGTGGCAGCATTAGAAAATATAATGTTTTACATCCAATTTAAACCAATAAACTAAATATGTTAAGTTGAAAGTTGAATAATTAAATTTAGAATATTTATTTTATTTTCACTTATATCTCATGTTAATTAGCCAAATTGTAATCATTATTAGAAGAAATTTCAAAAGTCATGGAAGTTTCAAATTGATTTGATGCAAGTAGCTTCTTTTATAAGATATACTAAGCGAATACCCGTGAGCTGCGCAGGAACAAAATTATGTAATTCAAATAATAACAAATGTGTTTTGTTAAAAATATCTAAGTCATTGTCATCAACTATGAAATAACAATTTTATATAAGAAATCAAAAGGTCGATGTATCATCAATAGATTATCTTATATCAAGACATTCGTTCTAAAAACATCAGAAAATAAATAAAGAAATTTGTTAATTTAAATTATAATAAATAAACAATATGAAAATTTTATCAGATGATGGTCAAAATAAAAAAGAAATTCATAGTATAGTTGGAATCTTTATTGTAATATTTTTTAGACTTATTGGTAATAAACTAACATAAGTAAAAAGTTTTCAGTTACAAAGAATTATTGTTGGTTAATTATATTGAAATATTTCTTTTAATGTCAAAGTTCCTCAAATTTCATCTGAAAGTTATTAACTATTACATCTCAACAGACTTTATAACTTATGTTACACAATTTTTACTTATAATAGTTATTATTACTATTCTTTAACATTATGTCTTAATATATGAGAAAACGATAATTTGATTTGTAAAATAATAAGAGTTGTTATGAAAGAATATACTATAACATTAAAGATTACAAATATAACTTGGTCTAATATTTCTAATTTAACAGCTCATATATTAAAATAAGTAAAAATTGTTAATATACATTAACATTAAAGATTAATGAACTACCTTAAATGAGTAAAAAAATTGTTAACTCTAACGAATAATTATTTAATATTTCTACATGAAAGCCTACATGAGTAGTAAAGGGAAAACTCTATTTAACTAATTAGTTTTATTAATCTTCATAGTTTTAAATTATTCTTCATGTATCTCATTTAATTAATAATTTTATGGAGTGTTTTAAGCTATGCCAAACGTTGTTTCCATCCTAAATAAATCATGATTTTCATTTTTCTTTATTCAAAACTAATTTCATCATAAATAACTTCATGCGATGTTTAGTTAAAACGTCCAAAAATTTTATTGTTCTTTTTGTTTTCCAATAAGGAATATGATTAAAACATTACATTTGTTTCATTTCTTGATTGTCGAATGAATATCGCAATCTAATGAATAACAAATAGTATTAAAATAAATATTACACCTTTTAATAGTATGATACCATCGAAATATCTATTATAACATATTTATTCGAAAAACACACCAAACACTGGTATATCATACACAAAATTCGTAAAAACAAACGAATAACAAAAAGTATGAAAAATTAATAACATAGAAGCATTGAAACATCTCTTATAATATTTATATTCATAAACCACATCAAACCCTCCATAATCATAAAAAATTTGTAGAAACAATTTCATGATTTTATATATCACAATCTTACGAATAACAAATACTATAAAAATTTAAATACTACAACTTTAAATAACATAAAAGTGCCAAAATAACTGTTATAATGGTTGTATTAAAAATACATCAAACACTTCTAAATAATACAAAAAATATAAAAACAATTTCAAGAATATAGAAAAATCAACACACGTTTGGTGTATTTTTCCAATTTCTTCTAGTCTTCATATTTTAACACAAACACTTAAAAGACATGAATATTTTTATGAGAATATTCTACTTATATAGCAACATTTATAAATGAGAGGAATATAAAAAGTTATTAGTAAAATCTATAAATTTAAGAAATATGAAGAGTCATTTAGGTTTCAAATTAACCAATTAATATATAAATGCAATTATTATTTTTTTAATCAATAGAAAACTACCTCTTTTGAGAATTTTCATTATTAGAAAAAATAGTTTTGGTCAAAGTTTTTGTTAATTTCATATTTCAGTTTAGATTTTTCATTGATCATTATATTTTATTTTTTTTAATCATTTATAAAGTAGTATTTCAACAAAATTTTCCAAGTTTATTTGCTATTTTTTGTTTTGAATGAAAAAAATAAGTATATTAGATTGATAACTATATATTGATAGAATTAAAATGATAATATTTACAACGAATAACAAATTAAGTATATTATGTTAAAATCATAGAATTAACATTGAAATTAGAGTTATAGATGAGTTTATTTTTCATCGAACATTATGTTATATTTTTTTAATAATTTTAAATGTAGTATTTCAACATATTTTATCAACTTCATATGGATATATTTTTTGTTTTGAATGAAAAAAGTAAGTATATTAGATTGATAACTATATACTTATAGAATTAAAAAGATAATATTTACAACCAAACTAATGTAATAAATTAAATATATTATGTTTAAAATCATAAAATTAATATTGAAAATATAATTATAAATGAGTTAAGTGTGTAATTAAGAGAGAAAATGAAAAGTTTTGTAAGTTTCAAATGATTGTGATTGAAGTATTAAAAGAAATTTAGGAAATCAATAGAAATATGAAAAGACATGAGAGTTTCAAATGAATGTGGTGCTTTAGAATATGCCTCTATTATATGATACTAGGCGAATGCCCGCGCGTTGCGCAGAAAGACAATTATATAGTTAAAATATAGGCAAATACATGTTATTCTCATACCATTTTTAAAAAGTTTATATAAAATGTCTTTATTATTTCCAATTATATGATAATAGATACATGTATCAAAATTTTAGAAGACAAAAAACTGTAAAAATTACAATAAATGAATACAATTCATAAAATAAAATTAGAAATAATATGGTTCAAGAAAAATAATTATCTCAAACTACATGATTTTAATATCATCTACCTACACTTTGTGCATTGATAAAATTGAGGGATATTGTATATATTTTGATATAGTTTCGCAAAAGCTTTCATTGCCACTCAAATATTTTGAATAATACGCTTTTATTGATAAGAATAGAGACATATTTCAATGGTGTTTGTCATACGATATATAGTCAAAACCGCACATCGCATCAATCATGCGATTTGGGATTTTGAAAAGCACAAACTGTATCAGGAAAGTTAAAAATTGGATTATATAGTATGGTGCATGTTGTTGGGTACAACTTGATGAACGAATACAGAGTTCATATCGAGATCGACCCGCTGTATTTTTAAAGTTCAAACTCATTAAAATAGAATATATAAAACTTTTACTATATATTTCTTTAAAATTTAATATTTGGAAATGTTCCCAACAATCAAAACTGACTAATCATTTATATAATTGTTTTACTTTGAGGAGGACATTTATTTATACAATAAAAAAATTTCTTAAGTTGGTTTATCATTACGATGTGGGATCAAACTTTCTTTATAGTGTGTTATTTTATTTCATTTTCTTATCTCACATCGCTTAAGAAACACAACTAAAGTGAAATCAAACATCTATAAGTAAAGAGGCTAATATATTTCTCATCCCACATAATTTAATAAACAAATTCCAAGGGAAAGCAAGTCTTTATAAGTATAAAACTATTTCCCTAATATATTTGTTCTTTTGTGTTATGGATTGTAACCGGCTTTGACAACGGTTAAAACATTCAATGAACCATTGGTTCGAGCTTTAAGACCGATCTCGTAAAATTTGGATGGGCACCCACTTCTATTTTTTTCTAAAAGTATTCAATTTAATGTGATACATGATAAAAATTTATCCACATTGATTGAATAACCTCTCTTATAAAATTTATTATGTAGATAAATAAATTTGTTTAAAATTTGAACGATGTTCAAACATTTACCGTTTGAAATATATATATATATATATATATATATATATATATATATATATATATATATATATATATATATATATATATATATATATATATATATATATATATATATAAATCTTATTAAATTGGAAAATGTTATCAATGTTGTCACCACATATTGAACTATGATGTTATGAACTTGCAACTTAATCGATTTTTAATAGTTTTTAACCCAATTTAATATTCATATTTTTAGTTTTAGTGTTTTTGAAGCTAAAACAAAATAGTAAAATCTATTGAAACTATGGGATAAAATATATTTTCATGATAAAATGGCTACTAATTAATAATACACTTTGGAAACTTTGGTATGATAAAGATTAAAATATAAATGTGCGAAGCAATCTGATACAAATAAAAAATTTCAAATTACTGTGGTGAAAGATAACTAATTTATCTTAAAAGATATTGTTTCAATAACATTTTCTTATAATGTGTATGTGTGTGTGTGTGTCTATATATATATATATATATATATATATATATATATATATATATATATATATATATATATATATATATATATATATATATATATATATATATATATATATATATATATAATAGTTCAACTTATTTTCTTTGAACAATGCTTAAACATTTGCTATTCAAAAATTTTATGTACATATATCGCGTAAATCTAAAAACCGTTAACACCATTGTCATTTTTTACAACGACTTACTTAAAAGTCATATTATGATCAATACTGATGGATAATGTAATCAAATTAGTGATATCGTATAAGGGAAAGATGAAACGCTAGATAGATGTATGAAGCAATGTGGGACAAAGAAAAAAAATCAAAATAATATGGTAAAAGATAAATTATTAATGTTGAATCACATTGTTTCGAATTATCTTTTTATATGAGATATTTAAAACGTTCACAAATGAAAACTTTTATGTATATACATACTCTTGAGTCAAAAAATGTTTACATCGCTTTCATTTTTTACAAACGACATATAAACTTTCAACGTAATAAGGTTTTTAAAAGTTTTGAGTAATTTTAATTTTAATTTTTGAGTTTTAATACTTCAAAAAGTTGAAAAAAATTAGTAGAATACCTTAAAACTTTGTGATAAAAACTTGTTTTATGATAAAATGATCACTAATAGTAAACTTGAAAGTCATATTATAATCAAACTTGATGCTTGTGGAAGCAAATAAGTGACATTATATAAGAGAAAGATGGAAGATCATATATGTATGTGAATCAATGTGGGACAAAGAGAAAAAAAATTATATTTGTACCTTGAAGGGTTATTGGATATATGAAAAGACATGGAAGTTTCAAATCAATGTGGTGCTTTGAAATATTCTTCTTTTATAATATATATATATATATATATATATATATATATATATATATATATATATATATATATATATATATATATATATATATATATATATATATATATATAAATGTATATATATATATATATATATATATATATATATATATATATATATATATATATATATATATATATATATATATATATATATGTTAGATTAGGTGTCTAAGCCATGACTAATAATTAGTATTTACCTAATTAATAGTAGCAAAGTCCATTTGGGTTGCCCTCATAGCTGGAGGTTTGGTAGAAAGTTCAGTAGAGAGAAAGATTGATTTATTATATGATTAATAAATCCTAGAAATAAAATAAATAGTTTATTAATATATTAAAGTGATTATATATTAATTAGAAACTATATTATTTGATTAATGATTAATCAGGAATTAATTGGATTAATTTTTGTGGCATTAATTAGATTAATCAAGAGGGTAGGGGCTAAAGTTGTTCCAACTCAATAGTTGAATTGAACACACGCGGCGCGCCCTTGTATGGGCCGCGGCGCGCGTACAGGTAATCCGGAAAATGGCTTAGAGATTGGGTTTATCTCTGTTTGAAAGTCAAACGAGGTTTATCTCTAAGGGTCATTTGGTAGCCTATAAATTGGGACCCCTGGACCTCATAATCAAGTGCTATTCTCTTCTGTTCTCTCTGGAATTTTCGTGACCCTCCCCTCCTGCTCCCTGGGTGTGACTTCATCTGAGGCAAGATATTTTTGTTTCTTTGCTTCCAAGAAAACCTAAAGGTTAGTTTTTTTATTTTATTCTTTAGTAATTTTCTAATTGGTCTTTTAGGAAATATTTATATGTTCAATAGAAAAAAACATAGATCCTCATAGGTTGTATGTGAACTTAGAGTTTTAGTTCATAGATTTGCAGAAAACCTTTCAGTGGTATCAGAGCTTTTGGTTGTTTTCTTGTTGAATAGTTATAACAATTTTCCTAAAATTAGGGTTTGAAGCTTATAAACCCTAAATGGCCTGATCGATTTTTGGATTTGGGTTTTGGAAACCCTAGCCCATCCCCTCTATGATTTTTGAAATTTTGGTTAGGGTTTAGAAGGTATTCTATTTTTGGTAACTTTAATTATTTAATTAAATGGATAACCTTAAACCCATTTGTTTGGTTTTTTGAAAAATTAAGGGGTTTAAGATAGGTTTAAATTAATTTGATTAATTTGTGAAACCTATCTGGATTTAAATAATTTAATTAATTGCTTAATTAAAATATAAATTAAATCATTTAAAGGTTTAAATTTAATTTTAAATTTAATAGTTAAATTTTTTAAAATTAAAAGATTAAATCAGGAATATTTTAAAAGGTTTAAAATACATCTTATATATTATAATTAAAAGTTAATATTATATGTATAAGAAAAATTGGTTAGTCAAATCAATAGTAGGCCTCATTCACGAAGCTGATCTATAAATAGGGTATAAGGAGACTGCCTGTAAAATGGCGGTCTAATGGGTGTCCACTCTCATCCACCGCTCTCCTGATCAGTGGAGGGTCGTTAGCCGAACAGGTTTGATAGGACCACTTAATCTCATTAAAAGTATAATGATATTAATCAAAGTACTGGAACAGTTTTATAAAATCTCAATCTAGTTACTTTAGATAAAATGTGAATTGATGCTAATTCATGAAATTGCACATTGCACTTTATGAAACATTGGTGGAGTGTGTGTGGTTTACCGGCACACCAATAGGAGTTCATAAAGAGTGGCAATGGGTTCTCAAATGTTATCATTATTGATGGAGCGTGTGTGGTTTACCAGCACATCAATTAGAGATGGTAATTGATCTTGAGAATACCAAGCTAATTTGCATGGTTATTCACACCCGGTTTGTGATCCTCGGTATCCCAATCACAAACAGTGGGGCATATCCGAGATTAAACATGCTATTGAACAGTTCAATAAATCTCAAAGGAAACTAGGAATTCCATTAATAATATGATTATTTTTCCGCAGTGGAATTGGCTGAATCATCATTCGCCTACCTTTATAAAATTACAATTAGATTACGACATCCTTCTTCTATATTGTGAATTGTTATAGTTGGGTCCTAGCCTTATTATTATATTGGGCTAATATTAAGGGCCATATATGTATCTAATTAAAACTACATTCTTTTATAGATGTCTTCTGCTGACCAATCCGTTCCCCACTCAAACTCCAGTAATGTCACTTCGATCCTCTCGTTATGTTCCAAAGTGCAATTGGATGGCACGAAGTATAACGACTGGATCAGAAACATCAAGATGGCTCTGAGGTTTGAGAACAAAGAGTATGTTCTCGAGACTAAGCTAGTTGAAATTGACCCAGATACTGCTACTCCCTAGGAAGTTGCCTCATACCAAAAACATTATGATTATGCGACCAAAGTTGCCTGCATCATGATTGCTACAATGAACCCTGATATGCAAAGGAACTATGAGGACTACTGGCCCTTCGAGATGCACAAAGAGCTTGTGGAAAAGTTTCGCAAGAAAGAGCGTATCGAGAGGCGCGAAGTGGTAAAAGCCTTCACTAACGACAAGCCTAAGGATGGAGAGTCCATCTGCACTCACGTGCAAAGGATGCAAGGTTACGTGGAGAGGCTGAGGAAGCTTGAGATGCCTGTTCATGAGGATTTAGCCGTTGCCATAGTGCTAAACTCCTTACCAAGTTCTTATGACCAGTTCACACTCGCGTATCATCTGAACAACAATCAGGCCACCTTGGCTGAGTTGCATCGCATGCTTCGTACTGTTGAAGACGGGATGAAGAGTAAAAGTGTACTCTCAGTTAGCCAGCCCGTCTTGGAAAGTAAAGGAAGGGCCCTCCCAATTAGAATTGGAGGGAAAAGGTTCATGTCGGGTCATCCAGCAATGGCCCGAGACCCAAGTCCTCCGGCATTCCTCACGTTGCCAACCCCAAAGATGCCGACTGCTTTTATTGCAAAGAAAAGGGTCATTGGAAGAAAAGCTGCCCGAAATACTTGCAAGATGTCAAGGATGGCAAAGTGAAGCCAACGACAGCATGTATGTACACTATATCTAAAAACTCACCATCTTCCAGTTCTTGGGTCCTTGATACAGGATGTGGTTTTCATATTTGTTCTGATTTGCAGGGCCTAAAGGAAAGCAGGGAGGTGGAGCACGGTAGATTGAACCTGATCATGGGCAATAGGAGATCATCGCCTATTACCAAGATCGGTGTCGATAGTTTAGTGCTTAGTAGTGATGTTAGTTTAGACTTAATAAATTGTTGCTATTCGCCAGAAATGACAAGAAACATAATTTCATTTCATGCATTGTTCAAACAAGGTTTTCAGTATTCTTTTGACAATTTGAATGGTTCAATTTCTGTTTTTAAGAATGGTGTTTTTATTTTTGAAGCTTTACCTTGTTCTGGTGTATGAAGCAGTGACATGTGTTGATAATTTAGGAAATAGTGTATTGAATATTGATTCTTCTAGTGGTGTAGAAAAGGCATGCTTGTGGCATAGTCGCCTTAGGCACATCAGCAAGAAACGCATCAGCCAACTCCAAAAGGATGGAGTGTTGGAATCTTTCGACCTCAAGTCGGATGATGTATGCGAATCTTGTCTGTTGGGCAAGATGACTAAATCACCTTTCAAAGGGTCTTTTGAAAGAGGTGAAGGTCTGTTGGACATCATACACACAGATGTGTGTGGTCCCTTCCGATCAACCACAAAGGATGGCACGCGGTTCTACGTGACCTTTACTGACGATTATAGTTGATATGGATATATATACACTTAATCAAGCACAAGTTAGACACCTTTGAAAAGTTCAAAGAATTCAAATACGAAGTTGAGAATCAATTGGGCAGGAAGATAAAGATGCTTAGATCCGACAGAGACGGTGAGTATCTTAGTATCAAGTTCCTAGACTATCTAAAGGAATATGGAATAGTTTCACAGTTGACACCTCCCAAAACACCACAGTTGAACGGTGTTGCCGAGAGGCGTAACCGAACCCTGTTGGACATGGTTCGTTCCATGATGAGTCGAGCTTCGCTTCCCATCCACTTCTGGGGGTATGCCTTAGAGACTGCCGCCCACATACTCAATCTTGTCCCAACTAAGAAGGTTGCTAAAACACCTCATGAGATGTGGACGTGGAAAGTTCCCTCGTTAGCACATATCAAAGTCTAGGGTTGTGAGGATTTCGTTAGACGAGAGAGTCACGACAAACTCGCAGAAAGAAGCGAGAGGTGTATTTTCATTGGATACCCCAAACAGTCTTTTGGATACTTGTTCTACAGACCAAGCGAGGACGTGGTCTTTGTAGCTAGACGAGGAGTCTTTCGAGAGAGAGAGAGAGAGAGAGAGAGAGAGATCATATTCAAAGAGGACAGTGGGAGTACCATTGATCTTGAAGAAATTCAAGAGTCATCAGATAACGCAACTTTAGGAGAAACTAGCAACCAACAAGAGGAAGAAGTTCATGTTGCTCCGACAGATATATCCTTACCTCTTAGGCGCTCCGGTAGAGTTAGCATACCACCCGAGTTTTATGGTTTCCATATAACTACGGATGGGGACACGTTTTTCAGTGATAAGACATTGATAAGTTTGGATGAGCCAGCTAACTACCGCGAAGCAGTGGCGGGCTCTGAGTCTGCCAAGTGGAAAGAGGCAATGAACAGCGAGATCAAGTCCATGTATGACAATTAAGTTTGGAACTTGGTTGACAATGTACCAGGTCGAAAGATAGTCGGGTGCAAGTGGATCTTCAAGAAGAAGACCGACATGGATGGAAAGGTACACACTTTCAAGGCAAGACTCGTTGTGAAGAGCTTTACTCAAACCCTGGGGGTTGACTATGAAGAGACCTTCTCACCAGTGGCCAAGATAAAGTCTATTAGGATTATGCTGGCCATAGCTGCATTTCATGACTATGAAATTTCGCATATGGATGTCAAAACCGCTTTCCTTAATGGGAAGTTGACTGAGGATGTTTACATGAATCTGCCAGAGGGTTTTGTCGATGCAAAGTATCCTGATAAGGTGTGTAAGCTTGAGAAATCAATCTACAGATTGAAACAAGCTTCTCGTAGCTGGAATCTTTGTTTCCATGAGAAAGTCAAAGAGTTTGGTTTCTCTAGGAGCGAGGATGAGTCATGCGTATATGTCAAGGCTAGTATGAGTATAGTCATTTTTCTGGTGCTGTATGTAGATGACATACTGCTCATGGGAAACGACATTCCAACCTTGCAAGACGTGAAGTCTTGGCTTGGAAAGTGTTTCGCCATGAAAGACATAGGAGAAGCTGCCTATATTCTAAGGATAAGAATATTGAGAGATAGAAAGAAGAGACTAATTGGACTTAGTCAGGGTACATACTTGGAAAAGGTACTAAAGAGGTTTAGTATGGAAAATTCCAAGAAGGGAGAGCTACCTATCCAGAGTAATGCAAAGTTGAGTAAGACTCAGAGTCCGAGTACAGACGAGGAAATAGCTGACATGAGTCGGGTACCTTACGCTTCGGCTGTGGGGTCGATCATGTACGCTATGACATGTACTCGCCCTGATGTGGCCTTTGCTTTGAGCATGGTCAGTCGGTACCAGGGAAACCCTGGAAGGGCACATTGGATAGCTGTCAAGAATATACTCAAGTATCTGCGAAGGACGAGGAACATGATGTTAGTCCTTGGTAGCAGTGATACCTTGAGAGTTCACAGATATACAGATGCCAGCTTTCAGACAGATAGAGACAATGGTCGGTCTCAGTCGGGCTGGGTATTCCTTTTGAATGGGGGAGCAGTTACTTGGAAAAGTTCCAAGCAAGAGACGGTGGCTGATTCTACGTGCGAATCAGAGTACATAGCAGCAAGTGAAGCGTCAAAGGAAGCGGCTTGGCTGAAGAACTTTATGGGTGACCTTGGAGTAGTCCCGAGTATTCAGGAGCCCATGGAACTTTTCTGTGATAACGAAGGAGCGGTTGCTTTGACAAAGGAACCGAGAGACCATGGAAAGTCTAGGCATATCGACAGAAAGTACCACTATATCAGACATTGATTAGAAGAAGGTCACCTCCTTATAAAGAGGGTATCATTAGAAGATAATCCTGCAGATCCCTTGACAAAGGCTCTGAGTAGGATTAAGCATAATCAACATGCTAGGAGCATTGGATTAAGAGATGATATTAGTTTTGGTAATTAGATAGGTTTTGAAACTTGTAACAATCTAAATGTAATTGACTTTGGTGATTTAATAATAGAGAGTTATTAATGAGTATTGTTTACTGCTATTTGTCAATTGTTTATCAGTATGTTCATTTTGCATGTTTACTTCCTGAGTAATTTGATTATTCAAATGTCCACAGTCGCTCATACTTTTAGGGAAGAAGTATGAACGAAGACTGCCATGAATTGGTTTGTAGGTTGTCTAAGGAGTTAGACATAGCAATGGGATTGCTACAACATTCATGAGTACTTAGAAATAGAGATTTAGGTATTGGATAAACCCACGCTCAATAGATTGCTTCATGGATTATATCACGAGCAATGTTGAGACGATAATATCTTATGATCTTTAAGCAGAGACATATGAGTTATAATTTACAAGGCGGTTGTTCATTGATAATGCGAAAAACGCATCGGTAATACGATGTTATAAAACGTGTTGTTGTGAGTGATTTGTCTGGTAAAAGACATAAGCATATTAGTCGAAGTTTATTTGTCCCTTGACCCTCATGGGAAACAGATATCTGTAGGCCTCTCGATGATTTTGAAGTTGACTGAAAGGGTTGGTGACAACGCCTAGTGATATCAAGTATTTTAGGCGTTGTTGAGCCCTGTTCTTGATAAAATTATATCAAATATGTCTGGGTATTCTCACTTTTCGTGCCAGGACTTGTTTGGAAAAAAAGAATGGAAACAGGGACTAAAAGCGTGCAAAAGGAAGAAGTTTGGAAAAGAATGAAAAATCAAGGAAACTCGTACGCGCGCCGCGGATTCTTCATTTGCGCGACGCGGGCTTAAGGCGGTGGAACACATTCAAATACCGAAGAAACGGGAAAAGATTAGTACGCGCGCCGCGGATTCTTCATCTGCGCGGCGCGGCTGCGGGAAAATTGCAACTATAAATAGAGGCATTTCCAGCCGAAAACCCTAGCAAAGACCGGGTGTAAAATCGACCTTGAAGCTCTTTGACTCCAGGATTTCGTTCCAGAAGACTCTCATTTGGTATTGGTTAGTTTCAGCTTTTATTTTCAATTAAGTAGTTAGTAGTTAGCCTTGGTTTGTATCTTCGGGAGTGACAACCATTGATACCTAGCTTTGGTTTATGTTTTTGGATCATTTAGTTACTGTTTTTACGTTTGGATGTGAGTTTGGTGAATGCAAAGCATTTGGTTATCTTTAATATTGGTTTTTCGGTGTTTTGAATGCATGTTTGTGTTTTGGATGTTTGATTTATGTTTGGATATTGTTTTGGACCTTGTTGGGGCTGTTTTCCCTTGCTGAAATCAGTAACTAATTAGGTTAGGTTTTTAGGCATCAAACTTTGGCTAGTAACTGTTCAGTAGAACGTTAGTTAGTGGCTAGTTTATGCTTTGCTTGGTTTTGCTAATTTGGATGCCTTTGATTGCTTCTGATTCAGAGATGTACTTCTGATTTCAGAAAGTGACTAGGTTATTTGAGCTTAGCTTAGCTTGGCTTGAGTGTGTTTGAGCATTGCTTTAGTTTGCTAGTGATTAGGAAGGTAGAAACTAGATCCTCTGACTGTAGCGTGACACTACTAGTTGGTAATCTCTCATCTAGTCTAACCACGAAGCTCCTGCGGATCGACCCTGACTACCACTGTGCTAGTGTGTGTTAGGTTTTTCTCTTATTTTTGACCGCACGATGACCTAGGCGTGTCAAATTTTGGCGCCGTTGGCGGGGAGCTGTGAGCGTAGATTAGGTGAGTAGTAGGAACTTGTTTCTTGTTTTTGAAAGTTTCATTTGGATTAGTTTGGTTTTTGATTTTTGTGGGCGTGTTGCACTAGTGCATGCGTACCCGCAGGGGTAAGCAATTATCCCCATTGCATTTTGATTCTAAGATTGAGCGTACTGCGCGCAAAAACCGTGCCCGTAGGCGTTTAAATATCATGAATTTTAGTCAGGTTAGTAGTAGTCCAGTAAGTGTTGCCCAGGAACCATCAGGTGAGGCAACTGGGGTGTTTTCTATTCCCCCACTGTCAGAGTTTCAGTTTGGGAGCACGAGTGCTTCTGGTGGTGCAGTTTCAGCCCCTGCACCCATACTATCATGCACTCCACCATCTGTTCCACCATTTACGCCCGCTTCACAACCACAATCTACCAATCCATTTACCTCTGCAATGTCTTGGGGAGAGCCGACCCGTGATGGCACCCCAGCTCCTAGACAGCAGACACCAACCTCTCAACCACAACACGTTCTTTTTAAACCTCAACCCACATTCCAACATACACAACCGATACACTATCAACAACCTCCTCAGCCACAATACCATCATCCAGAGACAGAAGAGGTATATGACGAGGAAGACGAGGGATGGGTGCCACCAGCACCACAATCACAGTGGAACCGAGGTCGGGGACCTCCCAGAAGAGTACCACAGTATCAACCACCAGGTCAGCGGGAATATAACGATCATCTTTACGGTAATCCCGCCCAACCTTTACATTTCGCACAACCGAGACGGCAATCGGTTGCATCACATTTCCAACCGCGGGAATATGATGATTCATCGCCAATCTATATTCCTGATAACATTGATTCGCAAGTAGAAATAAGACCTCATTTATTAGGAATATTGACTCAGTTTAGGGGATACAAGACTGATGATCCTTATAATCATCTATATGAATTCTTAGCAATTGCCAATGCCAATACTCCTAGGAATACTGATAGAGATATTTTTAGGCTTAGATTGTTCCTATTTACTCTTAAGGATAAAGCCAAATATTGGTTTACATCTTTGCCATCTAATAGTATTACTAGTTGGGAACAACTCAAGGCAAAGTTTCTTCAAGAATTCTATCCAGTCAGTAAGACCACGGAGGTCAGACGAGCAATCCAAGATTTCCAGCAGAAGCCAGGAGAGGCTTTTCATGAAGCGTTTGATAGATTAAAAGAGCTGCTGCGATCCTGTCCACATCATGAAGTTCCTAAATGGCAGTTAGTCAAATTATTCTTCGAGGGAGTTAATGAGACACACCAGGTTATGATAAATGCCTCATCAAGTGGGACATTTATGTGGCAAGATCCAGAAGATGCCTGGAGATTTTTGGAGCAGCTGAGTTTAGGATCAAAAGTCAGTGGATCGATGAAGGATAAGACGATATATGTTGCTAACATCGAAGCGGAGAACAAATGGAAAGCTGAAATTCAGAAAGAGCTCACTGCCGTTTCAAAAAGGTTTAATCAGATGCTCGAGAGTTTCAACAAGAAAAGGGGGCATACGTGTTGCATGGGCAGAATATATGCAATACATGTGGAGAAATAGGACACAATCATAATGAGTGCCCAATGACTCATGAGGAAATAAGTCAAGTGCACGGATATGGTCGATTTCACAACGCACCAAGACCATTCCGAAGTAGTCAGCAACGAGAATTAAGACAACCAACTATGAGGCAGCAGCAGGTGCAACCTCTATCTCCATCAGGAAGTATGAATATTGGTTTGCAATAAATTTTTGGAATGTTAGTACAACTCCAGGAAGTAGAGAAATCTAATTCAGAAGCAATTCTGAGATTAGGAGAATTACTTGGCAAAATGGAAGAAAAAAGAGTGCAGGAGCAGGTGCAATCACCAAGAATGCAAGTTAATGAAGTAATCACACTTAGGAGCGGAAAGAAAGTAGACAACAAGGTTACAGCTCCGCCTGCAGATGATGATAGTGATGTGGAAATAGTTTTTGATGAAAAAGAAGAATTAGAAAAAGAGAAGAAAAAGGATAAGGAAGAGCAAGTGCAGAAGAAGAAGCAAACAAGTACTTGGGAAGAAGGAGAATCAAGTGGAACAGTTCCCTTCCCCACGGCCTTGGAAAAGCCGGAGAAAGGACCATATGGAAAGAAGGGACCACAAGCTGAAGATATGTGGGATTTGTTTAGCCAAATTAAAGTTAACATTCCTTTAGTCAAACTCATAAAGGAAGTTCCTGCATATGCTAAGTTTCTTAAAGACATGTGTATACACAAGAAGCACATTCTGTCCCACTTGCCTAAGATGATTAGCTTACCCGAGAATGTAAGCTCTATCCTCATGGATGCGCTTCCTCCAAAGATGAAAGATCCGGGAGTTCCTCTCATCTCAGTAGATTTAGGCAACGTGCATATTAAAAGAGCTCTGTTAGATCTAGGTGCAAGTGTGAACATCTTACCTGGACAGTTATTCGACAAGCATGAGGTTGGTACCATGAGATTTACTGATGTGATTCTGCAGTTGGCCGATAAGTCCACTAAGGTTCCCAGGGGCATGTTAGTCGATGTCATCATCAAGGTAGGAGAATTTTACTACCCAGCAGATTTTCTTGTTTTGGACACTCGTCAAGCAACGAATGGGGAGCAACCCACAATCATTCTAGGGCGACCATTTTTAGCCACGACTAACGCAAATATTGCTTGTCGCACCGGAGAAATGGGAATATCTTTTGGACACCGACAGGCTAAGATCAATATTTTAAATACTGATCTCAAGGGAAGTAGTATGGAAGAAGATGAATGTTATCAAGTGGACATCATAGACGAGCTGGTACAGCAGTACACTCCAGAGGTACTTCAATCAGATGAGATAGAAACTCCGGAAGAAATAAATGTTGTAAGAAAAGAGACGCAAAATGGAGAAGATGAAAAAGAATTCAAGTATGAAGAATACGCACAAATAGAGAAGTTACCAGCAGAGATTCCAAAGACATTAAAGCCCTCTTTACAAGAACCACCAAAGTTGGATCTAAAACCTTTACCAGAACATCTAAAGTACGCCTTTCTAGGGGAGAAGGATACTTTACCAGTAATCGTGGCAGCCAATCTGACAGAGGAACAAGAGATAGAATTGCTAAAGGTATTGTCCAAACACAAGGAGGCTATCGGTTGGACAATCGCGGACTTAAATGGGATTAGTCCGACCACGTGCATGCATCGCATTATCACAGAAGAAGGAGCTAAACCTGCCAGGGATACGCAAAGGAGGTTGAATCCCAATCTAAAAGAAGTTGTCAAAAAGGAGGTTCTTAAATGGTTGGACGCAAGAATCATTTACCCCATTTCTGACAGTGAATGGGTTAGCCCAACGCAAACTGTGCCGAAAAAGTCGGGGATCACTGTAGTAGACACAAAGGATGGTGACAAGATATCTACGAGACCTGTAACTGGATGGCGAGTCTGTATTGATTATCGTAAGCTTAATGCCGCCACATCCAAAGATCATTTTCCGTTACCCTTCATTGATCAAATCGTGGAGAAATTAGCAGGACAAAAGTACTACTGTTTTCTGGATGGATATTCTGGGTATAATCAGATCGCAATTCATCCAGAAGATCAGGCAAAGACAACGTTCACTTGCCCTTATGGTACTTTTGCCTTTCGCAGAATGCCATTTGGATTGTGTAATGCGCCTGCAACGTTTCAACGATGTATGATGGCAATCTTTTCTGACATGATTGGTGAAGCATTAGAAATCTTCATGGATGATTTCTCAATTTTTGGACCTACATTCGAAACTTGCTTAGTTCAATTGGAGAAAGTACTGAAGAGATGTGTAGAATCAAACCTGGTTCTCTCCTGGGAGAAAAGCCTTTTCATGGTATGAGAAGGGATAGTATTAGGACACGTGGTCTCTGAAAGGGGATTCGAAGTCGATCGCGCCAAAGTAAAGGTCATATCCACATTGCCACCTCCAACATCAGTGAAAGGGGTTAGATAATTCTTGGGGCATGCAGGTTTTTATCATAGATTTATTAAAGATTTTAGTGCTATCTCTAAGCCCCTCTGTGGTCTCCTTTTGAAGGACGCACCATTTAGTTTTGACGAAGAATGTGTAAAAGCATTCAACATTCTCAAGAATAAACTGGTCGAGGCCCCCATTCTGAAGCCACCCGACTGGACGCAACCTTTTGAGATAATGTGTGATGCTAGCGACTATGCTGCTGGAGCAGTATTAGGGCAAAAAGTCGATAGGAAACCTGTCGTTATCTGTTATGCTAGTAAAACTTTTTCCGAAGCTCAATTGAATTACACAACTACCGAAAAAGAATTACTTGTTGTAGTATTTGCTTTAGATAAATTTCGATCTTATATCTGGGGATCCAAGGTGGTGGTTTGATAACGCCTAGTAATATCAAGTATTTTAGGCGTTATTTAGCAGTGTTTTAGTTAATATATCTTTATTAATTGGCTAATATCACTTACTTTTGTGCCAAAGTGCTTGGAAATGTTTTTAGTATAAATGCAGGGTTTTTAGTGCAATTCTGGAGAAGTTACGGAGCAAAACGGATAAGAAATAAAAGTCAGCAGACATTAGCATCGCTAATGTTCGCAGGAGGGAAAAATTCAGATTCAAAATTCGAACGCGCGCGAGGAATCTTCTGGAAGCATATATTAGCGACGCTAATTTCCACATTAGCGACGCTAATGTCAAAAAATCACAAAATCTCCGTTTTTGACTTTTAAGCTCCGAAAAGTCGGGATAAGGCAACACGCGCGACGCGGGAAAGACAATGCCGCGACGCGGGAACCCTAATTTCGCACCATTATAAATACCAGAGTCCCGTCCGACTTTTCACTCATCCCGGGACGCGAAGGAGGGATCCGAAGGCACTATTTCGTCAGTTTTTCAGTGGGAATCAACATTTTGGTTAGTTATTTAGTTTTTCTCTTGTTTTATCAACTCGGTATCGAGATATTCCACAATTGGGATTTCCATCGATTACTGGATGTTTGTTTAGATTTATAGTTCTGATTTCAGTAGCATTAGTCAGTAGTTAGATCTGATATTTGATTGTGTGGATTGGATTTGAGTTTGGTTTTTGATTTATATGAAAGTAATCATTCGGTTTGATGTTATTTTGCATTATTGATGTTTAGATGTGTTGGATTAATTGTTTGCTTCTGGATTCTGAATTTAGTTTCTGATTTCAGTAAGGAACTTTAGTCTAGGATTTGATTTGGGTTAGTTTAGTTCATGCTTGAGTTAGGTTTTGGCATTGGTCTTGGAATTGTGTTTTTAGTTGGTTTTTGGCAAAGTAGAAACAATACCGCTGACTGTAGAGTGACACTACAGTTGGTAATCTATCGTCTTGTCCTAACCACGTAACTCCTGCGGATCGACCCTGACTACCACTGTACTAGTGTGTGTTAGGTATTTTTCTCATATTTTTGACCGCACGACAACCTAGGCGTGTCAAATTTTGGCGCCGTTGCCGGGGAGCTGTGAGCTTAGGTTAGGTGAGTAGTAGGAACTTGTTTCTTGCTTTTGAAAATTTCATTTTGGTAATTTTGATTTTTGATTTTTGTGGGCGTGTTGCACTAGTGCATGCGTACCCGCAGGGGTAAGCAATTATCCCCATTGCAGTTTGATTCTGAAATTGAGCGTACTGCGCGCAAACTCCGTGCCCGTAGGCGTTTAAACATCATGAAGTTTAGTCAGGTTAGCAGTAGTCCGTTAAGTGTTGCCCAGGAACCATCAGGTGAGGCAACGGGGATGTTTTCTATTCCCCCACTATCAGAGTTTCAGTTTAGGAGCACGAGTGTTTCTGGTGGTGTAGTTTCAGCCCCTGCACCCATACCATCATGCACTCCACCATCTGTCCCACCATTTACATCCGCTTCACAACCACAATCCACTAATCCATTTACTTCTGCTATGTCTTGGGGAGAGCAGACCCGTGATGGCACCCCAGCTCCTAGACAGCAGACACCAACACCACAACCAGTTACTTTTAAACCTCAACCAACATTCCAACCAACACAACCTATACACTTTCAACAACCACGTCACCCACAATACCATTACCCAGAGACGGAGGAGGTATATGACGAGGAAAACGAAGGATGGGTGCCACCAGCACCACAACCACAGTGGAACAGAGGTCGGGGACCTCTTAGAAGAGCACCACAATATCCACCAACAGGTCAGCGGGAGTACAACGATCATCTTTACGGTAACCCCGCCCAACCTTTACATTTCGCACAACCGAGACGGCAATCGGTTGCATCACATTTCCAACCGCGGGAATATGATGATTCATCGCCAATCTATATTCCTGATAACATTGATTCGCAAGTAGAGATAAGACCTCAGTTATTAGGAATATTACCAGAGTTTAGAGGGTATAAGCAAGACGATCCCTATAATCATTTATATGAATTCTTAGCGATTGCTAATGCTAATAACCCTAGGAACACCAATAGAAATATTTTCAGGCTTAGACTATTTCCATTTACCCTTAAGGATAAAGCCAAATATTGGTTCACATCGTTGCCATCGAACAGCATTACTACGTGGGATCAGCTCTGTTGAAAAATGTTTTTGTATGTGACCATCATTGAAATAAGACAAACTATTTTTATATTATCTGACAAATATTATCAGTCTGTTTCAGGTTGCCTGGATTCGAGATTGAACGAGAAAACGAGAAAATAAAAGAAAATGAGTTTTAAATTAAATCAAAGGAAAATATAAAAGAAAATTAATTAAATCTATTTAAAATGAATTTTTGGAAAATTTATTTTCTAAATAATTTATTTTATTAGAATTAATTAATTTTATAAATTAAAAATGAATTTTTGTAATTTATTTTAATTTATTTCGGATTTTTAAAACCATTTAAAATCAATTTAAATAAAAAGGAAATAGCAGCATCCCAAGCCTGCTCGGCCCAGCTCCGAATCCAGCCCAGCTCCGCCTGCGACCCGTGTCCTCCGCCCTGATCAGGAACCGACCCGCCACGGCATCCGTTTCTCCTCACACGCTGCTCCGCGCTTCAACCCGACTTGCCGACCCGGTCCGCTCCACCTCTCCGATCCGGCGCCCTCACAAGTGACACGCGGACTTTACCCGCCCCAGATCCGACCCACTACCCGATCCTGCCGAACCATTTCGTCACACATACAGATCCGCGCGTCGACCTGTTTCCAAACCCGACCCAGAACCCGCGTGTTTCTGATGAAATATTTACAGTTTTGGTCCCTAAACTTCCGAAAACTTATCAAAACTCACCCAAAACCCTTACAACTCCATATATAAACCATTTTACACCATTTTTTCAATATAACACATAATTATAAACCAAAACTCTCTCAAAAACCTCTCCAACTTCCACCATCTTATTTCCAACCTTCCAAACACTCTCCAAAAAACACCAAGAACACCAAGAAAAACACCAAGAACACCAAGAAAAACACCAAGAACACCAAGATCAACACCAAGAACACCAAGATCATCAAACAAGAAAACCAAGATCACCAAGATCATCAAACAAGAACAAATAGAGACATAGTCTATTAGAAATCCAGTCCAACCCTAAGCCAGTTCAGTCAATTTATTTGACGAACCTACTTGATAAACCAATCGTTCCACAGTCCTGTTGTAAACCAGTTCAGTCAATCTATTAACGAACCTACTTGATATATATATATATATATATATATATATATATATATATATATATATATATATATATATATATATATATATATATATATATATATATATATATATATATATATATATATATATATATATATATATTTATATAATTATAGTCATTTACATTATTTATCGTTTTATGTCTTTTAATTATAGTCATTTATATTATTTATCGCTTCAAGTCATTTAATTACTATAATTTATATTATTTATATATCTTTCTCACAATAAACGGTGCAAACCTTTATTTGTGGCGATTAGATTATATATTTTTATTCCGCAACTTTTATTATTTATTCCGCATATTATCATTTTAATTTATATATCTGTCACACATTAAACGGTGCGAACCTTTATTTGTGGTGATTATATTTTATTTTCAACAATTGGTATCAGAGCTCGTGTGATTTATATTGAAATTTTCGTTGAAAAACTTTTGGTTAGCGTTTATATAAACCTTCCATAAGCATTTCTCTGAATATTTCATTTTAATATCACTTGTTAAAAATCTTTTTTTTAAATTAAAATTAAAAATCTTAAAAACATGTCTTCTGCTAATTACTCAAACATGAATTCAGTTTCTATTGCCAACAGCTTAGGATCTGGTTCACGGGCACCCATACTTATACCTGAAGAGTATAATTCGTGGGTTGGCCGAATGAATCTACATCTTAACACAATAAATGAAGATGTTTGGAAATGTGTTGAAGGCACATATACTGCTCCAGAAAATATGACTACTCTTGCTACAAATCAAGTCGCTCAAGCTGAAAACAGAAGAAAATTGGAACTACAAGCAAAAAAGGAACTCGTGTCTGGCATACCTCACAGTATTTTAAGTCAAATGGATGACATAATACTGTTGACTGCGAATGAAATCTGGGAAAACTTAAAAAACCGTTTTTGTGGAAATCAAAGAATTATTGGAAATAAAAGAACATCCGTTTTAAATGAATTCGATAATTTTAAGATGCTTTCATCAGAAACCATCCATGATGCACATGATAGGTTCAATTTTATCATGGTAAAATTGAATAACTTGGGCATCAAAAAGACACAGCACGAGATCAATCTTAAATTTCTAAACAATCTTTACGAAAGCTGGAAGATGGTTAAACTCATCATTCAGGGAAATCCTGCCATTCATACGGAAACTCTATACAATTTGTACAGAGAACTTCAATCGTATGAATCCTCGATTGACCCACCAACCTCTACAGCTTTTGGAGGACCACTTGCTCTCGTTTCCACATCAAACCAAAACCAAACACTTTTTCATGAACAAAACTCCAATCATTTTAATCAAACATGTTTTCAAAATCAACCATTTTTGAACAATTCTTTTGATCAAATTGATTTAAATGATGAAGCAGATTACCAACAATTGTGTGCTTTGGTTGCAAATACAAATCTCCAAAGATTTATTCCAAATCTCGGTCATTCGAATTTTAAACCAAATTTTCAAAACCGACCACAATTTGGACAAAATAATTCTGGATTTCAACCAAGACCACAATTTGGTCAAAACAACCAAGGTTTTCAACCAAGACCTTATTTTGGACAAAATTCGCAAAGACCCTCTTTCCAAAATAACTCAAACCAGGGATTTCAAAACAATCCCAACTCAAATCATCAAAACAATAACCAAAACAACGGTCTTCAAAACCAAAACCGAGGATTCCAAAATCAAGGATACAATAATCAAAATAATGGTTTTTCAAACAACCAAAATTTTGGATTCCAACAAAACGCCTCCCAATCTTCCCAACAAATCCAAACTCAAGCACCGGAACGACTTCCAATCAAAAGTCAAAAGGAAGAAAGTGATGAAGAAGTGATTATCTGTCACAATTGCAAAGGAACTAATCACTAAGCAAGAGAGTGCCGAGCCAAAAACAAGACAAAAATAAAAGACTCGGCATACTACGCTCAAAAAGCCGATGAGTTAAAGAAAAAGGAAAACCAAGAAAACCAAAGAGCTTTGATGGCAATCCACGAACCAAATGCGGAATACTGGCCAACCTCTGAAGACGAAGCCGACAATGAACCGACACAATCCAACTTCTGCTTCGTAGTTGGTACAACTTCAAGAGCTCCAAATGTCATAGAACAGGTATGGTCTATGATCTCTGAACTCGGTTTTTCTAAAATACTTTTTGAGTCCCATATATCCAAAATTGAGAAAAGTTTAGAAGCAGATCTCAAGAAATACCATGACACAGTGGTTAATTCTGAAATCTTCAAATGTGAGTTACAAACCCTACAACTCAAATTTGCAGAATTAACCAGAACAAAGACCAAATTGGAAAGAGACGTTGAAAGAAAATCAGAAGATTACAATCACGTCCTTGAACAATTAAATCAATCTCTAATTCAGAAAAAGGAATTGGAATTAAAAAGTCAATCAGTCATTTCTTCTGAAACAAAAGATGTTTTAGAAATGGAAATCATTCAGTTAACACAAAACTTTCAAGAGTCAACTGAAAAACACAAAATCTTAAATGAAAAACTGACTGATTCTTTAAACCAAATCAGTTTTCTTGAATCTGAAAACAAAAGATTGATACGGAATGTGGAATCTATCAAAATTGCCAGAAAACTCAGTGATGATATTTTCACCAAGGCAAACACCTTGGGTACTGGAAAATTTGATACGAGTTACAGACCAGGAATTGGTAGAGAAAGCTTTGAAAAAGAACTAGAAAATCAAGAAAACATGATAATTTGTGAAAACTCTGAATCAACTCTACCAGATCTTTTCACATCTGTTAATGAGGAAGATTCAGATGACGAAACAGTTATCAACTGTAGCCCAGATGATACTGCTTTCACTGTTTCCAAAAAGTCTTTCAAAAGAGTCTTAAATTCTGAAACAGACTCAGCTAGTTCTTTAACTCACAAAATCAAACATACCAACGAAACCACCAAATCTAAAAACTTTTTGAATGGAGAAAATTCCTTTTACGAGGTTGGTAGTACTTCTGTACCAACTGCTTTTCCTACAATGAGTTCATCAATTGTTGGAAAAACTAGTCCGGGACAAAAATACTCCAAGAAACAACAAATAAGCAAAAAACCCATTCAAGTCATCAAAACCCCACTTGTCAAGCCAAAAGTTTTTGAAAACCAACCAAAGAAACCAGTTAAACCCTACGTCATACTTCATAAACAGGTTTCCAAAGAAAAACCAAAACCTCTTCAGAAACCTTTTCATAGCCGTTCATCATACCCCAGATATGAAGAAAACTTTTCAAATCAATTTTCACATCTAGGATATCGTTCACCAAATCACAGATCTTATCAACTCACAGGTTATCAAAAACAAATCATATTTTGGGAAAACTTGATAAATCAAATCAAACCTCAACCATTCTATCCCAATAAACAAAAGTCATTAAACAACAAACCCAAAATAGCAAAAGCTAACAAATCAGGACCCATTCAGATCTGGGTACCTAAAATTTCTGTCTAATTGCAGGGATCTAATGCTGGAGAACCCAAGGATGATACATGGTACATTGATAGTGGCTGCTCCAAGCATATGACAGGAAACAGAAACTATCTTCGTGACTTCAGACCCACCCAAACCAATCAAGATGTTACCTTTGGCAACAACATGACGGCAAAAATCAAAGGTTATGGAAACATAACTAATGGTAACTTCACCATAAAGAAAGTTGCTTATGTTGATGACCTGAAACACAACCTCATCAGTGTTTCTCAACTCTGCGATAACGATCTTGAAGTCCTATTTACCAAACAAAGAAGCTTGATCATGGACGCCAACACCAAAGAAATCATTGTTGATTCACACCGTGCCGGAAATATGTATCCACTAGACATGGATCTTATTTATGGTAAACCCGATATTTGTCTGCTATCCAAAGCCCCAGCAGATATGAGTTGGTTATGGCACCGCCGCCTTTCGCATCTAAATTTCGGGTACATCAACAAATTGATCGGAGATGATCTAGTTCGAGGACTGCCACTTCTGAAGCTCGACAATGAAACTCTTTGTGCCGCTTGTGAAAAGGGAAAACTTTCCAAATCCTCTCACAAAAGCATTACAGAATCTAGTGTATCCGAACCACTAGAATTGCTGCACATAGACCTCTGTGGCCCCGCCAAAATCCAAACAATACAAGTGAAGAAGTATGTCCTTGTCATAGTTGATGGCTTCTCTCGATTTACATGGGTCTTTTTCTTAAGACTAAAATCAGAAGCACCAGAAGAGATGATCAACTTTATAAAACAGTTCGAACTAAAGCTCAAACGACCAGTTCGAAGAATCCGAAGTGATAATGGTTTAGAGTTCAAAAACATAACTCTAGACTCATTTCTCAAAAACAAAGGCATCGAACACAACTTCTCAGCCCCTTACACTCCTCAACAAAACGGCGTTGTTGAAAGAAGGAACCGAACTCTGTGCGAAGCTGCAAGATCAATGCTCATCTTTGCTGATCTGCCACAATACTTCTGGGCAGAAGCAATTGCCACAGCTTGCTACACACAAAATCGCTCCTTAATTCACAAAAATCTTCATAAAACACCATATGAAGTCATTAACAACCGAAAACCAAATATCAAATTTTTTCATATTTTTGGTTGTCGATGCTTCATAAAGAATAATAAAGACCACCTTTCAAAATTTGAATCAAGGTCGGACGAAGGAATTTTCCTTGGTTACTCATTTTCTTCAGCTGCTTATCGAGTACTGAACAAACGTACAAGAGTAATTGAAGAAAGTACCGATGTCCACTTCGATGAATTTTATGTCAGAAAATTGGATCGTGAACATTTTGGTTCACAAATGATAGATAATATTTTTCAAAATCCAATTCCACAAACACCATCTCCTGACATAGACATTGAAGTTGATATTGATTTACTTTTTGAACAACCTAAAACTGCTTATAATTCTGAAATTCTAACTACTCAAATTGATCCTACAGGAACACCCACTGAAGGAACTTCACAAAGAAACAGAAATGTTGCAGATGAAGTTGAGGGGGAACCACAAACACATACTTCCTCATTAGAACAAACACCAAATCCTCCTTTAACCACTCCAAATTTAACCACCCCAGATTTTACCACTCCATCCCCAAATATCCAAAACAATCTCGATGCAACATTTATGGGGGAACCTTCAAACCTCTTCCAAGAAGAAACTACTGGAGAAGAACAATGGGATACTGAAAATCCTATTATTACAACGGAAGAAAATCGTTTAATAAAATGGGCCAGAAACCATCCCACTGACCTAATCATCGGAGATCCCAATTCAGGCATCCAAACTAGAGCCGCAACTGCAAATGAATGTTTATTTGGAGCCTTCCTATCCATGACTGAACCCAAAACCATACATACTGCTCTCAAAGACCCAGACTGGGTAAAAGCTATGCAAGAAGAGCTAGCTGAATTCGAAAGAAATGACGTATGGAATCTTGTTCCTACACCACCCGATGTTACTATCATAGGCTCAAGATGGGTATTCAGAAACAAGACTGACGATCAAGGAGTCGTGTGTCGAAACAAGGCACGTCTCGTAGTCAAAGGCTATTCACAACAAGAAGGAATAGACTACGATGAAACATATGCTCCAGTTGCCAGAATAGAAGCTATCCGCATCTTTCTCGCATATGCTGCACATAAGAATTTTAAAGTTTTTCAAATGGACGTTAAATGTGCATTCCTACATGGAGAGTTAGATCGAGATGTTTATATCCAACAACCACCAGGGTTTGAAGATCCCAACTTTCCTCATCACAGCTTCAAATTACAGAAAGCTGTCTATGGCTTAAAACAACAAGCACCCCGTGCCTGGTATGCCACGTTGTCAACATTTCTCGAAGAATCAGGTTTTAAAAGAGGTTCAATCGATCAAACCCTTTTTCGTAAAATCTTTAATAAACATCTGTTAATCGTACAAATATATGTTGATGACATTATTTTCGGTTCTACTGATGAATCTTTGAGTGTTAAGTTTGCAGATCTAATGAAGAGCAAATTTGAAATGAGCATGATTGGGGAGATGACTACTTTTCTCGGACTTCAAATCAAACAGTCAACTGATGGAATTTTCATCAACCAAGAGAATTATGTCAAAAACGTACTCACTCGCTTTTCAATGGACAAATCCAATACTGCCAAAACCCCAATGGCCTTTGGATACAAAATCGATGCAGACTTAGATGGCAAACCCGTTGATCAGAAAAAATATCGTGGAATGATCGGATTACTATTATATCTCACTGCCAGCAGACCAGACATTATGTTTTCTACTTGTGTCTGTGCTAGATACCAAGCAAATCCAATGGAATCCCATGTCATTGCTGTGAAACGCATCTTCAAATACCTAAAAGGCACTCCCAAACTTGGCCTTTGGTATCCAGCTAAATCCGATTTTCAGCTGAACGCTTTCACCGACTCAGACTATGGAGGATGCAAGCTAGATAGGAAAAGTAGATCTGGTAGCTGTCAATTCCTAGGAGGTCGACTAGTGAGTTGGTCTTCAAAGAAACAGAGTTGTGTATCCACATCAACAGCAGAAGCTGAATACGTTGCTGCCGCCAGCTGTTGTTCACAAGTCATATGGATGCAAACTCAACTGCGTGACTATGGCTTTAGAGTTTCACAAATTCCCATATTTTGTGACTCAACAGTGCAATAGCCATTTCTCACAATCCCGTTCACCATTCCATGACAAAGCACATCGATATTCGATATCACTTCATTAAAGACAACATTCAAAAGGGTCATATCGAATTACACTTCATAAACACCGAAGATCAAATTGCCGATGTCTTCACTAAGGCTCTCGATGAAACAAAGTTTCTATACTTCCTAGGCCGTCTAGGAATGTTAAATCCAGATATCATCCATCCTTAAACTTTTACTTTTTGTTTGTACAAACGTGTGTTTACTTTAATTCAAAAAGAAAAACAAATAAAAAAATTAATTACAAAACTTCAAAAGACAAAAAGATTTTAGATTTTTATAATTTTCATATCTTTCCTTAAAAAAAACCAAAATTTCCAAAAACATTCAAATAACCAAAATTACCAAAAACATTCAGAAAAACAAATTTTCAAAAATACAATAAAAGACTTGCCATAATAAGCTTTTATAGAACCTTGTGATTAATCGTCTCTTGACTTAATTTTTCAGATGCTTATGCTCGATGAAGATTTTAAGTCATATTGATTCTCAATTGGAGTGAAGGTTCAAATCTCCTACTTTTCATAATGTATATAACTTTATTTCCTTCGATTTTATTTCATTATTGACGATTTTAAACAATCAAGGGACATAAGGTTAGGAGGTTCAGATGAAAACAAAAACCCATGTGAGAATTTGTGCCTCGTCGATCTAAATCATTGTGGAATTCAATTCTTGTGAGCTTAGGTGTGTCACTATTGCTAATAAGGTATACCCGATTATACCTTGTCACGGTCTCATTTTTGCTTAGATATCAAAATGACCAGGGACGATACTTTCATTTCTTACATACTAGACAAATTGTCTTTTATGCCACCTATCCCTACCTAGATAAAAGCCAACCAAAAATGAAGACAGCCGCAAAAATAGAAACACTTCAAACAGCGACATATCCTTACAAGAAAATCAAAGGCGAAACAAAGATCTATCAACATCCAATCCTCAAAGACGAATCAACAAGAAAGTCAAATCATTCACCGAAGAAATACCAAACAAAATAAAACTTTCAACCAAATGGTTATTTCAAAAAAAAAAAAACAAAAAAAAACAAAAACAAAAAACAAAAAACAAAAAAATTGTTCTCAATTGTAGCAACTTCTCAATGATAAAACAAAATATCTTTTTAAAATAAATCGATATTGATCAACAAACAGGCAAAGAAGAAGCTGCAATAATAATGGATTTCCCGGGATACTGTAGCCTTCATCACTGAAGATTTCTTAGTTGCAAACTGCACTATGGAAATTGCTAAACCCCTCTACATGTATTTCCCGACGGAGAGAGAGTGAACATTAATGGCATGAATGAAGAAACCCGCTGAGTAATGCCGAAACCAGTCTTATGTGATTGATTATCTAATAATGAGACTAAGTGACTTTACAAGAAAAGCATAGATAAACACCTTCAATATGAGTGTGAGTCGTCAAAGAGAGATATCACTCATTTTTAGTGATCATTAACTTGTTCTGCTGCCAGAACAACCAAACACCCAAGGGAAATGTGAGCTATATCTATGAGCGTTCATCTGAATCGACCTGTTAGACCACTTGTCGTCATAAATAATGCTATAAAATCTTAAGAAATTTCTTTAGATACATATATGGCTACCCTTTGATAATCGAACCTGAGACTTTGATTCGGAAACAAACATTCTTCAAAATCTTTTTCAAAACATAAGATATGTAAAACCAAGTCACAAACTTTCAAAATGATTACAAAGGTTTTATATATATCTTATCATTGACAAAACTTTTATCTCAAATCTTAAATGTTAAAATTGTTAATGTGATTATATCTGTCCTTATTTCATCAATGATCACATAGGGGGAAATTGTTGAAAAATGTTTTTGTATGTGACCATCATTGAAATAAGACAAACTATTTTTATATTATCTGACAAATATTATCAGTCTGTTTCAGGTTGCGTGGATTCGAGATTGAACGAGAAAACGAGAAAATAAAAGAAAATGAGTTTTAAAATTAAATCAAAGGAAAATATAAAAGAAAATTAAATTAAATCTATTTAAAATGAATTTTTGGAAAATTTATTTTCTAAATAATTTATTTTATTAGAATTAATTAATTTTATAAATTAAAAATGAATTTTTGTAATTTATTTCGGATTTTTAAAACCATTTAAAATCAATTTAAATAAAAAGGAAATAGCAGCAGCCCAAGCCTGCTCGGCCCAGCTCCGAATCCAGCCCAGCTCCGCCTGCGACCCGTGTCCTCCGCCCTGATCCGGAACCGACCCGCCTCGGCATCCGTTTCTCCTCACACGCTGCTCCGCGCTTCAACCCGACTTGCCGACCCGGTCCGCTCCACCTCTCCGATCCGGCGCCCTCACAAGTGACACGCGGACTTTACCCGCCCCAGATCCGACCCACTACCCGATCCGGCCGAACCATTTCGTCACACATACAGATCCGCGCGTCGACCCGTTTCCAAACCCGACCCAGAACCCGCATGTTTCTGATGAAATATTTACAGTTTTGGTCCCTAAACTTCCGAAAACTTATCAAAACTCACCCAAAACCCTTACAACTCCATATATAAACCATTTTACACCATTTTTTCAATATAACACATAATTATAAACCAAAACTCTCTCAAAAACTTCTCCAACTTCCACCATCTTATTTCCAACCTTCCAAACACTCTCCAAAAAACACCAAGAACACCAAGAAAAACACCAAGAACACCAAGAAAAACACCAAGAACACCAAGATCAACACCAAGAACACCAAGATCATCAAACAAGAAAACCAAGATCACCAAGATCATCAAACAAGAACAAATAGAGACACAGTCTATTAGAAATCCAGTCCAACCCTAAGCCAGTTCAGTCAATTTATTTGACGAACCTACTTGATAAACCAGTCGTTCCACAGTCCTGTTGTAAACCAGTTCAGTCAATCTATTGACGAACCTACTTGATATATATATTTATATAATTATAGTCATTTACATTATTTATCGTTTTATGTCTTTTAATTATAGTCATTTATATTATTTATCGCTTTAAGTCATTTAATTACTCCAATTTATATTATTTATATATCTTTCACACAGTAAACGGTGCAAACCTTTATTTGTGGCGATTAGATTATATATTTTTATTCCGCAACTTTTATTATTTATTCCGCATATTATCATTTTAATTTATATATCTGTCACACATTAAACGGTGCGAACCTTTATTTGTGGTGATTATATTTTATTTTCAACAAGCTTAAGGCAAAGTTTCTTCAAGAATTTTATCCAGCAAGCAAGACAACTGAAATCAGAAGAGTTATCCAGGATTTCCAGCAAAAGCCTGGAGAGGCTTTTCATGAAGCCTTTGACAGATTGAAGGAGTTGTTACGATCCTGTCCGCATCACGAGATTCCTAGGTGGCAGTTGGTCAAGTTATTCTTCGAAGGAGTCAGTGAGACGCACCAGGCCATGATAAATGCCTCATCTAGTGGGACGTTTATGTGGCAGGACCCAGAGGAAGCTTGGCAGTTTTTGGAGCAGTTGAGCAATGGCTCCAAGGCAAACTTTTCTACCAAGAAGACTGCAAGTACGGCGGCAGCAGTAGGAGTCGATGCTGACTGGAAAAAGGAAGTGAAGAAAGAAATTAGTGAGCTGAATAAGAAATTTGACAGGCTCATGTCAACATTACAGAATGGACCGCCAAATTCGTCACAAGGAGGTCAAGGAGGACCTAAGACTCACGAGGTGAATCAAGTTTATGGCCAGGGTCAAGGCCAGCACAATAATGGACGACCCTACAGGCCATACAACCAGGGACAACAGCAAAATTTTAGGCAAAACAATTACCAGAGTCAATCGACTAGTCAGCCTAGAACACATCAGCCTGCGAACAATGGAAACACCAATGGAAATAGCAACAACAACAGGGGGCCCACTAACGCTACCAACAACGCCCCAGGGACCCAAGAAGAGATGATCGCCAAGATGTATGATATGGTCACTGCGACACAACAACAATCTCAAGCGAATGCAAAGGCCATCGCAAATATGGAGCGACAAATAGGTCAAATGGCTGCAGATCAGCAAAAAAGAGATAGCGGCAAGTTGCCGAGTGCTACTGAAGTTAATCCTACTCATAATCAGCGTCTAGGGAAAGAACAAGTCAACACTGTCGAATCAGGATGGCGAAAAGTCACTCTGGAGGACTTGTTTGAAGTAGTGAGTGAAGTGAGACCAGGGGAAGAAGAAAAGGCTCTAGGAAGTGAGGAAGGAAAAGAAGGAGGAATTTCGGTTGAGAATGGCACTCAACCAGAAACAGATAAAGAGGTCCAAAAGGAAGAGCAATTAACGATAGCGGGGATCAAACAGAAAAAGAAGAATAGGAAAGAAAAGAAGAAGCAGGAAGCACCCAGATCAACGGGACCCTTAATGAATCAGCCCCTATGGGATGAGCTTAAGGATGCCCCTGAAGACATCAGGATTCTGCAAGAATTGTGTGAACAAAATGGGAAGAGCAAAGCACCTACACCAAAAACTGTGAGATTGACTGTGAGAGCTAGCGAGGCGTTATTGGGAACACTGCCCAAAAAGGAAAAGGACCCCGGATCACCATTGATCACTACAACTGTAGGGGACGTGGTTATTCGAAACACCCTATTAGATTTGGGAGCAAGTGTCAACATCTTGCCAGGATACCTGTACGACAAGTACAAAAATGAAGAAATTGAGCCAGCAGAAGTTGTATTGCAGCTGGCTGACCAATCAACTAAGGTATCCAGGGGAAAGCTAACAAATGTCATAGTCAAAGTTGGGGACTTTTTCTATCCCGTGGATTTTCTGGTCATGGAATATGAGAGTCTGGACGATGCGCCTGCGCTCATCTTAGGGCGCCCATTCTTAGCTACTGCTGGTTCAGTGATCGATTGCAAGACTGGAGACATGGATATTTTCTTCGGGACCAGGAAAACAAGATTGAATATGTTTGGGAACCCGATATCATTACCTTCAGAAGAAAATGGCAAACAAGCAGATATGAAAACATTAATGGAGCCAGGAATCAGGAGCAAGGAAAAGATATGGACACGTATGGGAGAGGGAGGAAAAGAAGAAATTCTAAAGGGAACCAAGGACCACCCGTTATCCACCATCGACAAGGAACAACTGCTGGACATGATAGAGATGATGGAAGCAAGGCACCAGCAATACGAAAAGGAATCAAGAGAGCGAGAGGCGAATGTTTTTAAGCTCTTGAAATCTCAACAACAATGGATCAGTGGTGTGAGTGATCGAATGACTCAACTCACATCTTTTATGACAATGATGGCCAACAATTTCATGCCAGAATACCAGCAAATGCCATCAGGGGGTCAAGAAGAAGAAGAGTCATTTTAGGAATAGTTCGTCTGGCTGAAGACGTTAAACTTAGCGCTTGTTGGGAGGCAACCCATCGTGTCATAAGTTAGGATATATTTCTTGAAATAAAATACAAAAATACATCAATCTTTTTGCAGGTACTAGTGGTTTGAAATAAGTGTGAGGTCATTTGAGAAGTTTTGAAATTTTTGAAGTCCGCGCCGCGGGTATTTGAATTACGCGACGCGGGATCGTAAACCAACCCGATGCGCAGGGGTTGATTTGGTGACACGCGCGACGCGCAAAGCGCAAACCCGCGAAGCGGTAAACGATCAGTCGGTTTTCTCTTTTATAAGGTAAGCCGCGGCTCACACAACCCACACACGACTCGGAGCTCTGGTTATCGAAATTTTCTTGCAAATTTTCTTGCTCATTTTGTTCCCACAGCCAAGGTACGCTATTCTAACTATCTATTACTCGTTAAAACTAGCGATTAGATAGTTAATTTTAGTGATTTGCCCAAAATAGTTCAAAACTTAGAATCACTAATGCTAGTTGATAGGGTGTTTGTTTTGCCAAATGGAGACCCTAGATGAGCTAGTCGGCACCTAGGCTACCTTGTGGTGTGATTATATTGAGTTTTAGCAGGTTAAATTGAGAGATTGGATCGGGGTTTGGAAACAGCCGCACGTCGCGCCGCGCCCTTGCTCTTGGGCCGCGCCGCGGTGGGGCAGGGAAGATAAGGACTGATTTTGCAAAAAATTTTGTTTTGTGGCTATATTTTATTTTGCAGATGATGTTCAGGTTGGAGCACGCTTTCCTCCAGTTCCCCGCGGAGCTTGCCAGTTCGGCAGAGTACACCTCGCGGAGGGACGCATTGACTGCTCGCCGGGTTCTCGAGGCGACAGTCATTGATAGAGATATTCTGAGAAACGCAGGGCTCTGGGGTGCGATCGAGCCATTTCTACATCGCACCTGGACTCACGAGGAGGCATCATTCACGTGCCGTGGCTGGGACAGGATCATGGCCACGGACGAGGACGTGGTCTATACGGAGCTTCTCCTTGAGTTCCTGTCTACTATCCATTTCGCTCCCAGGGCATCGGATCCACGATCCAGGCTCGTACGCTTTCGTTTGGGAGGTGAGCACAGGGAGTACAACCTCCGGGAGTTCGGGAGGCGCACAGGCCTATACACTCCAGTAGACCTCCAGCATCGCTATTTCACCCGGTTCTTCGGGTCCTGCATTCAGGGGGAGCCGGACAGGGCTCCCAACATGGAGATTTGGACACCATTGTCCAACGTCAGGTACGAGGCAGGGACCTCGAGGGAGAGCCACCTACGTGATCCACTTCACCGCCTTATGCACCGGATTGTCTCCACCTCCATCATGCAGCGGGAGGGAGGCGAGAAGGTGTCGGGGGATGACATGACATTTTTGTGGGCTCTCCTCGACCCGTCCCGATTCCTCCATCTCCCTTTCGCCCTTGCAGTTTCTCTCTCCACCCACTCTACCGGCACCTCCACCAGCAGCCCACTAGCCAGGGGGTATTTTATTACTCGCCTGGCCTGAGCCTATGGTATTCTTACTGCCTCCGTGGCATCCTCCTTTACCGCTCTACCTCCATCGCGCACTACAGCACGCACTTTGGAGAGGATGCGGTTCATTGAGCTGCAGCGCCCGGGGCAGTACATCCGGGCACCGACTGAGCCTCCTCAGGCACCCCAGCCAGCGTATGCCTAGCCTGGCAGGAGACGTAGGAGGCTAGAGCCAGCGCCAGAGCCCGCAGCCACGACACAGCCCCAGGAGGACCCAGCGGCCATCCATCGATTGGAGGCCCGGGTTGCAAGGATGGAGGACCAGCTCGAGTGGATCGGGGAGGTACTTTTGGAGTTGGCCGCTCAGCAGGGCCGACACCCCCAACCATTCCCAGCCAGGGCCCACGATCATGAGGCCGGACCCTCCAGGCCACCTGGTAGCGACTGATGTACTTTTCTTTCTTTCTTTCTTTTTATATTTTTGGGATATATGTACAAACTTATGACACTTCTATCTGTATATTTCTGTTCATATTTTATTTGTCATGTGTGTTTTTAATTTGTTTGTTAAGTTATGCATGATATACCAATTTGAGAAGGAGTTGTCTCAGACAAGTGTGGGGTCACCGTGCCCCCTTCACTTGTCTCGACCACCGGCGTGTTCACTGTAGCGCTACAACTCCAGAATACGAAATCGAGGATCCATCTGTACGCAATTATACCTGTGATATTGAGCACCAAGCAGTCTATCGTCCAAAAAGGGGTAACTCTTTCTCCCTTATTTTGAAATAAATTTTGTACAACGGGGACGTTGTACGGTTTTAAGTGTGGGGTGTGGACGGTCGAAAGAGAATTTCTTTTGAAATTTTTGCAGAAATGATCAATTTTTCAATTTTTAGCAATATTTTTCAAAAATTTTAATAAATTGCAATTTTGAAACGAATAGTTTCTGAATGTAGTAGCATTGGTATTTTTCGAGAAATACCATTTAGTTGTGATCATGCTAGTAGTTTAGTCAAATAAGTTGAGTTTTAGGAGTTAGAAAATTGGACTGTTTAAGGATTGGAATTTAGGAAGGAATTATCAATCAGTGGCCTTTGTTGTTCGAGCCGGTAGGTCCGAAAAGGGTGGCCTCAAAGAGACATTTATGCACCTTACCACCTAAGATCGTTTGGTTTGGGATGGTATTTCTGAAAGCTCGCTACACGGACAACATTGAAAGTCATGGATAGTTCTTTTATGGCCTTTAGAATCTGAATGAGTACGTACACTTCATTGTGGACAGAAAATTTGTAATCAAGGGTTCTCTAGAAAGCCATGAATTCCAAAGAATATTCCGATTATGTTTTCTCAAACTATTCCACTCTAACTCCTTGGGCAATAAGCTTTGAAACTAAACACATTCAAGAATTGTTTAAGTCTTAGTTAAAATCTGTTAAAAACTCTCTTGCTTGGGGACAAGCAAGGCACAAGTGTGGGGTGTTTGATAACGCCTAGTAATATCAAGTATTTTAGGCGTTATTTAGCCGTGTTTTAGTTAATATATCCTTATTAATTGGCTAATATCACTTACTTTTGTGCCAAAGTGCTTGGAAATGTTTTTAGTATAAATGCAGGGGTTTTAGAGCAATTCTGGAGAGGTTACGGAGCAAAACAGACAAGAAATAAAAGTCAGCAGACATTAGCGTCGCTAACTTTAAGGGTTAGCGTCGCTAATGTTCGCAGGAGGGAAAAATTCAGATTCAAAATTCGAACGCGCGCGAGGAATCTTCTGGAAGAATATATTAGCGACGCTAATTTCCACATTAGCGACGCTAATGTCAAAAAATCACAAAATCTCCGTTTTTGACTTTTAAACTCCGAAAAGTCGGGATAAGGCAACACCCGCGACGCGGGAAAGACAATGCCGCGACGCGGGAACCCTAATTTCGCACCATTATAAATACCGGAGTCCCGTCCGACTTTTCACTCATCCCGGGACGCGAAGGAGGGATCCGAATGCACTATTTCGTCAGTTTTTCAGTGGGAATCAACATTTTGGTTAGTTATTTAGTTTTTCTCTTGTTTTATCAACTCGGTATCGAGATATTCCATAATTGGGATTTCCATCGATTACTGGATGTTTGTTTAGATTTATAGTTCTGATTTCAGTAGCATTAGTCAGTAGTTAGATCTGATATTTGATTGTGTGGATTGGATTTGAGTTTGGTTTTTGATTTATATGAAAGTAATCATTCGGTTTGATGTTATTTCGCATTATTGATGTTTGGATGTGTTGGATTGATTGTTTGCTTCTGGATTCTGAATTTAGTTTCTGATTTCAGTAAGGAACTTTAGTCTAGGATTTGATTTGGGTTAGTTTAGTTCATGCTTGAGTTAGGTTTTGGCATTGGTCTTGGAATTGTGTTTTTAGTTGGGTTTTGGCAAAGTAGAAACAATACCGCTGACTGTAGAGTGACACTACAGTTGGTAATCTATCGTCTTGTCCTAACCACGTAACTCCTGCGGATCGACCCTGACTACCACTGTACTAGTGTGTGTTAGGTATTTTTCTCTTATTTTTGACCGCACGACGACCTAGGCGTGTCATGGTTTACACTGACCACAGTGCTGTTCGGCATCTGCTTACAAAGAAGGAGTCTAAGCCTCGATTAATTAGGTGGATACTCCTGCTACAAGAATTCGATGTGGACATCAAAGATAAGAAGGGAGCTGAAAATGTGGTGGCAGATCATCTTTCTAGATTACCAGCTGAAGGATTGGAAGCAGGAATTCAAGACTCATTTCCCGACGAGCAGTTGTTAGAGGTTAATGGAGCTCCATGGTATGCAAATTACGTAAATTTTCTGGCCACGGGAGTAATACCAACACACTGGACGAAACAAAGGCAGAAGCAATTTCGCACGTACGCAAAGAGATTCATTTGGGACGACCCAGACCTTTTTAAGGTAGGAGAGGACCAGATAATTCGTCGATGTGTGCCGGACAATGAAATTGGTGAGGTGTTGGATCTCTGTCATGCATCAGCATGTGGAGCTCATTTCAGTGGAAGGAAAACCGGGTATAAAGTTCTTGAATCTGGACTGTACTGGCCTACTATCTTTCGAGATGCGCACAGGACTGCCAAGGAGTGCATCAATTGCCAGCAATTAGGAAACATATCAAAAAGGGATCAAATGCCCTTGAATCCGATTTTGGTAGTAGACATTTTTGATGTCTGGGGAATCGATTTTATGGGTCCATTCCCCACATCACATGGATATGTTTACATTTTGGTGGCAATAGATTATGTCTCGAAATGGATTGAGGCTGAAGCAACTCGCACAAATGATCATCACGTGGTTTGTAAATTTGTGAAGAAAAATATCTTCACCAGGCATGGAGTCCCAAGAGTAATCATTAGTGACGGAGGATCTCATTTCAAGAACTTCAAATTCGGAAGGTTGCTGAAACATTATGGGGTGAATCATCGCATTGCAACACCTTATCATCCACAAACCAGCGGCCACGTGGAGGTATCCAATAGGCAAATCAAAGAAATCCTTCAGAAGACTGTCAAGACTGATAGAAAGGATTGGTCGCTAAGGCTAGATGACGCATTATGGGCGTACCGAACTGCGTACAAAACACCGATCGGGACTACTCCATATCGGTTGGTTTATGGAAAAGGATGTCATCTACCAGTGGAGATCGCCAATCGTGCCCTGTGGGCCGTTAAGAAAGTCAACATGGACTATACTGATGCTGGGAAAGAAAGGAAGCGAGTGGAATGGTCCCTATGAAGTATGGCTGTATAATTCAAGACTGAAGACTGAGGATGTTCAAGACTGAAGATGTTCCCCAGGATGTTCAAGACTGAAGATGTTCCCCGGGAAACTGAGAAGCAAGTGGAATGGTCCCTATGAAGTGATTGGCATTACAGACTATGGTGTAGTCGAAATCCAGGACTTGAAAGGTGAGCAACCATTTAAAGTCAATGGTCATCGACTCAAACCATATATTGCCACGGGCACGTTCCAGAAATTAGAAGTAGAGACAGTCGAACTCATAGCAGAGATTCCAACATACGCTACATAATCAGGTAAGTGTACGTCCGGCTGAAGACGTTAAACTTAGCGCTTGTCGGGAGGCAACCCGATCATCATTGTATATTTTGCATATTTTCTTAATTCATTACATCCATTTTTGATCACGGTGAGAAAAAGGCAAGTGTGGGGTCATTTTGGTAATTTTGCAATACCGCGACGCGGGATCTTAGGATCCGCGCCGCGCGTATTGAGTTTTCGCGATTACATTTAAAATCAGATTTTATACGCGACGCGGATAGAAGCTTCCCGCGCCGCGGTCTTATCTTAATTTGAAATTAAAGATAATCACAAAAACAGAGCTTTTGAAAGACATCCGAATTCCCACACTGCATTTAAGTAAATTGCGCAAACTGTGATTCTTTTCACCATGCTACAAATCTTCAATCAATTACGACGTCTGCATTCATCTTTCATTCGCAAGAAATTCAAGTAAGCATCTATTCTCCTTCTCTTAGTTTTAGAAGTCTTGGAACTTAGTAGATGCTCCTGTAACTTGCAATGTTGTACCTAATTGTGGAAATTGATCGTTGAATTAGGATTATAGAAGTACACTCCATGAAACCAAAGTGTTAGGATAGAAAAATTGGACCCAAATTGACAGATTGAGCGAATTTTCTTGACTGAAATCGTTCGCCGCGCCGCGACATGTACAGTCCACGACGCGGCGTATGAATATTCATCTAGCGCGTCGCGGGTTGTTACGTGCGCGCCGCGACGAACTTCAAAATAGTGCAGTAATTTTTCAATTTTGTGATTTCTGCAGGCACGATGTCTTCTTCAGGTACTACTGAAACCATCGATTGGAACTCCGTGACTACACAGATTGACCGGGTCCGCGCGGCTAGCTTCTTTAACCGTCGGGGCCTGTGCAAAAATAAACGAGTACTGCCGTGCCGTCGAGTCAATTGGGACTTGACCAGGGATTCGGGAATCTGGGATCATCTGAAAGATTGGATGGTACAAGGAGGGTATGAAGATGGGGAACTAACTTATACCTGCCGGGCATTGGAAAATGTAACAAATATGAACGAACCAGTTTACCGTGAAGTGTACCTCCAGTTTCTGGCCAGCTACTATTTTGACCACAAGCAGAAGGGTATGGATACCGAGGAGACTGTGAGATTTCGTCTGGGAAATCGTGACCGCAGTTGTACCTTGCGGGAATTCGGGTACCGCATCGGGCTGTACACCGAAGACGAGTCGGAATCACCAGCATTCGAGGTGTTTCACAGGGGCGCCGGCCGAACTATGGGGGATTCCTTTTCCCCAGCCGACTACTGGGCCACGATAGCTTCCACCTGGTACCACGAGAACACGGTCCGGGAATGCTACATGCACCTGCCATCCCACCGCATGTTGCACCGGTTAATCACCACTATGCTGTGGCCGCGTGTAGATGAAGAGAAGGTATTGCCTCGGGAGCTACATCTGATGTGGTCAGTGACACGAATGTTGGAAACCTGCAACATTCCTTACTTTATCGCTGACTATTTCAAAGAAACTACTGATGCACCGATGACGATGACCGCATTTGGGGGAGGCCACTTTGTTACCAGAATGGCCGAGTCATACGGACTCATCTCCGAGTACACTACTGACGGATTGGAGGTTATCCCTCCAATTATCTTCTGCCCACCCGTGACCTCCTCGCGGGAGATAATATATGTGGACGATGGGGTCCCGTCTGTTGACCGTATGCCCTTCTCGGCACTTCGGTCTGAGCCGACTTCTTCTCGCAAAAGGCCAAGAGCAGCTACTGGTTTACCCCGCAGCTTGCCCCCTGCTACAATGGAATCCCGCTTTCTGGCGGACGAGGTGAAGGCACTAAAGGAAGCAATGGACACACACAAGCGGGAACATCAGATCCAGTCATATACAGCACATGAGGTGGATAAACGAACCGAGAATACACAGAAGCAACTCCTCTGGCTGGCTGACTGCATGATTGCATTGATGGCTAAAAATAAGTGTGTTCCACCACGACCCCAGCCGACGATTAGGGAGGATGAAGAAGAGCCTATGGAAGAAGATCCGGAGGTTGACGAAGATGAGTATGACGATACAGCACACAGTTGAAGGATTGGATGTAATTATGTTTGAATTTTAGTACATTTTTTGGTTTACATTTTGATAGGATTAGTTGCATAATTCATTTTTAGGAAATTATTTTAGGTAAATAAAGCCTCTTAAAGGCAGTAGATAATAATAAACCAATAGTTTAATTGTGTTGAAATGTTAGTGTGAATTGTTCAAGTGTGACTAATCTGTTGAAATTACCGCGCTGCGGTATAAATACATTGCGCGACGTGGTCTTTTTCCATTCGACGATGACTTTGACTCACGTAATTACCGCGACGCGTGTCCTTCAATCATGCGCCGTGGTCATCCGCAACACATACAATTGCTTGTTGTACATGTTTTTATGATTGCTTTTAATTCATTTGTTGAGTTATGCATGATATACCAAATTGAGAAGGAGTTGTCTCAGACAAGTGTGGGGTCATCGTGCCCCCTCCACTTGTCTCGACCACCGGCGTGTTCACTGTAGCGCTACAACTCCAGAATACGAAATCAAGGATCCGTTTGTTCGCAATTATACCTGTGATATTGAGCACCAAGCAGTCTATCGTCCAAAAAGGGGTAACTCTTTCTCCCTTGTTTTGAAATAATTTTGTACAACGGGGACGTTGTACGGCTTTAAGTGTGGGGTGTGGACGTTCGAAAAAGAAAAATTTTTGAAATTTTTGCAGAAATGATCAATTTTTAAATTTTTAGCAATATTTTTCAAAATTTTTAATAAATTGCAAATTTGAAATGAATAGTTTGTGATTGTTTATAGCATTAGTGTTTTTCAAGAAATACTATTTAGTTGTGATCACGCTAGTAGTTAGTCAAATAAGTTGAGTTTTACGAGTTTAGAAGATTGAGCTGCTTTAGGATTGGAATTTAGGAAGGAAATGTCAATCTGTGACCTTTGTTGTTCGAGCCGGTAGGTCTAAAATGGGTGGGCCTTATGCACCTTACCACCTAAGATCGTCTGGTCTGGGACGGTATTTCTGAAAGCTCGCTACACGGACAACATCGAAAGTCATGGACAATTCCTTAATGGCCTTTAGAATCTGAATGAGTACGTACACTTCATTGTGGACAGAAAGTTTGTAATCAAGGGTTCTCTAGAAAGCCATGAATTCCAAAGAACAATTCAATTATGTTTTCGCGAACTATTCCACTCTAACTCAAAGAGCAATAAACTTTGAAACTAAACACAGTCAAAAATTGTTTGATTCTTTATTATAATTTGTTAAAAACTCTCTTGCTTGGGGACAAGCAAGGCACAAGTGTGGGGTGTTTGATAACGCCTAGTGATATTAAGTATTTTAGGCGTTGTTGAGCCCTGTTCTTGATAAAATTATATCAAATATGTCTGGGTATTCTCACTTTTCGTGCTAGGACTTGTTTGGAGAAAAAGAATGGAAACAGGGACTAAAAGCGTGCAAAAGGAAGAAGTTTGGAAAAGAATGAAAAATCAAGGAAACTCGTACGCGCGCCGCGGATTCTTCATTTGCGTGACGCGGGCTTAAGGCGGTGGAACACATTCAAATACCGAAGAAACGGGAAATGATTAGTACGCGCGTCGCGGATTCTTCATCTGCGCGGCACGGCTGCGGGAACATTGCAACTATAAATAGAGGCATTTCCAGCCGAAAACCCTAGCAAAGACCGGTTGTAAAATCGACCTTGAAGCTCTTTGACTCCAGGATTTCGTTCCAGAAGACTCTCATTTTGTATTGGTTAGTTTTAGCTTTTATTTTCAATTAAGTAGTTAGTAGTTAGCCTTGGTTTGTATCTTTGGGAGTGACAACCATTGATACCTAGCTTTGGTTTATGTTTTTGGATCATTTAGTTACTGTTTTTACGTTTGGATCTGAGTTTGGTGAATGCAAAGCATTTGGTTATCTTTAATATTGGTTTTTTGGTGTTTTGAATGCATGTTTGTGTTTTGGATGTTTGATTTATGTTTGGATATTGTTTTGGACCTTGTTGGGGCTGTTTTCCCTTGCTGAAATCAGTAACTAATTAGGTTAGGTTTTTAGGCATCAAACTTTGGCTAGTAACTGTTCAGTAGAATGTTAGTTAGTGGCTAGTTTATGCTTTGCTTGGTTTTGCTAATTTGGATGCCTTTGATTGCTTCTGATTCAGAGATGTACTTCTGATTTCAGAAAGTGACTAGGTTATTTGAGCTTAGCTTAGCTTGGCTTGAGTGTGTTTGAGCATTGCTTTAGTTTGCTAGTGATTAGGAAGGTAGAAACTAGATCCTCCGACTGTAGCGTGACACTACTAGTTGGTAATCTCAAATCTAGTCTAACCACGAAGCTCCTGCGGATCGACCCTGACTACCACTGTGCTAGTGTGTGTTAGGTTTTTCTCTTATTTTTGACCGCACGACGACCTAGGCGTGTCAGTTGGCCAACCAGGACTAAATTGATATGATCAATTAATAGTCTTAAAGTCATATGCAAATCTAAAATCGGGAAACAGAGAATCAGATGAGGATTGATCTTAATCCATGTCTTGAGTCTGAAAAATATCTTGTTGGACGGAGGATCATCTGATCACTTATCTATGGACAGAACTGATTGGGTCAGAGTTCGGCAGCGTTTCTAAGAAGCTACAGTTGCTAATTAATTAGAGGTTATATTAATAATTATAGTCATAAACTTATTCAAGTGGGAAACTGTTGGATTATGTGTCTAAGCCATGACTAATAATTAGTATTTACCTAAATAATAGTAGCAAAGTCCATTTGGGTTGCCCTCATAGCTGGAGGTTTGGTAGAAAGTTCATTAGAGAGAAAGATTGATTTATTATATGATTAATAAATCAATAGAAATAAAATAAATAGTTTATTAATATATTAAAATGATAATACATTAATTAGAAACTATATTATTTGATTAATAATTAATCAGGAATTAATTGGATTAATTTTTGTGGCATTAATTAGATTAATCAATATGACAGGGGCTAAAGTTGTTCCAACTCAATAGTTGAATTGAACACGCACGGCGCGCCCATGTATGGGCCGCGGCGCGCGTATAGGTAATCCGGAAAATGGCTTAGAGATTGGGTTTATCTCTGTTTGAAAATCAAACGAGGTTTATCTCTAAGGGTCATTTGGTAGCCTATAAATAGGGACCCCTGGACCTCATAATCAAGTGCTATTCTCTTCTGTTCTCTCTGGAATTTTCGTGACCCTCCCCTCCTGCTCCCTGGGTGTGACTTCATTTGAGGCAAGATATTTTTGTTGCTTTGCTTCCAAGAAAACCTAAAGATTAGTTTTATTTTATTTTATTCTTTAGTAATTTTCTATTTGGCCTTTTAGGAAATATTTATATGTTCAATAGAAGAAAACATACATCCTCATAGGTTGCATGTGAACTTAGAGTTTTAGTTCATAGATTTGTAGAAAACCTTTCAATATATATATATATATATATATATATATATATATATATATATATATATATATATATATATATATATATATATATATATATATATATATATATATATATATATAAAGGTTGTAGAAGTCGCTAGGCGGTAGGCGGGCGGTCGACTAGGGCCTAGGACTAGTCGGTCTAGGCGATGACGAGTCGGCGCCTAGGCGGGGAGTATTAATTGTAACAAAATTTATATTTTCAAATCTAGATATTACCTATATCCCTAAAAAATGAATAAATAAATAACAAAATTTATATTTTCAAATTTAGATATTACCTATATCCCGATTTTGACCGCCGTTGACCAAATCCGTCTAGCTTTACCGCCTACCACTAATCGTAGGCGGAACCCGCCCGCCTAGCGCCTAGGCGGCCGCCTAGGCCGACTTTTACAACACTGATATATATATATATATATATATATATATATATATATATATATATATATATATATATATATATATATATATATATATATATATATATATATATATATATATATATATATATATATATATATATATATATATATATATATATATATATATATATATATATATATATATATCATCAAAGTCAGTTCTCTTCTTTGGAGAGTTTTCCAAAGTCGCATCCCAGTTGCAAAAAATTTGGTATGTTACTTATTTTGCTTCATTCAGGTATAAAGGGGGGGGGGGGGGGGGGTGTTTGGTTGGGGAAGTATTTTTTTTGGGGTTTTTGGTGCTATGCCTGCTGTGGTCTTGCGTGTGTTTGGTGTGCGTTTTCACTTCTAATGGGTAGATATTAGATAGGATCTTGAGCACAATGTTGGCATTTTTTCGTGTGATTACTTCTTTTGGGTACGTAGGGTGGCGTTTACCGGGGGGGGGGGGGGGGTGTTAAACTTGGGCGTGTGTTTCTTCCTTCTATACTTTATGGTGTTCAGTTATCTTCTTGGATGGTAGAAAAATTGAGGGGTTAATTATGGGCTTCTCATATTGGGGATTTTTTGTGTTTTAGTGTTAGCCGGCCTGTAGTCTTCTATAAGTGTGCATTTGGCGTGTGTGTTTTTCTGGATTCTACAGGTTAGATGTTCATCTAGGATTCTGGACTACGGCTAATGGATTTTTTTTTGTGTTATTCAAAGGTTGGGGGTGGGGGGGGGAGATAACTTGGTGTGTGTGTGTGTGTTGGTTTGTTCTATTCTACCAGGTGTACCTCACTTAGTTCTGTGAATTGTTGTTGTTAGTTCTCAAAAGACCGCATAGAATTTCACTATTCATCCTGAATTGGCGATTCAATCAAATTGTTGCTTGGACTTATATGGCAAAAACTTGGAACTCTTATATTCTACTAAGACTTTCGATACGATCTGTTATTGCTGCTGGAAGACTGGATTTTCGCGGGTTGTTTCTTTGGACCATTTTATCCCTAGTATTGTGCTCAAGGGTGTTGCGTTCACAGCTTTTCCTTAACTGTTTTCGAAGCTTTTAAGAGTTTCTGTGTTAAAATTTGGTGGTGCTCTGATTGATGTTGTTAGGTTTTCTGACTCGATCTTGTGGCTGCCGAGAGATTTGATTTGCGTGGGTCGTTCCTAGTTGTGTAGATGGTTTCCAACGGTCAATACCTTGTTAGGGCAGGTTGTTAGTTGTTTTATGTTCCTGATTATATTGTGTTTTGCGTTTCCTTTCGTTGTATTTGGGTCAGCTTCCGGCTAATTTGTTTTCTTTTTCTTTTCCATATATATATATATATATATATATATATATATATATATATATATATATATATATATATATATATATATATATATATATATATATATCACAATCCGTATGAACAACCTAAATAAGGGAAACTAATTACTTGTGCATTTGCTGGGTACATCGTTCGCCATTCTTTCGTAAACTCTATTTTAATACAAAAATCTTTTGGAAACTAAGGACGTGTTTGGCACAGAGTTTTTGGGAGCGTTTGAGAGCTTCTAACGTTTAGGAAATAACTCTAATAAAAACCAAAAGCTTCGTTCGGCGGCACGAGCTTGAAGCTTTTATTTTAAACTAAACGCTACTATTTAAAAAGCTAGTTGAAGTAGCGTTTAACAAAAAGCTCTACTAATTATATCATTAATTACTAGAATACCCTTAAAATTATAACCAATAATTGCGCAGTCCTTTTATTTAATTTTATATATTTTAAAAGCTTCGAGCTACTTTTGCCGAACATTCATATACAAACTAAAATCACAGCTTCCAGCTACCTGCTACCCGCTAACCGCTACCAGCTAATTTTGCCAAACACACCCTAACTGTCGAAAGATAATTATTGATTGAAAAAATATTCACAAAAAAAACCAATACCGGTGTGTGCGGGCACAACGAATCATTACACATCAACATACTTTTAAAACTAAACGCTAAACCGTAAACATAATTATATTTAAAAAACAACTATGAGTCTAAAAGAAACTATTTGTCCAAATAAAATCATTCAACATCCAATGAAATAAAACTAATTGCCAAGTGGATATTATTTACCAAAGTTATCTATTCACCGCCCCACCACCACCGTCCGCAGCATTGTACGGATATATATATATATATATATATATATATATATATATATATATATATATATATATATATATATATATATATATATATATATATATATATATATATATATATATATATATATATATATATATATATATATATATATATATATATATATATATATATATATATATATATATAATACATCCATGTTAATGGGATATATCAACTTTAAGGCATTGATCTTAAAAACAAAGAGTTGTAGTTTTGATATTTGATTTTATATATAATACATACATGTTAATGGGATATATCAATTTTAAGACATTGATCTTAAAAAACAGAGAGTTGTAGTTTTGATATTTGATTTTATTTTCGATCAATGTGAAATATACTCAACTGATAAAATACCCAATTTAAGTAGTAGAACTTATAAAACCAATAATACAAGTCTTAATGCTGGACACAACAGTGAGCCCTTTATATCGACAGATATCAATCGACACTTACACACCCACATTTGATACGGAAAAACCCTAATCGCATTCTTTCATAGAATCTTAATTCTTCTTCTCGATGAAAATAGTTGGGGAAAAATGAGAACAAACAAGAGTATTTCAGGTTTAAGATGGATAAAGATACCCGTTTTGCAAATTGTGTCTACCTTAATGACGTAGTTAAACCGAGTATTTGCAGCTAATTTTCTATCTTTATGTTTATTATTTTTAATATTTTATGTTCTCTTCAATACAGACATATTCATCTTTTTTTCATATCCGGAAAAACAAACCATCGGTCACATTGTCAAGTGCCATATGGCCCAATCGGTTTGGGATTGGGGCCTACATTGGTTTTGGGCCCACTAACTCACTAATTAGCAATTAGCAATAGAGGTGCACTGTAGAAACCGTTTTTAAAAACTGACACCCGTTTTTTTATCCTGGTTTTTAATAGGTTAACCAAATCGAATTAGCTTGAAAACCGAAAAAAAACCGGTGCAGAACTCGATTACATTTAAAAAAAACGGCAAAAACCGTTTTTTAAAAAACCAGTTCTGAAAATAACCGGCTTTATGCACCTCTAATTAGTAATATACTTTAGTGTTTATAACACGGTAATTACCATAAATAGAAATGTATGTTACCGATGATATTGATAAATCGAATGTACTTTATTAATCCCATATGTTAATTTTACATTTGCAATCAATTTTGTGCGGTTATTTTACGAAAAAAGTGAGCATTTGACTAATTTTGTGTGGTTATTTTGGGAGTCAATACTATTATCTTTGAAGTAATTCTATGAATTAAAATGAATGTAGATTTTGAGTCTTTTTTAGAAAAAATTATTGGTATTTGTACCGTCATTTTCAACTATATTTTTTGTGGTGAGTCGTGATGGTCCGATAAAATTTATATCATTTCAAAGAATTTCTTATTTATGAAGCAAAAGAGACGTGTAAATGTAACTTAATCACAATATGAAATAATGTTTAAACATTAACAAACATAAAAGTTTAAGAACTTTATAATAAAATTATTTGAATAAAGGAATATATTTTTCATTGATTGAAAATTACGGGATACAAGTTCTTTAAATAAGAAAACAAGAGATAATGATGGAAACTCCTAAAAATAAGGAAGTGATAAGAAGATAAAAGAAAGGTCGTTGATATCCCTTGAAATAAAAAAACTCCAATACTCCCCCTCAAGTTGGAGCATGTAGGTCGCGAATGCTCAACTTGTCAAGTAGTGCACGAAGTTCTCGTCCACTCAAAGCCTTCGTAAGCAGATCCGCAATTTGATTTTTGGTGCTAATGTCAAAAGTTTGGATCTCTCCTGATTCAACATGTTCACATAGAAAATAGCAATCCATCTCGACGTGTTTTGTACGTTCATGAAAAACAGGATTGTTTGCAATATGTCGAGCAACTTGATTATCACAAAACAAGGGAGTGGAACCCTGCTGATCAACATCGAGTTCTTTCAACAACCATCTCAACCATAGAATTTCACTGACCGTAGAGGCCATAGCTCGATATTCTGCTTCAGCCGAAGACCAAGACACTACTGATTGTTTCTTAGACTTCCAAGAAACTAAAGCACCATAAAAAATAAGTAGATAACCTGTTCGTGATTTTCTTGAGAAGGGACAACCTAAACAATCAGAGTCATAGTAACAGACCATATTAGTTCCTCCTTCCTTTGGAAGCAAAATCCCTTGACCAGGTATGGATTTGAGATACCGCAGGACCCGATAGGCTGCTTCTAAATGTGCTTCTAGAGGATTAGCGACAAACTGACTTAAAACATTTACTGAGAAGCAAACGTCTGGTCGCGTGGCTTGCAAGTAAAGAAGACGACCCACTAAGTAACGATACTAGGTAGCATCCACCGGCTGCCTGCAGCTATTTTTGTCAAGCTTAATGTTCTGCTCCATGGGAAAATTGCTAGGACGAGAGCCTTCCATGCCACTATCCTTTAATATATCGAGAATGTACTTCCTTTGGCTTAAAACGAGACCTTCTTTTGTTCTGGAAACTTCTATACCGAGGAAGTATTTTAGTTCTCCCAGGTCTTTAATGCTAAATCTTTTATCTAGGTACATTTTGACTTCTTGAATCTTGCCCAAATCATTTCCTACTAAAATCACATCATCCACATATATGAGAGCTGTGACATGCGTCTTGTGTTCTTTGAAGATGAATTGAGAATGATCAGCCTTCGCTTGCTTAAAACCGATTTCGACAAGAGCCGTGGTAAATTTTTGGTACCAGTTTCGAGAAGCCTGTTTTAACCCATAAAGGGACTTTCGCAACTTGCAAACTCTGGTTTCTCCTTCTTTAACAAAACCTTGTGGAATCTTCATGTAAACATCTTCGTTCAAATCACCATGTAAGAATGCGTTGTTGACATCTAACTGATAGATTGCCCAGTCTCTCTTAACTGTAACGGCCAAGAGAGATTGAACTGTAACTAACTTTGTCACAGGTGCGAAGGTTTCATGATAATCCACCCCCTCCATCTAAGTGAAACCTTTTGCCACCAAACGGGCCTTGAATCTTTCGACATCCCCGTTTGGTTTATACTTGATCTTATACACCCACTTCGAGTCGATGACATTTTCTCCTTTAGGTAATTCTTCCAGTGTCCATGTACCATTCTCTTCAAGGGCCTTGATCTCCTTTTTCATGGCTTCTTTCCACCTACTGTCCTTTACGGCCTGGGAAAAATACTTTGGCTCATTGTTGGAATCAATGGCAGCTAAGAAAGCTTTATGTGAGTTGGAAAATTTTGAATAAGTGGGACAAAGTTAGTTATAGGGTGTACCGTTGAGGACTGTTGATTTTTGTCGGGTTGCACATGGTCTAAAGATGGGGGAGGTCAACCTTGTAGTCGGCAAAGTGTTTTGGAGGCTTAATGTTCCGTTTTTCTCTAACCTGTGTAACGTATTCATTGAAGTCTTATAAATGTTCGTCACACTCAAGGTTGGTATCTAACCTATTATCGGATTGGGCATTTTCATGTTCTTCACTGCCTTCTGATTCACTTTCAAGCCCATCATCAATGCCTGAGTTAGAGCCTTCGGAACCCAGAACTGGTCCGATATTAGGCTCATCTTCCTGGGTTTGTGTCTCATTTTCTTGATTTTGGCTTGGGGGAACTTGCACTTCTCCTGGGATATTTCTTTGAACAGTCTCGGTGTCCCAATGTATGGGAAATTGGAAGACTTCCTCTTCTAGTTCTGAACGAACCATATTTTTGTATGGAGAAACTGTTTCAATGAATTTTACATCTCTAGAAACGATGATTTTCTGCCGTTTCATATCATAGATTTTGTACCCCTTTGTACCTCTAGGGTAACCCAAGAAAATTCCAGGTCTCCCCCTTTCAACAAACTTATCTCCTTTTGTTTCCGTATGCCTGTAATAAGCAAGGCATCCAAAAACTCTCATGTAGTTATACTCAGGTTTTTGATTGTACATGACCTCAAAGGGGGGTTTTATTCCCAATGACTTCTGAGGGCAATCTGTTTATAATGTATGTGGCAGTTAAAATGCATTCCCCCCAGAATTTTGTGGGAAGATTTGCCTCAAATCTCAAAGCACGTGCTGTTTCAAGAAGGTGTCTGTGCTTCCTCTCCACCCCACCGTTTTGATGGGGCGTGTGTGGACAGGTTGTTTATAGAATGATTCCTTCACTTTCATAGAAATCAGTCATTTTATTTGAAATAAATTCCCCTCCGTTTTTACATCTAATTCTTTTTATCCTTTTATCAAACTGCGTCTTATGAAAATTAATCAAACAAAGGCTAGCTTAACTTTTGTGTGTTTCAATAGAAATACCCATACAACCCTACTGTGATCATCGACTATGGTTAAGAAAAAACTAGCATGTGTCAAGGATAAAGTACGATATTGACCCCATATATCACAGTGGATTAAATAAGAACAACCGCTCGTTTTTATTGAACTAATTGGAAAAGGAAGCCTTGTATGTTTGACTTTAATACAAGAATCACAAAAAACGTTTTTATTCCTCAAGTAATCCTTCAAAAAATTAATATGACGAAGTTTAGAATCAGATGTGTGACCTAAATGACTGTGCCAAACATGCATGATTGCTGCCATTGCCTGCCTCTCGTTACCCCCATCTTCATCCGGTACAGACCATTCTTGCATTTACCCGATCCAATCAACGTCCTCGAACGTAACCCTGCATAACAAAAAAATCGGGAAAGAACGTTACTGCAGATTGGAGGTCTTTTGACAATTTACTGACAGATAACAAGTTGCAATTAAAATCAGGCACGTGAAGAATTCCTTGATTTTTTGTTCCATTAGACAAAGTGTGGTCGCCTCTGCCTTTGACTGAAACACTCTCCCCATTCAGTATAGTAATAGGGAATTCGTGTGCATTTTTGGTTTTGTTCTCGAGAATCGAGACCATGTGGATGATGTGGTCTGTAGCTCCTGAGTCCACGACCCAGTTATCTTTAAGATTAGTTTTATTTGTGTTGTAGGCAGTGGGTGGTGTGTGGATCATGTTTGCGACGGGTCCTTCATTGGATTTCTGCCCACCACCGAACATACTGACAAACTGCTCGTATTGTTCCTTTATTAGCCCCGAAATCGGACCAGCATCAGATTCAAAACACGTCGCGGCTTTCGGTTTGGCTTTCTCACCCTTCTTCCCGGGCCACCATTCAGGATAGCCGATCAATTTAAAACAACCTTCTCGGTTGTGACCATCCCTGTTACAGTGGGTGCAATATTCAGTTGAACTGTTGGATCCCTTCTTGTCCTTTTGCATGGGTCTTGCTCACTGGTTGATGTTGCATTTGGAAGATGATGAAGCCTGGAAGGCTGAAGCATCATGTGTTGCTTTCTTTCCTGCAGTAATAGACATTTGCTGCTCATCTTCTGAAACTAACTGGTAAGCATTACCAAGTGTTGGTGTAGGGGTCATCGCAAGGATTTGAGTCCTAATCATGGAGAACTCACTGTCCAATCCCAATAGAAATTCATACAACTTGTCCTTTTCTTTTGTTTCGCTTAGTCTCTTGCCGACATCACAGGTACATCGGTTACATGAGCATCTTGGTGTGGGAAGGACGGATTGGAGTTCGTCCCATAAAACTCTGAGTTTTGTATAATATGTGGAAATCGACGCCCCATCTTGTCGAATAAGTGTTAGGTTTTGTTTTAGATCGTATGCTCTTGGAGCACTCTCTTTAGCGAATCTTTCCTTCAGATCTGACCAAAATTTTTCAGCAGTCTTCGCGTACTTGTTGCTGTTTCTGAGCTCTTTTTCGATGGAGGCATTGAGCCATCCTTTGACCATGGCATTGCACCTCATCCATGGCATGTAATCGGGTGATTTGTCTTCGGGTTTCTTAGCAGTTCCATCGACGAAACCAATCTTGTTTTTGGCCAGAAGGAAGTTGATTATCTCTTGGGACCAGTCAATGTAATTGCTATCGGTAAGGAGATCGTTTACATGAACTTGCCTGGGATAGTCTGAAGGATGTAGGTAGTATGGAGAGTCATGGTTGATTTGACCCCCTGAAATACTTGTCGCCGCTGCCTGTATCTCCTCCGGTCATGGCGGCAAGGGTTGTTTAGGGATTAGGGTAAAACCTTCTTTGATACCATAATAAAACTATTTGAATAAAGGAAGATATTTTTCATTGATTGGAAATTACGGGATACAAGTTCTTTAAATAAGAAAAAAAAAGAGATAATGATAGAAACTCCTAAAAACAAGGAAGTGATAAGAAGATAAAAGAAAGTTCGTTGATATCCCTTGAAATAAAAAAACTCCAATACTTTAATTGTTAGGTTTTGGGAAGTTTATGTTTTTTTTTGTTTGATAAAACATTTTATAAGTAGAACTTATTATAGGACAACAATATAAAATTTAGCAAAAGTATTTTAACAAACAAAAAGGTTGCAATTTTTAAACAAAATAGATCATAAAATATTGTATTTTACACCAAAAGAAAAGAAAATTAGAGGTGTCAATTATGATCCATTTATTTATAAATAATTTAATTTGTGTTGTCATTTATTTATAACATGTCTAGACTATGAAAAAAAGCTAATAATATATGAAATAATTCTATGATAAATGACCTAAAGCGTCACTAAACTTTACTATTTTCATTCTTATAAATTTATAGTAATAAAAATAACATCCAATAATTCATCCGTTTTTTTTTGAGCCATACATATCAACTTTCTTTTACTAGCTTATTCCTAATAAAATGAAAGAGTGGACTCTCGAATATCGGCACATCATTAACAATTATGCCACTTATGTTGGGTACATATTAAATCTTAAAATCTAAACACTAAACCATAAAATCCTAAATCAAAAACATCAAACGGTAAATCGTTCCATAAACTCCAAATCCCAATCATGAAATTCTAAACCCTAAATTCTAAATCCTAAAAAAAAGCTATTCATCCACAAAAAATACATTGTACATACATAATATGTATATTAATAACTAATCACGGCTCGTACCATTTCTTCCAAGAGACACCCAAAATATTCCAAAAGCCTAAATAAATGTGGGATATTAATAATAAATTCAAATATTTGTCAACATGATAAAATTAAAAAAAATGTGTTCCTCAAGAAGCCATTTCCCTATTGAAAATTTCAACGTTAATTGCCACTGGACAACCACAATGTTTTGCGACCAAACCATATATCCAAAGAAGAGTACCTTGTTTTTCCGAAAACATACTTAAATCACTCTAAACCGACATAAGAGTCGTCCTATAAAAATACACATTCATTACATTTCGTAACCCCTAGACACCTATCAAATTAAAATAAGTTTTAATTATATTAGTTTTTAATTTATAAACCCTTATTGATTTGACTAATTGATTTGTTTTATTCTTTTTTTGTATTTTGTTGTCTTTTCCTTTATTATTATTATGATGATGATGATTATTATTATTATTAGGTTTATAGTTATTATTATTATTATTATATTATATTTATTATTAATAATTTCTAATGCCTCTTTTTTTGTTGTTCAAAGTTATTCAGTCGTTTAAAAAATAAGTGGTTGTATGTATAATTTATTATTTATAAAATCCATCGAGTTTATACCGTTTGTAGGTAATCGGAATTCACGTTATTATTAGCCGAAAACCGTCATTCTTGATCCATCGACCGAGTTGTACACTATCTTTGTTTGTCCAAGCTTGTGCGTGCATACTGATAAGAATATTCTGCTGAATGGGAAATATTGTATAGTGTTCGACTAAATGTTTATCTTCGCTATCCAGATAATGCATCGTGTAATTGTAATATTGGACCAATCTTTGCATTGTTATTATTATTTATATTGTTATTTTTATACATTCGTTCGAATTTAACATAATCGTTTTGATATAATTTGACCTAATTTTATGAAATTATAAACGTCGTTCGTTGTGTCGTAATTACTTTAAAAAATATTGTTTATTGTTACTAAAATATAAATATTATAAAAGCATTAATTTGACATTCATTCGAATTTGACATAACCGTTTGGATATAATTTGACAAAATTTTATAAAATTATAAACTTTGTTTGTTGTGTCGTAATTACTTTAAAAAACTATTGTTTATTGTTAATAAAACGTAAAAATTATAAAAGCTAAATTCATTAATTTTACATTCGTTCGAATATGACATAACCGTTTGATATAATCTGACATAATTTTATAAAATTATAAACGTTGTTTGTTGTATCATAATTACTTTAAAAAACTATTGTTTATTGTTATTAAAACGTAAATATTATAAAAAATAAATTTATTATTATTGTTTTTCTAATAATAATAATAATAATAATAATAATAATAATAATAATAATAAATCAAAAACTATTAATAAAACAAATGAAAAAGGAAAAAGAAAAGACAATAAACAAACAAAATAGACAAAATACAAAAATAAAAACAAGAAAAAAACAAAAAATGAAATCAAGAAGGGTATAATTAGACTATAGAGAGGTATGTATAGAATGACCATTGACATACTTATATGGTTCGCACTTTTACAGCAAGTGTGATAGTATTTAACGTTATTGTAATGTGGTTGATGAGGTATAATGTTGTTTGAAAGTCCGATTATACCTATTTACAATGTGGAAATTAAATTATATGATAATAATTCCTAAATTCCAATTAATACATACATACTAATTTCGTATTTATATAAATTGATGACTACTTCCTAATGGCAATCTTCTTGATATGTGACATTCCAAGTTTGAGTGTAGTAGAATCAGGCTGATGGAGACTTTAACCTATTGCTTTAAAGATTTATGTGCATCTTATATACTTTGGAGAAACTTTTAAAAGTCTCCTAAAATAGGAAAATACCTAATCATTTTCATCAAATATTACATAGCTAAATTTATTTATCAAGGACATCCATTTTCATCTCGTAACTAGTAACAAACCGCGATGCTTTTAGCTTACTTGGCAAAATAAATATATCAGCATTTAGCTAGACTTTAAAAAAAAATCAATAACACTTTAAATGGAGCAAAAGGTTGATGCGGGCAACCCCAACCGGCCCCATCGAACCCAGCCTCCAAAGATACTCGATGAGGAGGCATATTTTGAGTCACTCAGTGGCTGGGAATCATGGAGGGTGTCAGGGAAACAACCCACGACCTATCTATTATGGAGCAAGTGTCCCTAGCTCATGCCTTACCAACTAAGCTACACGCTAGAGGCTAAAAACACTTTTAATGGTGCTTGTAACTTGTAGGGACATCCTAGTTACCTATAGCTTGGATGTGTTGGATCTTAAGGTAAGTATGCATCATTCACAAAACTGGTCTATAAAGGGGGTATAAGGAAACTGTCTATAAAATGACGGTTGAATGGGTGTCCACTCTCACCCACCGCTTCCTTGATCAGTGGAGTGTCGTTAGCAGAACGGATTTGATAGGACGAATCTAATCTCATTAAAAGTATAATGCTATTAGACAAAGTACTAGAACATTCAATAAAACCCCAATCTAGTTACTTTAGGAGTATGCTAACCCATGAAATCACATATTACAGTTTATGAATCGTTAGTGGAGCGTGTGTGGTTAACCGACACACTAATAGGGATTCATAAAAGGTGGTAATGGGTATATCATAAATTATCATTGTTGACAGAGCGCATGTGGTTCACCGGCACATCAATCGAGATGATAAACGACAATGAGGTTACCAAGTGATTTGCATGGTTATTCACACCTTGTTTGTGATCTTCGACATCCCAGTCACAAACAGAAGGGCATAATCCGAGATTAAACATGCCGTTGATTAAATTCAATGAATCTCAAAAGATCTAGGAATTTCGCTTAATATGATTATCTTCCGTGGTGGAATTGGTAAATCGTCATTTACCTACCTTTATGTGATTTATAATTAGATTACGACATCCCTTTTATAAGTTGTGAAATTACATAGTTGGATCCTAGCCTTGATATTTATCATTGGCTTAAATATTGAGGATTCTCCCTATCTAATCAAAACTACATTCTTTTATATATATCTACTCCTGATGCTCCTGCTACTCCATCCGCTCCCCACTCTAACCACAACACCAACTTCTCTTCGATCCTTTCGCTCTGTTCGAAGGTGACATTAGATGGCACCAACTATAACGACTGGATGCGAAACATTAAGATGACGCTTAGGTTCGACGACAAAGAGCATGTTCTCGAAAAGGAGCTCATCGAGCTCATCGCCACTATGGTCCTCGAATTACAAAGGTTCTATGAGGACTATTGGCCATACGAGATAAACAAGGACCTTATGGAAAAGTTCCATAAGCAAGCTCGTTTGGAAAAGTATGAAGTGGTCAAGGCACTCATGGCTTGCAAGATGAAGGAGTGGGAGTCTGTTTGCGGCCACGTGCAAAGAATACAAAGATACATGGAGCGCCTTGTGAAACTGAATGTGCATTTTGACGAGGAATTAGCTATTAACATAGTCCTAAACTCGTTGCCCAGATGTTATGACCAGTTTATCCTAGCCTATCATTTGAACAAAAGCGAGACTAGTCTTGCACAGTTGCATAATATGCTGTAGACTGCTGAAGCTGGAATGAAGGGTAAAAGTGTATCCTCCGCTTCTAGCAACGCTCCCGTTCTGGCTATTGGACAGGGAAAGGGGAAGAAGAGGAAAGGTCCTCTAAAGCAAAACTGGAAGGGAAAGTCCCATGCCGGGTCATCTAGCAATGGCTCAAAGGCAAAGTCTGGTTTTGATGTTTCTCCCGTCTCGAATCCCAAAGAAGCTGATTGATTCAACTACAATTAGAAGGGACACTAGAAACGAAGCTGCCCTAAATACTTGTAAGACATCAAGGATGGCAAAGTAAAGCCATCGTCTACAGGTATATACATTATCTCTAATAACTCATCATTTTATCATTCTTGGGTCCTAGATACAGGATGTGGTTTTCACATTTGTTCTGATCTATAAGGAGTAAAAGAAAGTAAGGAGATGGAGCATGAAAGGATGAACTTGATCATGGAACACAGGCGATCGTCACCTGTCACCAGGATTGGAGTTTATAGTCTTATGCTTAGCGATGATGTTAGATTAGATTTGATTGATTGTTGCTACTCGCCTGAAATGGCTCATAACATTATTTCATTTCACACATTGTTTAGACAAGGATATAGATATTCATTTGACAATGTAAATGGATCTATTTCGACTTATAAGAATGGTGTTTTTATATTTAATGCCTTACCTTGTGATGGTGTATATGAAAATGTGATGTGTGTAGACAACTTAGGTAATAGTGTATTTCAAATAGATTCGTCTAACGGTGTAGACAAAGCATGCTTCTGGCACTGTCTTCTTGGACACATTAACAAGAAACGCATTGCCCAACTCCAAAAGGATGGAGTGCTGGAATCATTTGACCTAAGGCCAGATGATGAATGCGAATCTTGTCTTTTGCTAAAGATGACTAAATCACCTTTCACAGGATATTATGAAAGAGGTGAAGGTCTGTTGGATCTGGTGTACACTGATGTGTGTGGACCCTTCAGATCAACCATGAGGCATGCAAATCGATTTTATGTGACTTTTACTGATGATTATAGAAGATATGGCTATATCTACTTAATCAAGCATAAGTCAGAAACCTTTGAAAAGTTCAAAGAGTTTAAACATGAAGTCGAGAATCAATTAGGCAAAAAGATAAAGATGCTCAGATCCGATAGAGGCGGTGAGTATCTTAGTATCGAGTTCCTAGACTATCTTAAGGAATGTGGAATAGTTTCACAGTTGACCCATCCCAGGACACCACAATTGAACGGTGTTACTGAGAGGCGTAACCGAACCTTGTTGGACATGGTTCGTTCCATGATGAGTCGAGTTTTTCTTCCTATTCACTTTTGGGGGTATGCCTTAGAGACAGCCGCCTACATCCTCAATCTCGTCCCTACTAAAAAGGTTGCCAAAACTCCTCACGAGATGTGGACACGAAAGGTTCCCTTGTTAGGACACATCAAGGTCTGGGGTTGTGAAGTCTTCGTGAGACAAGAGACTCATGAAAAACTCGAGGCCAGAAGTGAGAAATGTTTTTTCATTGGTTACCCAAAGCAGTCCTTTGGATATTTGTTCTACAGACCTAGCGAGGACGTGGTCTTTGTAGCACGAAGAGGAGTCTTTCGAGAGAGGGAGCTCATATTCAAAGAGGACAGTAGGAGTACCATTGACCTTGAAGAAATTCAGGAGTCCACCAATGAAGTAACCTTAGATAATACTAGCACTCAACTTGAGGAAGTAGTTCCTGTTGAACCAGTAAACAGTTCATTACCTCACAGACGCCCCAATAGAGTCAGCACGCCACCTGAGTTTTATAGATTCCATATTATTACAGATGGTGACACATTCGTCAGTGATAGAACCCTGGTGAATCTGGATGAGCCAGCTCACTATAGGGAAGCAATGGCAGGCGCTGAGGCTGCAAAATGGAAAGAGGCAATGGACAGCGAGATCAAGTCGAAAGACGGTTGGGTGCAAATGGATCTTCAAGAAGAAGACAATGCACCAGTTCGAAAGACGGTTGGGTGCAAACGGATCTTCAAGAAGAAGACCGGCATGGATGGAAAGGTACACACGTACAAGGCTCGACTGGTTGCGAAAGGTTTCACTCAAACCCCTATGGTTGACTTTGACGAAACCTTCTCACTAGTGGCCAAGATAAAATCCATTAGGGTAATGCTTGCCATAGCTGCATTTCATGACTATGAAATTTGGCAGATGGATGTCAAAACTGCTTTCCTTAACGGGAAGTTGGCTGAGGATGTTTACATGAATTAGCCAGAGGGTTTTGAAGATGCAAAGTTTCCTAATAGGGTGTGTAAGCTTGACCTAGAAAAGATCTATGTTTTCTTACTTTGAACATGTAATTAAATCCTAAAGGCCAAACAAAAATAACTAGAAGAATAAATCAGAAAACTAACCTTTAGTTTTAATCTTGAAGCTAAGCAGCACAAGTGTCCTGCCTCAAATGAGATCACACCCAGGGAGCCAGAGGAAGGTCACGAAAATTCCAGATAGAATAATAGAATGAGCACCTGATAATGAGGCCTAGGGTTCCCTATTTATAGGGAAACAAGAAACCCTAGCCGTCAGCCATTTTCCGGATTATACGTACGCGCGCCGCGGCCAGATCGTTTGCGCGCCGCGCGCCGCAATTCAACAATTGAATTTGTACGAATATGTACGCGCGTCGTGACCTTTACATTGGCGCGCCGCGCGCCGCAATTCAACTATTGAATTCGTACAAATATGTACGCGCGTCGCGGCCTTTACATTGGCGCGCCGCGCGCCGCAATTCAACTATTGAATTTGTACGACTTTAATCCTTGACTTCCTGATTAATCTAATTAATGCCACAGGAATTAATCCAATTAATTCCTGATTAATTATTAATCAATCAATATAGTTTCTAATTAATATATTATCACTTTAATATATTAACAAACCATATCTTTTATTTCTATTGATTTATTAATCCCATAATAAACCAACATTTCTCTCTACCGAACTTTCTACCAAACCTCCAGCTATGAGGGCAACCCAAATGGACTTTGCTTATATTAATTAGGCAAATACAAATTATTAGTCATGGCTTAGACACCTAATCCAACATTAGCCAGAGGGTTTTGAAGATGCAAAGTTTCCTAATAGGGTGTGTAAGCTTGATAAATCAATCTACGAATTGAAACAAGCTTCTCGCAGCTGGAATCTTTGCTTCCGTGAAAAAGTCTAAAACTTTGGGTTCTCAAGGAGCGAAGATGAGTCCTGTGTGTATACCAAAGCTAGTGTGAGTATAGTCACTTTTCTGGTGTTGTATGTCGATGGCATATTGCTTATGAGAAACAACATTCTGACCTTGCAAGAAGTGAAATCTTGGCTCGGGAAGTGTTTCGCCATGAAAGATCATGGACATGTGCAAAAAAAAAAACTTTGCACATGTGCAAACTTTTTTATACGTACACTTTTTTTGAAATTTTTTTTACAGAACGCCTTAAATATATGTTAGAAAGACATCCATAAAAAAAACTTGAAAAAAATGTACGTATAAAAAACTTTGCACATGTGCAAAGTTTTTTTTTTGCACATGTACAAAGTTTTTCAAAAAAAAAAAGTCGTTTTTTCGGAAAATGTTTTCAGCGACCCGACCCCATTTTGAGCGTCTAAGAGGCCTAAACCATCACAACACCATCTCGATAACATTGCACACAATCGCATTCCCTCACACGCTTGTAAGATGCTTCCCAGCTCCTTGGTCTCCCACCCTCTTTAAAGCAATCCTCTTCGTCCCCCCACCCTCTTTAGAACAACCATCTCCCCTTTTTCTCTCTCTAAACAGATTCGACGCTACCGTGGCCGGCCACTACTATCGTCACCTACACACAACCGACCATATCCTCCACCATGCTATGTTACTGCCGCTCCCCAGCAAAAACCCCAAACCCTAACCCGTCTATGGACTTTTGAACACTAATCCATTAGCGCACATATCACCTCTTTCTCTCTCTAACCACCATCGGTGCTACCATGGTCGGCCACTGACACCATCACTTGCGCACTATTGCCAGACGCACTCTTTCTCCCCCTGTCGATCAAACCACAAGAACGTTGAATCTCTTTCTCTAAATCGCCAATTCTTCTCACTGAAACACTAACAACTGCTATCTATGCAGATATCGCCAATCTTCTTGTTGGCCATCAACTTGAAAATAGAGTGATATTGATCTAATATTTAGGTTTTACTTTATCATCTTCTGGTACGCTTTATTTTGGTTTTGTATTGCTATTTATCAATCTTAATATTGGTGTTTAGGTATCAATTCATCACAGGTTTGTAGTTTATGGTATTGTAGCCTATTTTGTAGTTTTCAGTTTGAACATAACTTCAGTTATCTTTCTGATCCATATAGGTCATACAAAATATTCAACATTCACAAGAAAAGCTACATGTGTATAAACAAAAATCTAATGGCTTGAGATGGTTGAAGTATAATTTGAGATTTATTCAATGTCGATTGCATGCGGTCTGTTTTTGTTTTTATCTCAAATTAACCTTTACCTGTTTTTGTTTATCATTACAGTGGCCAGGGTTGGTACCCTGAATTTTGGGTTTTTGATCAATCACTAAGTAACAAACTTTTTGCTTTTGGAGGCCGCCCAAGTCGACTTCCATTACCTTTGAAACTACTCCTATCTATGAAGAAGGCAATGCGAAATGGTTCACATCTCCTTCTGGATCTATTTGTATTTTATTTTTTAGGAATGACTATTAATTTGTTATCATTTAATTACTTTCTGCATTTTTAAAACTTAGAGCTGTTGTTTTCTTCCAATGTTATATACAAAAAGATGGGTTTAGGTTCTGTACCTGTTTAGAGAACACGCACCCCAAGTGTTTGTGGAAATGTCTCGAGCTTCACTACCCTCACCTCTCAACTTAAAAACTTCTAGCTTGTGGATACATCCGTAGGCTCCATCACCGCACCAAGATCTATGTACAACTCACTGAAAACTACATTTTCTGTTATTAAATTAAATTTTCTTGAATTATGTGTGCTTTTAGATCAATTTTCTCTAATATCTGTTCAATTCGTAAATTATTTCCTTCATCAATTTTGCTCTAAAACTAACTCTTCGAGATAAATAATGATTATGCTTGATGTTCCTTACACATGTATTTGCAGGGGAAGAGTTGATTGTCATGTGATAGGAATTTATAGGTAATTATAAATGTTTACTAATGGAAGCTTATTGCTTTTGATAAATTTCATTCATTTCCTTTAGTTTTTTGTCTACTTTTTAGGACGTGCGGTGAGAGAAATGAGTTAAGGGGTGATGGTAGCAACATTTTACTTACATGGGATCCTCCTTAAGGTGATGGCTTACAAACACAAATGTTTTTTGATCATATTATCTTTTTTCTTTTTTTTTTTCAATCTAGCATTTGAGGTTTCCCCTATTTTATCATATTTTCTGTTGATTTCCCCTGCAAAGTGTGTTTGTGTATGGTTGTGTGATGATTTTCCCTGCAATAAAGTTGTGTAGATAAATACATGAAGTAGTGTTTTTATGTCAATTTACAAGTCCATATGTGACTCATTATGTCAGAATTATAAATGTATGCTTTCTTTCTAAATTAATTTTTCCTTTTGAAATTGTGTAGTTATCTCACTTATACTCGGAAGTTTTTTCATTTCAGGGCACAAACCTAGACAGCTATGCCAAAGTTTGGCACCTGGTCGTAGAGGTTTCCTTTAGTCTTAATTTAATGGGTTTTTTTAAATCTTGCTATGCACTCCTTTAAAAGTTCTTCCTGTCGGTGTTGTTTTTTTTCCAAGTTTTAAGGCTTTGAAATCGAGTGTTGCTTCTAATGAGTCTAATCGTATAAGTGTTGTTGCTACAATACTTTTAGATTTTCTTTTTGCTATTAATGGTACAAGCATTATTGTTGTTGGTACAATCAGGAGAGGACTTCAACCACGCATTGATATATTGTTTTTTTGTTTCTTTATAGCATTGTACTTCCTACTTTCTTTTGTTTTAAAATTTATAGCATGGTGCAAATAAACAAATCAAAGGATGGAAATATGTACATATGGTCTTTTATCTTTTTGTTGGATTTGGTGAATGCAGAATTTGAATGAAGATTATGGATTTGAATCTAATTGGATTAGGGGACAGGTGAATGTAGAAAGATAGTGAATGTAGAAAGATATTAGATGGGTTCGAGTGCTATTTGCAAAATATTATAGTGTTAAAAGAAAACATGGCGTGATCTTTCAAGGAGAATGGTTGAATGTAGTCTTTTGTTTATGAAGTTGTATAAAAATCCAAGTTTTCCGGATTTTTAAATTTTGAAAGCTTTAAAATTTTTGAAACTTAGATCTCGCCCAAGTTTTTCGGATTTTCAAAATTTGAAAACTTTGAAATTTTTGAAACTTAGTTCTCGCCCAAGATTTTCGGATTTTCAAAATTTGAAAACTTTGAATATTTTTAAACTTAGCTCCCGCCAAGTTTTCCGGATTATCAAAATTTGAAAACTTTGAAAATTTCGATACTTAGTTCCCGCCTAAGTTTTTCGGATTTTCAAAAGTTGAAAACTTTGAAAATTTTGAAATTTAGCTTCCGCCCAAGTTTTCCGGAGTTTTTTTTTTCAAATTTTGAAAACTTTGAAATTTTTGAAACTTAGATCCCGCCAAGTTTTTTGGATTTTTAAAATTTGAAAACTATGAAGTATTTCAAACTTAGCTTCCCGCCTAAGCTTTTCGGATTTTCAAAATTTGAAAACTTTGAAACTTTTGAAACTTAGTTTCCGCCCAACTTTTTTGGATTTTTAAAATTTTGAAAACTTTGAAAATTTTGAAACTTAGCTCCCGTCTATGTTTCGGATTTTCAAAATTTGAAAAACTTTGAAATATTTCAAAATTAGATCCCGCCAAACTTTCCGGATTTTCAAAATTTGAAAACTTTGAAATTTTTGAAACTTAGTTCCCGCCAAAGTTTTCCAGATTTTTAAATTTTGAAAACTTTGAAAATTTTGACACTTAGCTCCCGCCCAAGTTTTTCGGATTTTTAAAAGTTGAAAGCTTTAAAATTTTTTAAACTTACCTCCCGCCAAGTTTTTCGGATTGAAAACTTTATAATTCATGAACTTTAATACAAATAATTGGCTTCTTTTTGTAACTTAATGTTTACGATTTTATCAAATCGTTTTATTAAACATCAATTATAGTACAAGTTCGCCAATGTATAAAGAAAATTCTTGAATTTGTATCATATGTACATGTATTTACCGTTGCCACATCACAAGTGTAAACAAAATTGTATCTATCATTCATTTATTGTATTTTGCAGGTATATTAGAGTTGATTGCTTAATTTGGCTGCTTTTGATATTCTCTGAAAAATCCTTTCTAACAAATGTAACCTTTGCAGTTTTTCAATATTTGTATTTCAGAAATTTGAGGCTTGATTTGGTGGTCCGATCAAATGTACAGTGCTATTGTTGGTTCACCCTTGAAATACATTGTGATTGTTCACTGTTGTCAATAACATTGTACTTTGAAGTACAATGCTATAGTGCAAGAAATAGTAAATGTGTGTATGGATGTGCAAGTGTGTGTGTGAGAGAGAGAGGATATACTGCGAAATTAATAGCTTGGGTGCTGCAGGGGTCAAACAGGATATATTGTGAAATCTAACCTCATTTTAGTTTTGGTTTTTTCTGTAATACTCAATTGGGCCAAAGAGGATATACTGTGAATCTAACCTCATTTCTCAGCATCCCACTTAATTACATCTTCGGATTTGTGTGTTGGAACTTCAAATTGAGTAATATGATGTCAATGAGTTGGGATTATAATGGGATTAAAGGTAGTTAATTGCATAAATTTTTCATTTTTGTATATCCTTTCAAGAACTCTTAATGTTCATCTTTGTTTTTTGAATTTTACCGATTTGGCCAGGTTTCCTTCAACAGAAGCACATATATGAGCTTTTTATTGAGTAATACGATGTCATGGGTTAGTTTTGCAATATTTCTAATGCATTCAATAGTCATCTCTTCGTTCAGGTTGTTGTTGTCTCAACAGGGGGTTGAGAATAACTTCATTTCAGTTAAATTATCCCATATGTCCCTCTTGAATTCAAATGTTTCTATTATTTATGTTGTTTGACAGTGGACTTGCTGTTTTCCCTTCAAACAGTTTGAACTTTCACACAAAGAAAGAATTTTCATACTTCCTTAAACCCCCACCCCTAGTGGCAAATCTGAAACCCAAAACCTAACTCGTAGTCGCCGAAACGAAACAATATGCTACCGCTGCATTGCGCGGGTACGCAGCTAGTATATATATATAGATATATAAATAAATAAATAAATAAATATATATATATATATATATATATATATATATATATATATATATATATATATATATATATATATATATATATATATGTAAAACAAAAATTTAAAAACCATTGTTTTAATATAAACCATTAGAAATAATATTTTCATTTATCGAAACACCTTACATGAAGATTATGGATAAAGGTGAAATCATGAAACAGAAGATAAATTATCAATGGATTCTTATTTCTTAATATATATATATATATATATATATATATATATATATATATATATATATATATATATATATATATATATATATATATATATATATATATATATATATATATATATATATATATAACATCAACTAGAATAGTAAACAAGACACCTTAAAAGAATTCGTATGAAAAGTGTTTTTCATACTTATAATCAAAATGTACAATGAAGTTTGTGTAAGACATACGACTTGAAGGTTTACTTAATACATATTTGTAGAACATCCTAAAGGATCTTTAGGTTATCTGTTGGGCCATATTTTAGTTGGTTTAAGCTTTGCATTTAAAAGGGTTTGAAACGAAACTATTAGGCTTTATGGGTTTTTTCGGTTGGGACCGGAAAACCATTGGTTGTTCGGTAATTATAACCGAAAAACCAGAGGTTTTTCGGTGGGTTTCGTGGTTGTTCGGTTGGGCCTTGCTGTCATTTGGGCTTAGGTTTAGGCATTAGTATAAATAGAGTTTTATGTGTCATTTGTAAGGGTTGGTCGAATTGGGAGCTTTAGAGTGTTAGGGAGAATTTGTTCATTCGACCTCCAAGAACCTTATGTACCAGTCTTTTGATTAATCAAAGAGTGCATTGAAGGTTTGTAGTATCCGTTCTTCTTTGTTTCGATTCATACTCGTTTGGATTCCGCACTCTCGAGTGTGTTTGATTGATACCAAGTAGATCCAGTGGTTTATTGGGACTTACAAGTGGTATCAGAGTCTTAAAAATCCCATTTTTGGGTGTTTTGGTATCAATTTTTCGAAACATTTGCTTGGATATGGACGATTTTGAGCGTTTTTGGACCGATTTGATCGATTTTGGGTGTTTTTGTTTGAAGTGTTCTTCGTGTTCTTGGCGATCTTCAAGCGAAAATCATCAAAAACGGAGTTCTTGATCTTCAAAACTCGTTTTTCTGTCAAAATTGGCGTTTTTAGATCTGATTGGGTTGTTCGGCCACGCTCCAAAGGTTGTTCGGCGGCGGCGCTGTAGCGGCTAGGGTTTTGGAGTTGTTCGGTCCAAATTTGTGTTGTTCGGTTGGCCCATTTGAAGGTTGTTCGGTGCTTTAGGGTTTCTAGTTACTCGCACAGTTACTCGGTTCCTTTATTTGTTCGGTGGTTTGTTCGGTGTGTATTGCTCGGATAGTTGTTCGCCTGGTTGATCGGTTGCTTATTGTTCGGTTAAGGTTCTTCGGTCCAGGTTCTTCGGTCCTGCTACAGTGAAATTTTTTTTTCAAATGGACTGGGTTAAATTTTGGTTTTTCGCTATAAATTTTTGGGGGTCTTTCGATCTATATTTTGGCATTTGAAGGCTTTCTCGGTCCTCTATAACCTCTAAAATGGCATCAAAAGACGCTTCAGAAGCTGTTTGTTCTTCACAATCGTGTGTTGATATTATTATCAAACTTCGTGAACACAACGACAATCTTGTTAGTGAAATATTTGAACTCGAAAATCTCTACTCTGGCCTTATAAAGAAAATAAAACTTCTACAAGAAAAACTGGAAGCTAAAACAAATGATTTCAAAATATTACACGACGACTATAGTAAAAAAAACTATCTTCTCAAATTAGCTAACGAAGACATTGTCAAACTAACTGTCAAGCGTGACTCTTTGAAAGCCAAAGCTCAAGATAAGGAGTTCGTTTTCAAAAAATTCGAATGGTCAAGCACGATGGTTAAGTCAATGATAGAGTCTCAACTTAAATGGGATGAAAATCAGGGTCTTGGGTACAAAAGTGTTCCACCCCCATTCAATTATAATTGTACCCCACCCCTCGATTTATACGATGTTTTCATCCCTGAAAAGTCCAGTCTGGCTGAGAAGGGTGTGCTAGAAAGTTCTGATGAATTTGTTGAGTGTGCAGGAACTAAAAACTCTTCAGATACTACATCTGCTGACTGTTCAACAAGAAATGATGATGCTGCTAAAAGCTCAAATGATCGTGCCCCTAGAAAAGTAAAGCCACAAAAGTTTGTGAAAGAAGGGGAAGTTCCTTTTGGACAAAGACCGTTTTCCACTAAATGTGATTGTGCTTGCAATTATGGCAACTCCTTGAAGAATTCAAAAGGACAAGGACCAAGTCATAATATCATCTACTTGAAAAGACAAACATGCTTCAACTGTGGGATTGCAGGTCACATCGCCAGGAATTGTCCTTATCGCCCATACATCCCCCTCTATGCACAACACTGGCAGAACGTGCCAAAAGGGATTCTTGCAAAAGAAAACCCTCAAGGTCACGATCAAGAGATGGTGATTGGAATGAAGCCAAGGCCAAGAAGCAAACCCCCAAGGACAACAAGACCGATTCGAGAAATGACTCTGCCAATTCGAAATCGGTAAGGTCGAGCTCATCTCAAGGGTCGTTCTTGACTCCACACTGGCAACATAAGCACAAGTCAAGGGGGAGTACTGCTTCAAACTCAAGTGCTGACACACCCATCTGGTCAAACAACAAAAGACCAAAACCAAACTAGATGGGTACCAAAGGGCCAACATTCCAACTCATTTCATAATTCTGTTAACGCTTCATTGTTATCTGATAAGCAGGATATGTCATGGGAGCGTGTGAAGTGTGTGGATAACAACGGTCAACCCAGCTTCCGAATGGGAGTGGGTTCCTAAGACCAATTGATCCCGCACGTGTGCAGGAGCAGCTATGGAGGAATATCATCAGATCTTGGTCCGTTGATAGTAGTTGTTCTAGGCACATGATTGGAGGCAACTCTCAGTTGCACAACATTCTAATCATTACTGTAGAGACTGTGTCCGTTGCGGGAAGGGGAGTAAGGAATGATCACGTGGGGTTCGTAACTAACGACGTGTTGAAAATTGAAAAGGTAACTTCGTCCTAAACTGATTTGATTCGTCTTGATGACTAATAGTTCAATTTTGTATATTTTCCTTTTGTTTTCAATTAAGTTTGTGCATTTTTGTTCATTCTCCTCCATGCACAAATTTAGGGGAGAATTAAAAAAACAAAATTCAAAAATACAAAAGTATGTCTTTTTACGTCTTTACTTTTCAGAAAACTTAAAAAATGTTTTTCCTTTATGTCTTTTGTTAAAATTACCTTTATGTCTTTTGTTAAAATTACAAAACTTAAAAAAAAATACAAAAATATTTTTTATAATTTTCATATCTTTCCTTTCAATTTATTTTACAAGTGGTATCAGAAAATTATAGGTAACTACAATTGGTATCAAGAAAATCAAAAAAAAAATTACAAAACTTAAAAATACAAAAAGATTTTAATTTTTTTTTAATATAATTTTCATATCTTTCCTTAAAATTTAAAAATCCAAAAACATTTTACATACCGACGACGCACCGAGTTTATACCACTCACTGCTGAGGTAATTTTTTTAAGTGTTTGTGATCCTCATTGATACACCTCAATAAGTTTAAAGCACTGACAACCGCTTCTTAACCAATCTAAAAGTTCTTCTTGTGTAACACCAACTTCTAGACGCTTTGAGAGAAACCACTCAAAGTCGAGAGTTAAAATTCTGTGCCGACGGTTAGATTGCACACCGTAATCTATCATGCGCACCAATCTATTCTTAACCACCTTAATATTTCTGATACAAGAGATAGAATATTCATTACTCTGAACCAAGTAGTGATGATATCTCGAAATTCTATGCTAATGATCTCTGCTACAACACAAGTAGTAGATGTAAGACATCAATAACCGTTCTTACCTATAAAGCTTCTAATTCAAGAGTTGGATGACTCAGTGTAATAAACCATGCACTAATGACAATTCAAAAGTCTAGCTGATGGGTATGTCTAGTAACCAAGACATATTACACGCTCGTACCACTCTTGACCCAATTCTTCTAATACAGATGTTCGTGACTCAATGTGATATTACCTCGCATTGATGAAACATCGAATCTCTGGGTCAGTGATCTTTGTTATTTACCACAATAGCTGTGAGACCCCAACAACTTCACCAGATTCAAATTTGGCACTAGGATGGTACACTCCGTAGAGTTTGGATACCATTGAACGTCTCGCCAAGAGCCAAGTTGACTTGTCAACTTGAAAACTGCATTGAGATCTTTGATCAAGGATATGCAGGGGCCAAAATCAAAACGGCCACGAGTAGTTCTTCGATACTCAAATAATCGAAGTGAGTTCCCCCGGGTTGACACAGATACTGCGAGAAGTCTCGTCCTGAGCCAAGGATGGGTCCTTGAACAAATGTGGCAAGAGTTTGTAACTCCATGAACCATAGGATTTTTAGTCATCGTTACACACTGGTTATAGTCGAAGACAATCCAGTGAAGTATTTCAAGTGATGGAGCCAGAAGTGAAGTTTGAAGTTTTCAACATAATCATTTCAACCCCAGAGAAAGGTGAAGCATAATTCCATACGACAAGCTGTGTTGAATTCCTCCTCAATCAATTCGTTTCTATATTTGCACCTTCAAGTGATCAAGAAGAAGACGTGAAGAGTCAGACTCCAGTCAAAATAAAAGTCAAATCAAAACCTGGATGTGCTGATTCAAGACCTAAGCAAGAAGTCTGTACCCAAATGTGCGTTCAAAGTCAGACCTGAAGACAGTCCGATACCGAAGACAATGTTGTTACTGCAATGTGCTGAATTCTATCAACATTCACTCCTATCACCTGCTAAGAGGAAGGTTTTCCTGCTAAGGAGGAGATTGTCAAATTGAGGGGGGAATTGTTGAAAAGTTTTACAGTATTCAAACGAAGGCCTAGAACAAAGATGAAGTTAAATGAAAGCATTAAACCAAGGGGGAGATTGTTGGGCTATATTATAGTTGGTTGAAGCTTTGCATTTAAAAGGGTTTAAAACGAAAATATTAGGCTTTATGCGTTTTTCAGTTGGGACCGAAAAACCATTGGTTGTTCGGTAATTATGACCGAAAAACCAGAGGTTTTTCGGTGGGCTTCATGGTTGTTCGGCTGGGCCTTGCTGTCGTTTGGGCTTAGGTTTAGGCATTAGTATAAATAGAGTTTTATGTGTCATTTATAAAGGTTGGTCGAATTGGGAGCTTTAGAGTGTTAGGGAGAATTTGTTCATTCGACCTCCAAGAACCTTATGTACCAGTCTTTTGATTAATCAAAGAGTGCATTGAAGGTTTATAGTATCCGTTCTTGTTTGTTTCGATTCATACTCGTTTGGATTCCGCACTCTCAAGTGTGCTTGATTGATACCAAGTAGATCCAGTGGTACTGTTGGATTAGGTGTCTAAGCCATGAGTAATAATTTGTATTTACCTAATTGATAGTAGCAAAGTCCATTTGGGTTGCCCTCATGGCTAGAGGTTTAGCAGAAAATCCAGGAGAGAGAAAGATTGATTTATTATATGATTAACAAATCAATAGAAATAAAATAAATAGTTTATTAATATATTATGGTGATAATATATTAATTAGAAACTATATTAATTAATTTGAAATTAATCTGGAATTAATTGGAATTAATTTGGTGATTAATTTGATTAATTAAAGGTGCAGGGGCTGAATTGTAATTATTCAATAGTTGAGTAAGTTACAATTATAGTAGTTTAAGTGAACAACGAAATTATGGAGGGATTATCCATAATTTCGATTATTATATGTTAGGATAAATATATTTGAATTGATAGATAAAGGTTTATCTTATTTGAATTCAAAAATGTTTATCTCTAAAGGCTTATCTGGTGGCCACTTGGAAACTATAAATAGAGACCCCCTAGGCACCACAAAAGCCATGACTTTTTCCACTATTCCCTCTCTCTGGAACTTTCGAAAACCCTAGTTTTGGGTGTGACTTTATTTGAGTCAAGGCACTTGCGTTGCTTAGCTTGCAAGAAACAACTAAAAGGTTAGTTTTTCTGATTTTATTCTTTTAGTTATTTTCTTGTGGCCTTTAGGAATTTATTATATGTTCAATTAGAAGAAAACATAGATCCAATCTAGGTTACATGTGAACTTAGGATTTTAGTTCGTAGATTTGCATAAAACCTTTCAGTGGTATCAGAGTTTTTGGCTGTTTTCTTGTTGAATAGGTATAATAGTTTTCCTAAATTTTAGGGTTTAATGCTTATAAACCCTAATATTATTGAAATCGATTTAGGGTTAGGGTTTTGAAAACCCTAGCCCCTCCCCCTTATGATTTTCGAAAATATGCTAGGGTTTTAGAAGGTTTTCTATTTTTGGTAACTTTGATTATTTAATAATTGGATAACCTTAAACCCATTATTTGATTTTCGATAATTAGGTGGTTTAAGATAGGTTTAAATTAATTTGATTAATTTGTGATACTTATCTTCATTTAATTAATTTAATTAATTGTTTAAAAGATAATTAAAGGTTTAATTTAATTTTTAATTTAATAGTTTAAATTCTCGAAAAATTAAAAGATAAACCATATATATTTTAAAAGTTTAAAATACCTAGATTTAATTAATTTAATTAATTGTTTATTTAAAGGATAAATTAAATCTTTTAAAGGTTTAATTTAATTTTAAATTTAATAGTTTAAATTCCAAAAACATTTTAAAAGGTTTAAAATTCTTCTTATATATATTATAATTAAAAGTTAATATTATATGTATAAGATTAAATGGTTAGTCAAATCAAGAGTAGGCCTCATTCATGAAGCTGGTCTATAAAGAGGGTATAATGAGACTGCCTATAAAATAGCGGTCTAATGGGTGTCCACTCTCTCCCACCGCTCTCCTGACCTGTGGAGGGTCGTTAGCCGAACGGGTTTGATAGGACCGCCTAATCTTATTAAAAGTATAATGATATTATTCAAAGTACTGGAACAACTTAATAAAACCCAAATCTAGTTACTTTAGGATAAATGTGAATTGGTGCTAATCCATAAAATTGCGCATTGCACTTTATGAAATATTGGTGGAGCATGTGTGGTTTACCAGCACACCAATAGGGGTTCATAAAGAGTTGCAATGGGTTTCCCGGGTATTATCATTGTTGATGGAGCGTGTGTGGTTTACCGGTACATCAATTAGAGATGATAATTAACCTGAGAGTACCAAGCTAATTTGCATGGTTATTCACATCCAGTTTGTGATCATCGGCATCCCAGTCACAAACAGTAGAGCACATCCGAGATTAAACATGCCATTGAAAAGTTCAATGAATCTCAACAGATCTAGGAATTTCATAAGATGAAATTGTAAGTGTTTATCTACCTTAATAACCATTATGTTGTGATTACGACATCCCTCGTCACACCATAGTTGGGGTATTTTGGATCCTAGCCCTATAAAATAACATATTGGGTAATTATTTAAAAGGGTCAATTAAACTAGTAAATTATGTTTCTTTTATAGATGTCAAGTGTCAATTCTCCTCCTTCTCCTCCTTCACCCATTTCTGAGAGTCTCAGAAAGCACCTGTTCAATATGGTAAGGCTGACTGGCCTTGGCTATGTGATATGGCTTTGCAATTAGAGAATGATTCTTTGTTTTGCTGGCAAACCATATATGACTGAGTGTCCGCTCCTTGTTCTACCAAAGAATGGCATCGCACAGTAGCTTGTGATGAGCATGACCCCTTGACTATTAAGTCAAAGGAAGTTCGTTGCCTCATGCTATTTATCATTTACCCCAAGTTCCGCAGGGATTTAGAATTCCTGGGGTCAGATAAGTTAGCACAGCTGGTTGAGGAAAGGTTCCGAGAACTGGTTGAAAAAGGAACGAACTAGGATATTCAAAGAGCTTGAAGTTGCAAGCTAGAAGGAAGTAGCACCAGTTTGCATGTTCTCATGATTGAGGGATACATGGGCAAACTGTATAAAATTAGGTCACCCTTTTTGATCGGGAGTTAAGCATTAGCTCGACTCGCTGATCTGTTCATCCAGATGAACAGAAAGGGTAACCAAATTAAGACAATCATGGAAATGCATTCAATGTCGACTCTGTATGAGTCGTTCATGGAGAAGCATAGTTCCATTGATTCAGCTGCTTCATGATTGAGCCCAGTATTAAGGCGCATCAAGAAATGATCCAGATCGTCTGGACCGATTATTCGATGTATCAATCTGGGAATCCACAAGGTGGGACACAGTCACAGAAAGATTGGAAGATGCTCCAAATCTTTTGAAAGCTCAGGTATATCTAAAAACCTCAAAACTACTGTTCCATGATTTCTTGATACATAATGTGATAGTCACATTTTGGTTTGTATGCAGGGAATCAATAAGGCACGAGACTCTGGCGCATAGGAGCACATTTGGATTGGATCTGCAGCTCGTGCAGTTTTGAAGTTTAGATAGATATTAAAATATTGTTATTAGCCTTTAGATGCGTTTTGACATTGTCTATCATATATTACATTATTCAAGGATTTCTGTTTTAATAAAATTGTCAATTTTCATTTAACACCTGTTGTCTGTAATGTCCTTGAAATGTTATATGAATGTGTTGAATGTATGATTAGTAATAACTTGAATGTTGATGCATCCAAAATGTTTGGATTCAAGAATTGTGTCATTTATGATGGTTAATTTAAATGTCATAAGAATCAATTCAACCAAAGGTCTAGTTGGACAGAACTTGGAATCATTTGACTTAAAGTCTCTTGATGAATTGAGTTCTTAATGTGTCAAGAAATGAATCAACCAAAGGTCCAGTTGGACAGGACTTTGGAATCATCTGATTTGGAGTCAGATGATGATTAAGTTCTTTATAAAGCACATGTGTCAAGAAATGAATCACCCAAAGATCCAGAGGATATGATTTTGGAATCAGTTGACTTAGAGTCAACTGACGATTGCAAGTCTTGAACAAAGTCAACAAAGTCATAAGTTTACATAGATATGTAAAAGACGTTGAGATTAAGAGCAACAGACACACCTGTTGTTGTGTATTTGCTCGAATCTTGATATAAAACACAATTGTTTGTACTTCACGATATTTATCATTCGGTATGACGAATATGACTTCGCTTATCGGGATAAGCTATTGAATTGAAACCTTGAACAGTTCAAGGACTTCAAAGGAAGTACAAGTTCCACAGATCCTGAGCGATAACATAAAAATGTTTTACAGTTCATTCTCTTCCAAGAACATTAATAGTTATAATGTGTCTTAGGGAAGATAATAGAGCATTGGTCGAAACAGTTCGATCCTCGATGTATGAGATACATTGTCAATTAGTTTCCAATAAGATGAATACTATACCAGTCAGTCCATATAAACCATATTCCGACCACATCATAAAATAAGTAGGTCTTGCAGACACTGTCTGAAATGTAAAGCTGGGATTATCCCACTTATACATAGAAAATCCAGGGTCTTGTAGTTTTCATCCGAACCTCATGACTAGCTTGAACATGATCAGCATTGTCGTTTCATTGGCTATCCCTCTGTAACTATAAAGAAGAAGAGCTCTTTTAGAAAGAACTCATGTTCTAAGGAAACAGTGGGGGTTGGGACAATTCTGAATGAGTTCAGGATTAGCCAAGTGAAAGACCCTTTAGTCATCACTAGGCTTGGAGCAGAAATCAGATTTTTGTTTTGCAACTGACATAATCTCCTCTTGACCAGTAGTATTGATCACCATCATAAGTAGTTATATGATCAGGGTGACATACCGATTGGTGGTAAAACACTATAGTTGGTACGGACCTACAATCCGACTACTTGGAAGCATTGGTGAGCCCAGTTGCTGCCAAACAAGAGAACCTTAGGGCGAGACACTGTCTATGTGAAAATTTGATTGATTTTACACTAGTCTAAAAACCAGTGGGAGTAACTGAATCATCAAAAGAAAGAAACATGGACAGATACATACCTTCAGAACATCTGGTTGAGTGAGACGATACTCAGAGTCAAGTAATTGATTCCGGGAGAAGCACTATCAATAGAGGATGAAATCCGAAAGGATACTGTATGGCACATTGTGAATCGTTAGTGGAGCGCGTATGGATAACCGGCACACTAATAGGGACTCACAAAGAGTGTCCTAGTACAAAGGTAAATAAGCCCGGGATTTCCCCACGGGCATCTCGCAAGAAAGGATAATCAAATTCTAAAAAATATGCCAAAGGATTGGATTTTGAGAAAGGGCTGAAAGATTTCCATTAAAATGTAAGAAAGGTTTGGATTCTTAAAATGTGCCATAAGTCCTGGATTTTGTGAATAGTCTATAACCGTGTCAAAGCCAGTGGGAGTCGCCGTTATCTACTATCTCCATATGTGGGTTACATACTGTTTCTAGGAAACGTCTCCTTTCATTACAAAGTGTAATGACTTGGTGTTAAGAGATGGATCGCTATGAAAGACTTAATAGAGATACGCCATACTCAGGTGGTTGTAAACGTTTATGGGATAGATCGAAACTCTGCCAAGATGATCTTGATGAGATTCAAGATGCATAGCCACAGGAAAGGGTTTTCCTATCATTGCAAAGTGTGATGACTTGGCATGAAAGAAATTAAGATGAAATCGCCAGCATAGACCTAACCATTGTAAGCATGATCTTGATAAGATTCAAGATGCATGAGAAGAGTCTCCGAAAGGAAATAGTTTTTCGAAAATCATGACACAAGGATTATAAATAATCTTTGAATCCTGAAAGGATTTGGAATAAGATTGGATCATGTTCCACAAGTCTTCTGGATCGATCATAATGTCATGAACATATCTTGATGACTTAATGCTTAGGGCATAGTAAGTTGGATTCAAGACATTGTCTTGCTGGGAATACTGGATGGATTGTTTGAACTCAAGTGAGAATTCATTGGGAAATGATTGGGGTGAAAGTGATAGTGTTAATTTGAATTTTTTTTCAAAGTGGTAATTATTAACGTCAGGACATGATGTTAAATTACTTCATGGTTAAAGAATGTCGTTGGTATTCTGATGGAGCACATGTGGTTCACCGGCACATTATAGCACCTCGAAATAGTCTTAGGGTGCAGTCAAGTAGACTAAAGACCCCAGAACCATAGAAAGTCACAGTACACATTACCAGAATGGAGTTAGGAGAGAAATTGACAGGATAACATATTAAGATGTTATTGGATGAGCATCCGATTGGATCATCTGCAATAAAGTGTATAAGTACAAGATACTTTGGATACATAGAAAGAGTGTAAGGTTCATAAAGACATAGCTATAAAATTAGAATTGAAAGTTTAAAAGAAATCTTGAAACCGATAATAGTTTATGACAAGATCCGACTTGGTGATTACCTTGTGGAGACTTGGTAATAAGCAGGAGTAGCTGCCAGTCAGATCTTTATGTTTCGCTTTCGCATGTGTTACTTCCCAAATAATTTAATTATTCAGAAAGGTACACAGTCGTTCATACTTTGGGAAGTAAGTATTGAATCAAGACTGTCATGAAATGGTTTGTAGACTGTCTAAGGAGTTAGACATAGCAATAGGATTGCTACAACATTCATGAGTACTTTGAAATAGAGATTTGAGTATTGGATAAACCCACGCTCAATAGATTGCTTCATGGATTACATCACAAGCAATGTTGAGACGATAATATCTTATGATCTTGAAGTAGAGAGATATGAATTATAATTTACAAGGAAGTTGTTCATTGATAATACGAAACCGCATCGGTAACTCGATGTTATAAAACGTACTGTTATGAATAATTTGACTTGTAAAAGATATAAACATATGAGTCGAAGCTTATTCATTCCTTGACCCTGATGGGAAACAGATATCTGTAGGCCTCTCGATGATTTTGAAGTTGACTAAAGTGCTGGTCAGCCTGGATTAAATTGATGTGTTCAATTAGAAGTTCTAAAGTCATAAGCAGAATCGAAAATCGGGAAACAGAGTATCGGACAGAGATTGATCTCAATCCATGTCTCGTGTTTGAAAATATCTTGTTGGACGAAGGATCATATGATCACTTATCTATGGACAGAACTGACTAGGTCAGAGTTCGGCAGCAGTTTCTAGGAAGCTACAGTTTGCTGATTAATTAGAGGTTAAATTAGTAATTATAGTCATAGACTTATCCAAGTGGGAGACTGTTGGATTAGGTGTCTAAGCCATGACTAATAATTTGTATTTACTTAATTGATAGTAGCAAAGTCCATTTGGGTTGCCCTCATGGCTAGAGGTTTAGCAGAAAATCCAGGAGAGAGAAAGATTGATTTATTATATGATTAATAAATCAATAGAAATAAAATAAATAGTTTATTAATATATTATGGTGATAATATATTAATTAGAAACTATATTAATTAATTAGAAATTAATCTGGAATTAATTGGAATTAATTTGGTGATTAATTTGATTAATTAAAGGTGCAGGGGCTGAATTGTAATTATTCAATAGTTGAGTAACTGACAATTATTGTAGTTTAAGTGGCCAACGAAATTATGGAGGGATTATCCATAATTTCGATTATTATATGTTAGGATAAATATATTTGAATTGATAGATAAATGTTTATCTTATTTGAATTCAAAAATGTTTATCTCTAAAGGCTTATCTTGTGGCCACTTGGAAACTATAAATAGAGACCCCTAGGAACCATAAAAGCCATGACTTTTTCCACTATTCCCTCTCTCTGGAACTTTCGAAAACCCTAGTTTTGGGTGTGACTTCATTTGAGGCAAGGCACTTGCGTTGCTTAGCTTGCAAGAAACAACTAAAATGTTAGTTTTTCTGATTTTATTCTTTTAGTTATTTTCTTGTGGCTTTTAGGAATTTATTATATGTTCAATTAGAAGAAAATATAGATCCAATCTAGGTTGCATGTGAACTTAGGATTTTAGTTCGTATATTTGCATAAAACTTTTCATTATTGGGACTTACATTATCGATTCTACAATCCCACAAACAATTAAAGATTTATTATCGAGATAAGCTATAACAATGTTTTTAATGGTCAAGGCTAGTAGAAGCTTTGTGAAAATTAAAAAGTTGAAGAACCACAAAACCCGATGCATAAAAGGATGAAACAAGTTCTCAACAAAATATTGTTGAACCTAAACATTTGAGGGTGATCAAAACTTGGTAACACACAAGATACAATGTCAGATTCTGAATACGGCTAATGATTTTTAATACTATAAGAAAGCTGCATCCATAGTTTGATAAAATGCTTAATGAAGCACAAAGTGTTTGAAAAAGTGGAAAACCATTGAGAAATATATTTATCTCATGACCAATGAGGAATGGTACCTAAAGTTCCAATGAGATGCTCAATTACCATTATCCTATGTCAGACTTTAAATCCGAGAAAGTGCTGTAGAATCATAAAAAATAATTTGGAATCCATTCATAGATTAAGAAAGTATCTCAAAATTATATGCTACTGAATTCATCAAAAGCAAAGATAAGTTGTATTCATATATAAGTTAGTGGGAGGGTAGTAATATTCCTAATCTTGTATGTGCAAGACATATTGACATTTAAGAATGTATGACGCAAGGCTTTGAAAATATTTCTATATGAGAAATTTAAGAGAAATTACTCATTAAGATCTATGTGATTGATCAGATTTGACGTATAGTCAAAGGTGCATATGATAGTAAGATGTTGAAGGAGTCAAGATAGAGGATTATAAGAACAAGTTTCTTGCAAAATGATATGAGATCATTTAAGCATGTATTAATCTCCCAACTCAGGTTAAAGACTACACGGATCTTGAATCCATCATACATGACAAGATATTCACAACAATGAATATGTCATCAAGAACATGACCTAATGAGGATATCAATGAGACACCAAAGGAAGGTCATAAGTTGACTAGAAAAACATTTTAAGGTATTTACAAAGAACTTAAACGAATTGTTACTTTAGTTTAGGAACTAAAATAAGATCATAGTATAAAGAATTATATTGATTGTAATTTCTATTATCGAGAAAATACGCGACTAGAAAAACTAAGATTTCTCCATCATGAATGAAAGGAGAGTTTTAGTGGAAGAGATACAGCTGAAATAGGATTGCATAATTTCTACAAAATAGAGAATACATTGTCGCTTCGGAAGCTAGAAGGACAAAATGCTTGGATGAAAGAGTTCATTCATAAAACTAGGTTGATCATACTATTTACAATAACCTAGCGGTCCTTTTTGACAAAAGAGTCATCTTTAACCAGGTTTAAGATTCTAGGTCATCAAGGAACACCAAAGCATTTATCACACGAAACAATAGAGTTAAGTAAGAGATAAGCAGTATTCGCAAAGTTCAGACAGATAAATGGTAAACTTGTTCACGAAGCATCTCTAGAATGCTAAAGGTGAAGAGTCAGGCTTGAGCAATAGAACCTTCATCATTCTAGTGATTGGTTATTATTTCGGGGTCAATATTTTAATATTTGGAACGATAAGCAACAGTTGTAGTATATAACTTGGATATATAGGATATGATCTATAAGTTATTAATTGTTGTGTTCTACATTAAAATGTTAGTCCATGAATAATTTAACAATTATTCTAAATGTCCATAGTCAATCATAATTGTGGACCAATTATAAAGTAAGCCAACTTCATATGTACTTATAGGAAGATAAGTATTGGACGTGACCCGCCTCCAGATTACTTCATGGATCCTTGTCATAAGTAAATCATGAAAAAGGTTTTACCTTTGTATCCTTAGACCCGAGATACATATTAGGGACTCAAAATTATAGAAAATACTGAATTTTGATATGTGTAACATTGTTCCGAGAATAAGCAGTTATAAGGGCCATGTTAGGTACTAGTATAAACAATACGAGAGATGTATGTAGTCGAGATGGGATTTGTTCCTCCTATGTGTTGATAGTTGACAACACCTAGTGATATCAAGCATTTTACGCATTGTTGAGCCCTGTTCTTGATGAAATTATATCAGATATGTCTGGGTATTCTCACTTTTCGTGCCAGGACTTGTTTGGAGAAAAAGAATGGAAAAAGGGACTAAAAGCATGCAAAAGGAAGAAGTTTGGAAAAGAATGAAAAATCAAGGAAACTCGTACGCGCGCCGCGGATCTATGATACGTGCGACGCGGGCTTAAGGCGGTGTAACACATTCAAATGCCGAAGAAACGGGAAAAGATTAGTACGCGCGCCGCGGATTCTTCATCTGCGCGGTGCGGCTGCAGGAAATTTGCAAATATAAATAGATGCAATTTCAGCCAAAAACCCTAGCAAAGACCGGGTGTAAAATCGACCTTGAAGCTCTTTGACTCCAAGAATTCGTTCCAGCAACTTCTCAATTGGTATTTTCATGTTTTGGATTTTTATTTCATTTAGTTAGATATTTGTAAGCTTTAGTTTGTATCTTTGGGAGTGACAACCATTGATACCAAGCTTAGGTTTATGTTTTAGTGGTGTTTGGATACTGTTTTGAATGTTTTGAATTCAGTTTGGGTTAATGAAAGCATTTGGTTACAATTAATCTTGGTTTATGAGTATTTTGGTGTTTTGGATGTGTGTTTGTGTTTGGATTATTTCAATTGTGTTTGGATATTCCATTGGCCTTGTTTGGAACTGTTTTCCTTTGCTGAAATCAGTAGCCAATTAGGGTAGATTTGGGCAGTGGACTTTAGCTAGTAACTGTTCAGTCAGAACCTTAGTTATTAGTTAGGTTATGCCTTGTTTGGTTTGGATGCCTTTGTTTGCTTCTGATTCAGAGATGCATTTCTGATTTCAGAAAGTGACTAGGTTAGGATGAGTTGAGCTTAGCTTATGCTTGGCTGGACTTTGTTTGGTTATTATTTTTGGATACTTGAGCATTTAGAAACTAGATCCTCCGACTGTAGCGTGACACTACTAGTTGGTAATCTGTCATTTAGTCTAACCACGAAGCTCCTGCGGATCGACCCTGACTACCACTGTACTAGTGTGTGTTAGGTTTTTCTTTATTTTTGACCGCACGATGACCTAGGCGTGTCAAATTTTGGCGCCGTTGCCGGGGAGCTGTGAGCTTAGATTAAGTGATTAGTAGGAACTTGTTTCTTGTTTTTTTTTTTTTTTTTTTTTTTGAAAATTTCATTTGGTTAGTTTTGTTTTTTGTGGGCGTGTTGCACTAGTGTATGCGTACCCGCAGGGGTAAGCAATTATCCCCATTGCATTTTGATTCTGAGATTAAGCATACTGCGCGCAAAATCCGTGCCCGTAGGCGTTTAAATATCATGAATTTTAGTCAGGTTAGTAGTAGTCCAGTAAGTGTTGCCCAGGAACCATCAGGTGAGGCAACAGGGGTGTTTTCTATTCCCCCACTGTCAGAGTTTCAGTTCGGGAGCTCGAGTGCTTCTGGTGGTGCAGTTTTAGTCCCTGCACCAATACCATCATGCACTCCACCATCTGTCCCACCATTTACACCCGCTTCATAACCACAATCTACCAATCCATTTACCTCTGCAATGTCTTGGGGAGAGCCGACCCGTGATGGCACCCTAGTTTCTCGACAGCAGACACCAACCTCTCAACCACAACACGTTCCTTTTAAATCTCAACCCACATTCCAACCTACACAACCGATACACTATCGACAACCTCCTCAGCCACAATAACATTATCTAGAGACACAGGAGGGATATGACGAGGAAGACGAGGGATGGGTGCCACCAGCACCACAACCACAGTGGAACCGAGGTCGGGGACCTCCCAGAAGAGCACCACATTATCAACAGCCACAAGGTCAGCGGGAATATAACGATCATCTTTGTGGTAATCCCACTCAACCTTTACATTTCGCACAACCGAGACGGCAATCGGTTGCATCACATTTCCAACCTCGGGAATATGATGATTCATCGCCATTTTATATTCCTGAAAACATTGATTCTCAAGTAGAAATAAGACCTCAGTTATTAGGAATATTGCCAGAGTTTAGAGGGTATAAGCAAGACGATCCTTATAATCATCTATATGAGTTTTTAGCAATTGCTAATGCTAATAACCCTAGGAACACCAATAGAAACATTTTTAGACTTAGACTGTTTCCATTCACTCTTAAGGATAAGGCCAAATATTGGTTTACATCTTTGCCATCGAACAGCATTACCACATGGGATCAGCTTAAGGCAAAGTTCCTTCAGGAATTTTATCCAGCAAGTAAGACAACTGAAATCAGAAGGATCATTCAGGACTTCCAGCAAAAGCCATGAGAGGCTTTCCACGAAGCCTTTGATAGGTTGAAAGAGTTGTTACGATCCTGCCCGCATCACGAAATTCCCAAGTGGCAGCTAGTTAAGTTATTCTTCGAAGGAGTCAGTGAGACGCATCAGGCCACGATAAATGCCTCATCAAGTGGGACATTTATGTGGCAGGACCCAGAGGAAGCTTGGCAGTTCTTGGAACAATTGAGCAATGGTTCCAAGGCAAACTTTTCTACCAGGAAGACTGTAGGTACGGCAGCAGCAGTGGGAACCGACGCTGACTGGAAGAAGGAAGTGAAGAAAGAAATTAGTGAACTGAATAAGAAGTTTGACAGGCTCATGTCAACATTACAGAATGGACCACAGAATCCATCAGAAGGAGGTCAAGGAGGACCTAAGACTCAAGAGGTGAATCAAATTTATGGCCAGGGTCAAGGCCAGCATAATAATGGACGACCCTACAGGCCATACAATCAAGGACAGCAGCAGAATTTTAGGCAGAACAATTACCAGAGTCAATCGACCAATCAGCCTAAAACACATCAGCCTGCAAATAACAACAACCACAATGGAAATACAAATGGAAATAGTAGCAATAACAACAGGGGGCCCAATAATGTTACCAACATTGCCCCGGGAACTCAAGAAGAGATGTTTGCTAAGATGTACGATATGGCCACTACTACGCAACAACAATCTCAAGCAAATACAAAAGCCATTACAAACATGGAACAACAAATTGGACAAATGGTTGCGGATCAGCAAAAGAGAGACAGTGGAAAATTACCAAGTGCTACAGAGGTCAACCCTACTCATAATCAGCGACCAGGAAAAGAGCAAGTTAAACTGTCGAATCTGGATGGCAAAAAGTCGCTTTGGAAGACTTGTTTGAAGTAGGAGGAGAAGTGAAACTGGGGGAAGAAGAGAAAGTTCTAGGAAGTGAGGAAGGTAAGGAAGAAGGAATTCCTGTTGAGAAGGAAACTCAACCAGAAATAGACAAAGAAGAGGAGCACTCGACGATAACGGGAATCAAGCAGAAAAAGAAGAATAGGAAAGGGAAGAAGAAGCAGGAAGCACCCAAATCAATGGGGCCTTTAATGAACCAACCCCTGTGGGATGAGCTTAAGGATGCCCCTGAAGATACCAGAATTCTGCAACAAATGTGTGAACAAAACGGGAAGAGTAAAGCACCCACACCAAAAACTGTGAGGTTGACTGTGAAAGCAAGTGAGGCGTTATTGGGAACACTGCTAAAAAAGGAAAAGGACCCTGGATCACCATTGATCACTACTACTGTAGGAGATGTGGTCATTCGGAACACCTTGTTAGATTTGGGAGCAGGTGTCAATATCCTGCCAGGATACCTGTACGATAAGTACAAAAATGAAGAAATAGAGCCAGCAGAAGTTGTATTACAGCTGGCTGATCAATCAATAAAGGTATCTCGGGGAAGACTGACGAATGTCATAGTCAAAGTTGGGGACTTTTTCTATCCCGTGGATTTTCTGGTTATGGAATATGAAAGCCTGGACGATGCACCTGCACTCATCTTAGGACGCCCATTCTTAGCTACTGCTGGTTCGGTGATTGATTGCAAGACAGGAGACATGGACATTTTCTTTGAGACAAGGAAAAGAAGATTGAACATGTTTGGAAATCCTGTATCATTACCTTCAGAAGAAAATGGCAAACAAGTGGACAGGAGGATATTAATGGAGCCTGGGATCAAGAGCAAAGAAAAAATTTGGACACGTATAGGAGAAGGAGGAAAAGAAGAGATTTTGAAAGAAACCAAGGACCACCCGTTGTCCACTATCGATAAGGAGCAGCTGCTAGACATGATAGAGATGATGGAAGCAAGACACCAGCAGTATGAAAAGGAATCAAGAGAACGAGAGGCAAAAGTTTTTAACCTCCTGGAATCTCAGTAACAGTGGATTAGCGGTGTGAGCGATCGAATGACTCAACTCACATCTCTCATGTCAATGATGGCCAACAACTTCATGCCAGGATTCAAGCAGATGTCATCAAGGGTTCCAGAAGAAGAAGATTCGGCATAAAAATAGTACGTCTGGCTGAAGACGTTAAACTTAGCGCTTGTTGGGAGGCAACCCATCGTGTCATAAGTTAGGATCCATGTTTCTTTGAATTAAGTATGAAAATACATCAATCTTTTTGCAGGTATTAGTGGTCTAAAATAAGTGTGGGGTCGTGTGAGAAGTTTTGAAATTTTTGAAGACCGCGCCGCGGGTTTTTGAATTACGCGACACGGGGTTGTAAACCAACCCGATGCGCAGGGGTTGATTTGGTGACACGCGCAACGCGCAAAGCGTAAATCCGTGACGCATGAATTGATCAGTCGGTTTCCTCGCTATATTAAGGTAAGCCGCGACTCAACCCAACCCCACACGACTCGGAGCTCTGATCGACAAATTTCTCTCGTACTTTTTCTTGCTCATTTTGTTTCTACTACCAAGGTACACTATTCTAACTATCTATTAGTTGTTAAAACTAGTAATTAGGTGGTTAATTTTAGTGATTTGCCCAAAATAGTTCAAAACTTAGGATCGCCAATGCTAACTCATAGGGTGTTTGTTTTGCCAAATAGGGACACTAGATGAGTTAGTCGGCACTTAAGCTACCTTGTGGTATGATTAGATCGAGTTTTAGCAGGTTAAATTGCGAGTTTGATTCGGGGTTTTGCAAACAGCCGCTCGCCGCGACGCGCCTTGCTCTTGGGCTGCGCCGCGGTGCAGCAGGGAAGAAAAGGACTAATTTTGCAAAAAACAAATTTGGCTATGTATCTTTTTGCAGATGATGTTCAGATTAGAGCACGCTTTCCTCTAGTTCCCCGAGGGACTGGCTAGCTCCAGGGAGTACATTTCGCGGAGGGACGCGTTGACTAGTCGTCGGGTTCTCGAGGCGACGGTCATTGACAGGGATATACTGAGGGATGTAGGACTATGGGGTGCGATCAAGCCATTCTTACATCGCACCTGGACTCACGAGGATGCTTCATTTACTTGCCGTGGCTGGGATAGGATCATGGCCACGGACGAGGACGTGGTCTACACCGAGCTACTGTTGGAGTTTCTCTCCATGATCCATTTCGCTCCTCGGGCATCGGACCCACGATCCAGGATCATCCGATTTCGACTGGGAGGTGCACAAAGGGAGTGCAACCTCCGGGAGTTTGGGAGGAGAGTTGGGCTATACACTCCAGCGGACCTCCAGCATCGCCATTTCACATAGTTCTTCGGGGCGTGCATCCAGGGGCAGCCGGAGAGGTCCGGCAACATGGAGATTTGGACACCACTGTGCAACGTTATGTACGAGGCGGGGACCTCGAGGGAGAGCCACCTCCATGACCCACTTCACCGCCTCATGCACCGTATCGTCTCCACCTCCATCATGCAGCGGGAGGGGGGCGAGAAGGTGTTTGGGGAGGACTTGACATTCCTCTGGGATCACCTCGACCCGTCCCGATTCCTCCATCTCCCATTTGCCCTCGGAGTTGCCCTCTCCACTCACTCGACGGGAGCCTCCACTAGCAGTCCATTGGCCCGGGGGTATTTCATTACCCGCTTGGCCCGTTCCTATGGGATCCTTACTGCCTCCGTGGCAGCTTCTTTGACCGCGCTGCGTCCATCTTGCACGACAGCACGCACTTTGGAGAGGATGCGGCTCATTGAGCAGCAGCGCCCAGGGCAGTTCATTCGAGCACCTATAGAGCCTCCCCAGGCACCCCAGCCCGCATATGCCCAGCCAGGCAGGAGACGACAGAGGCGGGAGGTACCCGCCGAGCCAGCACCTCAGCCACAGCTATCCGAGGTCATGGCAGCCATTCAGGACCTCAGTCAGAGGATGTCTGCCCGGGAGGCACATGATCGCTGGATGGCGGAGACGCAGAGGATGATCATGCTGCGGATGCATTTTGATGACATTCCACCTCACCCCTCTGGCGATGATGGGGCAAGTCCATCCGGGACCCACCATGGTGATGATTGATGTACCTTTTCTTTCTTTTTATTTTTTGGGATATATGTACAAAACTTATGACACCTCTATCTGTATATTTTGTTCATATTTTATTTTGTTATGTTTGCTTTTTAATTTGTTTGTTGAGTTATGCATGATATATCAAATGGGAAGGAGTTGTCTCAGATAAATGTGGGGTCACCGTGCCCCCTCCACTTGTCTTGACCACCAGCGTGTTCACTGTAGCGCTACAACTCCGGAATACGAAATCAAGGATCCGTTTGTTCATAATTGAGCACCAAGCAATCTATTGTCCAAAAGGGGTAACTCTTTCTCCCTTGTTTTGAAATAATTTTTGTACAACGGGGACGTTGTACGGTTTTAAGTGTGGGGTGTGGACGGTCGAAAGAGATTTTTTTTGAAATTTTTGCAGAAATTATCAATTTTTCAATTTTTAGCAATATTTTTCAAAATTTTTAATAAGTTGCACTTTTGAATTGAATGGTTTGTGATTGTGATAGTACTATTATTTTTCAATAAATACTGTTTATTTATGATCATGCTATTACTTAATCAAATAAGTTGAGTTTTACGAGTTTAGAAGATTGAGTTGTTTTAGGATTGGAGTTTAGGAAGGAAAAGTCAATCTGTGGCCTTTGTTGTTCGAGCCGGTAAGTCTAAAATGGGTGGGACTTATGCACCTTACCACCTAAGATCGTCTGGTCTGGGATGGTATTTCTGAAAGCTCGCTACACGAACAACATTGAAAGTCATGGACAATTCCTTAATGGCCTTTAGAATCTGAATGAGTACGTACACTTCATTGTGGACAGAAAATTTGTAATCAAGGGTTCTCTAGAAAGCCATGAATTCCGGAGAACAATTCAATTATGTTTTCGCGAACAATCCACTCTAACTCAAAGAGCAATAAACTTTGAAACTGAACATAGTCAAAAAATTATTTGATTCCTTATTATAATTTGTTAAAAACTCTCTTGCTTGGGGACAAGCAAGGCACAAGTGTGGGGTGTTTGACAACGCCTAGTGATATCAAGCATTTTAGGCGTTGTTGAGCCCTGTTATTGATGAAATTATATCCGATATGTCTGGGTATTCTCACTTTTCGTGCCAGGACTTGTTTGGAGAAAAAGAATGGAAACAGGGACTAAAAGCGTGCAAAAGGAAGAAGTTTGGAAAAGAATGAAAAATCAAGGAAACTCGTACGCGTGCTGCGGATCTATGATACGCGCGACGCGGGCTTAAGGCGGTGTAACACATTCAAATGCCGAAGAAAGGGGAAAAGATTAGTACGCGCACCGCGGATTCTTCATCTGCGCGGTGCGGCTGCGGGAAATTTGCAAATATAAATAGATGCAATTTCAGCCGAAAACCCTAGCAAAGACCGGGTGTAAAATCGACCTTGAAGCTCTTTGACTCCAAGAATTCGTTCCAGCAACTTCTCAATTGGTTTTTTCATGTTTTGGATTTTTATTACATTTAGTTAGATATTTGTAAGCTTTAGTTTGTATCTTTGGGAGTGACAACCATTGATACCAAGCTTAGGTTTATGTTTTAGTGGTGTTTGGATACTGTTTTGAATGTTTTGAATTCAGTTTGGGTTAATGAAAGCATTTGGTTACAATTAATCTTGGTTTATGAGTATTTTGGTGTTTTGGATGTGTGTTTGTGTTTGGATTATTTGAATTGTGTTTGGATATTGCTTTGGCCTTGTTTGGAACTGTTTTCCTTTGCTGAAATCAGTAGCCAATTAGGGTAGATTTGGGCAGTGGACTTTAGCTAGTAACTGTTCAGTCAGAACCTTAGTTATTAGTTAGGTTATGCCTTGTTTGGTTTGGATGCCTTTGTTTGCTTCTGATTCAGAGATGCACTTCTGATTTCAGAAAGTGACTAGGTTAGGTTGAGTCGAGCTTAGCTTATGCTTGGCTGGACTTTGTTTGGTTATTATTTTTGGATAGTTGAGCATTTAGAAACTAGATCCTCCGACTATAGCATGACACTACTAGTTGGTAATCTGTCATTTAGTCTAACCACGAAGCTCCTGCGGATCGACCCTGACTACCACTGTACTAGTGGGTGTTAGGTTTTTCTTTATTTTTGACCGCACGATGACCTAGGCGTGTCAATAGTTAGACGTCTAAGACCTGATTAAGTTGAATACAAATGAGAATGATTGAGATCCTTGTTTCATGTTCATCACAATGTCTATAACAAAAGGTAATCGATAAATTTAATCTTATACACCAATTGTAGTTTTGGAGCCATAGGAATTGGGTGTTGGTGAATAGTGTATACTTTGTATGTTATCGGAGGCAATTTGTTAGACGTTCATCACTATTGGTATCAATATACAATGACCAAGTGGGAGATTCTTGGTACCACGTGTTCAAGAATCATTTTAGAATGGTATTGCCAATATACATATGATCCTAAAGGTCACACCAATAACAAGTCATGGTATCCTAATGAACATTTTATGTGAAATTTGTTTCATATTAAAATGATTATAATACTCGTGTTTATGATTTTATGTGATAAAATTTAAGTTTGTATGATTATGAGTTAATTTAGAGACTATATATATATATATTGAAGGCAAATATTTATATCATTTAAGGAGTTAAATGATATTAATAAGTTTATTTAAATGTTAATTAAACACACACACACATACACATACACACACAAACACACACACACACACACACACACACACACATATATATATATATATATATATATATATATATATATATATATATGTGTGTGTGTGTGTGTGTGTATAATATGATTAAAATAATGTTTTAATTATATTATTAAATATTAAGTAAAAAATATAAGAGAGTTTATATTTCATAAAAGGTTTTAGATGATTTTTATAAAATATTAAGTTATGACACATCACTTAAGTTGTGTAAGTGGTGTTTGTCTTATCAAGTGAGATTTGGTTTGAAAAGAGTGCAATCTTCCACCACCCTTTTCAACCAATGCTTGTGCACCTTTGGTGTAACCAAGGGTCCTTCACGTGTAGTATCAATACATGTGATGTGTTTGAAAAGTTTACAACTAGTTGTGAAGGGTCCCTTCTTTCTTTAACTCGTAATATCTCTCTATGTCTCTCTCTATTTCTTGTTTCTCATTGTAAAAGTTAGTTTTGGAAATTAGGGTTTGATGAACTCTCTTGAATATTAAACGTTAGTTTTCATCTTCAAGCTTAAGAGATTCAAATACTAACACAAGTAAGGTGTAGCAAACAGGGGTATCTTCCATGGTTGAAAGACTTGTTGGTGGATAACCATTAGAGAGGAGCTACTTTGGTCCTTCATGCACTTTATCAAAATTCAACTTGCTTGAATCTAAAGGACAAAAAAGTTTGTATCTCTTAACCCTATATGGTTGTAATTTTTGTAATTCTTTTCTTGTATGTAACAATCAGATTTTGGTATGGGAATAATTTTTTTCCATGTTTTGTTCAAAACCGATTTTTATGCTTCGACACTGATTTTGTAAACTTGTTTTTGACAATTTTATTTTGAACATGAGCACATGAGATTCCCAACACCATGTCTTATGAGAAAAAGTAAATAGTTCTATGTCTATCATATAGATATCTGAAGTAACCTCCCTGCCTTCTTCTTTTGGAACCCCGTAAGGTAGGTAGGAAAATTTCTCTTCCAATATCTCGCGATGCCACACTCGAAGTAGGCATATTCTTTTGCTACCTTCTCTTTCTTGTTTGGATCAGGGGCTTGGGCAACTTGCTTTCCCTTCCACTTGCGAAACTTTTCCTTTCCCTTGGCCTTAGAGTTCTTTGGTTTGGGTTTCTTGGCTACACCTTCCCGGATCATGAGAACATGAGGCACTTTCTTTGGAATGTTCTTTTTCTGCAGTTTGAAGCATCACATGCAACTTCGAGATGGTCTTTTTCTAACCATTCATGATATAGTTCATGACAAACGGATCAAATGACTTGGTCAAGGGGTTGAGGATCAAATCCGTAGCCAACTCATTTATGATGGCAACTCCAAGTCTAGCTAAATGATTAATGTGGCCCTTAATTTTGAGAACATAAGAGCCCACACTTTAGTCTTCTACCGATATCTTACATGCATGTAACGCTCCAACTGTTTTGAAGCGTTCGGTCCTTGCAAGTTTCTGGGGAATTTACTTTAGTTAAGTAATAATGGCATACGCTGAATGATGCTCTACATCCTTCTGAACGTCTGAGATCATTGTGGCAAGAATAAGGCATGATACTTTGATTCAATCATTAACATTTTTTAACCACGTACCATATGCATTTCTAGGAGTATGAGGAGGCTCATCGTGAAGAGGTTTGTTAAGAACATAGTCCCTCTTTTCATGATTGAGAACATAGTTCTTAAGGTTAACATGTTCTTCACAAGGACGAATCGAAGGGACAACTTGTTTGGGTTTGGTTAGTTGCGTTTGGTGCCATCTACAAAATTTAACAAAGTTCATTTGGTATTTTCAATATTTTTTTAATAATTAATACCCTTTCATGTTCCAAAATTTTAATTAGTTAAAATCTAGGATCCAAGTTGCAAAACAAATACACAGTTAAGTGTCCTTTATCCATTCAATTTAATTCAACAAGGTAGGTATCGTTTACGAGTTACATCCAAATGTAATTGCTAGTGGTATGAGATTTTTAACAATACTTGTTTGATTGGTATGTTTGATCCTATATATGCCCCGTGTCTCTAATGTGTAGGTGACTCTTATAAAAAACGATTCCTAATCAAGTCATCTAACTTGAAAAACCCGTGGAATCGGCCAATAAGTAGTTATAGGAATCGCAAAAACCACCTCGAAAATTGAAAGACAATATAAGTGGTTAGGTATCCTTAATCCCACAAGGACTATGCAAGTCACATGCGAGTGTCTTTCAAAAGCACGACATATACTCGCATTTTAAAAAAAGGATTTTTTATATGTTTTACAATTCTAGTTTCAAAATACATGGTACCTTTTATTTTGAAAACTCACAATTTTCATCATCAATTCTTGTAGTTTAAATAAAATCTCCATTTTTCAGCTAATTGTTTATGGTCAGTTTTAAAGTCATATCCTGTATTAAAGATTGATTTTGAGCACACAAGAACCAATTTTAGTCTTTAATAAAACACAATTTTATTAATTAGACTTGGAGTTTGGATGACTTTTTACTATCTCCATTTTAACTCATTTTAGTGTTCTTCAAAACTTTAGAGTTTTTAGAATAAAAGTCTTTTTATTATAAAAACCATTTTTACCGTTTTATGTTAAAATGTTATCTTTGAAAAACCAAACTCCATGATGATTATGTTCATATACTATCTAGCATACCAAAATCCTATCTGTCAACCACACAAAAATATCAACATACAATCATCAACAACATACAAACGTACATAAACCAAGCCATTAACTAGTGACAACTCTTGTGAGCCAAAAACAAGAATTATCAAGTCTATTTCTAATCGAAAAAAAAGACCAAATCTTCAAGTGATGTCTTCAAACTCCCACTTGCCAAAACAACCATTGTATGCAAGATCTTCAAAGTTCTATGATGTGTTGGAATAACCCACTAAAATGTGTGGTGGTAGTAACCACCACCAAAAGCCTTGAGCACCATGCCACACTCCAAAATGGCCATATCCTCATTCTTGTTACAGTTTTTACATAAAATAAACTAGTGTAACACTGATTTATTAATACAAAAAGTAACAAAATGAAAAAATACATATTTACTATTACATATCATACAAATACATAAATAAATATAATAACCATATTGCATTCCAACACACAAAAATATCACAAATGTCCAATGTCTTCTTCATGTTGATTTTTATAACTTTTAAGGTGAAGCAACGAAAGCAAAATAAAACATGAAAACATAATACAAGATTACACCTACCAAATGATTATTTGCATGTAAAGAAAGATTCAAATCAACCATGAGGAGTTTAAGGACAACAACCTTTGAATCCTTTGAGAAACTAAAAAAATGTAGGTTGATGAAGATAACAACTAGAAGGCAAACAAGAATCTCTCTGTAGAAAGTCCACCACAAGTAATCCAACACCAAGTAATCTAGTAGAATGTTGTAATAACACAATATCTTAAGATTAAATGACAAAGCAATTTTTACCTTTTAAGAGAGCAATGTGTATGTGTTTTTCTACAACTAATTATTAGAAAAATTTATGGTGTGTGTGTATGTTGAATCGGACAAGAAGGGAGGGAAGAGAAGAATAACTAGCTTCTCCTTTTATGCATGTACTTATTCAACCTCCAACATCAAATGATGAGATATGAGAATACATTAATTGGTGGAACAAAGAGACAAAAAAGCCTCACTGGACCCCTTAAGGGGGTGGGGATCAACCAAAGAGTCAGAGGGAGGAGAGAGTGTGTCCCTTACACTCTCTCTTATATTTCATAAACACATACTTTATGGTTTTAGAAAGTATAAAACCCATTTCCTTTATAAATAAGAATTTAACTTAAATAAATACATAAAATGTTTATATATATATATATATATATATATATATATATATATATATATATATATATATATATATATATATATATATATATATATATATATAATTTACCTTAACTTTTAAATTAAATAAAAGTTATACAAATTTATCATTTAACCTTTAAATCATATAAGTACTACACACATTTTAATTAATTCATACAATATGATTACTGATATATTTCTTATAAAATGCTCAAATTTGTGTCTTACATGATTGGTGTGAACCTATAGGATCATATTTACTGGAAATATCATTTTATGATCATTCTTAAACTAGAATAAACACAAATGATTGCTGATATATTTCTTATAAAATTTCATTAGCTAAAGACATCAATTTTGGATCAAAATCAATGCATTAATATGTAGAATTATGCTCCCTATAAAAATCTGCACAGACTTCTTGGCTCCAACAATATTCTTCTTTACATATATCTAAGAGCCTTACGAAATTATTTTTAGTTTGACCGCTAACACGAAAATAGTCAAAAGATCAATCAATAAGGATACATAAGAATTTCACACACGTAAAAAGAGAGACTAACTTTGTCAATGTAAGCCACACATACTAAGCATATTAAGGCATTGCTAATGTTCTAACGTAATGTTGGTTTATAAACATTGTTTACTAGAATTTGCAATTCGACGTATAAGAGTATATACTATGTGTTAAACATTAGTTAGTTATATACATAACTTAAGCATATGACTATTTATACATATGGAAGATCATATTTTTTTTATTATTATCTATTTCAATATCACTCACTTTCCAAGGATAAAGTTTGTGGCATAAGACCAAGTTCTCCATTCTTAATCTCCTTCACTTTAAAATCAGCGAAGATATGGAGTAGTCATTCATGGAAGGGGTGAGGTGAATTTTTTAATGCTACAACTATAAAAGCATATGTTAACATGTATTTATATGTAGTGGTGAGATTGCAGGGTGCAAAAAGAAGGCATACCAAAAAAATAGTTTAAGAATGTTATTGCTCTCCTCAGACCAACGCCTTTTTGATTACATGAAAGATGTGAAGGGGTAGGTTTAGCCTAAATGTTGCAAGCCATATGGTACTAGATGTATTGCAGGGGAACATGAAGATTATGAAATAGGATGAGACCTGTAAGTTTCTTGTCTGGTATACTGAATACAAGGAAAATAGATTATTTGCATATGTTTTCAGAACAATTGCATAATGTACAACGGTCTATTAACTTAACACTTTAAGATTAAGCCTCGACTATTAACTGAAAAATTAAAAACAAACAAACAAACAAACAAACAAATAAAGATTTGATACCACAGACTCGTGCATGTCCAGATTATTATTAGAATTTTCACATCATCGAAGTCCGCTTACTGTTTGGAATGGATATTTAACAGCAAAATCATACCAACGATTGATGCATTTCCCTAAATCGATCCTATTCTTTCAGTGAACACGTACCTTAGTGAAACCAAGAGAGAACAATCGGACCTACGGTTCCAATATCGTTGATTTTGTGAGGCAAGGAGTCATGTTCCCGTAAGTAGCCGACTTTGAAGGCTATGCGATTTGTGAACCATAGAACCCTAGCAGCTGTGGGTTGATTTTTTTGTCAACTGTGTATGCGTACATGTCAGGTGAAGCCAAGTAGGAAATACGAACCTATCGATTAGGAAAATATAAGACGAGGAAGAGATTTCTAGATGGTATACATAATTTTCAAAGTGTACTCCGTGTTTCTTTTGTTTTCGATTATGACATTAAAACATGGCACACATTTTTGTACGTTATCAGTAATATAAAAGAAGACACATGTATACTACATACAATTATGTGTGTCATAAATCTTTTAGATTCTAAAATAGATGACATTTTTCTAACATATATATTTTTGTATGTCATAATATTAACATGTGTTTGTGTAATTCAAATTTTTTGTTTGGTTACGTTTAGCGTGTTTGGCAAAACTAGCTGGTAGCGAGAAGCGGGTAGCGGATAGCAGGTAGCTGGTACCTGAAAGCTGGAAGCTGTGACTTTTAGTTTGTATAGGACTGTTCGGCAAAAGTAGCCGGAAGCTTTTAAAATATGTAAAATTACATAAAAGGACATATGCGTAATTATTTGTTATAGTTTTAAGGGTATTCTAGTAATTAATGATATAACTGATAGAACTTTTTGTTAACTCGCTAATGCAACTAGCTTTTAAAATAATAGCGTTTGGTTTAAAATAAAAGCTTCAAACTCGTGTCGCCGAACGAAGTTTTTGGTTGTTATTAGAGCTATTTCCTAAACGTTAGAAGCTAGAAGCTCTCAAACACTATCAAAAGCTCCGTACAAAAAACGTCGGTTATGTTACACATGTTACGACAGGTGCAGAATTTAAGATTTCCATAAAGTCAAATATGGGATACAAAAGTTTGGAGAAATTCGTTGGTAAAGTTAAAAGGATATTGAAACACGGACACAAGAGTCATTTTAATATCAACCATTCTTAAGAGCCCTGGTCCTCTATCCTTCTTCCCTAACGGAAAACGACTGCCAAGCAACCTGTGGTCGACCTGTTCATACATATCCTGCAAACGTTTACACGCACCCGCACCCGCACCCACACGTGTGTATCTCTCTCTCTCTCTCTCTCTCTCTCTATATATATATATATATATATATATATATATATATATATGTAAACCGCCTCACTCACGCCAGTATTTCTTTATCTCTCTCTCTCTCTCTCTCTCTCTGCAGATATCTTTGTGAAAAACATTAGGGTTTTAAAGCAAGAAATGATGGATATTGAAAGAGTGTGTTGTATGTGTGGCGATGTCGGCTTCCCCGACAAGATTTTCCGATGTATCAAGTGTCACCACCGCTTCCAACACTCGTATGTCTCCTGCATCACCCTTAACGCCTTCTTTCTCTCTCTCTCTCTCTCTCTCTCTCTCTCTCTCTCTATATATATATATATATATATATATATATATATATATATATATATATATATATATATATATATATATATATATATATATATATATATATATATATATATGTGTGTGTGTATGTGTGTGTGTTTGTGTTTGTGTTGTGTCTGTGTATCTTAGTGTGTCTTGTGTCTTCTTCTGTTACGCATACTTGGGCTAACGAGTAGGGTTTTTTATGCTTATCAAAACATCCAGTTCAACCAAATGTGTTGATCTCTATGTTAAAGAGGCACCACCTTCACCGCAACCGCCGGTGTCTACGCCACAACCTGTCGAAAGATAAATCATTAAATAGTTGTTACATGTGTATTATATAATTGTTTTTAATTTTTTTCATTGTTATTAAGATTCCTATTCTGGCTTTGGCTTTAGAAATGGGAATAATTAAAACGAATAAATCGTTTTTACTTCATCTTGACTTAATATTTGTGTGTGTGGTGTTTGTCAATCACAACTATGGAACTACGTTTTTTTTCTTCGTTATTAAGTCATGTTCTTTATTATAAACTACAGATGGAGTACTTTTAATTTCATTATCAATACATAACTTCGTATGAGTCAAGGAAATTAAATACTTATTGTTATTGATTTTGTTAATAATCTGACTTTTAGCTAGGTACGTTATCTTTTAAACGATGATCTATTAGTTAATACCTACGAATAAAAATGTTACCGAAAACATGGCAAATCAATGATAAAATCGAAATACATTTGCCTATTAATCAAAGAAAACTCTATATTATATTTATATAAAATATTATGACTTTTTACCCAGCAAAGTAGTACCTGGATGCTAAATAAAAATATGTTCAAACAATATATACGTATATGTTCAAACTATTATTTATTATAAGTTTGTTTATATAGTCAAAGCTTTAAAATTTAGGAAGGAGATATCATATTGTTGTTATCCATCCTTGTGTAAATACTTGAAGCTACTTTGTATGGCAAGCATTTATTTGTAATTATATGAGTTTTAGTTCTTTCCTTGATAAATTTATCGATGTGTTGCATGAAGGTATTGTAGCAACTACTATACTGAATCATCGGAGCCCACGGAACTCTGTGACTGGTGCCAAACTGACGAAGTCCAACCCTCCAAACACCGTGGTTCTTCCAAGAAACCGACCACAAAACTGGAAACTGGAATCAGCAACCGATCAGAACATCCAGGTGACAAAATCAAGCAACAAGATCGTGAAGAGGGTCACTCCGAGAAAGGAAAATCTCCCACCGGAGCTCCTTCTCCAAGAACTAGTACTCGCAGGTACAAGCTTCTCAAGGATGTGATGTGTTAATATAATTAAATGAATATAAATAATGCGAAAAAGAAAGTGGTGGGGGTGTCAGATGATCAAGAGGGCTTTGTTTTTATGCATAATAGTGATCCTTTGGAAAAAATATGCAAAAGTGTTCGTTGTTTGACTAGGGATATAGTCATGCTTTTATTTTGTGGTATATGGTCCTCCATGACTTCTTATATGATTGCTCTCTTTCAACCATATGGCGTGCATTGTTGGATTGTACAATATAACCTATCAACATCGATCTATGGTCTAAAACTGGCACCATAACCATGGATCAGTTGTACAATTTGACCTGTCGATATCTTGTTGACCAGTAAAAATATGTATGGGTTATTGGATTGTACAATATTCACCTGTAGGTATCGTTTTAACGTTTACAACAACATTGAATACGTTGTACGGTTTGACATGTCAACATCGTGATGCATCTTCAGATGTACAATATGATAAATATAAAAGCTATGACTCATGGATTGCTGACGAGTGTATTGATCGTGTATGTACTGTAGTGACATATAAGAACTACAGTGGGTTTTTCTAAGTTTGGAAGGCAATATCATAACAAACTAATCATGGGCTGGCAACAAGGACTACGATGAAGAAGAAGTAATCTAATGACAGGTTTGATACCAAACAAACCGATCACTCCAAACTTTTTTACATCGATGGGACATCAATACAAAAACAACTTAACATCATCAAAAAGACTGCCTTTAAGGCGCCTATCTCTCGAGAAACAACCCGATTGCCATACTACCGTGCATATATAGAATCGCATAGGTTTTTAACACCATATTTTTAATTTTGGCTAGTACCTGGCTTACTAGTCCCTTTTTCAATAAAATTCAGACGTTCAAAAAAATACCATATATAGACCAAAAGGTCGTCTTGACTATGTAAATATATGTGGAGCCCAAGAGTGTCTATTCAAAAGAGTCCTTGTGGAGAGAGGGGAAACTCCAATATCACTACTAGAAAACAGGGGGGTTAGCCACGAAAAATAGCCACGCAAATTTTGTGTGGCTAAATAGCCACGCAATTACCACGAATCAGTTACACCCCAATTTTAGACACGCACTTGTCACGGAACCACAACGCATCATAAATTCGTTTTAGTTGCGTGGCAAACTTAGCCACGCGATAGCCACACAGCCATTGAATGCGTGGTAAAAGAGTGGCTAAAATAGATATATGTAAAACTGTGTCTATAGCGTGGCAAACTTAGCCACGCGATAACCACGCAGTCACTGAATGCGTGGTAAAAGAGTGGCTAAAATAGATAAATGGAAAACTGTGTTTATTGCGTGGCTAAATAGCCACGCAAAGTTTGCGTGTCTAAATACGTTGGTGGCTATGGCGTGGTTAAATATTGTTGCTATTATTATTATTATTATTATTATTAGTCTCATTATTATTATTATTATTATTATTATTATTATTTTTTCGTTTTCGTTCAATACATTTTTTTTTTGGGTTCATTTTTTACACATCCTTATTATACTTTATTATCTTTATATTTCTCGGTTTATACGTGAATTCGAGTTACACACAAGCGTGTACACCTTCCAAACTCATTGTTCATTTCAAACGTTATCTTTTCACTTGTGATTTTAACACACCAACACATTGATACATATATATATATATATATATATATATATATATATATATATATATATATATATATATATATATATATATATATATATATATATATATATATATATATATATATTAGCCGTTAGCCACGCTTTAGCCACCAAATGCAATTAATTGATTTTCCCGCTCACGCATTAAGGTGTTGTAAAGTTTGCAATAAATAAAATATCCCTGGCCGTTGTTATTGCGTGGCTAAACAACAACGCATTAGCCACCGTTTTCGATTTAATGACTTTTCCGCATACGCATTAAGGTATTGTACATTGTGCATTAAAGAAAATACACACCAGGCCGTGGTAATTGCGTGGCTAAACAGCCACGCATCTACCACGCAACGTTTAAAATCGAAAAAAATGGGAGCCGGGATTCGAACCCTGGTCTCCTCTGTGGGGGGGAACATCAACTACCACTTCGGCTATAAGCCTCATCCGTTCAGTATTTCCCTTTCTTTCAATATAACCCTTTCGAAAAATTAATTATTGATGTTATTATTATTATTATTATTATTATTATTATTATTAGTCTCATTATTATTATTATTATTATTGTTAATATTATTAATATTATTATTTATTTCGTTTTCATTTTCGTATTATTTTTTCGTTTTCGTTCAATACATCTCTTTCGTATAATTAATTATTGGTATTATTGTTATTATTATTATTATTATTATTATTATTATTATTATTATTATTAGTCTCATATTTTTATTATTATTGTTAATTTTATGAATATTACGTGTGTGTGTGTGTGTCTATGAGTATGTATGTATGCACATCAATGTGTTGGTGTATTCAAATCACAAGTGCTTATACACCTTGAAAACATAACGTTTGAAATGAACAACGGGTTTGGAAGGTGTACACGCTTGTGTGTAAGTCGAATTTACGTATAAACGGAGAAATTTAAAGATAATAAAGTATAATAATGATGTACAAAAAATGAACCCAAAAAAATAATTTTTGGCCTTCAAAAAACAAAAAATACAAATACAGTCGTGGCTATTGCGTGGCTAATTTACCACGCAGTAACCACACACTCTCTGGTTGTGTGGTAAATGTGTGGTTAATTAGCCACGCAATATCCACGACTGCATTTGTATTTTTCGTTTTTTGAAGGGTAAACATTATTTTTTTGGGTTCATTTTTTACACATCCTTATTATACTTTATTATCTTTATATTTCTCGGTTTATACGTGAATTCGAGTTACACACAAGCGTGTACACCTTCCAAACACATTGTTCATTTCAAACGTTATCTTTTCACCTGTGATTTTAACACACCAACACATTGATACACATACAATCATGAGTATGAGTGTAAGTATGAGTGTATATGAGAACGAGTTTATATAAGTATGAGTGTGTGTGTCCATCAATGTATTGGTGTATTAAAACTACATACGTTTATACACATTGAAAGGAAAAAACTTGAAATGAGTAACGAGTTTGGAAGGTGTACACGCTTGTGTGTAACTCGAATTCACGTATAAACCGAGAAATATAAAGATAATAAAGTATAATAAGGATGTGTAAAAAATGAACACAAAAAAATAATGTTTACCCTTCAAAAAACGAAAAATACAAATGCAGTCGTGGATATTGCGTGGCTAATTAGCCACACATTTACCACACAACCAGACAGTGCGTGGCTACTGCGTGGTTAATTAGACACGCAATAACCACGACTGTATTTGTATTTATTGTTTTTTGAAGGCCAAAAATTATTTTTTTTGGTTCATTTTTTGTACATCCTTATTATACTTTATTATCTTTATATTTCTCCGTTTATACGTAAATTCGACTTACACAAGCGTGTACACCTTCCAAACCCGTTGTTCATTTCAAACGTTATCTTTTCAAGGTGTATAATAATTGTTTTCCATTTCTTTTCAAGGTGTTAAAATAATAATAATAATAATAATAATAATAATAATAATGAGATACTATAATAATTGTTTTCCATTTCTTTTATTTATATATATATATATATATATATATATATATATATATATATATATATATATATATATATATATATATATATATATATATATATATATATATATATATATATATATATATATATATATATATATTAGCCGTTAGCCACGCTTTAGCCACCAAATGCAATTAAATGATTTTCCCGCTCACGCATTAAGGTGTTGTAAAGTTTGCAATAAATAAAATATCGCTGGCCGTTGTTATTGCGTGGCTAAACAACAACGCATTAGCCACCGTTTTCGCTTTAATGACTATTCCGCATATGCAGTAAGTTATTGTACATTGTGCATTAAAGAAAATACCCCGGTCCGTGGAAATTGCGTGGCTAAACAGCCACACTTTAGCCACCGGGTACCATGACCAGCTCCAAGTCTTTACTCCATCCCGCGATCGACCAAATCATTCCAAACAAAAAAAAAAAAAAAACGAACGCTGGCTCTCTCGGTCTCTCCTGTCGTCGCTGCCCTCCGACGGACGATTCTCCTCCACCGAAGCTTCATCGCCGGCCGAAGGTAACCACCGCCGGTTGCTTCTTGTTCCTTTGCTCCTGTTTTGCTCGAGCCAATTTTTTCTCCGCCCGACTCCAGCCACACTGTTTTGCTCGAGCCAAGTTTTTCTCCGCCCGACTCCCACCGCCGATCGGCGGTGTAATTCGGAGGTAACCACCGCCGGTTGCTTCTTGTTCACTTCCCCCATCTCCTTTTCCTCAAGAGAGCTCCACATTCTTCCATTTTCATCCAAAAGGTAAAACCCTAACTTTCAAAATTTTGTTGAATTTGTTCAAATTGATTGTTATTTAGGTATAAGATGTTGATTTGCTTGATGTATTCATTATATTGTTCAATTTTATGTTGAATTTTTTAAAAAATTGATTGTTTGAAATTTATAGTATTTGATATAAATTGATGTAATTAGGTATAATTTGTTATAATTTGTTGAATTTGTTGAATTGATTGTTATTTAGGTATAAGATGTTGATTTGGTATGGAGTGTTAGAAGTTAGTTACAATTAGGTTTAACTTGTTTGAGTTTATTGAAATTGGTATAAAATACGGAAAGAAATCGATATAAATTCTTATAAATTGTTGAAATTGGTATAAGTTGTTGTAATTAGGTACAAATTGTTTGATATTGGTATGAATTTTTAAAATTTATTGAAAATGCTATAAATTGTTAAAAATGGTTGAAATTGTTATAAATTGTTACAAATGTATATAAATTGTTAAAAATATGGTGTTATGTTACAAAAACCTATATATTGTTAACTTAATTTGTTAAAATATTTAGTTTTTTTACAATTATTAAAAACTGAGATGTTATATTATTTACATTGTATATATATATATATATATATATATAGAGTTGGAAATGACGTCTAATAGAGCGTGGATGTACACCGAGAGACTCACTAGGAATGGTCGAATCAATCCTGACTTTCAATATTATATCAAATATTTCTTGGATTTTGCTTTGAAGAACGCACCAAACGTCCAACATAGCATTAAAGATGGGATAGAGGTTTTGGAAGTTAGATGTCCGTGTGGGAAGTGCAAAAATCGTCATTTCAAAAATTCGATAACGATTACAGAGCATTTGTTTAGAAATGGATTCATGAATAACTATTCTATATGGTATGCACACGGCGAATTACATTCGATACGAGAAGCAGGTCAATCCTCAAACCCATCAAACCCTGAAACAGCTCAAGACATTGATGAAGATGTAGGAGACCGTCCTAGATACGAACAGATGGTTATCGAAAGCATGCACCAACCTGAGGTTCCTTATTATGAACCAACACCGCAAGACCCAAATGAACGGGCCCAAACATTTTATAATATGGTGAAACAAGCAAGTGAGCCATTGTGGGACGGGTGTAAAAAAGCTTCAATGCCCCCACCTAGATACAAACAGATGGTTATCGAGTAAGGGTAGTCACCATCAGAGGAGGACGCCTTCTGAGTCTTCCCAACAAAGGAGTATGCCCCCACCTGATAATAGGGGTACTGCAGCGTCTTCCCAACAAAGGAGTATGCCCCCACCTGATAATAGGGGTACTGCAGCTCCACAGTTTCATCCCTCAACATCACCCGATCATGTTGCCGCACGCCATCATACCTCAGTTAGACGATTGCATAGGAATATAGAGTCCGGATTTGCGGGCTCTAATAGTGAGGGAGCCATTAATCAAAGGACAGGCTTAGCAGACTGTTGAAAAAATACGATAACCGATCTCCACGAATAAGGGTTTTTAAGCCGGTTACTGTGTGACAGATATGTATTTTGTCTATAATATGCGGAAATAAAATAAGAGTTGCGGAATAAAATAAAGCGGTAAATCTAAACTAGACAGTATTTAAATAGACAGAAAGCGGTAAATAAAGTAAATGTTAGGAGTTAGAGGTTAGATGTAATAAACGCCATTATCAACGATAAAGTGTTTTTACAATAAATAAAAAGGTTAGAAGTTAGAAGTTAGAAGTTAGATGTCTCGGTTAAATACAGTCCTCATATGTTTTCGTTGTCAAGGTTCAATTTGGATGTATTGGATATTTGGTACAGTTGATTTATAACAGTTTGAATAAATCAATAACGACACAAATAATTTCAAAAGAACTTATCGATAGCTGATGAAGATGGCGTTTTCTTTGAAGCGTCGATTCTTGTTCTTGACTGTTGGATGAGGTTTGGTAGTTTTTGGTGTTTGGTGAAATGGGTTTTTGGTGTCGGTTTAATTGAGATGCACGGGGTTTTTGTGGTTTAGTTTTCGTGGTGTATGTATTTGGTAGAGGGTGTGTAGGTTTTGTGGTTTGGTATTCGGGTTGAGGTTGTTTAGAGGTTTGAAGTTTGGTGTCGGGTAGAGGTTTTGTTTGGTGTCGGGTAGAGGTTTTTGTATGGTGTTGGGTAGAGGTTTTATTTGGTGTTGGGTAGAGGTTTTGTTTTGGTGTCGGGTAGAGTATGGGTGTAGCGGTTTTGTTTGGTGTTTGTTTGAACGTGGTTTTTCTTTGGTTAAAAAGAATTTTCTTGAGCGTTTTGGCAGGTTTTCTTGCTCTTTGGACGTAGGATAATATTGGTGCTTGAATGGGTATGTGTGGTGTAAGTTATTTTGTGCACAAGAATGGCAAGAGTTTGGCTTCTTATTTATAGTCACTGAACACAGTGTTCGCGTCGCGACCATATGGTCCGTCGCGTCGCGAAGCTGCTCGGCTGGTGGTCGGTGCGCTTTTTGTCGGGTCAGTGCGTCTTCGCTGGTATGTCGAGCTTTTCGTCGCGTTTACTTTTGGTCGCGTTGCTTTTGGTCGCGTCGCGAAGGATAGTGTGTTGGTAGTCTCGCGATTAGAAAGTTGGTGGTGTCACGTTGGAGCTTCGCGCTGGATGTCTTCGCGTCGCGACCACCCTTGCTGTCGCGTCGCGAGCGCTGTAGCAATTTGGTCTTCTGTCTTTGTTTCTTCTTCACGTCGCGACCACTATGTCTGTCGCGTCGTGATTGCTGTAGCAGTTTGATATTTTGTATTTTGCTCTTTGGTTTGTAGCGTTACTTCCTCAGGTTTGGATGTTTTCTCAAAGTTTCTCGGGTCTTGATTCATCTTTGTTTTTGATCTCGAATTCATGCAATCTGAAATAAACTTATAATATTTGTTAGATAAAAACAGTTCATCTTATTTCAGTGATGGTCACATATAAAATATATTTTTCAACAATTTCCCCCTATGTGATCATTACTGAAATAAGAACAGATTAAAAGGTAAGGTTGAAAATTCTTGTAATTTGGATAAAACATTTATAAAACCATATCACTTGTTTTGAAAGAGTGTGACTAGATTTTACTTATGTTTTGAAAAATGTTTGTCAAGAGTATTTGTTTCTGAATCAAAGTTTCATGTTCAATTATCAAAAGGTTTTTGTATATGTACTTTCATAGTATTCCTTGAGATTTTATAACATTTATAAAGACGACAAGTGATCTTAATAGGTCGATTCAGATGAACTTCTCATAGGTATATCTCACACTTGACTGAGGTGTTTGTTTGTTCTGGGTGCAGAACGGGTGTATAATCACTAAAGATGAGTGATATCTCTCAGTTTGAAGGTGTTGACTTATGCTTAATGTGGATTTATACCTATATACTTTAGTCACTTGATCTTCATATTAGATAATCAATCACATAAGACTGGTTTCGGCATTACTAAGAGGGTTTCTTCATTCATGCCATTGATGTTCACTCTCTCTCCGTCGGGAAATACATGTAGAGGGGTTTAGAAATATTCATAGTGCAGTTTGCAACTAAGAATATCCAATTATGAAGGCTACAGTATCCCGGTAAGTCTTTTGGTTTTGACAGCTATATTTAATAAAGCATTTGAGAATCTGTTTGTTTGGAAAAATTTGAGAGATGTCTGTCTTGATGGATTGTTGTTGTAAATCTTCCTTTTCTTTGGTGAAGCGTTCACCTTTGTCTTTATCTTTTCTTGATTTGTGTGAATACACATTGTGTAAAAGATATCTGATGTGGTTACCAATTGTGATTTGTTGACAGCATTTGTTGGATGTGACTTTGTCGTTTCTTCATTTGTCAGATTTGTTATGCTAGATGATGAAGCTTTTCTTTGAAGTGGTTTGATTGAGGATAGGGATAGGTGATATAATAGACAGTTTGTCTAATATATAAGAAAATGAATGTATCGTCCCTGGTCATTTTGATATCTAAGCAAAAATGAGACTAGCATCACGGTATAAGAGTATAAATCCTATAAGTCATAATGAAAACACCTTTGCTCACAGAAATGAATTCCACTTAGCATTTAAAGACGAGGCACAATTTCTCACATGGGTTTGGTTTTCATCTGAATCTCCTGATCTTATGTCCCTTAATAGATAAAATCGTTATAATTGAAATAAATTCAAAGGGAATAGGAGATTGTACATAACGAAAAATGTTTGAAATTTGAACCTTCTCTTTAATTAAGAATCAATATAACTGAGAACATTCATCGAGCATAAGTATCTGAAAATTTAGTCAAGAAGATGTTAATCACATGGTTTTATAAAAACTTTTAAAAGGATAAAACTTTATTCATTTTTTTGTGATTTTTGATTATGTGGATGTTTTTGGTAAATTTTGGTTTGCGGGTGAGAATGGGGTAACGAGAGTTCCCCCATAAATGATGCACTGGGATCATTTTGGATAGGTAGATTGGGATTGTTTAAAGAGGAATTTGGTTTTGGTGGTTCCCCCATAAATGATGCATTGGGATCATTTGGATAGGTGGATTGGGTGTTTTTAGGAAGGCTCTGGTTTTGGTGGTTCCTCCTCGACTGGATCTGCATCATTTTGGTTTGATTGTGAAGTTTCTGCATCGGAGGTAGTGTGGGTTTGAAGTCTCATAGAAAGCTCTGGTTTCCTGTCATATGCTTGGAACGGCCACTATCGATATACCATGTATCATCCTTGGGCTCTCCAGCACAAAGTTCCTGCAATTAGACAGAAAGTTTAGGTACCCAAACCATGGTGGGTCCTGATTTGTTAATGGTTTTCGGTGATTTGAAATTATTATAGTTTCTGTTAATTGGACGAAGTGGTTGAGGCTTGATTTGACTTATCAGATTTTCCCAATTTAAGATTTGTTTTTGAAAACCTGTCATTTGGAAAGATTTCTGATTGTGTGAAAGGTATCCTTTACGTAATGACTTGTTTGAAAATCTTTCTTTGTTTTTGGGATGAGGATGGTTTTGAAAGACATTATGATGATGGAATGGATTTTGGTGAAATGATGGTTTCTGAAAGTTCCCTGAGAGATTGAAGTTTATCTCTTGAAAGCGATTTTGAATTGGTTTTTGAAACGGTTTTTGTTTTTGATTAAAGGTTTGTTTTTGTGGCAAGAAGGCTGGTTTCAATGGTTTCTTTTGGGTTTGGTGGGTTGAAGACCTATTAGTGAAAGATCTTTTGGAAACAGTGAAATCAGTATCATCTGGATTACAGTTGATAACTGTTTCGTCGTCTGAATTTTCCTCATTAACAGATGTGGATATATCTGTTAGAGTTGATTCAGAGTTTTCACTGTTAGTCCTGGTTTCTTGTTTGGCTTGTTCGATTTCGAAGGATTCTCTTCCTAATCCAGGTCTGTAATTCGTATCGATTTTGCCAGATCCTAAGGATGTTGCTTTGATGAAAATATCATCACTTAGTTTTCTAGCAAGATTGATAGAATCCAGTTTTCCTTGAAATCTTTGATTCTCAGATTCAAGAAGTTTGATTTGTTTTGAAAAATCATCTAATTTCAGAATCAAACTAGAGTTTATGTCAGTTAAATCTTGAATTTTTAGTTTTAACTGAAGGACTTCTATTTCTAAGGCATCTTTTATTTCAGATGGAAAAACAGATTGATTTTTTATTTCCAAGTCCTTTTTTTGTTTTAGAGCTTCATTTAATTGATCTAAGACGTGATTATATTCTTCTGATTTTCGTTCGACGTCTCTTTCAAGTTTGTCTCTAGTCTTTGTTGATTCTCCAAATCTGAGTTGCAAGGTTTGTAATTCAGATTTGTAGATATCAGATTTGACTATTGTGTCATGATATAGTTTGAGATCAGCTTTCAAACTGTTCTCAATCTTAGTCATGTGGGACTCAAATGGTGTTCTTGAAAGACCGATTTCTGAGATCATAGACCATACCTGATCGATGACATATGGAGCTCTTGAGTAGGTTGTGGAAGACATTTTTTGGGTTGTTTTTCTTTTTGAAAATTTTAAGATTTTAATTTTTTTAATTTTTTTTTTTTTTGAACAAGTGATATTAAGATGAAATTTTTAAAGAAAACTTATTGGTGGTTTATAAAAACGCTACACAAAAGTTCTCAACAAAAATTTCAAAGTAAATCACACAAGCTCTGATACCAATTGTTGAAAAAATACGATAACCGATCTCCACGAATAAGGGTTTTTAAGCCGGTTACTGTGTGACAGATATGTATTTTGTCTATAATATGCGGAAATAAAATAAGAGTTGCGGAATAAAATAAAGCGGTAAATCTAAACTAGACAGTATTTAAATAGACAGAAAGCGGTAAATAAAGTAAATGTTAGGAGTTAGAGGTTAGATGTAATAAACGCCATTATCAACGATAAAGTGTTTTTACAATAAATAAAAAGGTTAGAAGTTAGAAGTTAGAAGTTAGATGTCTCGGTTAAATACAGTCCTCATATGTTTTCGTTGTCAAGGTTCAATTTGGATGTATTGGATATTTGGTACAGTTGATTTATAACAGTTTGAATAAATCAATAACGACACAAATAATTTCAAAAGAACTTATCGATAGCTGATGAAGATGGCGTTTTCTTTGAAGCGTCGATTCTTGTTCTTGACTGTTGGATGAGGTTTGGTAGTTTTTGGTGTTTGGTGAAATGGGTTTTTGGTGTCGGTTTAATTGAGATGCACGGGGTTTTTGTGGTTTAGTTTTCGTGGTGTATGTATTTGGTAGAGGGTGTGTAGGTTTTGTGGTTTGGTATTCGGGTTGAGGTTGTTTAGAGGTTTGAAGTTTGGTGTCGGGTAGAGGTTTTGTTTGGTGTCGGGTAGAGGTTTTTGTATGGTGTTGGGTAGAGGTTTTATTTGGTGTTGGGTAGAGGTTTTGTTTTGGTGTCGGGTAGAGTATGGGTGTAGCGGTTTTGTTTGGTGTTTGTTTGAACGTGGTTTTTCTTTGGTTAAAAAGAATTTTCTTGAGCGTTTTGGCAGGTTTTCTTGCTCTTTAGACGTAGGATAATATTGGTGCTTGAATGGGTATGTGTAGTGTAAGTTATTTTGTGCACAAGAATGGCAAGAGTTTGGCTTCTTATTTATAGTCACTGAACACAGTGTTCGCGTCGCGACCATATGGTCCGTCGCGTCGCGAAGCTGCTCGGCTGGTGGTCGGTGCGCTTTTTGTCGGGTCAGTGCGTCTTCGCTGGTATGTCGAGCTTTTCGTCGCGTTTACTTTTGGTCGCGTTGCTTTTGGTCGCGTCGCGAAGGATAGTGTGTTGGTAGTCTCGCGATTAGAAAGTTGGTGGTGTCACGTTGGAGCTTCGCGCTGGATGTCTTCGCGTCACGACCACCCTTGCTGTCGCGTCGCGAGCGCTGTAGCAATTTGGTCTTCTGTCTTTGTTTCTTCTTCACGTCGCGACCACTATGTCTGTCGCGTCGTGATTGCTGTAGCAGTTTGATATTTTGTATTTTGCTCTTTGGTTTGTAGCGTTACTTCCTCAGGTTTGGATGTTTTCTCAAAGTTTCTCGGGTCTTGATTCATCTTTGTTTTTGGTCTCGAATTCATGCAATCTGAAATAAACTTATAATATTTGTTAGATAAAAACAGTTCATCTTATTTCAGTGATGGTCACATATAAAATATATTTTTCAACACAGACCCTTTGGCAGATATGCATGGGGTGATACGGCAGGGACAACGGGAGTTTGGGATGACACACCCCCGACAAAGAATGAGGGATTATCAGTCGGATGAGGATGCGGAGGGAGGGGAGGACCATGACATGATGATTCATACGCCACCCTGTTCGGCTGCCCGGGGTATGTCTGGCGTTGATGGATCCAATGTCGCAGATTCTCATCCATCATCACTACCTGTTATTAGCCGAAATGGCCAAACGTTAGTATCTTTATTTTGTGAATTTATTATAATTGGTTTTATGATAATACTTATATAGCAAATTCAATATTGTAGGTTTGCGAGCCATGACGTCCACACGAAGATGACCGATTTATTTTTACAGTGCGTAGAAGACTGTTGGATGACAGTTAAGGAAGTCCCCGAGGTCGTTCTCCGTAAAGTATTTGAGCTTCTTCGGGTAATATATTAAATTTTAATTTGTAGTATGCTCATTCATTTTTACTTTGCAATTCTAACTTTAGTTGTCATCTTTACAGACTTTATACCAGTGGGATCCTCGTGAGGAAGAAGCGATATTTGTTGGTTTTAAAAATGTCATCAAGAATCGCTATAGATGTAGGCTACGCAAATGTAGAAAAAAATCATTACAAATGGCACGTGACAGCGGTCGAGCTGTTGGAGAGATAAACGATTCGTTTGGTATCTTACGGGAGTTTCGTCCTCGGGATATAGCAGAACCTGTGTGGCACCAAATGTGTGCCGTAAGCGAATTTATATATTATTATTATTTAATATTATTCCATTTTATTTTATTATACATCTTTTCTTTCTTTTTGCAGCATTGGGACACAGAAAAATGGAAGAAGAAGTCTGCCACCGGAAAGAAAAACCGCAGTTCTACTGATGAGTCGGGGGTTATATCATCACATACCGGTGGCAGCATCGGAACCGCCGAACACCGTGACAGATTGGTAAGTGATCATGCTTTATTGTTTAGTAATATATTTTCTTTGAACACTAACTACAATTATACTTTGTTGTTTATGTAGGAAGTGAAGCTGGGTCGTAAGCCCTCTTGGTTAGATGTATATGTACAGACCCATGCAACCGCCGAAACAAAGGACAGGTATATAAATAAAGGGGAGCGTGACAATTTAGAGTTCACCTCGAAGTCGTTTCAGGAAGCATATGTAAGTTATATCCATCACTTTTATTGATTGTATGCCTTGATTTTTTGCACATCGGTAATGTTGTTTTGGTAATTCCGTAATTGTAGGATTTTTATGTCGAGTGTCTCGCTGAGAAGTATAAGGATAACCCAAGCGAGATGCATGATGATCCCGAGGTGTGGAAACAATGCATATATAAGAAGACCGGTCGCCGGAGAGGTGACCAAACATTTGGGATAGGACAATCCGATCCCTACTACACGGTGACCGGTTCATTTTCTTCCGCGTCTGGATCGACCTCTGATGCGCAGTCGCAACAAGAGGTAAACTTATTCATTATATGCATTATGTTTAATATAAGATGAAAAATAAAGTTTCTTGTTATTGTAGATAATAAAGTGAAGTAGAATACTATTATGGATGAAAACAAAAAGTTTGTTGTTATTATGGATGAAAACAAAAAGTAGAATGCTATTATGGATGAAAACAAAAAGTAGAATGCTATTATGGATGAAAACAAAAAGTAGAATGCTATTATGGATGAAAACAAAAAGTAGAATGCTATTATGGTTGAAAACAAAAAGTAGAATGCTATTATGGATGAAAACAAAAAGTTTGTTTTTATTATGTAATTTAAAGGTTTGTTGATATTATGGATGAAAACAAAAAGTAGAATGCTATTATGGATGAAAAGAAAAAGTTTGTTGTTATTATGTAATTTAAAGGTTTGTTGTTATTATGGATGAAAACAAAAAGTAGAATGCTATTATGGATGAAAACAAAATGTTTGACCAAAACTATGTTGCTCTTATGGATTGCCAATATAAAGTGTGTTTTTGTAGTTTAAAATTGATTGTATGTTGTTATTATAGATCAAACTAATAATATGTTATTATTTTTTAGATCATGAGCTTACGTGCAGAAGTGGAAAATTTGCAACAAAGTCAAGCTCAAATGGTCGATAATTTCCAACAACAACAACAACAAATGGAACAAAGACTAAAACAGTCGCAAGATGAGTTTCAAAAAAAATTGGAAGAAATGATGCGACAAATGAGTCAACGTGGTCCGGGTCCTTCTTAATTGTATGTTTTTTAAACAAGTTGACGTTTTAGAATGTTTTTGAAACAATTAGACGTGGTTCGTGGTATTTCTTATTTGACTTTTTTAGAATGTTAAACAAACTTTATCGTAATATTTGATTAGTTGTGTTTTAATTAGTTTCGTTGTTTATATATATTGTTTATATATATATATATATATATATATATATATATATATATATATGTGTGTGTGTGTGTGTGTTTTGTCAAATGTGGTTAATGACAAAAAAAATTGGAATTAAAAATAATATTCTGGTATTTTAAAAAAAAAACGTAATGCGTTGTAATTGCGTGGCTAATTTTGTGTGGCAATTCCGTGGCTAATTTTGTGTGGAAATTGCGTGGCTAAACTTTGTGTGGAAATTGCGTGGCTAATTTTTTGTGGAAATTGCGTGGCTAATTATGTGTGGAAATTGCGTGGCTAAAAGTTTGTTGTAATTGCGTGGCTAACTGTGTGTGGCAATTGCGTGGCTAAATTAGTGTGTTAATTGCGTGGCTAATTTTTTGTGGAAATTGCGTGGCTAACGGTGTGTGGAAATTGCGTGGCTAAATTTGTGTGGATATTGCGATTTAAAATTTTCCGGATTATTGCGTGGCTAATTGTTCGTGGCTATGGCGTGGATAATTCGCGTGGCTATTGTGTGTTAAAATGGCGTGGCTAATGCGTGGTAAACTGTGCGTGGTAGTTGCGTGGCAAATTTGCGTGGCTAAAGCGTCACTACAATTTAGACACAAAGGGTTCTTCCACAGGTCAGTTTTCGTGGCTATTGCATCACTATTCGGCTTTTGCCACACAACAGCCACGCAAATGTGCGTGGCTAACCCCCCAGTTTTCTAGTAGTGTATATATACACACTTATAAGACCGTGTCGCACCAATGCGGGATACACTAACACTCCTCCTCAGAGACGTAGGCTCGATGAGGTTACATGGTGCGGGACACTGGCTCTGATACCATGTAAATATATGTGGAGCCCAAGAGTGTAAGTGTGTATATATGTTGGAGTCTCCCCTCTTTCCAAAAGAGCCCTTGTGGAGAGAGGGGAGACTCCAACATATATACACACTTATAAGACTGTGTCGCACCAATGTGGGATACACTAACATTCCCCCTGAGAGACATAGGCTCGATGAGGTTACATGGTGCGGGACACTGGCTCTGATACCATGTAAATATATGTGGAGCCCAAGACTGTCTCTCCAAAGGAGCCCTTGTGGAGAGAGGGGAGACTCCAACATATATACACACTTATAAGACCGTGTCGCACCAATGTGGGATACACTAACAGACAAACATAAACACATAGCTTTTGGGAACCTCCAAATGGAATCGGATACGTCAAGACCAAGAACGAATGAGGAGAGAGGGCGATTATAGTTCATCACATCTAAACATTCTCTCATACGGAACTAGCAAACATCATGACAGAAAAAGCACTACAAGAATCGAAGGCTATAGAGACGACATTTGTCGTCCCTATAGACCCCTATAGCCATTTCAACGAAATGTCGTCGCTATAGTGTAACACCCCAACTTTTACAAACCATTTATATTACATAAAAGCATGTTTTACAGAATACGGTTTACCAAAAACCATTGTCTTTGTTCTTAAATACAACAAGGGGTGTTACAAATACATATCAACAACCATAAAGTTTAAGAGAAATGAATTAATCAATACCAATACATGATAGCTGTATCCAGCTCCACTCTTTTACACTCTAGGACTTATTTTACATCTTCAAACTATCTCACAACCTCACACCTGAACCTGGAATACATGGCATAAAAACAGAATACGTAAGACAAAATGTCTCGTGAGTTACATGAGTTTTAGACTCAAACATTTAATCTCCTTTTTCAACCTTTTATAAAAATTTTATAATATAAACATTCGCAAAAACTTTATAGTATTAATATACTATAACTTTTTATCTTTCAAAACCATTTTATATCTTTCAAAATTAGCTTCTTTCATACTTTCTTTGACTGGTTTTATAAACTTGCTGGATTTTTATACTTAGGGCTTTAATCACTATAAGTGATACCCCAAGTCTCTATAGCTATAAAGAACGGATCAATCCTCACAGTAGAAGTGCTGAGGCAACCTACTTCGCGAATGGGTTTTCCCCAGTAGACTCCTTACCTAACCCGGGTAGGTGGAACATAGTTCCCTTACTAACATTGCTAGCTACAATACCAGTCAAATATAAAAATACTTTCTGGAAACTGAAGCATTACTTGTACACATAATGGCTAAATGCCAAGCTTTTGACTTAACACGCTTTTACCAAAAATCTAGGCTTTTGCCAAATTCATACTTTCAAATATAACAGTTTACTTTCCATATAAGCTAGAAAATATATCTTTTTTGCAAATATTTTCACACATAGATAAGATTATATGAAATCTGAAAAATACTTACTTGCCATGTATCCCTAAATGGGTAAAAATACTACATGTACTCACCTTATAGATCTTGAAAGGTTGACTAAGCGTTTCTTGGTTCTTTACCGCTTTGATGTCCAAATACTTGACTTGCACCTATATTTAATATATATATAATACATTAAATTATATTCTAATTGACTCTACAACTTATTTGAGTCCTTTTTATACTATTAACGGTCAAAACAAGTGTACAACTCTTGAATGACCAACTTTGGTTAAATCGTATTTTATACGTATTTTACTACAGTACTCTCGGAGGGTCGTATTTTGTTTCCGATAATTTTCTGTTAAGTTTTGGACTATATTAGACCTATGTTTAAAATTTGGGGTCAATCGGACAAGTATAGGACCAAATCTCTAAACTCAAGATCACTTGGCAGGAGACTTGAAGCAAAACTGCAATTTCCTTCTGCCGTCAGGTCGCGTCGCGACCATAGAGTGGTCGGGTCGTGATCGCGAAGTAAAATGCCCAATTTAACAATTTTTCAAGCTGCAGATGCACTATTCACTCCATTAAGTTCTTAATACATGACTTAATTGTCTTAGGGTCACTTCTAGGCCCTAATAACAACTTCCTCATGCATTTAAACCACAATTTACCAATTTTTTATCATCTTTGATTGAAATTGTTCCCGAAAACCCATTTTTTTCTCAAAAATCATTTTAACAAAATTTTGAGAATGGAACTGATTTCTCACTTCATTTATAACATATATGACTTAATGGAATCATAGAAATAAATTTCAGTTTCACAAACCCATTTCTAGGGTTCTTGAGCTCAAACCCCTTTCCATGGAATTAACCAAAATTCATGGGTAAGAATCCATTCCTTGTGTTGATTTGAGCTAGATAAGGTATATGAATTCATTAACTTAACCTCACCCTCAAAATCAGAAGTTGGATTTGCAGATTATCCAACACAACTTGAAGAACTAAGTTAAAGTTGTTAAATTCTTAACTTAGAAGCTTGGAATCACCAATTCCAAGTATAATTCTTCAATTCCCGCTTCAAATTCCTTGCTTCTCTTCTTGGTCCCTTGCTCTCGTTTCTTCCAGTGATTTCTCCCGAGGCTTCTACACATTTCTGAACATGTGGGGAGATCTTTCTCCCTTTTATACTTCCAATTTTCCAGTTCTAGTCCCTCAAGTTCACTTCCTTGAACTTTGACCACCAAAAATCAAACATATTTACATAAAACTTGGTTTCTCACATTTTTAGTCCTAAACTATGAATAAATTTTTATAATAATTTCTGCATGTGGTCAAATGACCAATTTACCCTTTTTATGGTAAAATGACTAAATTACCCTTACAACCATAATTTCTCATAATATTACATATAAAACTTTTAATTACATACATCTTATTTTACATATTTATATTATTAATTTTGGTCGTTTCAACTACCTCCCCCTAATTAGGATTCTGTCCTCGGAATCGCTTCAAAATCTGTGAAATTAGGGTATCTTTTCTTCATACTTTCCAAAGTTTCCCAAGTCAAATCCGAGCCCAGTGAATGTTTCCACTTGACCAATACTAGGTCAATTTCTTTGTTCCTTAGCTTCTTGGTTTTCACCTCTAATATCGCTTCTGGTTCTTCAATTAGTCTGTTGGGTGTTTCCACCCTTACTTCTTCTAAAGGAATGGTTAACTCTTTCTTCCCAAAATACTTCTTGAGATAACATACATGAAATGTATCATGTATTCCTTTAAGTTCTTGTGGCAGTTCCAGTTTGAACTCTTGTAAACCAACTCTTTTCAAAATTTTGAAGGGTCCAATATACCTTGGACTCAATTTGCCTCTCTTGCCAAATCTTATCACCCCCTTCCAAGGTGATACTTTTATCATCACCAAATCACCCTCTTTTAGATCATACGGCCTTTTCTTCAGGTTCGAGTAGCTTCTTTGGCGATCTTGCGCAACTTTCATGTTGGTCTGTATCACACCAATATTTTCATTCGTCATTCTTACAATTTCTGGCCCAGTGAGTTTTGTTTCACCAGCTTCTAACCAACACACTGGTGTTCTACACTTTCTACCGTATAACGCTTCAAAAGGCGGCATCTTGATGCTTGAGTGATAACTGTTGTTATACGAGAATTCTACCAATGGTAGGTGCTCATCCCAATTACCTCCAAAATCAATGGCACAAGATCTCAACATGTCCTCCAGTGTCTGAATAGTACGCTCGCTTTGCCCATCTGTTTGAGGGTAATACGCTGTATTCATCTTGATTCGAGTTCCCATCCTTTCTTGTAGAGAATCCCAAAAGTTAGACGTGAACCTAGGATCCTTATCTGATACTATAGATAATGGTGCTCCATGGAGTCTGATCACTTCATCAATGTATAACTGAGCTAGTGTTCCAAGTGGTGTAGTTTCTTTGATCGCGAGAAATAAGGCACTTTTGGTCAATCTATCAACAATGACCCATATACTATCGTGTCCTCTTCGTGTTCTCGGCAGCCCCACGACAAAATCCATGGTCACTTCTTCCCACTTCCCTGCTGGTATCTGCAACGACTGTGCATTACCATACGACACCTGATGTTCTGCTTTTACTTGAGCACAGGTCTCACAGCGGGATATGTACTTTGCTATTCTCTTTTTCATTCCTGGCCACCAGTAATGTTGCTTCAAATCTTGATATGTTTTCGTGCTTCCAGGATGTATAGAATACTTGGATTTGTGAGAATCATCCAAGACTATCTTTCTGGTTGCTCCATATTTGGGGACCCAAATACGTCCTTTAAAGGTACGCAACCCTTGAGTATTCACTTCAAACACTACCTTTTTCCCAAGCTTTTCTTTCTTTATATTATCTTCTGTTAAAGCACTGTCTTGAGCTTCTTTAATCTTTTGAATTAAAGTTGAGACCACTTCAATTCTCATGGATCTCCCTTTAACAACCTTTTCACGAATCTTTCGGCTTAAGGCATCGGCTACTACGTTAGCTTTTCCTTCGTGATATATTATTTAACAATCATAATCATTCACGAGCTCGATCCATCGTGTCTGTCTCAAATTCAATTCTTTTGAGTGAAAAGATATTGTAGACTTTTGTGATCTGTATATATCTTGCATTTCGTCCCATACAGATAGTGTCTCCAAATCTTCAATGCAAACACAATTGCAGCTAATTCCAAATCATAAGTAGTATAACGTGTCTCTGCATCTTTTAGCTGTCTAGAGGCATAGGCAATGACTTTGCCCCGTTGCATAAGTACACAACCGAGACCTCTATTAGACGCATCGCTGAATACTACAAACTCTTCTGTGCCTTCTGGTAAAGATAATACTGGAGCTTCACATAACTTCTGCTTCAATATCTCGAAGGCTTCTTGCTGTTTTTCTCCCCAGACAAACTTCACCTCTTTCAGGGTTAGCTGAGTCAGTGGCACTGCTATTTTAGAGAAATCTTGAATAAACCGTCGGTAATAACCGGCTAATCCAAGGAAACTCTTGACTTCTGTAGGTGTTTTCGGTGGCTCCCATTTCATTACGGCTTCTATTTTTGCTGGATCCACTTTAATACCTTCAGCTGAAACAACATGGCCTAGAAATTGAACTTCCCGCAACCAAAAGTCACACTTTGACAACTTCGCGTATAACTGTTCATTCTTCAAAGTACACAACACTTCACGTAAGTGCACTTCATGCTCCGCTTCACTTTTCGAATAGACCATAATATCGTCGATGAAAACGATAACAAATTTGTCAAGAAAAGGTTTACAAACCCTATTCATAAGGTCCATAAACATGGCTGGAGCATTAGTGAGGCCGAATGGCATCACTAAAAATTCATAGTGACCATATCTAGTTCGGAATGCAGTCTTGCATACATCTTCATCCTTCACCCGTACTTGATGATATCCAGAACGAAGATCAATTTTAGAGAAATAACTAGCTCCCTGCAACTGATCGAATAAATCATCAATTCATGGCAAAGGGTATCGATTCTTGATTGTCACTTTATTGAGCTCGCGATAATCTATACACATACGCATAGTACCGTCTTTCTTCTTGACAAACAACACTGGAGCTCCCCAAGGAGAAAAGCTGGGACGAATAAACCCCTTGTCAAGAAGTTCTTGCAACTGAGACATAAGTTCTCTCATCTCTGTAGGAGCAAGGCGGTACGGCGCACGAGCAATGGGACTTTCTCCAGGGACCAGGTCAATACGAAATTCGACTTGCCTAATAGGTGGTAACCCAGGTAAGTCATCAGGAAAAACTTTAGGGTATTCATTAACCACTTTTATATCCTCCATCTTCTGCTTCTCTTTCTTCGCATTCATCACATAGGCGATAAATGATTCACACCCTTTATGGATGCATTTACGGGCCTTAACAGCAGTAATGAGACTTTGCATGTTCTTCCGATGTTCCCCATATATGTAAACTTTACTACCATCAGACAATTTGATCGACACCATCCGTTTTCCGCAAAGGATTTTAGCATTATGAGTTCCGAGCCAATCTATCCCAATAACAATATCGAATCCTTTAATCCCGATAGGTAGCAAGTCAGCCTTTAAGGTTCGTCCATTAATCTCAATCGGACATTTCTCATACACATGACGTACCGTAACTAGCTCTCCATTCGCCACTTCTATTACACAGGTATCATGTAACGGTTTCATTGGTATATTCAGACGCTTACGAAATTCATGGGACACAAAAGAGAAATGTGCTCCAGAATCAAAAAGAACATAAGCAGGTTGTGAGTTTACAATGAGTGTACCTGCCACCACGTCCTGATCCTCTTTGGCCTCTTCTAGGGTCATCTGAAACGCTCTCCCTTTCGTTTTTGCCGGCTCCATCTTTTTATTACTTGCAGTGGAAACTAATGTTTCATTCTTCTATTTTGGACAATTGGTACTGTAATGGCCTTTTTCGTGGCAATTGTAACATTCTACTTCGCTAATATCCTTCACCTTGCAATCTTTGGCGTGGTGGCCCGGAAGACCACATTTGTAGCACCCACTAGTGCCCTTCTTGCATTCCCCATTGTGCTTCTTTCCGCACTTCTTACATTCTTTAACCTCACTTTGCTTAGAAAACCCCGATGAAAAACGACTCTTCTTGCTCGCTCCAGAGATTCCTGAAGACTTTCGCTTCTCCCCAAAAGCTTGTCGTTCTTTTGCCTTTTTCTCTATCATACTCTCAACTCTAGCCGCAGATTCAATGGCTTCATCAAGAGTAGTAGCTTTGCCAACTTCCAATGAATAGTCCCCCGGCAACCCATTAACATACCGGTTTATCCTTCCAGCCTCAGTCGGTAATGTATCTTCCAAAAACGGCAACATCTCACAAAACTTTTAGTGTACTCGTCAACTGTCTGTTTTTCTTTTGCAAGAGCAAAGAATTCATTGACCAAGTTCTCCCGATGCCTAGCTGAACAGAACTTGCCTTTCAACCGTTGAACAAACTCCTCCCAAGACAACGCATCCACAAACTCACTTCCCTTGGTTCGGCGGAGAGTATTCCACCAATTAAGAGCTTCCGCCTTTAGCATTTGAGAAGCAAATCCTACCTTCATATCCTCTTCGCAACGGCAGATGCGAAGAACTTGTTCCATTTCAGGCACCCATCGAATAGTTATTCGTGGGTCCATCTCCCCGTTGAACTCCTTAGGCCGACAGGACATAAAGTCCTTAAAAGTACAAACTCCCTTAGCCTTGAACTGTGGCTGCGATTTGGAAGAAGAGTCTCCTTGAGAAGAATTCTGTGTTGGGTTAGTACCCTCAGGAGCCACACTTTTCTCACTATCTTCATTTTGTGATTTAGATCTTTCGTGTAATCGTTCATCTAGAAGGCGAGTCATTTCCTGTCTGGTTTGTACTTGAGAGTCGTGTAATAACTTCTGGATTGCCTCCAGGGTCAATGGAGGTGGATTAGCCTCACCCCTAGAATTGCCATCATCAACGGCTTGGGGCGGTCGAGGAGGGATAGGGGATTTGCATTAGGATTTGGATTTTCCGCATACGATCCTTGACCACTTCTAGTTCGCATCTTGCTATAAAATTTCAAATACTTTAGTACTTCATAATATATCATAATATTAGTTTACTACTTTCCACCTGTTCCCAGTATTCCCTCGCGGCTACAATAGGCCCAATATGCGTCCTGTGATTATGATAATACGGGCCCATATTACCATAATCACCTACACATGTTGTACCCAATGTTTTCGCTTGGTTCCACTGTTCACTAGTGTCAATTAGCTACGTTCAACTCATAAATATACTCATATAATTCCATTAACAAATAATGTCTTAATTCCTTAAGACATAAAAATTATGTAACTCACTCTAACTGACTATTTCACAAGCCTAAGCCTAGGAATGGAATGATCCAATCCTAATTCGCTTAAACTATGGCTCTGATACCAACTTGTAACGCCCCAACTTTTACAAACCATTTATATTACATAAAAGCATGTTTTACAGAATACGGTTTACCAAAAACCATTGTCTTTGTTCTTAAATACAACAAGGGGTGTTACAAATACATATCAACAACCATAAAGTTTAAGAGAAAGGATTTAATCAATACCAATACATGATAGATGTATCCAGCTCCACTCTTTTACACTCTAGGACTTATTTTACATCTTCAAACTATCTCACAACCTCGCACCTGAACCTGTAATACATGGCATAAAAACAGAATACGTAAGACAAAATGTCTCGTGAGTTACATGAGTTTAAGACTCAAACATTTAATCTCCTTTTTCAACCTTTTGTAAAAATTTTATAATATAAACATTCGCAAAAACTTTATAGTATTAATATACTATAACTTTTTATCTTTCAAAACCATTTTATATCTTTCAAAACTAGCTTGTTTCATACTTTCTTTGACTGGTTTTATAAACTTGCTGGATTTTTATACTTAGGGCTTTAATCACTATAAGTGATACCCCAAGTCTCTACAGATAGAAAGAACGGATCAATCCTCACAGTAGAAGTGTTGAGGCAGCCTACTTCGTGAAGGGGTTTTCCCCAGTAGACTCCTTACCTAACCCGGGTAAGTGGAACATAGTTCCCTTACTAACATTGCTAGCTACAATACCAGTCAAATATAAAAATACTTTCTGGAAACTGAAGCATTACTTGTACACATAATGGCTAAATGCCAAGCTTTTGACTTAACACGCTTTTACCAAAAATCTAGGCTTTTGCCAAATTCATACTTTCAAATATAACAGTTTACTTTCCATATAGGCTAGAAAATATATCATTTTTGCAAATATTTTCACACATAGATAAGATTATATGAAATCTGAAAAATACTTACTTGCCATGTATCCCTAAATGGGTAAAAATACTACATGTACTCACCTTATAGATCTTGAAAGGTTGACTAAGCGTTTCTTGGTTCTTTACCGCTTTGATGTCCAAATACTTGACTTGCACCTATATTTAATATATATATAATACATTAAATTATATTCTAATTGACTCTACAACTTATTTGAGTCCTTTTTATACTATTAATGGTCAAAACAAGTGTACAACTCTTGAATGACCAACTTTGGTTAAATCGTATTTTATACGTATTTTACTACAGTACTCTCGGAGGGTCGTATTTCGTTTCCGATAATTTTTTGTTAAGTTTTGGACTATATTAGACATATGTTTAAAATTTGGGGTCAATCGGACAAGTATAGGACCAAATCTCTAAACTCAAGATCACTTGACAGGAGACTTGAAGCAAAACTGCAATTTTCTTTTGCCGTCAGGTCGCGATCGCGAAGTAAAATGCCCAATTTGACGATTTTTCAAGCTGCAGATGCACTATTCACTCCATTAAGTTCTTAATACATGACTTAATTGTCTTAGGGTCACTTCTAGGCCCTAATAACAACTTCCTCATGCATTTAAACCACAATTTACCAATTTTTTATCATCTTTGATTGAAATTGTTCCCGAAAACCCATTTTTTTCTCAAAAATCATTTTAACAAATTTTTGAGAATGGAACTGATTTCTCACTTCATTTATAACATATATGACTTAATGGAATCATAGAAATAAATTTCAGTTTCACAAACCCATTTCTAGGGTTCTTGAGCTCAAACCCCTTTCCATGGAATTAACCAAAATTCATGGGTAAAAATCCATTCCTTGTGTTGATTTGAGCTAGATAAGGTATATGAATTCATTAACTTAACCTCACCCTCAAAATCAGAAGTTGGATTTGCAGATTATCCAACACAACTTGAAGAACTAAGTTAAAGTTGTTAAATTCTTACCTTAGAAGCTTGGAATCACCGATTCCAAGTATAATTCTTTAATTCCCGCTTCAAATTCCTTGCTTCTCTTCTTGGTCCCTTGCTCTCGTTTCTTCCAGTGATTTCTCCTGAGGCTTCTACACATTTCTGAACATGTGGGGAGATCTTTCTCCCTTTTATACTTCCAATTTTCCAGTTCTAGTCCCTCAAGTTCACTTCCTTGAACTTTGACCACCAAAAATCAAACATATTTACATAAAACTTGGTTTCTCACATTTTTAGTCCTAAACTATGAATAAATTTTTATAATAATTTATGCATGTGGTCAAATGACCAATTTACCCTTTTTATGGTAAAATGACTAAATTACCCTTACAACTATAATTTCTCATAATATTACATATAAAACTTTTAATTACACACATCTTATTTTAGATATTTATATTATTAATTTTGCTCGTTTCATATAGCCTTCGTCTCTACAACTTTGTCGCTATAGACCAAAAATGTCGTCCTTATAGCCTTCGTGCCTATAGAGTCGTTTTAAAAAATTTCGATTTCAAAATAATGGCCTGTAGTGACAAAAAGTCGTCGCAATAGCTAGAGATATAGAAACGACTTTTCGTCCCTATAGCCCTAGCTATTGCGACAACCTGTCGTCACTAAAGGCCATCTGAAAAAACTCGCATACTCTTTGGGGACGACATGTCGTCTCTATAGCTCTAGCTATAGAGACTAAATGTCGTCCCTATAGACCCTGTACAGCAAGGAACCTGCAAAAAAAACTCCAAATCGTTTCATTTTTCTGGAAATCATGTCATTCAAGGGTAAACTTTGCTACAGGAGACGATTGCACACCTTGCTTGGCCGGAGAAATTGTAATGCGGGGTCAAACAACCAATTACGAATTCGTCAGTCGCCGGAATCGCGGCAGCAGAAGAGAGAAAATGCAAGGGAGAAATGGAGCAGAAAAGCTGTTCGCATAAGTTTTAGGGTTCTCGGAAGGCTATAGGGACGACATGTCGTCGCTATAGCCGAACCCATTACGACGTTGTTCCACTTAGTGACTAAAATACAATTCAAAAATAAATAAATATATATTTTTCAGCTATGGTCACGTAATGTCGTCGCTATAGTTATTCAGAAAACCACCAAACGAAAATTGTTTCCTGCCTCACCCTACGGCGACGACTTCTCGTCGCTATACCCTTTAAAGTCCAAACTTGTGTTTTGACCCTATAGAAACGACAAATTGTTGCTATAGGGTGCCCTATTGCGACGACTTATGTCGTCCCTATAGGGTTCGTCCCTATAGACTCAATTTCTTGTAGCGAAGATTGCAGTTTGATTTGATTGTATCAAATATAACATTGAGTAAATATTGGCTATAATCTTAAGATAATATATTTTGAAGATCATAATATGAATAAAGAGCAAAAGACTTTTTATTTCTTGTTATTTCCATTCATACAACAAAATGAACACAATTTACAAATACATTTATGCGTACATAATATCTCTTTATATTACTAGACCCCTCATTGTCTACATTTCTACTACTATCTTTATTTCTACTTTTATTGTTATTTTTTATTTTTTGGGTTACAAGAACAAGAAATAAAAACATTATAAAACTTCTCTATAATGTCAAGGAGGTTAATTTACTTGGTCAACAATGCCTCTTTCAATTACTCCTTACTCTCAATTTAACAATGTTTTCCTTAAAAACATGAGCACTAAGTAGCTTAGTGAAAATATCTGTTGTTTGATCTTCCGACTTCAATACTCAACATGAACTTCTCTTTCACTTACAAGTTCCCTTAGGAAATGATAATACGGATATGTTTTGTCCCTTGTATCCTTTGCGGTTGAAATAGTTGAACTATTGTGACAAAACAAAGTTGTTAACTTGTCCTGCTTTTGATAAATACTCTTGAATATTCCAGGTAACCAAACCATTTGACATCATGCATAAGTTGCATCAATATACTCAACTTTCATAGTACGTAGCGCCACAACTTATTATTTCTTTACGCTTCATGATATTGCACCACTTCAAAGATGAAAAACATATTCGGATGTTCTTCTACTATCATTCATACTATGGGCTAAGTCACTATCTGTATAACCAATAAGATTGGACAGTATTGATCGGGCCATTTTGGTTTAACGTAATACGTGATTAACATGATAAATTACGCTTTATTGAACCAAGAATGGCCCTACTTTTGATGGAATTGAGTGAATTACATGCAGGGATTGAAAAACGTGAATTTTTGGCGAAAACTGCGTATTAAACGGACACCGGAAGTTGAAGAAAAATGTCAGCGTCCTAGCAGCGTCCCAGGCAGCGTCCCAGCAGCGTCCCAGACGCTGACGTGGAACTCTGGGCCATTTTGAAGGGAAAAAGCAAGCCAGGTTCGCGAGGAAGCCCGTCAGCGTCCTAGGTGGCGTCTGGGACGCTGGCCTAGGACGCCGGGCGTTTTTGGGACGTCTCGTCGTGGAACGCTGCTCGTCGTAACTGCTGAAGAAATACACACAGCGTCCCAGGGGCGTCTGGGACGCTGGTCTAGGACGCTGCCGCCTAGAATGCCCTAAATTGCCTTATTTAAGCCGCTCTATTTAATGGAATTTTATCCCATCGACCCAAGGCAGACTCCAGACGATTTTCCTAGGGTTTTGACAGTTTTGCAAGGCCAAAAACACTCCCAAATCATCTCCAAACAATTCCCAATATCAAATTAAGCCTCTTTTGCATCAAGATCAAGTCACAATTCTTGAAGTTTTGAAGAATCCAGCCATGTTCAACATCTCCAGCACAGAGTTTGCATCAATTCAAGTCATGAGTAGCTAAATCATCCCGTGATCACAACCGGGAGTAGGTTTTGATTTCCTTTCAGTATTGTATTTAGATTTGAACTTTTTAGATTCATGAACACAGTATTTGGATTGTTTGCTTTTAAATCATATGACTAGATTCCATACTTGTTCTTAAATTGTTGCTTGATTGAGTGTAAGACAACTCTATTGTGATCTTCCCCACCGTGCCAAATCATCCACAGTGGTGTGTAGGACGGAGGGTGCGGATTTTACATAGTTTGATCCCAGATTTAGTCAGTAACAGTACGGTTATGTCTATGTAATCTGAATGAACGCAAAATTAGTAAAATCTGATCTAATACATTGTTTAGGAATCAAAACTGAAACCGGGAGTGATCACATCTTTCTCTGATTGAATTAAACCCCTTGCAAGCATTGTTTTCTGAATTTATTTACTTTTTAAGTCTATTAGAACTAGTTGTTAACCATAAGCTCCTCGTGGATTCGACCCTTACTTGCCCTAGCTATTAGTGCTTTTAAGGTTATTTTTGATTGCATCAACGACTGCGATCAAATTTTGGCGCCGTTGTCGGGGAGCTATTGCGCTTAGCAACCTAGTTCCTTTGCTGATTTAATTTTTGTTCCTTTTTACGTGTTTTTGTTCGTGTTTTGTCTTTTCAGGTTCGACGAGTTGTATGCGCACTCGTAGTTCCGCACAGTCATCTCCGTTGATTTTCAATCCAGAAATCGAAAGATCTCTCATTGGGAAACGTTCTCGTGGGAGCTGTTCAAACAATCCAGTCAAAGAGGAAGTTGTTGAAGAAACCGTTGAACCGATGGCACAACGAAGGACCATGGGCGAATTTGCCCGACCTTCTCTTGACGGGGCCCGGTCATGTATTCGCCGACCGACAGTTGGAGCAACAAACTTTGAGATCAAGACGCATGTCATTCAGATGGTGCAAAACAGTGCTCAATTTGACGGGTTACCGGATAGTGATCCCAACACGCACATCACTAGCTTCTTGGATATTTGTGACATGTTCAGAATTGACGGGGTAGAAGAAGATGCAATCCGTCTTCGACTTTTTCCATTTTCCTTACGTGGCCGAGCAAAGAGATGGTTCTCCTCATTACCATCCGAGTCAATCACCACATGGGAGGATCTAGCCAACAAATTTCTAACGAAGTACTTCCCACCCGCCAAAACTAACATGTTGATCAATGACATTATGTCATTCCAAATGGAAGATGGCGAATCACTTTACGAGGCTTGGGAGAGATATCACGAGTTGCTACAAAGATGCCCTCACCATGAACTTCCACTTTGGAGACAAGTTCAAACCTTCTTCAATGGGTTGGATTTGCAAACTCAACAATCCATTCACGCGGCCGCCGGTGGCTCCATGAGAAACAAGACGCCTCAAGAATCCTACGAGCTCATAAATGAAATGGCCATGAATGGGAATCCCGCACCTTCCTCCACTCACAAAGGCAAGAATGTTCGTTTCGTAAACTCCACCCAATCCAATGATGTTATGGCCGAGATGCTTGCACAAATGAAGAAGTTAACAACCGAGGTGAACCAACTCAAGCAAAAGCCTCAAGCCCAAGCCCGACCCGTTTGCTCACTATGTGATGGCTCACATAGAACTAAAGATTGCAAGAAAGGGAGCATGTTTGCACACACCGATGATGAAGATGAAGATGTTGAAGAAGTGTTCTACTCTTCCGGTGACCATCTTGATTTCAAAGATGATAACCGGAATGCTTATAGACCCCCACCACAAAGAAGCAATTACAACAATCAAAACAACAATGACCGGTGGAGAAACAACAATGCAAATGCAAATTGGAGGAACAACAGTGCTCAATTCTGAACATGTCACAAATATCCAAGAAGCTAGTGATGTGCGTGTTGGGATCACTATCCGGTAACCCGTCAAATTGAGCACTGTTTTGCACCATCTGAATGACATGCGTCTTGACAAGAAGTTGGATCTGATGATGGAATTATTGAAGGAAGGCTTCAAACAAGAGGAAAACAACTCCAAAGCAATTTCAATTCTCGAAAATCAATTGGAACAAATGGTGGAGCAACTGCAACAACAACCATCGGACGATCATTCAGATACTATGCAAGCAGATGAGGTAACTAACTTGTGTAGTGATGAATCTTTTGACATTAATGTACATAAACCTACACCACCTGATTATGAGGTTGTGGTGGAGGATTATGTATCAATTAATGAGGAATATATTGAATTAGAAACAATTAACCAAGAAAAATCTGAATTTGAATCGGAAACATCTCAAATAATTTTCCAAGAACTAGAAACACTCAAAGTTGGGGAGGGGTCAGTGGAGTCTAATACCACCCCCAACCTAACGAATTTCAAAGAACCCGAAAAGCAAATTATTGTTGACATTTTTGAGATAGATTGTAAAAGACTGGACATATTAAAAAAACCAAATGCCATCATTAATCGTCCCATTTTGACAACTATCTATGCCCAAATTAGTTGCCAAGAAGGTGTCATTGATGTGACATTTGGAAACCAAAAATTTGAACTTCAACTATTTAGATGTACTAATGATCCTCCGGTCGGTGGTGACTTGTTTGTAATCAATACTATGGATGATTACTTCTATGAGCATACTGCAAATATGCTCGCTGACACTACCGGCGATCTGGAGAAACTTTCTCTTGTAACAGGTTAAAAGATATGGATAACATTAGGAGTCAACATGTGAAGAAAAGAATGTGGAAAAAGAAACATTATACCACACGATCCTACAAATCAAAGATGAAAGTGGTCGGTGGTATCAAGAGTCGGTTAAAGAACTTCACTCCAAGGAGAAATGCATGTCAGTTCAAAACAAGGTTTAAGTGCTCTTTCAGAAGACTCAAAGGTAAAAGACTAGGATCTGATAAGGTCAAAGTTGACATGCCATTTGATCCGGGTGAAACTCAAGAATGTGAGTTGTTTGAAGATAAAGAGAAATATATGACACCATATCACCACAACATGATTGTTTTTCAAAAAAGTCAACTGACATACGATCCTCCGTGAAGCATGGTACATGTATCTGTCTGGCTGAAGACGTTAAACTTAGCGCTTTACGGGAGGCAACCCGCGAACTTTGTGGGTGTGTTCACTGCAAACCCTCACGAGACTTCACTCGTCCACTAGGGGCAACCTAGGGGTTTAAAAGGCTTGTTGCACGTGCCAAGTGCAATCGCGATCCCTGGCGAAATTGAGGGTTATTTTTTATTTTTTATTTAATATTCTGCTTGTAGTTTCGTTTTTTTTTTGTAGGATAATTTTTGTTGCATCGGGGACGATCCAAACGCTCAAAGTTGGGGAGGAGTGCACTTGAATGAGTGACAATAAACCGAGGAAAGATGAAAGATTGAAGAAATCGACACATAAAAAATCCAAAATTTTCGATTTTGTTCGGACCCAAATGAAAATTTTAAGCCTCCTCTACCATCAAATTACTAGGTGAATCACTCTCCTTTTCTATTTTTTCTTTTATTTCTCTCGGTTGTGTTTGTTTTGGTTGTGTTAGTTGAAAACTTTTAATATGGATTTGGATGTGCTTTGATGATGAAATTTTGGAACTTGATGAACTGTCCCCGAGTTTTTCTTCCTTTTTGTCCCGGTTGTGACTCGGCAAAACAAAAAATGATTGAATAAAAGGGACTGGACATGGAATAGCAGGTGATGAGATAAAAGTGACATTCCAACTAATGTATATTTCTGTGGTTGCCTGTCCGGTTCAAGTAACAAATGGACCAAAAATGTTTTAACTTCAAGTTGCAAACTGTTTTTTTCTAAAAATTTATGTTTCAAAAGTTCCTCTAGAGATACTCGGTTTAAAGAACTCTGATGGCCCGGTTATCGAATTTGCTTGTAAAGATTCCTACTGCATTCTATGACCGCACGACCTTAGATGTCCCTATTTTTGTAATCTACATTCCGCTGTTCGGGCTGTTGCGTACCTGGGATCTGGTGCACCCCATTTCAGGTTTCCACGTCCACCAACAGCTTGATTATGAATATACCTTCGGAACTTTGATAAGTATCTTGCTAAGTAACCGGCAACCCGTAGGTGACCCCTCTTGGAAGCCACGCAAAAAGGCAAGACTCACTTGAAAAGTAGATTGCATATAAGTAATTTTAAATTAACGATCTATATTCTGCTGTTTGGGGTTGTTGCGTACCTGGGACCTGGTGTACTCCATTTCAGGTTTTCACGTCCACCATCAACTTTAAATATGAATATTATACTCAGAGCAAAATATTCTGAGACATAGATCACAAATGAAGTTCTACAAAGATAAATCAAATGAAGAAATAAATACGGGCAAAGTGTTAAAAGTACAAAGTTAATATGGTTGTAATGTGGTAAAAAAAACAAAAAAAAGCGACCAATTGAAATAAAAAGAAGAACCTTAGGAATCTGGACAGAATGCAGTAACCAAAAAGGACTGACCGTACCATGTCACTGAAAAACCGCAGGGGGGAGGTAAACTTGGTATCTTTGGAGAGACTTTTAAAAAAAAATGAATTTTTGACTTAGCCGTTTGCAGGGTGAAGAAATTTTAAGATCACTAAATAGTGCTTTGCACTTCAATTAAACGGACATCCGGGCTGGCAATGGACACAGGCGTATGCAATACTGTAATGTTTACTTTTGTTTGATTGCTTGTTGTTTTATGGACTGCATCTGAATTCTGATTTCGTTGAGTCTTTCTCGGGACGAGAAAGAGATAAGTTGGGGAGGTTTGATCGGGCCATTTTGGTTTAACGTAATACGTGATTAACATGATAAATTACGCTTTATTGAACCAAGAATGGCCCTACTTTTGATGGAATTGAGTGAATTACATGCAGGGATTGAAAAACGTGAATTTTTGGCGAAAACTGCGTATTAAACGGACACCGGAAGTTGAAGAAAAATGTCAGCGTCCTAGCAGCGTCCCAGGCAGCGTCCCAGCAGCGTCCCAGACGCTGACGTGGAACTCTGGGCCATTTTGAAGGGAAAAAGCAAGCCAGGTTCGCGAGGAAGCCCGTCAGCGTCCTAGGTGGCGTCTGGGACGCTGGCCTAGGACGCCGGGCGTTTTTGGGACGTCTCGTCGTGGAACGCTGCTCGTCGTAACTGCTGAAGAAATACACACAGCGTCCCAGGGGCGTCTGGGACGCTGGTCTAGGACGCTGCCGCCTAGAATGCCCTAAATTGCCTTATTTAAGCCGCTCTATTTAATGGAATTTTATCCCATCGACCCAAGGCAGACTCCAGACGATTTTCCTAGGGTTTTGACAGTTTTGCAAGGCCAAAAACACTCCCAAATCATCTCCAAACAATTCCCAATATCAAATTAAGCCTCTTTTGCATCAAGATCAAGTCACAATTCTTGAAGTTTTGAAGAATCCAGCCATGTTCAACATCTCCAGCACAGAGTTTGCATCAATTCAAGTCATGAGTAGCTAAATCATCCCGTGATCACAACCGGGAGTAGGTTTTGATTTCCTTTCAGTATTGTATTTAGATTTGAACTTTTTAGATTCATGAACACAGTATTTGGATTGTTTGCTTTTAAATCATATGACTAGATTCCATACTTGTTCTTAAATTGTTGCTTGATTGAGTGTAAGACAACTCTATTGTGATCTTCCCCACCGTGCCAAATCATCCACAGTGGTGTGTAGGACGGAGGGTGCGGATTTTACATAGTTTGATCCCAGATTTAGTCAGTAACAGTACGGTTATGTCTATGTAATCTGAATGAACGCAAAATTAGTAAAATCTGATCTAATACATTGTTTAGGAATCAAAACTGAAACCGGGAGTGATCACATCTTTCTCTGATTGAATTAAACCCCTTGCAAGCATTGTTTTCTGAATTTATTTACTTTTTAAGTCTATTAGAACTAGTTGTTAACCATAAGCTCCTCGTGGATTCGACCCTTACTTGCCCTAGCTATTAGTGCTTTTAAGGTTATTTTTGATTGCATCAACGACTGCGATCAAGTATTTCATAAAGAATTTTATTTTCAATGGTTCCCTATACATATCTTAGGATTCTCTTGGGAGTTTCCCAATGACTTGAATAATGCCTCTATATATAATTACATACATAGCTAACTAGGTATACGATATCAGGATTTGTGGAAGTTAGATAGATCAGGTTTCCAACAAAACCTTTAAACAAACTGGAAATGATGACTTTTCCTTCATCTTCTATAGGCAACTTCACATCCGTACGTCATGCATGGAGTGATTATCGCATTATCTTTATCCACCTTGAACTTTTTAAGAATATCTTTTACATAACTATCAGGTGAAATAAAAAATCCTTTCCCGGATTGATGATCTTCAATGCCAAGAAAATGATGAAGTTCTTCTATATATGTCATATCAAATTCTTCCATCAGTTATTATATTCACGCAACATCTTCAAGTCGCTTCATAAGATGATCAATATAAAGACTAAAAACAATGAATCTTAGGAAATATGCCACATCGACACAACAAGTTAGTGATACAATTAAGGATTGCATGCGACTATTAGGTTACACGTATAACTCAATATGAAAAGCAAGAACAAATACATAGAAGGGCTAATTCTTTATTCATTTTTAGTAAATAGTTCAACTAGACCTTAAATGAGAATGACATTTATGCAATAAAGGTTCAAAGTTTGAATTACATTATTATTACCATAATTGAGAAAACATAGAGAAAAATTAAAACCCTAGGGTTTTTGAAGCCATATAATGCATGGAAACCCTTGGATTAATGATCATCAACCTAATTTTGTTCTCCACATTCTCACCCCTCTCACTACTAATTTTGCGACACCAATACCCTTCCAATAAGTATGTTTTTACTCATACTTGGTATGCAATTGATAGGTGTAAACCAATCCTTGTCAAATGACAAAACCTTTTTATGCAAGATCTCATTTTAAATTTATAAAATGTAATTATCTCAAGTAGGGACTATTACACACTAGGAAATGAAACTAATTATGTAACATTATAGTTGTGGTTAGAGTAAGTTGTCGAACTCTTGGGGAATAGGTATAATACATAAGATAGGTCTGGATTCAAGATCGAACATCTCAAGACAATGCTTTACTTGGGTTCGATTACTTCCCAATTATGGTTGAATCTAAAAAGTGCAATGGTTATTAACGTTTATTCATTGATTCCTAAATGTATTAGCTTCTTGGTGAGAAGACTAACCCTATGATTCTAAAGTTTGTTAATTACAATGGTTATGCAAATTACCAAACTTTATTATTAGTTGTTTATTTAACATCATGTAGGATGTATTATGGATAATCTCATTGGTCATGAAAACTTACAAGTTGCAAAGAATGGTATTCTATTACAAACTTTCACACACATTAAAGTTTTTGAACTTTTTATGATCTAACCTTAGGAATTGGTCCTTATCTAGTATAAATTGTCTAATAGTCATAAACAATAAAGATACAAGCTATGCAATCAGAATGGTCATCTAGACTACATAAACTCAGCAATAGATTAATAAAAATCAAAACTTTAACACATGTACTTTTTTTTTACTAAACCAACATCATAGATTAAATAACTTTATTAATAACCTTACTAAAATTCAAACTAATAACTTAGGGTTCATCTTAACCAAGAAATATCATAGGGTTTTGTCTCATAATAAAAAACAATAAACATATAGAATTCAGAAAAAGAAATACAAACATGATAAATTTGAAAAACCAAATCGAAAATCGAATGGCTACGACACTGCTCCTTTGATTCCTAGCTTGAAATCCTTCCTACACCCTTAGAATTGCCTAAGATACCTCCAAGACATTCAAGAAAGGGTTAATTTTGCTTTGAATGTCATAGTATTCAAGAGATCTTGATTGTAATGGCAGTTTGGGTTTATTTATAGAGTTTCCAAAATAACTCGAGATCGCGAAACGATGACCTACTGATCGTGTCGTGATGTACAACTGTCTGCGTATTTCTTGCAATCGTTATCTGATGTCGCCAATATCTAACTGTTCAAGATATCTAGAGAATGTAAAAAGCTTGAAGCTAATGAGTATGGCAGTGCATGTATATTTATAAATCTACACCATTCTTGGTTTTAATTTGTGAGTAATGGATAAAGGTAACAACGCCTGGTAATATCACATATTTTAGTAGTTGTTGAGCCTTATTCTCACTTTTCGTTCCAGTACTTGTTTGGAAGAAAATAATGAAAACAGGGACCAAAAGCATGCAAATTGGAGGAAGTTTGAAGAAGAAGGTAAAATCAGGAAAATACGTACGCGCGCCATGGAAATCAGGAAGGCGCGACGCGGATCTAAGGCGGTGGAACAAATTCAAATGCCGATAAAACGGGAAAAGATTAGTACGCGCGCCGCGGAAACCATAAGTGTGCGGCGCGGCTGCGGGAATTTTGCAACTATAAATAGAGGCTTTTTCAGCCGAAAACCCGAGCAAAACCCTGGTGAAAAATCGACCTCAAGGCTCTTTGACTCCGAGATTAAGCTTCTGCAACTTCATATTTGGTATTTCTATGTTTTAGAATTTATTTTCATTAGGTAGATAGTTAGAATTCAGTAGCTAGTATCTTTGGGAGTGACAACCACTGATATTAGGCTTTAGTTTATGGTTTTGAATCATTTGGTTACTGTTTGTACTCGTGGATCTGAGTTTGGTTTATGATAATCATTTGGTTACAAGTAATTGTGGTTTTTTCGGTATTTTATGCTTGATATTGGATTGTGCTTGTTGTTTGGTGTTTGGATGTTTGTATGACCTTGTTTGGACTGAATTCCTTTGCTGATTTCAGTAGCCAACTAGGGTTAGCTTTGTGGGTTGAACTTTAGCCAGTGACTGTTCAGTTGGACCTTAGTTATTGGTTTAGTTTATGCCTTGGTTTATGTTTGATTGTTTGCCTTTGTTTGCTTCTGAATTAGAGATGTACTTCTGATTTCAGTAAGTGACTAGGTTTGTTTGGAGTTTAGTTTAGGTTTATGTTTGGTTGGAATTGTTTCAGTTTATGTTTTCTGGGATTAGTAGTCAAAAGCTTAGGAACTAAGTCCTCTGACTATAGGGTGACACTATAATTGGTAATCTGTCACCTGACTTGACCACGTAACCCCTGCGGATCGACCCTGACTTCCACTGTGCTAAGTGAGTGTGTTAGGTATTTCTTATTTTTGACCGCATGATGACCGCTGCGATGTCAAATTTTGGCACCATTGCCGGGGAGTTGTGAGCTTGAGAGTAGGTGATCTGTAGGACTTAGTTTCTGATTTTTGATGTTTGATTTTAGTTTTTTGGTTTTTGGTATGTGTACGTCTTCATAATGGGCGATTACATGTACCCGGATCATTATTATGAAAATTATGAAAATCCGGCCGACACCTATTACGAGGATGATTGCTACAATGGATCATCCGATGACAATGGATGGCGGACCGATGATTCATCTCAACTTGAAATTTCTGCAACTTAGGCCCGACTTTGGGTACTCATGTATAACACTCACCAAGAGCAGAAGGACCAGGCTGATGCTCTTGTAAGATTGCAAGCTTCTTTAGATCAGTTAGAAGAAGGTTGGAAATGTTCATCACCCTCGCCAGAACCTGAGGCGAGTAATTTTTATACCAATGATATGGTGTGTGAACCTGCATCACCTGAATATGTGATGGAAGGGCATACACCTTGGGAAAGTCAAGAGACCACTGAGATGGTCGCAACGGTTGTTGAGGAAGAGGTTGTAGGTGACAGTGCTACCTCTGACTCAGCAACCTCTGAAGTTTTTGATGTTTTTGAAAATGTTGATCTGGTGATGAGTGAATCCATACCATCACCAGACAATTTAGTTGAGGAGGATGTTGTAGAGGAGGCTGTAAGTGACAGTACAGACCCCAGGCCAACGATTCCCAAAATTGTTAATACTATTGGGGAAGGAGGTGTAGATGACAATACTACCCCCGAACCTATAATTTTTGAAAATTTGAGCATTTTGAAAGTAAGGATCTGGTGATGGGTGACTTTATACCACCACCAGATGAAATCAGTCGCTCACTCTTAGTACCGATCCACCTGTTGGACGATGATCAAGAAGATGATGCTGACGAGTTGATTTTTGAAAATAATAAACATGATTTTATCACCACTCACGATCCATTCATGAATGAAAATTAGATGTGATTAATACCATCGATGAGGACATATGGAAGCATCCTGATATGTTGCCTTCCGATCCCAGTCGGTTGGAAAATTTTTATTGGTACTACAAGCCAAAATTGCAAACTGAAGATAGCATGTGAGACACTGGAAAAATGAGATCTGCAAAACAACTACTGGAGCAGCACTAGGCGTGCTTCATGTCAAGCCTTTGACTTGAAAGAGATGTAGAAGGAAGGACCGAGCTTGGAGATTCAAAGCTACCTCCAAGCTTTCACGGGAGTTAATAAGAAGGCAGCAACCGGGTAGCAGCAGAAGGATTAGCAAAGCATTCGACCCAGGGAAGTGGAAGGAGCATGTGGACAATAAAGGGACGGTGGTGACTAGGAATCAGCAAAGAAAGAAGGCGTACGATCCACCGTAGCTGTAGAAGGACTCTACGTCTGGCTGAAGACGTTAAACTTAGCGGTTGTTGGGAGGCAACCCATCATGTCATAGAATAGGCTTTGTATTTCTTAGAAGTAATTAGGAAAAATATCATCATTGATTACAGGTACTAGTGGTCCAAGGCAAGTGTGGGGTCGTGTGAAGAATTTGAAATTTTTAATGACCGCGCCGCGGTTTGTTCATATGCGCGACGCGGGATCGTAAACCAACCCGATGCGCAGGGGTTGATTTGGTGACACGCGCGCCGCGGTTTGTGCATTTGCGTGACGCAGGAATCGATCGGTCGGTTTCCTTCGATATTAAGGTAAGCCGCGACACTATTCACACACACCACGCCTCGGAGGTGTGAAGAATTTAAAATTTTTAATGACCGCGCCGCGGTTTGTTCATATGCGCGACGCGGGATCGTAAACCAACCTGATGCGCAGGGGTTGATTTGGTGACACGCGCGCCGCGGTTTGTGCATTTGCGTGACGCGTGAATCGATCGGTCGGTTTCCTTCGATATTAAGGTAAGCCGCGACACTATTCACACACACCACGCCTCGGAGCTCTGATCAACAAAAATTTCTCGTGTTTTTTCTTGCTCATTTAATTCCTACTACTACGGTACGTCATTCTAACTAGCTTTTACTTGTTAAAACTAGCGATTAGGGGGTTAATTTGGTTGATTTCTCCAAAAACTTCAAAACTTAGAAATCGCCAATGCTGACTCATAGAGTGTTTGTTTTGCCAAATAGAGACCCTAGATGAGTTAGTCGGCACTTAGGCTACCTTGTGGTGTATTTGGATTGAGTTTAAACAGGTTAAAACTCGATTTGGGTTTGAATTTTGGAAACAGCCGCTTGCCGCGCCACGCCCTTGCTGTTGGGCCGCGCGGCGGTGCGGTCGGGAAGAAAAAGGACTAAAATTGCAATTTTTTTTCTTCTGTGCAGATGTCTTTCAGATTAGACCACGAGTTTCTTTAGTTTACAGAGGGACCAGCCAGCTCTGTGGAGTACCGATCGAGGAGGGATGCATTGACAGGTCGCCGGGTTCTCGAGGCGACGGTCATAGACAGGGATATCCTTAGGGATGCTGGGCTCTGGGGTGCGATAGAGCCGTTTTTGCACCGCACTTGGGTTGAGGGGGATGCTTTATTTACTTGCCGGGGCTGGGATAGGCTCATGGCCACCGAGGAGGACACTATCTACACTGAGCTCCTTCTGGAGTTCCTTTCCACTGTCCAGTACGCACCGAGGTCGACAGACCCGTGTTCCAGACTGATACGATTCAGACTGGGAGGTGTGCAGAGGGAGTGCAACCTCCGGGAGTTTGGGAGGTGCACTGGTATATATACGGAGGAGGACCTACAGCACCGCCACTTCACATAGTTCCTGGAAGCAGGTATTCAGGGGCAGCCTGAGAGGGCTGCCAATACGGAGGTTTGGGCACCATTGTCCAACATTTTCTATGAGGCGGGGACCTCCAGGGAGGGCCATCTCTGTGATCCACTCCACCGTCTCATGCACCGCATCGTCTCCACCACCATCAGGCAGCGGGAGGGGGCGAGAAGGTGTCTGGTGAGGATATGACATTTCTCTGGGTCCTTCTCGACCCCTCCAGGTTCCTTCACCTCCCATTCGCCCTAGCCGTTGCTTTGTCCACCCGTGCAACGGGTGCGTCCGCCAGCAGTCCATTGGCCCGTGGGTACTTCATCACCCGCTTGTCCCGTTCATACCGAATCCTCACTGCCCGCACTGTCGCTTCTTTGACCGCTTTACCTCCATCTCGCACTTCGGCACGAGCATTGGAGAATATGGGGCTGATTGAGCAGCAGCACCCGGGACAGTTTGTAAGGGTGGCGAATGAGGCACCCCAGGACCCCCAGCCAGCATACGCCCAGCCTGGCAGGAGACACAGGAGGCAGCCCGCACCGGCAGAGCCAGCACCACAGCCACAATAGCAAGAGGATCCATCGGCTATCCACCGACTGGCGGCCAGGGTCGCCAGGTTAGAGGACCAGTTAGAGTGGATCGGGGAGGTGCTTTTACAGATTGCATCGGCACAGGGCCAGCACACCCGACCATTCCCAACCAGAGCCCATGACCATGAGGCTGGACCTTCCAGGCCACCAGGTGGCGATTGATGTATTTTTCTTTTTCAATTTTTTTGGGATATATGTACTGTATCTATGACACACTTTTATCTATTTCTTGTTCATATTTTATTTGTTATGTTTGCATTTAATGTTTTGTTGAGTCATGCATGTTATACCAAATGGGAAGGAGTTGTCTCAGACAAGTGTGGGGTCACCGTGCCCCCTCCACTTGTCTTGACCACCGGCGTGTTCACTGTTGCGCTACAACTCCAGAATGCAAAATCGAGGACCTTTTTGTTCGAATTTGTACCTGTGATACCGAGTACCAACCAAGAAATCTACCGTTCAATGGGGTAACTCTTTCTCCCTTGTTCTAAATAATTTTGAACAACGGGGACGTTGTACGGTTTTAAGTGTGTGGTGTGGACGGTCGAAAGAGTAGTTTTTGAAATTTTTGAGAAAAGACCAATTTTCAAATTTTTAGCAACTTTTTCAAAATTTTTATTAGATTATAATTTTGAAACGAATGGTTTGTGATTGTTTATAGCATTGGTATTTTTTGAGAGATACTATGTAGTTGTTACCATGCTATTGGTATTTTTCGAGAGATACTATGTAGTTGTTACCATACTATTTAGGAAGGAAATGTCAATCTGTGGCCTTTGTTGTTCGAGCCGGTAGGTCCGAAAAGGGTGGCCTCGAAGAGGCACTAATGCACGTTACCACCTAAGATCGTCTAGTTTGGGATGGTATTTCTGAAAGCTCGTTACACGGACAGCATCGAAAGTCATGGACAATTCCTTAATGGCCTTTAGAATCTGAATGAGTAAGTACACTTCATTGTGGACAAAAAATTTGTAATCAAGTGTTCTCTAGAAAGCCATGAATTCCAAAGAATACTCTGATTAGGTTTTCATGAACTATTTCACTCTAACTCATAGGGCAATACGCTTTGAAACTGAACACAGTCAAAAATTGTTTGAGTCTTAGTTAGAATTTATTAAAAACTCTCTTGCTTGGGGACAAGCAAGGCACAAGTGTGGGGTGTTTGACAACGCCTAGTAATATCACATATTTTAGTCGTTGTTGAGCCCTTTTCTTACTGAAATTATATCATATATATCGTGGTATTCTCATTTTTCGTGCCAGTACTTGTTGGAAGAAAATAATGAAAACAGGGACCAAAAGCGTGCAAATTGGAGGAAGTTTGAAGAAGAAGGAAAAATCAGGAAAATATGTACGCGCGCCGCGGAAATCAAGAAGGCGTGACGCGGATCTAAGGCTGTGGAACAAATTCAAACGCCGATAAAATGGGAAAAGATTAGTACGCGCGCCGCGGAAACCATAAATGCACGGCGCGGCTGCGGGAATTTTGCAACTATAAATAGAGGCTTTTTCAGCCGAAAACCCGAGCAAAACCCTGGTGAAAAATCGACCTCAAGGCTCTTTGACTCCGAGATTAAGCTTCTGTAACTTCATATTTGGTATTTCTATGTTTTAGAATTTATTTTCATTTAGCTAGATAGTTAGAATTCAGTAGCTAGTATCTTTGTGAGTGACAACCACTGATATTAGGCTTTAGTTTATGTTTTTGAATTATTTGGTTACTGTTTGTACTCGTGGATCTGAGTTTGGTTTATGATAATCATTTGGTTACAAGCAATTGTGGTTTTTTCGGTATTTTATGCTTGATATTGGATTGTACTTGTTGTTTGGTGTTTGGATGTTTGTATGACCTTGTTTGGACTGAATTCCTTTGCTGATTTCAGTAGCCAACTAGGGTTAGCTTTGTGGGTTGAACTTTAGCCAGTGACTGTTCAGTTGGACCTTAGTTATTAGTTTAATTTATGCCTTGGTTTATGTTTGATTGTTTGCCTTTGTTTGCTTCTGAATTAGAGATGTACTTCTGATTTCAGTAAGTGACTAGGTTTGTTTGGAGTTTAGTTTAGGCTTATGTTTGGTTGGAATTGTTTCAGTTTATGTTTTCTGGGATTAGTAGTCAAAAGCTTAGGAACTAAGTCCTCTGACTATAGCGTGACACTATAGTTGGTAATCTGTCACCTGACTTGACCACGTAACTCCTGCGTATCGACCCTGACTTCCACTGTGCTAAGTGAGTGTGTTAGGTATTTCTTATTTTTGACCGCATGACGACCGCTGCGATGTCAAAAGGATATGGTACTGACCTTTGTGCAAATCTCTAGGGAGTAAATGGAAAAAGATATTAAAAGACACAGAGAACTAGACCTCATCAAGGGCAACATGAAAATTGTTGTCGTCAATATGATAAAGAACTATGAGCACACTTTCCCTAGTGTTTAATATAAGGTTTAAATTGATTTGTTTCTATTTTCCTATTATGGCACTACCTAAAAAAATTAGTTTTATGATAAACGAACAATGACATACACCCTTTTCATGACACACAAAAAAGTCAGTCAGAAAAATTATGTCATCTTATTTAAAAGTTTAATGATTTATGATAGGCGTAAATGTCTCTCTTAAAATGATGTGTGTCTTTTGCCAAGATTTATGATATTCTTCATAAATGTATTTCGTCTATTAATATCATAAAATGAAATTGTCAAAAAACACAAGATACCTTTTTAATTTGTCTGTCATCTTAAAAAAAAATTCAAGTTGGCTTATTTTCGCTATACAAATACATCTCATTTTTCATTCGACTTCAAAAATACCACCATCTCTCAAGTATCATTCAATTTTCCCACTCACAACAATTTAGGATTTTTTCCAAAGAAGAACGACGACGGTAGATACTCTCGCTTTTTTGATATCCTTAATGGCTTTACATACTTTTCTGGTTTGTTCTTCATCCCTTATAGTGCTTCTTTTTATGTTTTGATCGGAGTTAGAACTCTTTCATTTCGTAATAGGAAACGACCTCCATTGACATTTATAACTTTTGTGCTTATCATTCTTCCTTTTGTTCCTTGTTGTTTTGTATGCATGTTATTCACATGTGTCGATGGTTTAGTGGATTATGGATATTTAGTTGCAAGGTGAACATTAGACATTGGCCATTGTGTGTCTACAAAAACAAGATCATGGAGTTGTAGATCTATATGTCATTAGTAATTGCTTGACCTAAAAAAGTTCTACACGTGTTGAGAAGCAAATTACCAAACAACCCTTCCCTAAACTACTTAGCCCCGGTCACTTCATACAAACTCCCCATCATGTTAACAAAAATCTATGATATTAACTTTTTAGGTTTTTATTGACATTGTTAACTTTTGTATGATTTCATTGATTTTTTTTATTGAATAAAATGGGTAGTTGAAAATGGCTCATTGTTTAGCTTCTACGGTGTAATGGAAAATGAGGTTAACAAAAATGCAATAGAAGCAAGATCTATGACATCAAATATGTGGAACTCTTTTTCCATGAAACAAAGCATGAAATGAACACTCAAGACCTTAACAAAATTTAGAATTTATGCTTTATCAAATGGGAATTAGCATAATAGAGGACATACGGAACTTGGATGTAAGTCCTTTCACTGATCACATCATTGATGAATAGTTTAAACAATCTCTTACCTTTGTAAAATAATAAATAATCATTTACCACTTTTGAGCACAAAAATACTAAAAAATATTACTTCTTAGATTTAGGCATGCTATTTGATAGAACTTTATTAATTTTAATTTAATTCAAAAACTATCTTGACATTTATTTTTAATTTATTTCATCCAGTGGCACTGAAGCACCATTCTCAACATTTCATATTGTCTATAATTTATAAGAAAATCTTACTTTCTTTTTACCGAAGGTTGGTTGTTTCGTGTCAACAACTCAATAACGCAATAATCTTCTATTGTTTTAGTTTGTTTGTATAGTTATTATAGAAGATTTCTGGCACCAACAGTTTGAAATGCGGTCACTTGGTTTTAAAAGACCCAACTTTTGCCCCTATCAAAATTAGAGAATGCGCTGCTTCATGCAAGATTTGCAGCATGGTTACTTGGTTTAAGAAGGTACCTTTCCACAACTAGACTAACCTTAATTTATGTTTTGTATCTCACCAAAAATAAATAAATAATAAACAAAAATAATTATTCATCATACTGAAAATTGTATGGGAGTTATAATATATATATATATATATATATATATATATATATATATATATATATATATATATATATATATATATATATATATATATATATATATATATATATATATATAAAAGCTGTTGCTAATGATAAAGTTAAATGATTTGTAAAGGTGATAAATTTTACTTCGTGTACACATTTAGTCACTTATGTTTTTTTTTTTTTTGTCTACATTTAGTCATTTTTTTGTGCACATATATATAATCCTTAAACCTGTTTTTCTTGTAAACATATGAATGTTAAACTTTTTTTTTTGTACAAATATGATCAATAAGTTGTTGGTTATATGTGTAAAAAAAATTATATTTAATGATCATTGGTGTAAAAAAAACATAAATGACTCCACATAAACAAAAATAAGTTCAATGACCAAATATAAATAATTTTAAAAATTCTTTATCCTACGAGGTTATTATCCCTAATATATATGCAGTTGCTAATGTTAGGGTCTAACCTATACATACTGTGTCTTATGTATTAATCAGTTGTACAGTGTAACCCGCGGCATTTATAAAGTAAACTCTTACATTTCTTTTGAGCTACGGTTATTGCAGAGACTTAGAGTGTGGTCTCCACTACTCCACTTTGGCTTTCATAGTTGATGTATTGTCTTGTTCTATCTTCATGGAGTACAATCAATTTATTTAGGAAAATAGTTAATTATATTAATATTTTGAGTATTTTAACAGTAAACATTTGTTTTTAAATGATAATCACGATATATCTTTACGAACAATTTCAGGTTGCAAGTATAAATGTTTTAAGTATTGCAGAGAAACAAGTATGAATTGATAATTTCATTCACAAACAAACCAGATACATATACAATTTACAAGAAGGAAAATCAGGAGAGAAATTAGCTATCTAATAATATCTGTGGCTAAGAATAAGGATACAAAAATAACACCTACAATTAAGCTATGGAATATATTCTTGAAATTAGGAATAGATATACAATAATATTTAAGGCGGTGATATATCACTTAACATTCCCCCGCAAGATGGATGAGCTATTGTCGAGACCAATCTTGGAAACCAGAAGTCGAAAATGTGGTCGTAGTAATGGCTTGGTAAGAGCATCGGCAAGTTGGTCATCACCCGATATGTGTGTAACCCGTAGAGATCCGTTTTGTACTTTTTCACGAACAAAATGAAAATCCAATGCTAAATGCTTCATGCGGGAATGAAAAATTGGTTTTGCAGAATATGTAGTGGCACTTAGATTGTCGCAATAGATGACAGGAACCGTAGGTAATTTGAAGCCTAACTCAGATAAAAGATTAGTGAGCCATTGAACTTCTGTGGTAGTAGAGGCTACGGCTCTAAACTCAGCCTCAGTGGAGCTACCGGCTAAAGTAGTTTGGCGTTTGGAGTTCCAAGCAATAGGGTTAGATCCAAGGAAAACGACATAACCAGTTGTGCTACGATAATTGTCTTTGTGTCCTGCCCAGTCTGCGTCAGTGAAAGCATGTAAAGTGAGAGGAGAGTGTTTTCGCAGCAATAGACCTTTAGATAATGTACCCTGTAGATATCTTAGGAGTCTTTTTAAAGCTGTCCAATGTTGATATGTTGGAGCATGCATAAATTGAGACAACTTGTTGACGGTGAATGCAATGTCAGGACGGGTAAGAGATAAGTATTGTAATGCACCGACGATAGATCGGTATTCTGTAGGAGAAGGATGTGTGGGAGCACCATGTAATGTTAGGACTTCAGTGCAAGTAATAGGGGTGGTAATCGGCTTACAGTCACTCATATTTGCCTTTTTAAGAATATCATAAATGTATTTCCTTTGAGAGAGAATAAGACCTTGTGAATGAGGAAGTACTTCAATGCCAAGAAAATAGTTGAGTGATCCAACGTCTTTTAAGGAGAATTTGTTGGATAAAAGTTTGATGAAACGATGAACTAATGAAGTGGAAGGTCCAGTGATGATAATGTCATCAACGTATACAAGGATATAGATGGGAGTAGAATCCACGATGAAAGTGAAAAGAGAGGAGTCGGAAATCGTGGGTTTGAAACCATGAGAGACAAGAAAATATTTTAGTTCATCATACCGTGCACGGGAGGCCTGTTTGAGTCTATAAATAGCTTTGTTTAATTTACAGACATGATTTGGGAAGGCCGGATCAACGAAACCGGGAGGTTGAGCCATAAAGACATCCTCATTGAGGGTGCCTTGAAGAAAGGCATTGTTTATATCTAATTGGTTAAGAACCCATCCCTGTGAGATGGCAAGGGTGAGAACAAGGCGAAGTGCTGCTGGTTTAAGGACCAGGCTGAAGGTTTCGATATAGTCAATGTCGGGTCTTTGGGTGAATCCTTTGGCCACGAGACGGGATTTTAAGCGGTCTACAGATACATCCGGTTTGTATTTGGTTCCATAAACCCACTTGGAGCCCACAAGATTAGGAGCAAGTGTGGAGGGAACGAGAGTCCATGTATTGTTTCTTTTTAATGCATCAAATTCAAGTTGCATGGCATGGCGCCACGAGGGATGCTTGAGAGCATGAGAGATGGTGGGTGGTTCGTCATAGGCAGTGAGGGTGGTGTGGTAGAGTTGGAAATCAGAGTTATGGTATTTGGGATTAGGCTTAGGGTTGGTTTGAGTATTTGGTTTGGGGTGTATTGGTGTGGGTGAGGGAGGTATATTATCTGTAGTGTTGGAATAGATGTTTGTGAGAATACGGTAGATGAGGTGGGGTGTAGGGTAGATGGTGGTGTAGAGGAATTAATTTGAGATGCATTTGCAGGGGAGGAAGAAGAATGATGAGACTGTATTGGTTGCATAAAAGTTGGCGAAGTGGGTGATGGGTTTTGTGGAGATGTAATGGTTATGGAAAATGGTATCCAGGCATCATAATCAGTGGGGTGAGAAGGAGTGGTGGATGAGGTGAGTTGTGAAAAAGGGAAAATATTTTCAACAAAGGTCACGTGTCTGGAGGTAAAAATTTTATAAGTTGTTGGGTCATGTGAATAATATGCACTTTGTGTAGAGGAATAGCCAACAAATATACAAGGTTGTGACCGTTGGTGAAGTTTATGAGGTGAATAAGGGCGTAACCAGGGATAACACAAACATCCAAAGCTACGAAGTTTATGGTAGTTTGGTTGTTTATTAAATAAAGTGACGAAAAGTGAAGAGTTGTGTAAGGTTGGGGTTGGGAGTCGATTTATCAAATATGTAGCTGTTGTAAAAGCAAATGGCCAAAAAGTGACCGGTAGTTTGGCATGAGAGAGTAGTGCCAACCCGGTTTCAACGATATGTCGATGTCTTCGTTCGGCATACCCATTGTGTTCGGGTGTGTGTGGTGGTGATGTAAGATGAGAGATACCACAGGAAGATAGATGAGATGAAAGTTTGATGTATTCTCCCCCATTGTCGGAGAAGAATTGTTTAATTTTGCGATTAAAATAGTTTTCAACCAGTCGTTGAAAAAGAATATAAGTAGAGAGGGAGTCTGATTTGTTTTTGATGGGAAAAAGCAAATGTATTTTGTGTAGTGGTCAACAAAAATAATGTAATATTTATGATTATCAAATGTAGTGACTGGGGAGCACCAAACATCAGAAAAAATGAGATCGAGTGGAGAGTTGGATGTGAGAGAAGATTGAGAAAAAGGTAGTTTATGACTTTTATTCACTTGGCAAGCATTACAATTATCAGGAACATTGGAATGAAAAGAAACAAGAGATGATAAAAGCTTGAAAACTTTATTATGGGGATTTCCAAGCCTATGATGCCATATGGTAGAATCGGTTTGTTGCATGGTGAAGACAGCCGGTGAGGATGGCAATTTTCGTGAGCGAAGCTCATACATGCCTTTGGTTGCTGTTCCCTCGAGAATTTGAAGTTTGGTTGCTCGATTCTTAAGAACAAAAACAGAAGAATAGAACTTTATGAGAAAATTATTGTCAAGACACATACGTGATATGGAAATTATGTTTTTAGATAAAGATGGAACACATAATATGTTTTTAAGAACGATTGGTGTTTGTGAAGTATGGAGTAAAAGGGAACCAATATGAGTAATGAGAAGACAAGAACCGTCACCTATTACAAGCTCTTCCGTCCCATCATACGGTGCATGAAGAGAAAGGTTATTCAGATCGGTGGTAACATGGTGTGATGCTCCACTGTCAAAAATCCAACTGGTGTGCTCCTGGTTAGTGTTGAGGTTCATGGTGTTGACCTGTGCACCCTTTGCCTGCATATTGCGAGTGAATGGTGGAATAGTAACATTTGGATGTACCTTTTTGAAGGTTGGACAGTTTGTAAGAGAATGACCATGTTGATAGCACCATTGGCACTTTCCAAGAAAAGGTTTGTTTCCTGCAGATGTGTTGGGTGTGGGAAGAATACCCGGATTGTGCACGGCTTGCCGATAAGCATTCATATTGTTTCCTGTTAATGAATTATGCTGTTTCTGGGTCCAAGTTTTGAGTCTAGGTCCATTGCGATTAGACTGTTGGACGTGAAAGACCGATGCCGGTTGGTGGATTCCTGTGACAGCAGCTTGGTGGGCGATCGATAACTCATGATTAATCAATTTCTCATGTAGCTCATCGAAAGAAATTAGGGTGTCTCGTGCGTGAACCGCATCAAGAATCGTTTTATAAGTTGTTTGATCGAGACCATTCAGGATGATGTCGACGACATCTTCATCATCCATTTTCTTTCCGAGTATTGCAAGCTCATCGGCGACTGTTTTGATTTGCTGCATGTACTGCGTTATTGATTAAGTAGGAGTTTTAGTTGTTTGCTTCAAACGATGTTTCAATTGTTTAATGTGTCATCGGCTTGGAGAGGCATAAGTTTTGGCAAGAATCTGCCAAGCTTCATGCGAAGATGCTGCTCCAGTGATGAGAGGCACAATTTGAGGAAAGAGGCCACCTACCAGTGCACCAAATAACATCCTCTCTTGTCTGAACCATTAGGAATATCCAGGGTGTAGAGTTTCCGAACCATCTGCAGCGATGATGGGTTTTGGGGGTGGATGGGATCCGTCTATGAACTTGAATAAGTCTAATCCATAGAGCAGTGCTTCCACTTGTGTTTTCCAGGCTAAATAATTCAGAGATGTGAGTTTTAGGGTAGCAGGAAAAGTGACAACGGTTAAGTCTTTCATAGATGGGTTGAGCAAGAAGGATGATGTTTCAGACATGTTTTTGGTTGAAGGGGAGTGTGAAGGAGATGAAGATCGGGATGATTTTTGTGATGAGGTGTTTGAGCCTTGCTCTGATACCATATAAATGTTTTAGGTATTGCAGAGAAACAAGTATGAATTGATAATTTCATTCACAAACAAACCGTATACATATACAATTTACAAGAAGGAAAATCAGGAGAGAAATTAGCTATCTAATAATGTCCGTGGCTAAGAATAAGGATACAAAAATAACCCTACAATTAAGCTATGGAATATATTCTTGAAATTAGCAATAGACATACAATAATATTTAAGGCGGTGATATATCACTTAACAGTCAAGAACATTGGCGTTTAACAGTTTTGTGTATTTAGTAAAAACGCCAGTCATCGACATTTAACATAACACGACATAAGTTCATAAATATTTACCTTTAGAAGGTTTTGGCATGGTAACTTAGAATGTATCATAATGTCTTTATTACCTCTCAAGAGTCCTTATTAATTATTTCTTTTAACAAAATGAACCAATGATTAAATTTAATAATGTTTTACGTAATTAGTATTTTGAAAGAAGAAAGATGATGTATATTATTTGGACTAGATAATGTAGTTGATTTTTGAACATAAGGTATCACACGTTTCTTGGACAAGAAGAATTGAAGAGTATTAAATACAAGTTGTTGGGGGGGAAATAATTATATGTTTGTGTGAAAAAGGCATCGTTATGATGATGGTAGGGTTTAAATCATAGTTTTGTCCTTGTCCCATAATGGAACATAGCCTTCAATGTCAACCTAATTGATGTCAAGCCAATCATCAATCGGTTTTGTTATAATCTTAAATAAATGGGTGTATAAAAATAATCATGTAGGTTGGAATATATGTGTAAGGATCAATCCATACAACACACACTCATACATATGGATAGAGTTTATTTAAGATTATATTAAATAAACATCTTTTATGTAGAGGTGTGTTAAAAAAAACTTCATCATGATGGGTCATATATATGGGGTCAATACACACATATAGTGACTTTATTTAATATTACCCTTTATGTATGTGGATGATTATGTGTGGGTGATTTTAAAGAAGCATTTCTATGTGTGGGTGTGTGTTGTATAGGATGACCTTCACACTCACATGTCACATAATAATATTTTTTTAACACGCCTCATATATATATATATATATATATATATATATATATATATATATATATATATATATATATATATATATATATATATATATATATATATATATATATATATATATATATATAGGGAAAGTGAATATACTGCTGTTACGTATATAAGCTTACGTACTAAACCCTCAATAAAACGTCAGTTTACATGTATATCGATTATTTTCTTATTCTCTTATTCTTTCTTTATTGAATTTTTGTTCGACTCAACAATTTCTTAATCCCGATCGTTGACATCGCAGCGGTCGTTATGCGGTCAAAAATAATAAAACCTAACACACACACTTAGCATAGTGGAAGTCAGGGTCGATCCGCAGGAGTTACGTGGTCAAGTCAGGTGATAGATTACCAACTATAGTGTCACGCTATAGTCAGAGGGCTTAAGTTCCTACACTTTTGACTACTGATACCCGAAAACATAAACCAAACAATATCAAAACAAGCATAGACTAAGCTAAGCTTCAACTCAAACCTGGTTATTCTCTGAAATCAGAAGTACATCTCTGCTTCAGAAGCAACAAAGGCAAACAAACAAACCACACAATCACAAGGCATGAACTGAACCAATAACTACAAGTCCAAATGACAGTCACTGGCTAGAGTCCAAACCTAAAAAGCTATCCTAGTTGGCTACTGAAATCAGTAAGGAAAACAGTCCCAAATAAGGTCATAAACACATCCAAACACAATCCATGCATTCAAAACCAATATCAAGCATCAAAACACCGAAAAACCAAGATTACTTGTAACCGAATGATTATTATAACCCAAAACAGGTTCCAAACATCCAATATAGTACCAATGACTAGGAAACAGTAAATGAAATACTTAAAGTCAGTGGGTGTCACTCCCACAAACCCTAACCACTGATGCCAACTATTAAACTAAAAAGAAATTAAACATAAAAACCTGAAATACCAAAAAGTAGTTGCTGGAAACGAGTTCTTGGAGTCAAAGAGCCTCTACGGTCGATTTTTCACCAGAGTTTTGCTCGGGTTTTCGGCTGAAAGCACCTCTATTTATAGTTGCAAAATTTACGCAACCGCACCGCGCATATATGGTTCCCGCGGCGCGCGTAGGACTTTATCCCCATTTCTTCGGACTTTGAATTTGTTCCACCGCCTTGTATCCGCGTCGCGCCTTCTTGATTCCCGCGGCGCGCGTGCGTATTTTCATGATTTTTCCTTCTTCTCCAAACTTCTCCAATTTGTACACTTTTGGTCCCTGTTTACATTATTTTCTTCCAAACAAATACTGGCACGAAAAGTGATAATACCATGATATATATGATATAATTTCACTAAGAATAGGGCTCAACAACGACTAAAATATGTAATATCACTAGGCGTTGTCAAACACCCCACACTTGTGCCTTGCTTGTCCCCAAGAAAGAGAGTTTTTCAATAAATTCTAACTAAGACTCAAATAATTTTTGACTGTGTTCAGTTTCAAAGTTTATTGTCTTATGAGTTAGAGTGAAATAGTTCGTGAAAACATAATCAGATTGTTCTTTGGAATTCATGGCTTTCTAGAAAACCTTTGATTACGAATTTTTTGTCCACAATGAAGTGTACTTACTCATTCAGATTCTAAAGGTCATTAAGGAATAGTCCATGACTTTCAATGTTGTCCGTGTAACGAGCTTTCGAAAATATCATCCCAAACCAGACGGTCTTAGGTGGTAAGGTGCATAAATGCCTCTTCGAGGCCACCCTTTTCGGACCTACCAGCTCGAACAACAAAGGCCATAGATTGACATTTCCTCCCTAAATTCCAAGCTTAAAACAATCCAATCTTCTAAACTCCTAAAACTCAACTTGTTTGACTAAACTAATAGCATGATAACAACTACATAGTATCTCTTGAAAGATACCAGTGCTATAAGCAATCACAAACCATTCGTTTCAAACTTACAATTTTTTAAAAAATTGAAAAAGTTGCTAAAAATCGTACAACGTCCCCGTTGTACAAAATTACTGTTTCGACCGTCCACACCCCACACTTAAAATCGTACAACGTCCCCGTTGTACAAAATTTATTTAGAACAAGGGAGAAAGAGTTACCCCTTTGGACGGTAGATTGATTGGTTGGTACTCGGTATCACATGTACAAATTTGAACAAAAAGGTCCCTCGATTCACAATCTGGAGTTGTAGCGCAACAGTAAACACGCCGGTGGTCAAGACAAGTGGAGGGGACACGGTGACCCCACACTTGTCTGAGACAACTCCTTCCTATTTGGTATAACATGCATGACTCAACAAAACATTAAATGCAAACAGATAAATAAAATATATACAAGCAAAAGATAATTACACAATAATCTAAATGTATGTGTTGCGGATGACCGCGGCGCGTGATGGAAGGACGCGCGTCGCGGTAATTACGTGAGTTGAAATCAACGTCGAATAGGAAAAGACCGCGTCGCATACTATAATGGTGCCGCGGCGCGGTAATTTCAACAGATTACTCTAATTTCAATACTCACAAGAAACAATTCAACACACAAACCATTACTGTATTATTAATATCTAATGCCTGCAGGAGGCTTATTGTCCTAACCAACTTCTAAAAACAAATCTTTAAACTAATCCTATAAAAAAATGCAATTAAAAAAATGTACTAAATATGTTCAAAAATAATTACATCCCTTTCTTTTCAACTATGCGTAGTGTCATCATAATCATCTTCATCTTCTTCGGGGTCCTCCTCCGTGCGCTCCACCTCTTCTTCTCTGATCGTCGGCTTGTGTCTTGGTGGAACACACCTATGCTTTGCCATGAGGGTGATCATGCAGTCTGCTAGCCACAGGAGCTGCGTCTGTGTATTCTCTGTTCTTTTATCCACCTCATGTGCTGCAAACGACTAGATCTGGTGCTCCCGCATGTGTGTTTCCATAGTTTCCTTAAGCGCCTTCACCTCATCCGCAAGGATGCGGGATTCCATCGTAGCGGGGGATAAACTGCAGGGTAAACCGGTGGCTGGCCTTGACCGCTTCCGAGATGTCGTCGGCTCAAACCGAAGTGCCAGGAAGGGCATACGGTCAACGGACGGGACTCCATCGTCCACATAAATCACCTCCCGCGAGGTGGTCACAGGCGGGCAAAATAAAATTGGAGGTATAACCTCCAACCCGTCGGTCGTGTGCTTGGAAATCAAACCATACGACTCTGCCAGTCTCATGATGAAATGCCCCCTCCCAATACAGTTATCGTCATAGGTGCATCAGTGATTTGCTTGAAATATTCAGCGATAAATATTGGATGTTGCAAGTTTCCAACATCCGTGTCGCTGACCACATCAAGTGCAGTTCCCGGGGCAAGACTTTTTCTTCATCCGCACGCGGCCACAGCATGGTGGTGATAAGCCGGTGCAACATACGGTGTGATGGCAAGTGTATGTAGCATTCCCGGACAGTGTTTTCGTGGTACCGGGTGGAGGCTATCGTGCCCCAGTACTCGGCTGGTGAAAAAGAATCATCCATAGTACGGCTAGCGCGCCTGTGGAATGCCTCAAAAGCCGGTGACTGCGACTCCTCTTCAGTGTAAAGCCCGATACGGTACCCGAATTCCCGCAGGGTGCAACTGCGGTCCCGATTTCCCAGAAGAAATCTCACAGTCTCCTTGGTATCCATGCCAGTTTGTTTGTTATCAAAGTGATAACTGGCGAGGAATTGAAGGAGAACCTCGCGGTAAACAGGCTCGCTCATTTGTGTCGCATTTTCCAGAGCCCGACAAGTATAAGTTAACTCCCCGTCTTCATACCCTCCTTGGACTAGCTAGTCCTTCAAATCTTCCAGAATTCTGGACTCCCTAGACAAATCCCAATTGACCGTGCGGCAGGGCAAGATGCGCTTGTTTCTACACAGACCCCGGCGGTTGAAAAGCTGGCTGCGCGTACCCGGTCAGTCTGTGTAGTCAAGGAGTTCCAGTCGATTGTTTTAGAGCTACCTGATGACGACATAATGCTTGTATAATGTATAAAAATTAAGAATGAGTTAACTGTCGAGAGGTTCGACGCGGCGCGCACGTAACAACCCTCGACGCGCTAAATGAACATTCATGTTACGCGTCGTGGACTGTATAGACCGCGGCGCGGCGAACGATTTCAGCCAAAAAGAATCGATTATTCTGTCTAATTCAATCCAGTTAACACTAATCTACCAATTGGGTTTCATGCAGTACAGTACTATAAACCTAATTTGACTATCAATTGCATCAGATGACTACGACATTGTGAATTACAGCATCACTTAGGCAAATTCAAGACTTAGAAAAGACAAAGAGAGGAAAAAGAAAAACTTACTTGATTTTCAGTGAAGAGAAAAGAATGCAGATGACTTGATTGATTGAGAGGCTTTTACCGCAGTGAAAAGAATCACGAATTACGCAAATTGGTTATATGCAGATGTGGGAATTTTGGATGGCTTTTCAAAACTCTGTTTTAGTGATTAACTTAAAATTCAAATTAAGATAAGGCCGCGGCACGGGAGCGTCTAGCCGCGTCGCATATAAAAATCTGATTTTACTCACCGTGATTAAAATGGGTGTGATGAATTACTATGCAAGTGTACAAATGATGATCGGGTTGCCTCCCGAGAAGCGCTAAGTTTAACGTCTTCAGCCGGACGTACACTTACCTGATTTATGCAGTATACACTGAAACATCTACCACGAATTTGACTGTCTCCACCTCCAGTTTCTGGAACGTTCCCGCCACGACATAAGGTTTGAGCCTATGTCCATTGACTTTAAATGGTTGACCTCCTTTCAAGTCTTGAATCTCTACTGCGCCATAATCTGTGATGCTGACCACTACATAAGGGCCATTCCATTTACTCCTGAGTTTCCCAGTGAACATCTTCAACCGCGAGTTGTACAGCCACACTTTCTGCCCTACATCAAAAGTTTTTAAGCGGAGCTTGGCGTCGTGATATCGTTTCATCTTTGATTTGTAAGTGGCTGCATTTTCATATGCTTCATCTCGTGGCTCTTCTAATTCTGACAGTTGGAGTTTCCTTTCTTTTCCTGCTTCCATGTAGTCCATGTTGACTTGTTTGACAGCCCATAAGGCATGCTTAGCAAGCTCAACCGGGAGATGACAGCCTTTCCATAAACCAACCGATATGGAGTGGTTCCAATCGGTGTCTTGAAAGCAGTTCGATATGCCCAAAGCGCGTCATCCAGCCTTAGTGACCAATCTTTCCTATCGGTTTTGACAGTCTTTTGCAGAATTTCCTTAATATGCCTATTAGATACTTCCACTTGGCCACTCGTCTGTGGATGATAGGGTGTTGCAATACGATGATTCACTCCATAATGCTTTATCAACCTTCCAAATTTAAAATTCTTGAAGTGAGACCCTCCATCACTTATAATCACTCGTGGAACTCCATGGCTAGTGAAAATGTTTTTCTTTACGAATTTACACACCACATGGTGGTCATTCGTAGGAGTCACCTCTGCCTCGATCCATTTAGACACATAATCCACTGCTACCAGAATGTAAACATAACCATGTGACGTAGGAAATGGACCCATGAAGTCAATTCCCCAGACATCGAAAATGTCTACTACCAAGATTGGGTTCAAGGGCATCTGATCTCTTTTTGATATGTTTCCTAACTGTTGGCAGTTGAGGCATTCTTTAGCAGTTTATGTACGTCCCTGAAGATTGTTGGCCAGTATAATTCCGCTTCGAGAATCTTGTACCCTGTCTTTTTACCACTAAAATGTCCTCCACATGCTGACGCGTGGCAGTGCTCCAATACTTCAATGATTTCACTATCGGGTACACATCGCCGAATTATTTGATCTTCTCCCACCTTAAAAAGGTCAGGATCATCCCATATAAATCTTTTTGCATATGTACGGAATTGCTTCTGTCGTTGTTTGGTCCAATGCGTCGGTATTGCTCCTGTGGCCAAGAAATTCACATAGTTCGCGTACCAAGGAGCTCCAGCAAGCTCCAGCAGCTGCTCATCTGGGAATGAATTCTTAATTCCTGCTTCCAGTCCTTCACCTGGCAATCGAGACAGATGGTCTGCCACGAAATTTTCTGCTCCTTTTTTGTCTTTAATCTCCACATCGAACTCTTGCAACAGAAGTATCCATCTAATCAATCTCGGTTTAGACTCCTTCTTTCCAAGCAAGTGTCTAACCGCTCTATGATCAGTGTAAACTACTACCTTGGATCCCCAAATGTATGATCGAAACTTATCTATTGCAAATACTACGGCAAGTAACTCTTTTTCAGTAGTTGTGTAATTTAATTGAGCTTCAGAAAAAATTTTACTAGCATAGCAAATAACTACAAGTTTCCGATCATCTTTTTGACCTAATACTGCACCAGCAGCATAGTCACTGGCGTCACACATTATTTCGAATGGTTGAGTCCAATCAGGCGGTTTCAGGATAGGAGCTTCGACCAGTTTATTTTTGAGGATATTGAATGCTTTTACACATTCTTCATCAAAAATAAATGGCGCGTCTTTCAAGAGAAGCCCGCAAAGAGGTTTGGAAATGGTACTAAAATCTCTGATAAACCTATGATAGAAACGCGCGTGACCTTGAAAGGATCTAACCCATTTCACTGATGTTGGGGGTGGCAATGTGGATATAACCTTGACTTTAGCACGATCAACCTCGAACCCTCTCTCAGAGACTACATGACCCAACACTATCCCTTCTTTGACCATGAAGTGGCTCTTTTCCCAGGAGAGCACCAAATTTGATTCGACACACCTTTCCAAAACTTTCTCCAATTGACCCAAGCAGGCTTCGAATGTTGGTCCAAAGATTGAAAAATCATCCATGAAGATTTCTAATGCATCACTGATCATATCAGAGAAGATCGCCATTATACATCGTTGAAATGTAGCAGGCGCATTACACAACCCAAATGGCATTCTATGAAATGCAAAGGTGCCATAGGGACATGTGAATGTTCTATTTTCCTGGTCCTCCGGGTGAATTGCAATCTGATTGTACCCAGAATACCCATCCAAGAAACAGTAGTACTTCTGTCCTGCCAGCTTTTCCACGATCTGGTCAATGAATGGCAGCGGAAAATGATATTTGGAAGTAGTAGTGTTGAGCTTCCGATAGTCGATACAGACTCTCCATCCAGTTACGGGTCTTGTGGATACCTTATCACCGTCCTTCGTATCCACAACAGTTATTCCAGACTTCTTCGGCACTGTCTGTGTCGGGCTGACCCATTCGCTGTCAAAAATCGGGTATATGATTCCTGCATCTAACCATTTGAGAACCTCCTTCTTCACAACTTCCTTCAAATTAGGATTCAATCTTCTTTGCGTATCCCTAGCCGGTTTAGCTCCTTCTTCTGTAATGATTCGATGCATGCACGTGGTCGGACTAATTCCTTTTAAGTTCGCGATTGTCCAACCAATGGCCTCCTTGTGCTTGGACAATACCTTGAGCAATTCCTTCTCTTGTTCCCCTGTCAAGTCTGCTGCTAAAATCACGGGCAAAGTATCCTTGTCTCCCAGAAAGGCATACTTTAGGTGTTCTGGTAGCGGCTTTAATTCCAGCTTCGGTGGTTCTTGTAAGGAGGGTTTCAATGTCCTTGGGATCTCTGTCGATAACTTCTCTATGTGAGCGCACTCTTCAGACTTCAAACCCTTCTCTCCTTCTACTTCTTTTTGCTTCTCATCATCTTCAACACTTCCCTCTTCTTGAATCTTCATTGCCTCTGATTGTAATACCTCAGGAGTGAACTGCTGTACTAGCTCATCTATGATATCTACCTGGTAACACTCTTCTTCTTCCATGCTACTTCCCTTGGCATTGGCATTGAAAATGTTAATCTTGGTCTGTTGATGCCCAAAGGATATTCCCATATCTCTAGTGCGACAATCGATATTCGCATTGGCAGTGGCTAAGAATGGTCGCCCTAGGATGATCGTGGGTTGTTCTCCATTAGTCGCCTGACGAGTGTCTAAAACTAGAAAATCTGCTGGATAATAAAATTCTCCCACCCTGATGATAACATCAACTAGCATTCCCCTGGGGATCTTAGTAGACTTATCAGCTAGTTGCAAAATTACGTCGGTAGATTTCATGGTACCAAACTCGAGCTTATCAAACAACTGTCCAGGTAATATGTTCACGCTCGCCCCTAAATATAACAAAGCCCTCTTTATGTGCACATCACCTAGATCCACAGAGATGAGAGGAACTCCAGGGTCCTTCATCTTAGGAGGAAGCGCGTCCATTAAAATAGAACTTACATTCTCAGGTAAGCTGATCATTTTAGGCAAATGGGACAAGATATGTTTCTTATGTATGCACATGTCCTTGAAAAACTTAGCGTATGCAGGAACTTCTTGATAAGTTTAACTAGAGGAATATTAACCTTAATCTGACTAAACAGTTCCCACATATCTTCTGCCTACGGTTCCTTCTTCCCATATGGTCTTTTCTCCGGCTTCTCCAAAGCTGTGGGAAAAGGAATTGTCCCGCTTGATTCTCCCTTCTCCCATGTACTCGTTTGCTTCTTCTTCTTTGCTTGTTCCTCCTTACCTTTCTTCTCCAGCTCTTCTTTTTCATCAAAGATTATTTCTACATCACTATCCTCATCTACTGGCGGAGCTGTGACCTTGTTATCCACTTTCTTCCCACTCCTATGCGTAATCACCTCATTAACTTGCACTTTTGATGCCTGTGCCTTCTCCTGTGCTCTATCTTCTTCCATCTTATTAATCAAATCTCCTAACTTCATAATTGCTTTAGCATTAGAATTCTCCACTTCCTTCAGCTTGACTAACAACCCAAATATTTCCTGTATACCAATGTTCGTACCTCCTGCTGGAGGTGGAGGTTGCACCTGCTGCTGCCGCATTGGTTGTTGCCTTACTTCTCGTTGTTGATTGTTTCAGAATGGTCTTGGTGTGTTATGAAATCGACCATACCCGTGCAGTTGACTAATCTCTTCATGAGTCATCGCACTCATTATGATTATGTCCTATACCCCCACATGTATTACATATAACTTGCCCATGCAACACATATGCTCCCTTCTCTTGCTGAAACCTCGCGAGCATTTGATTAAACTTCTTACTCACAGCACTTAGCTCTTTCTGAATTTCTGTCTTCCATTTGCTTTCTGCTTCAACGTTCGCTACATAAACTGTGTTATCCTTCATGGTTCCACTAACTTTCGATCCTAAGCTCAACTGCTCCAGGAATCTCCAAGCGTCTTCTGGCTCTTGCCACATAAATGTCCCACTTGATGAGGCATTTATCATCGGCTGATGTGTTTTGCTGACTCCTTCGAAGAACAATTTCACTAACTGCCATTTAGGAACTTCATGATGCGGTCAGGATCGCAGTAACTCCTTTAATCGATCGAATGCTTCATGGAAAGCATCTCCTGGCTTTTGCTGTAAGTCCTGAATTGCACGTCTGACTTCTGTGGTTTTACTGACTGGATAGAATTCTTGTAAAAATTTCGCCTTAAGTTGGTCCCAACTAGTGATACTATTAGGTGGAAGAGAGGTGAACCAATATTTGGCCTTATCCTTTAATGTGAAAGGAAATAATCTTAACCTAAAGGTATCCCTATTGGTGTTTCTAGGAATATTAGCATTCACGATAGATATGAATTCATACAAATGATTGTATGGGTCATCAATTTTATATCCTCTGAATTGAGTTAATATTCCTATCAGCTGAGGCCTAATTTCTACATAGTGTTTTATATCATCAGGAATATAGATAGGCGACGAATCATCATATTCCCTTAGCTGGAAATGTGATGCAACCGATTGCCCTCTCGGTTGTGCAAAATATAAAGGTCGTATAGGATTACCATAACATTGAGGATCATTATATCCCTGTTGACCTTGTGGCTGTTGATGCTGCTGTATTCTTCTGGGAGGTCCCCGACCTCGGTCTCATGGTTGTTGTGGTGCTGGTGGGACCCATCCTTCATCTTTCTCATCGTATCTCTCCTCAGTCTCTGGCTACTGGTACTCTTGTGGAGGAGGCTGCTGGTATTGTTGTGGTTGTGTAGGTTGAGGTTTGAAAAGTACTGGTTGTGGTTGTGAAATTGGTTGTGAAGTGGGTGTCTACTGTCTAGAAACTAGGGTGCCATCACGGGTCGGCGCTCCCCAAGACATGGCAGAGGTGAATGGATTTGTGGATTGTGGTTGTGATACTGGTGGAAATGGTGGAATCGATGGCGGAGTGCATGATGGTATGGGTACAGGGGCTGAAACTGCACCACCAGGAGCACTCGTGCTCCCGAATTGAAACTTTGAAACCGGGGGAATAAAAGACATCCCTGTTGCCTTACCCGAAGGTTCCTGGGCAACCTGCTCTGGACTACTACTAATGTTACTAAAACTCATGATATTGTAACACCTACGTGCACGGTTTTTGCGCGCAGTTCGCTCAATCTCAGTATCAAAATGCAAAGGGGATACTTGCTCACCCCTGCGGGTACGCATGCACTAATGCAGTACGCCCATAAAATTCAAAAAGCAAAATACTAACCAAGTGAAATAAAAATCAGAAACTAAAGCTCCTACTAATCACCTAATCTTAAGCTCACAACTCCCTGGCAACGGCGCCAAAATTTGACATCGCAGCAGTCGTCATGCGGTCAAAAATAATAAAACCTAACACATACACTTAGCACAGTGGAAGTCAGGGTCGATCTGCAGGAGTTACGTGGTCAAGTTAGGTGATAGATTACCAACTATAGTGTCACGCTATAGTCAGAGGGCTTAAGTTCCTACACTTTTGACTACTGATACCCGAAAACATAAACCAAACAATATCAAAACAAGCATAGACTAAGCTAAGCTTCAACTCAAACCTAGTTACTTTCTGAAATCAGAAGTACATCTCTGCTTCAGAAGCAACAAAGGCAAACAAACAAACCACACAATCACAAGGCATGAACTGAACCAATAACTACAAGTCCAAATGACAGTCACTGGCTAGAGTCCAAACCTAAAAAGCTACCCTAGTTGGCTACTGAAATCAGTAAAGGAAAACAGTCCCAAATAAGGTCGTAAACACATCCAAACACAATCCATGCATTCAAAACCAATATCAAGCATCAAAACACCGAAAAACCAAGATTACTTGTAACCGAATGATTATTATAACCCAAAACAGGTTCCAAACATCCAATACAGTACCAATGACTAGGAAACAGTAAATGAAATGCTTAAAGTCAGTGGGTGTCACTCCCACAAACCCTAACCACTACTGCCAACTATTAAACTAAAAAGAAATTAAACATAAAAACCTGAAATACCAAAAGGTAGTTGCTGGAAACGAGTTCTTGGAGTCAAAGAGTCTCTACGGTCGATTTTTCACCAGGGTTTTGCTCTGGTTTTTGACTGAAAACACCTCTATTTATAGTTGCAAAATTTACGCAACCGCGCCGCGCATATGTGGTTCCCGCGGCGCGCGTAGGACTTTATCCCCGTTTCTTCGGACTTTGAATTTGTTCCACCGCCTTGTACCCGCGTCGCGCCTTCTTGATTCCCGCGGCGCGCGTGCGTATTTTCATGATTTTTCCTTCTTCTCCAAACTTCTCCTATTTGTACACTTTTGGTCCCTGTTTACATTATTTTCTTCCAAACAAGTACTGGCACGAAACGTGAGAATACCACGATATATATGATATAATTTCACTAAGAATAGGGCTCAACAACGACTAAAATATGTAATATCACTAGGCGTTGTCAATCGTGTCTTCCGTCTTCAATGATTATTTATTCTTCTTTCAGACCTGTAGGAAGTCGTATCAGGACTAAAGAATCGTTGAAGGAGGAAGACATGATCGAGATTAAATAATTGTTGAGTGGAACATAAATCAACGATCAAAGAATACGAGAATAAGAAAATAAGGGATATACATGTAAACCGACATTTTATTGAGGGTTTAGTACGCAAGCTTATATACATAACAGCAGTATATTCACTTTTCCCATATATATATATATATATATATATATATATATATATATATATATATATATATATATATATATGTATGTATGTATGTATGTATGTATGTATGTATGTATGTATGTATGTATGTATGTATGTATGTATGTGTATATGTATATGTATATGTATATGTATATGTATATGTATATGTATATATATATATATATGTATATATATATATATATATATATATATATATATATATATATATATATATATATATATATATATGCTTGTGTGTGTGCGAGATCAAACAAGAAGGAAAAATTTGGTAGAAATGGTAAAAAGAGTGCGTCATTTGAATGTTTTTTAACCAACCAACAAAATAAATAATTAAATGATGCAAAAAACGCTATTAGCATATATATATATATATATATATATATATATATATATATATATATATATATATATATATATATATATATATATATATATATATATATATAGGGATGAGCATTGGGCGGTTTTGCGGTTTCATGGGTTAAAGGGTTCAGGTTATACGGATTGGGGATGAAGACCAAACCGACCGTAAACCGAACCGATCATAAGCGGGTTATTCAGTTTGCAGTTTGGGCGTGTACGGTTTTGGCGGTTTGGTTCGGTTTAAACCATTTAAGCAAAGCTCACTCTAAGTAATACTATTAGTCCATTTTTTTCCCTGTTCTTGTTGGCTACTTGGCATGCACAGTTCAATTTGGCTAAAAAAGAAACTTCTAGTTTTTGATTTTTACATGTTGATGATTGAAATTAAATTAGAGTTTTTATTTATCAATTTTTTGTCAAACATAAGAATATTAACTTCTTATTTCTCAATCTTATTTTTTGTGAAATTGTGGTAACTATTAACTAATTACTATATACTTGATCATAAATAAAAAGCTAATAGTCTAATATAACCAACCAATATTAAAAAAATTAACAATCAAACGAAAATTAACCAACAAACCAAAGTACCAAACATTTGTTCAAATACAACCAAAACAAGACAATTTAACAAACAAACCAAATTTTTGTTCAAATACAACCAAAACAAGACAATGAACAAACCAAATGCTAATTCTCATTTGTTATGTCTCAACTTCCCCAATCTTGTGAATCCGTTGTATCACCTCAGCTTTGACGTACGTCTACAATTTCACAAGTTATAAAATCAATTATGTCAAAATATATTGTAATATGAAATATTTAAAAAAACAAGAAACGTTTAAAAACGTAAAAAAGAAAGAAGATTACCTTGTTCAATCGCATAAATATCTTCCCAATTTTCCTCAACGTCTTGTGGATCCTTCTTGTCGTCAAAGCTTTCACCTAACCAATCTAGCGTACATACCAAATATTCAACCATAACCGTAGTTAAAGAACTCCTAAATGCGTCTAAAACTCTTCCACTCGTGCTAAAAACCGATTCCGAAGCCACTGTGTATATCGGAATGCCCAAGACATCTCTAGCCAATAAAGATAAAATTGGAAACCCGGGGCTATTTATCTTCCACCAATTCAAGATGTCAAACTTCAAACCCAGAGATTCATCTTCAACATCTTCATTCAAGTATTTTTCCAACTCCGACTTTGAATCTCCGTGACTACCCATTTTCATCTTCATCTTCATTCTAAAATTTTCTTTAGTAAATATCCCAAGATCGACATCGGCCGGTGTAAATCGTTTAACCAGTAATGATGAATGATTTGTATTCGCGGCCAATGGATTAGGAGAATAATGAATTGTAACATACTCATCAAATAACTCATTAATATCATCTTTAGTAATATTAAGAATTGCTCCTCCATCAACTATTACATAAACTTCTGAAAGCAAAATTTTTAAGTACTCCATTTTATTTCTTGGATCAAGTACGGATGCAATGTACATTAAAATATTAAACTTTTGGATACCGTTGTTTTCGGGGGAGCTGGGTAGAAGGAAAAGAGGCTCCTAGCTAAAGGTAGCTTGTCTCGCCCAGGAGGTGAGAAGAGTTGAGAACAAAGTGGCGAACGGGTGCGTAACGTGTGGGAATCTGCCGAACAATTCGGGCCAAATCCTGAAGAAAGCTAAAAAGCGTTGTTTGATGAGCCTGCCTAGTATTAGGTAGTTGGTCAGGCGATGCGAATATAGGGACATTTTGATGCGGGAATTGTGTAAAATGAGACTTTCAGGGAGATAAGGCAGGGAAGCCATTAATGGTATTTCAGCGAGCGATTCAGCAATGGCAGACTCCTCAATCCTGAAAGAACACTCTTTCGTCTAAGGATGCCTAACCGCCGCACCGATCATGAATCCCCGCAGCCACTTTGCTAAGTTGATAGATAGATAGATGAACTAGCCCGAGGACCATATTCTAAACTCAAGAGTAGGAAAACATATTACAGAAGCGGCCTCAACACAAGGAGAGTGGATGTTCCATAATATTTATCAAACTTTTCTTTCATCAACTTTGCAATATTACAAAGACCGGTATCATCTTTTTCATTCAAACATTTCTTCAAAATCACAAAAATAAAAGTAATATCATCCAAGAAAGTGTGTGAAGTAACATAAAGCGTACCGGAAACTTTCCTCGTAGGGTCATGAAAATACTTAAGAAATCCTGCCATTTTTCTAGCATTTGCCGAATCTTCGGTTGTAGGGACCCCCGTACTTTGAAGATCGTCCGTAAAACTAGGTTGCTCGCTCTCGTACCTTTCAAATGCTCTTTCATAATGTTGAGCCGATTCCAACATTGTGTATGTCGAATTCCATTTTGTGGGGCAATCTAAAGACAAACCTTTTTTACTTGCACACTTTTCCATCACGGCGTACTTTTTGAAATCCGCCAATCTCTTAGAAGATTGACGAATGTATTTGACTGCACCTGTAATGCTCTCAACGGAATTTCCTATGTGTCACAAACCATCTTGGACCATCAAATTCATAATGTGTGCAACACATCGAATATGAATCGATCTTGCATTTAGAACACACTTTCTCCATTTTGCGATGTTTTCAAGTATTCAACCGCCACATCATTACTACTAGCATTGTCCATCGTAATAGTGAAAACATTATCAATCCCCAACTTAAGAAAACACATTTCGATTGCTTTTCTGATTTTGATATCTTTAGGACTTGAAATAGAACAAAAATTTATCACTTTTTTCTTTAAGTTCCAATCATTGTCGATGTAATGGGCGGTAAGAACCATGTAGTTTATTCTTTGAATAGAAGTCCAAGTGTCCGTTGTTAGACAAATTCTACTAGTATTTTTATGAATTATAGCACAGACTTTTTTCTTTTAATTTTCAAACATGTCTAAACAATCTCTACCAACGGTAAGTCTAGACGGAATTTGAAACAAAGGTTGTGCAATGCTCATTAAACGTTTAAAACCTCTTCCTTCAACATGTTTGAGTGGAAGCTCATCAACAACAATCATTTCATGTAGTGCCTTCCTAACTTCTTGTTGATCAAACTTCCAAGCTACCAATTTTCGTTCATCTAAACCTCCACTTTGAATGTTAAGTCGCGTTTGAGTTTAATTTTGACCAATTTTCTCCAAATATATGACACAATTTCTTAGATGATTCCATAAAGTGCTAGTGCCATGACTTTTACTACCCGAATAATACTCTTTTGCACAATAGTTGCAAGTGGCTTTGTGGTCACCTTTTTCATTGATGAACCCCTTGAAATGATCCCACACCACATACATTTTCTTTGTCTTTCTTCTTTTTACATCTTTTTTCTCATCTTCCTCAGGATTATCATCATTGCTATCAAGGTCCACCTCCAAATCCACCACATTGTCTTCTTGAGACATCTAATAACATAAAAACAAAACAATGATGTGATTTCTGTAATTAGCTTCACACAATAACACAACCTAGTAACTAAAATCATATGAACACATTAACATCAGATGAACACATACTAAAGACCAATATCAAATTATATGATTTCTATAATTAAACTCAAACACAGACTAGAGAAAATTAGATTCTGTAATTAAACTCAAAATCAGATTCTGTAATTAAACTCAAACACATACTAAAGAGGAAAATCAGATTATGTGATTTCTATAATTAAACTCAGACACTGACTAAAGAAAATCATATTCTAGGGTCTGAGATACGGTTCTTGGGGTCTGAGAAACTCAAACACATTAAACTCAAAATCAGAAATCAAAAATTAGATTCACATTTCTGTAATTAAACTCAAACACAGACTAGAGAAACTCAAACACATTAAAGTCAAAATCAGAAATCAGATTCACTGATAAGGAGTTGAGAGTTCTTGGAGTCTGAGATACGGTTCACTGATAACTTAAGGAGTTCTTGGGGCAAAAAATTAAATTCACAAAATTAGATGGAATTAGGACTTACATATATGCTGATACGGTTCTGATAAGTCTCAAAATCATATGCGAATTTGAGACTTGCAACTTGCGATGCGAGTTTGACTGTTTGAGACTTGCGACTGCCATCTGTTTGTGATTGTCGTTTGTTTGTGAAGTGCTGAACGATGAACGCTGAAGTGTGACGGTTCAAATGAGAACAATTATTGAATCCAGAACGCAAGAGCAAATCTAGACCACACAGTTTTAAAAAAGGACCCCCATCTGCCCCTTTCAATAACCTACACCAACTAACCCCAATAAAAGCCACCAGCACCCACCCTAACCCTTCCCCTACCCCTCCACACTATCCACCCTAACCACCGCCACCATGACAACCCACCCACCCCACCCACCCTATCACCTACCCCCCTTGAACCCAAAAAAAATTAATTTTATTTTAAAAGTTTATCCCCATCCTCGCCTCACCCTACCTGCCCCCTATAATTTTTTTTTAATTTTTTATAAATTCTTTTTACCACCCATTCCCGCCCAACCCACCTACTAGTTAGGGCGGGAGTTGGTAGTAAAAGAATTTTAAATATATATTGGTGGTGTATGGAAAGGATGGGATGCGTGTGGGTTGTGGATGGGGTGGGTGGTTAAATTCTTTTAAAAAAACTAAAAAAGTTTTTTTTAATAAGGTGGGGGTGGGGTCGATGCTGGTAGGTAGTGTGGGGCAGGAGTGAGTGTTAAAAAACTTAGATTCCTTTTTGGCGGGGGGTGGGTAGGGTGGGGGTTTGTGGTGGGGGTGGGTGATGATTAAGCTATTCATATGTGACTAAACTCTATTATTCACATATGATTAAAACTTGTTATTCACATGTGAATATGCGCATAACGAATTTGTTATTTCTTAATATTTTTCTTATTATATGTATTAAATCACATGCGATTAAATAATGTTGTTCACATATGATTAAAACATGTTATTCAAATGTGATTATACCATGCTATCTACATGTGATAAAAACCTATTATAATCATGCGAATATGCACACATCGAATTTTTTATTTTTTAATAATAATTATTATTATATGTATTTAATCACATGTGATTAAACATTGTTGTTCACATATAATTAAGGTATTCACATGTGTTAAATCCTATTATTAACATGTGAATATACACACGTGATTAACCCTATTATTTACATGTAAATATACACATAAGGAATTTTTTCATATCATATGTAAATATTCAAATATAATTAAGTTATTAACATGTTATTAAATCATTCACATGCGAATCTATACACAACAAATTTAAAAACAAAAACATTATAGGGTTGGGTGGAGGTGAAAATTTTTAAAAATATAAGGGAGGTGGGTAGGAGTGGGTGAGGAGTGGTGGGGTGGGGGATAGAGTGGGTTGTGGTGGTTGGGGTGGGTTGGTGCTGGTGGGTAGGATGGAATGATTGGGGTGGGTGTTGGTGGTTTAGATTAGGGTAGTTGGGGCAGGTATGAGTGGGTGGTAAAAGTATAAAAAATGGGTGCGGGGAAGGTGGGTGGGGTGAGGTAGGTTGGGTGACAGGTAGGGTAGTAAAAAGAATTTAAAAAAAAAATCTGGGTGGCGGTAGGTGGGGTTGAGGTGGGTGCTGGTGGGGCGGGAGTGGGTAGTAAAAGCATTTACAAAAATAGATTGGGGGATAGGGAGGGGGTAGGATGGGTTTAAGTTGTGGCTACGGTGGGTGGTAAAATTGTTTTAAAAAAAGTTCTTTTGAGTGGGGTCGAGGTGGGTGGGTGGGGTGGGGTTAGTGCTGGTGGGTAGTGTGGGGCAAGCATTCGGTGTTAAAAAAATAATTTTCGGGGGGGGGGGGTAGGGTGGGGGTTTGGGGTGGGGTGGGTGGATGGTAATTTGTTTTTCAATAAAACTAAAAAGAGTTTTGTAAGACCCGTTTGCTGGTAAACCTCTTTACAATGTTTAAATATTGATTTAGGGTTGTAAGGGACAAATAGCGGCGTTATCTCATGGGGATAGCGACGCTATCGAGCGTAGATGCGCGTTTGCAGGAAGCTGGAGATAGCGACAATATCTCAAATGCACTGCAAATGTACAAAACCCTAAATCTCGGGATTTGGGCCATATTTAAGAATTCTAAACCCTAGGAAGCCCTCACCACTGGAAATGGTCACCACTCACTTCCCTTTACTTCTAGTACAACTAATTATAGTGAATGTACAAGCAAATGGCATCAGTTTCCTTTCCTCGCACGAAGTCGGCACATTGCACAGGCTTGTCTTTGCGGGGTCACCGCATGAGGCGGGCGGTGTTCCCCGCAGGCTCGCATGGCACACCAGAGGGCCTTAAAAAACCTTATCAAGCTGAAAAATCACTTTGGAAACAAGCTTGAGAAAACCTATCAAAATGCCACATTTAGTAAACCGTTACTAAAGCTATTAAATACACATAAATAGAGTTGTCAAAAGTTACCAAACTAAATTTAATTTCACCATTTAGTCTTTATTAGTTTGTTGTAAAAGTTCAAACAGAGCCTTATAGATTGAAAGAAAATTTACCCATGATTTATTTATGGGAAGTGATATTTCCACTTAAGAAATTGATTCATCCACATTAAATATATGTTTTATTGACTTGTACTATAGCTGCAAGTGTATTGTACATCATGTGGATGAATCAAATTTTCAAGTGGAAATATCACTTCTCTTTATTTATGCATACCATTTCCTCAAATAGATTCAGTTTCTAAAAAAAAACAATGGCCGTTTATTTTCAATGGAAATGTTATCAATGGCCACTTATTATGAATGAGTTTTTGGTTGGAAAATCTAATCTTGTTGAGTTGTCATCAAGTCATTTCTAACCCTCCAATTACATTCCTGAAAAAAAAACAATACAAAAGTCATTTCTAAAAACCAAGATTATAAGAGGTTTGACTTTTTACAATGGAAAATTGCCCTTTTATATTCTGAAAGAAACACAACCTATTCAAAATTCATATTTTTACATGTAATTAGTCTCATAAATAGATTTCTTTATCTTACTAATAGCAATGGATCAATGTTTGTTTAAAACTTGGAAGTTGATATACGTATCCGATTTAGGCTCAGCTATACATCACCTAGGAATTCTTTCAATGATATAAATTTGAATTTCATGTTTTTTGTTTGGGAAAAAACATGAAATCAAACTTCATATCGGTGGGAATATGGCTTGAACCGTTGGATCACTCCCTGGAAAAACTTTATCAACGTCAGCCCATGATCCATAAACGGAACGGGATCTATGTACATAAGTAGACGAATACACATCAATTTAAAAAAAAAATCTCATGATAGCAACAATCTTCAAAATATTACCCCACAAAATCGTTTCCTTTAATTAGATCAAAACTTCAATATTTTAACACCAGGTCTAATTCTTAAAACTTGATAATCAAAATCAAAGCCATTAGAAGTGAAATGTTTAGTTTTGATAGAGTTGAGAGAGAGAGAGAGAGAGAGAGAGAGAGAGAGAGAGAGAGAATGAGGGGCATCAAATGAATCATTTGTGTGCTTGTTTTTGTGTGAGATACTTGAAAACGATCGATTGAAAGAGAGTGAGCGAATAATTTCTTATTTACCTCATCGTGTTCACCACCAAATAGGGAAAGCACAAAAGAACCATCTCAGTGTCGATTAATTGTGTGAGAGAGGGGCATGAAGAAATTAGGGAATATGAATATCTAAATCTGCAATAAGGGGCCGAGGTATATAGGAAGATAAGGTAATTTCAAATTTCAACTCCAAATCTTATTAATTCACGGTAAAGTAACATCTTTTCAGAAAATTGGAGAGAAAATAAAGTGATAGAACTTTTGAATTTTGATTGTCATGTGCGTGTAAGAATTTTGAATCCTGTGAAATGCTTACATGATCCTCCTGGCACGATGCTTGATGATAAAGTAAGTCTCCTTACCAACGACGGAGAGGAGAACGTCAATAAATAAAGGAGTAAATTAAAAAATACAACCCTATAAAAAGAAGATGTACAACAAACTACCACGAGAGTACAACAAGAACAAAGTAAGAACTATAATTGACTAATATCCCCCTTCAAGCGGAACGGTGGTGGACCAAGACGCAGCATCTGCCGAAAGAACTCAAATTGATGTCGAGGGAGACTCTTTGTGAAAATGTCTGCCACCTGAAGCTTGGATGGAACAAACTTGGTGTAAAGTTTGCCGGAAGAGACGAGTTCCCGAATAAAATGATAGTCGAGGTCAATATGTTTGGCTCGTTTGTGGGAGACTGGATTTTGAGTTACAAAAAGGGCACTCTTATTATCACATAAAAGAGTTGGTCGAGCTGTCGGTAAAGCGTGTAGTTCACGTAATAAATGAGTTGTCCATATAAGTTCCGCCACAGTGTTGGCCATTGCTCGATATTCGGATTCACAAATAGAGCGGGAGATTGTGGGTTGTTTCTTGGCGCTCCAGGAGACAAGATTTCCCCCTTGGAATATCGAGTATCCATAAGTGGATCTCCTAGTCTCAAGGCATCGAGCCCAATCCGTATCTGAATAACCAATAAGAGTTGTGGATGTCGGACGAGAGAACGTGAGACCAAAGGACAAAGTGCCTTTAATATACCGAAGGATCCTCTTGACAGACTGATAATGAGAAGTTGTCGGGGCCTGAGGAAACTGACTAACCTGATTGACTGCATAAGAGATATCAGGATGAGTGATGGTCAAGTACTGAAGAGCACCGACAAGAGAGCGATAGTGTTGGGTGATGAAATCAGATAATAGATGAATTGCAACAAAGATTATACCAATAACACAATCAATCATACAAGGATAATATAAGTAACATGAATGAACAATGTGAAATGGATAACTTGTGCCGAATGCTTGATTATAAGATATGGTTTTACAATTGGGTTTTCTATGTTTGTGGTTTTTCTCTCTCGTAATCTCGCATTCTACACGGCAAGGTATCACTGATATTTATACTGAATCAGTGATACGAATAGTACAACTTTTACAGAGAATATCCTATTAGTGTACTACCCAATATGATAGAAGATTCATGTGACACGTATTGTACTATACGCGTGCACACAAAAGACAGATGAACAGGCTGTGAAGTCTTCGGATCCTCCATGCGTAGCACTTCGGAGTCTTCAGACTTCGTGGTCTTCAATTTGTTTATTACTTCGGTGCTTTGGGCAGACAGACTTAGGATAGTTGACCACTTCAACACAAATGGTCTCAACAATCTCCCCCTTTGTGTGAAGTGCATCTGAAGCCTATCTTTGTTGTCGGAGATGCTTTATGAACGCCTGCTTTAAAGTGTATCTCACTGTCAACCACCAGTTGAGGTGTTCTCTCAGTTTCTTCTTCTCTTGCCAGGTGTTCACAAAGCAGTTGTTGACCAGAGCAAGAACTTGTTTAATAGACTCCGTAGGAAAGCGACCCATGAAGTCAATATCAAAGAACTTGAACACCATGGTTTCATTGTCGTGGGACAATCCTTTGAAGACCACACCCCAAGGCTTATCAACAATCTGCCCAGCCTTCAAGTCTTTAAAATTCTCTATTGTAGTTGGTGGGGGTGCAAGGGATTGTCCGAAGAGTTCAGCCACAACAATATCGAAACAGGCTACTCTTTGAAGGTAATTCCTGAAGAAGGAGGAGATGTGAGTTTTAGCCATTGCAAAGACCCCCATGTCTTCGCACTCGTTTCCGACTGAGAACTTGAGGATGTCAAGAAGTGATATGAAGTCTGAAGGATTCATAATTGGGAAGTCAGCAATTGTGAACCTTGACTCTTCTTCATCAGAACCCCGAAGCATGAAAAAATTTAGGTTTAGAAAACCCACATACTCTTCTCCTTTCTTGATGGAGATTGTTTTTACTATCTTCTTTGTACTCCATACATAAGCCGGAGCTTGAATGTACTTGGTATGGAATGCAATTTTCCTGACCTTGAACTCGGTCAGCTTCTCCATCTCCTTAGGAACATGCCTCTTGAATTGCAGAAAGGCAAAGGTCTTCAGGTTGTACGGGAGATCAAGCTGCAGGTCTTTACTGTCTTTTGTATCAAGGCTTTTGAGTGGAAGCCAGTTATTTACATGGAAGTCAGTGAAGCCGATGGTCTTGATCAGATCCTCAGTCCATGTTACATTGTCAATGGCAATTCTGTTTATTTCGAGGATCTTCCTGTACTCCTCTTCCCTTTCCCGATTGACTTGCTCCATGTGAGCAGCAATCCTGATTTCTTTTCTCAAAGGCTGTGAACTGGAACCACCGGCTTCGGTTGTCATTGTGGTTCCAAATGTGGGGACAGCCTTTGATGGAATTGGTGGGATAAAGGGTGGTCTGCCTAGCATGGTGGGTTGAGAAGCTGTTTGAGGTTCGGTGGTTATAGGTTGTTGAGCTTTAGAGTTTGGAATATCGAGAGCTTGAGACCCTATGGCTTCTGTTTCTCCCCCTTGCGAAGGATGAACATCGTGTTCACCCTGAGCAATTTGTTGGGGTCTCCCTCGCTCAGCCTAAGACCTCTCCATTTTCAGGGAGACATTGATCATAGGTTGAAGAGTAGCTTTCAACTTATTGATCATGTCAGTGATGATGGTCTGGTTGGTTGTTCGGAGTTCTTTGGCAAAGGTGGTGACTGTGGAAGATAACAGTTCCGCAGTGAGTTCTTCCACACGTTTGTAGGCATCAGACAGGTGTTTGGCAAACCCTGTCTGGTATTGGGAGTTGAAGGACTCAGTAGAGCTACGAAGATCATGTATGAAACGACCAAAAATTTGTAATATATAAATATGTAAATTAAGATGTGTGTAATTTAAATGTTATATGTAATAATATGAGAAATTATGAGTGTAAGGGTAATTTAGTCATTTTACCCTAAAAAGGGTAAAATGGTCATTTGACCATAAGAAGAAAATTTTTATAAAATTTTAATTATAGTTTAGGACTAAACATGTAAGAAATTTAATTCTATGAAAAGATAATGGATTTTGGTGGCCAAAGTTCAAAGAAGGGAACTTGAGGGACCAAAACTGAAAATATGAAAATATAAAATGAGAAAAATATCTCATAATAGACATAATAATCAGAAGAGAGCTCTGGGAAATTCTGGAAGGAACGAGTATACGGGTTCGTTAAGAGAAGCAAGGATCGAAGCAAGAGAATCAAGGATTTAACTTGGAACTTTTGATTTCAAGCTTCTAAGGTAAGAATCCTACAATTTTTGGCTTGGTTCTTCAAGTTGTTGTTGGATGATCCGTAAATCCAACCTCTGATTTCAAGGATGAGGTTAAACCAATGGATTTACACATCTTATCTAGCTCAAAACAACACAAAGAAGTAATTTCTAACCACAAATTGTGGTTAAATTCATAGAAGTGGGTTTGAGCTCAAGAACCCTAGAAATGGGTTAATGGGGCTGAAATTTGTTTCTATGATTTTGTTAAGTCATATAGGTTCTAAATGAAGTGGAAAATCTATTCCATCCTTAAAAATTCAACAAAATGATTTTTGGTAGCAAAATGGGCATTACGGGAATGTTTTAAGCCTTGGAATGGAATTGTTGATTCCATGGTTTAAAACTATAATTGAACTGCTATTTTATGCCTAAAAATGACATTAAAATGATTAAGTTAAATATTAAAGACTTAATCCTCGGACCATAGGACCTGCAGCACAAAAATCAGCCAAGGAAAAAGAACCCAGGAACCACACGAGTCGTGTGTTCCATAAGAGGAAAAGGACACGGGTCGTGTCCTTCCTGGAAAAATATTCTGTCCATTTTTTGATTTTGGAAATCGATGTTACACTTGTCCGATTGACCCGTAACTCATACAATAGCCCTAAAATGGTATGAAAACATATGGGAAATTGTTAAATCAATAATCCGACCTCGCGGAAAATCACTGTAGCAAACAGTGGCTAAAAATCAAGTAATTGTCCAAACTTGATTTTGAGATTTTAGCTAGATTGATCCGATAAACCTCAAACTTGAAACACATGTCTAAAATGGCATAAGACTTTATGGGAAGTTGTCGGAATTAGAATACGACCTTCCAAGGCTACTGTAGCAAAATACGTACAATATTCGAGTTAATTAAAAATTAGTTAATTAAAGGTTAAACACTTTTCTTAACCCTTAATGATAAAACAAGGACTCTAACATGTTATAGAGTCAATTAAAATGTAAGTTAATGTATTAACTACTATATATATAGGTGCAAGTCAAGTAGGTGGACACCGAAAGGGTAAAGAACCGAGAGACGTCTAAACAACCTTTCAAGAGTCCTAAGGTGAGTACATGTAGCATTTTACCCATTTTGGGATACATGGCAAGTAAGTAAGTATTTTGCAGATTTCATATCTTATTTTTATATGTGAAAAATATTTGCAAAAATGGTCCTTTTTCTAGTTTAAATAGAAAGTTCACTGCTATATTTGAAAGTATGATTCTTGATGATAGCCTAAATTATGATAGAGATATGTTTGAGTCAAAAGCTTGGCAATTAGCCATTTCTTGTGCAAGTAATGTTTTGTTTTCAGAAAAGTATTTTATGTTTGACTGGTATTGTGACTAGCATTGTTAGTAAGGGAACTATGTTCCAACCTACCCGGGTTAGGTAAGGAGTCTACTGGGGACAACCCCTTCGCGAAGTAGACTGCCTCAGCAATTCTACCGTTAGTATTGATCCGTTCTTTCTAATTGTAGAGACTTGGGGTATCACTTATAGTGATTAATGCCCTAAGTATAAAAATCCCAGCAAGTTTATAAAACCAGTCAAAGAAAGTATAAAAGATATTATTTTGCAAAGTTTAATATACGATGCTTTCGAAAAGTGAAAAAGTATAATATGTGTATATTATGTAGTTTTGACAAAGACTTATGTTATGAAAGTTTATAAAAGTTAGAAAAAGAAATTTTAAAGTTTGAATCTAAAACTCATGTAACTCACGAGACAATTTGTCTTACGTATTTTATTTTTATGCCATGTATTCCAGGTTCAGGTATAAAGCTATGAGATAGTTTGAAGTTGCTAAATAAGCACTAATTGCAAAGGAGTGGAGCTGGATACAGCTTCCAAATTGGTATTGGTTGAATCCGTTTCTCTTAAGCTTATGGTTTGATATGTATTGTAACTCCCCTTTTGATTGTATTTAAACAAATAACATGGTTTTTGTTAAATTATACTTTGTAAAATACGTTTTTATGTATTAAAAATGGTTTGAAAAGTTGGGGCGTTACAAGTTGGTATCAGAGCCATAGTTTAAGCGAATTAGGATTGGATCATTCCACTCCTAGGCATAGACTAGTAAAATAGTTAGTTAAAGTGAATTACATAAATGGATATGTCTTAAGGAAATAAGACATTATTTGCTAATGGTATTATATGAATATACTTATGAGTTAAAAGTAGCTAATTGATACTAGTGAACAGTGGAACCGAGCGGAAACATCGGGAACAACATGTGTAGGTGCTTATGGTAATATGGGCCCGTATTATCATAATCACAGGACGCGTATTGTGACTAGTGTAACCGCGAGGGAATACTGAAAAAACTAGTAGAAAAGTAGTAAACTAATATTTTGATATATTATGAAAGACTAAAGTATTTGAAAATTTTATAGCAAAATGCGAACTAGAAGTGGTCAAGGATCGCACGCAGGAAATCCGGATCCTAATGCAAGGCCTCCTATTCCTCCCCGACAGCCCCAAGCCGTTGACGATGGCAATTCTAGGGGTGAGGCCAACCCACCTCCATTGACTTTGGAGGCGATTCAGAAATTGTTACATGATTCACAAGTTCAAAACAGACAGGAAATGACTCGTCTTTTGGATGAGCGACTGGGTGAAAGATCAAAGTCACAACATGAAGATAGCGAGAAAAGTGTGGCTCCTGAAGGCACTAATCCGAGACAAACTTCTTCTCAGGGAGATTCATCTTCCAAATCACAGCCTCAGTTCAAGACTAAAGGAGCCTGTACTTTCAAGGACTTTATGTCCTGTCGACCAAAAGAGTTCAATGGGGAGATGGATCCACGAATAACAATACGGTGGTTAACTGAAATGGAACAAGTTCTTCACATATGTCGTTGTGAAGTGGATTTGAAGGTTGGATTCGCATCTCAAATGTTAAAGGCGAGTGCTCTTGGCTGGTGGAATACTCTCCGCCGAACCAAGGGAAGTGATTTTGTTGATGCTTTATCTTGGAAAGAGTTTGTTCAACGGTTAAAAGGCAAGTTTTGTTCGGCCAGACATCGGGAGAATTTGGTTAATGAATTCTTTGCTCTTGCAAAGGATAAACAGACGGTTGATGAGTATACTAAAAAGTTCTGTGAGATGCTGCCATTTCTAGAAGATACATTACCGACCGAGGCTGGCAGGATAAACCGATATGTTAATGGTTTGCCGGCGGACTACTCGTTAGAAGTTAGCAAAGCTACAACTCTTGATGAAGCTATTGAATCTGCGGCCAGGGTCGAGAGTATGATAGAGAAAAAGGCTAAGGAACGACAAGCATTTGCAGAAAAGCGAAAGTCTTCAGGAATCTCTGGAGCAAACAAGAAGAGTCGTTTTTCATCAGGGGTTTCTAAACAAAGTGAAGTTAAAGAGTGTAAGAAGTGTGGGAAGAAGCACGGTGGGGAATGTAAGAAGGGCACTAGTGGGTGCTATAAATGTGGTCTTCCGGGTCACCAGGCTAAAGATTGCAAGGTCAAAGATATCAGTGAAGTGGAATGTTTCAATTGTCATGAAAAGGGTCATTACAGCTCCAACTGTCCCAAGAAGAAGAATGAGACGTTAGTCTCTACTGCAAGCAATAAGAAGACAGAACCAGCGAAGACGAAGGGAAGAGCGTTTCAGATGACTCTTGATGAGGCCAAAGAAGACCAGGATGTGGTGGCAGGTACACTTATTGTAAACTCACAGCCTGCTTATGTCCTTTTTGATTCTGGGGCACATTTTTCTTTTGTGTCTCATGATTTTAGTAAGCGTCTAAACATACCGATGAAACCATTAGATGATACTTGTGTCATAGAAGTCGCGAACGGAGAGTTAGTTACGGTACATCACGTGTACGAGAAATGTCCAGTGGAGATTAATGGACGAATTTTAAAGGCCGACTTGTTACCTATCGGGATTAAAGGATTTGACATTGTTATTGGAATGGATTGGCTTGGAACTCATAATGCTAAAATCCTATGCGGAAAGCGAATGGTGTCGATTAAATTTCCTGATAATAGCAAAGTATATATATATGGGGAACGACGGAAGAATATGCAGAGTCTCATCACTGCTATTAAAGCCCGTAAATGCATCCAAAAAGGGTGTGAATCATTCATTGCTTATGTGATGAATGGGAAGAAAGAGAAGCAGAAGATGGAGGATATAAAAATAGTTAATGAGTTCCCTGAAGTCTTTCCTGATGACTTACCTGGGTTACCACCCATTAGGCAAGTCGAATTCCGTATTGATCTTGTTCCTGGGGCAAGTCCCATTGCCCGTGCACCGTACCGTCTTGCTCCTACAGAGATGAGAGAACTTATGTCTCAGTTACAGGAACTTCTTGACAAGGGGTTTATTCGTCCCAGCTCTTCTCCTTGGGGAGCTCCAGTGTTGTTTGTCAAGAAGAAGGACGGTACTATGCGCATGTGTATAGATTATCGCGAGCTCAATAAAGTGACAATCAAGAATCGGTATCCTTTGCCGAGAATTGATGATTTGTTTGATCAGTTGCAGGGAGCTAGTTACTTCTCTAAAATTGATCTTCGTTCTGGATATCATCAAGTCCGAGTGAAGGATGAAGATGTATGCAAGACTGCATTCCGAACTCGATATGGTCACTATGAATTTTTGGTGATGCCATTCGGTCTCACTAATGCCCCAGCTGTGTTTATGGACCTTATGAACAGGGTCTGTAAACCTTTTCTTGACAGATTTGTCATCGTTTTCATTGATGATATTCTAGTCTATTCGAAAAGTGAAGCAGAGCATGAAGTGCACCTACGAGAAGTGTTACGTACTTTGAAGAATGAACAGTTATATGCGAAGTTGTCAAAGTGCGACTTTTGGTTGCGGGAAGTTCAGTTCCTGGGTCATATTGTTTCAGCTGAAGGTATTAAAGTAGACCCAGCAAAGATAGAAGCGGTAATGAAATGGGAACCACCGAAGACACCTACAGAAGTTAGAAGTTTTCTTGGGTTAGCCGGTTATTACCGACGGTTTATCCAAGATTTTTCTAAAATAGCGGTGCCACTGACTCAGTTAACTCGGAAAGAAGTAAAGTTTGTTTGGGGAGAAAAACAGCAAGAAGCCTTTGAAATACTGAAAAAGAAGCTGTGTGAGGCTCCAGTATTATCCTTACCAGAAGGCACAGAAGAGTTTGTAGTATACAGCGATGCATCTAATAGAGGTCTTGGTTGTGTACTTATGCAACGAGGCAAAGTTATTGCCTATGCTTCCAGACAGCTAAAAGATGCAGAGACACGTTATACTACTCATGATCTAGAATTAGCTGCAATTGTATTTGCGTTGAAGATTTGGAGGCACTACCTATATGGGACGAAATGCAAGATATATACAGATCATAAAAGTCTGCAATATCTTTTTACTCAAAAAGAATTAAATCTAAGACAGACACGATGGATTGAGTTGGTGAACGATTATGACTGTGAAATAATTTATCACGAAGGAAAAGCTAATGTAGTAGCCGATGCTTTAAGCCGCAAAGTTCGTGAAAAAGTTATTAAAGGAAGATCCATGCGAATTGAAGTGGTCTCAACTTTAATTCAAAAGATTAAAGAAGCTCAAGAAAGTGCCTTAACTGAAGAAAATATAAAGAAAGAAAAACTTGGAAAGAAGGTGATGTTTGAAGTAAATACTCAAGGGTTGCGAACTTTCAAGGGACGTATTTGGGTTCCTAAATATGGGGCAACCAGAAAGATAATCTTAGATGATTCTCACAAATCCAAGTATTCTATACATCCTGGAAGTACTAAAACATATCAAGATTTGAAGCAGCATTATTGGTGGCCAGGAATGAAAAAGAGAATAGCAAAGTACATATCCCATTGTGATACTTGTGCACAAGTAAAGGCAGAACATCAGTTGCCGTATGGTACTGCACAGTCATTGCAGATACCAGCAGGGAAATGGGAAGAACTGACCATGGATTTTGTCATGGGACTGCCAAGAACGAGAAGGGGACACGATAGTATATGGGTCATCGTTGACAGGTTGACTAAAAGTGCCCTATTCCTCGCAATGAAAGAAACTAACTCACTTGGAGAACTAGCTCAGTTGTACCTCGATGAAGTGATCAGACGTTATGGAGCGCCTTTGTCCATAGTCTCAGATAGAGATCCTCGATTCACGTCTAATTTTTGGGATGCTCTACAAGAAAAGATGGGAACTCGAATTAAGATGAGTACAGCCTATCACCCTCAAACTGATGGGCAAAGTGAACGTACTATTCAGACCCTGGAGGATATGTTGAGATCATGTGCTATCGATTTTGGAGGTAATTGGGACCAGCACCTACCATTAGTTGAATTTTCGTATAACAACAGTTACCACTCAAGCATCAAGATGCCGCCTTTTGAAGCCCTATATGGCAGAAAATGTAGAACCCCAGTATGTTGGCTAGAAGCTGGTGAAGCAAAACTCACTGGGCCAGAAATCGTAAGAATGACAAATGAAAAGATTGGTGTAATACAAGCCAACATGAAAGCCGCGCAAGATCGCCAAAGAAGCTACTCAAATTTGAAGAAAAGACCTTATGATTTAAAAGTAGGCGATTTGGTAATGATAAAAGTGTCACCTTGGAAGGGGGTGATAAGATTTGGCAAGAAAGGTAAGTTGAGTCCAAGATATATTGGACCCTTTAAGATTTTGAAGAGAATCGGTTTACAAGCATTCAAGTTGGAGTTACCACAGGAACTCAAGGGAATACATGATACATTTCATGTATGTTATCTCAAGAAATACTTTGGAAAGAAGGAATTAACCATTCCTTTAGAAGAAGTAAGAGTGGAAGCACCTAACAGATTAGTTGAAGAACCAGAGGCGATGTTAGAGGTGAAAACCAAGAAGCTAAGGAACAGGGAAATTGACCTAGTGTTGGTCAAATGGAAGCATTCACTGGGCACGGATTTGACTTGGGAAACTTTGGATAGCATGAAAAGAAGATACCCTAATTTTACAGATTATGAAGCGATTCCGAGGACGGAATCCTAATTAGGGGGAGGTAGTTGAAACGACCAAAAATTTGTAATATATAAATATGTAAATTAAGATGTGTGTAATTTAAATGTTATATGTAATAATATGAGAAATTATGAGTGTAAGGGTAATTTAGTCATTTTACCCTAAAAAGGGTAAAATGGTCATTTGACCATAAGAAGAAAATTTTTATAAAATTTTAATTATAGTTTAGGACTAAACATGTAAGAAATTTAATTCTATGAAAAGATAATGGATTTTGGTGGCCAAAGTTCAAAGAAGGGAACTTGAGGGACCAAAACTGAAAATATGAAAATATAAAATGAGAAAAATATCTCATAATAGACATAATAATCAGAAGAGAGCTCTGGGAAATTCTGGAAGGAACGAGTATACGGGTTCGTTAAGAGAAGCAAGGATCGAAGCAAGAGAATCAAGGATTTAACTTGGAACTTTTGATTTCAAGCTTCTAAGGTAAGAATCCTACAATTTTTGGCTTGGTTCTTCAAGTTGTTGTTGGATGATCCGTAAATCCAACCTCTGATTTCAAGGATGAGGTTAAACCAATGGATTTACACATCTTATCTAGCTCAAAACAACACAAAGAAGTAATTTCTAACCACAAATTGTGGTTAAATTCATAGAAGTGGGTTTGAGCTCAAGAACCCTAGAAATGGGTTAATGGGGCTGAAATTTGTTTCTATGATTTTGTTAAGTCATATAGGTTCTAAATGAAGTGGAAAATCTATTCCATCCTTAAAAATTCAACAAAATGATTTTTGGTAGCAAAATGGGCATTACGGGAATGTTTTAAGCCTTGGAATGGAATTGTTGATTCCATGGTTTAAAACTATAATTGAACTGCTATTTTATGCCTAAAAATGACATTAAAATGATTAAGTTAAATATTAAAGACTTAATCCTCGGACCATAGGACCTGCAGCACAAAAATCAGCCAAGGAAAAAGAACCCAGGAACCACACGAGTCGTGTGTTCCATAAGAGGAAAAGGACACGGGTCGTGTCCTTCCTGGAAAAATATTCTGTCCATTTTTTGATTTTGGAAATCGATGTTACACTTGTCCGATTGACCCGTAACTCATACAATAGCCCTAAAATGGTATGAAAACATATGGGAAATTGTTAAATCAATAATCCGACCTCGCGGAAAATCACTGTAGCAAACAGTGGCTAAAAATCAAGTAATTGTCCAAACTTGATTTTGAGATTTTAGCTAGATTGATCCGATAAACCTCAAACTTGAAACACATGTCTAAAATGGCATAAGACTTTATGGGAAGTTGTCGGAATTAGAATACGACCTTCCAAGGCTACTGTAGCAAAATACGTACAATATTCGAGTTAATTAAAAATTAGTTAATTAAAGGTTAAACACTTTTCTTAACCCTTAATGATAAAACAAGGACTCTAACATGTTATAGAGTCAATTAAAATGTAAGTTAATGTATTAACTACTATATATATAGGTGCAAGTCAAGTAGGTGGACACCGAAAGGGTAAAGAACCGAGAGACGTCTAAACAACCTTTCAAGAGTCCTAAGGTGAGTACATGTAGCATTTTACCCATTTTGGGATACATGGCAAGTAAGTAAGTATTTTGCAGATTTCATATCTTATTTTTATATGTGAAAAATATTTGCAAAAATGGTCCTTTTTCTAGTTTAAATAGAAAGTTCACTGCTATATTTGAAAGTATGATTCTTGATGATAGCCTAAATTATGATAGAGATATGTTTGAGTCAAAAGCTTGGCAATTAGCCATTTCTTGTGCAAGTAATGTTTTGTTTTCAGAAAAGTATTTTATGTTTGACTGGTATTGTGACTAGCATTGTTAGTAAGGGAACTATGTTCCAACCTACCCGGGTTAGGTAAGGAGTCTACTGGGGACAACCCCTTCGCGAAGTAGACTGCCTCAGCAATTCTACCGTTAGTATTGATCCGTTCTTTCTAATTGTAGAGACTTGGGGTATCACTTATAGTGATTAATGCCCTAAGTATAAAAATCCCAGCAAGTTTATAAAACCAGTCAAAGAAAGTATAAAAGATATTATTTTGCAAAGTTTAATATACGATGCTTTCGAAAAGTGAAAAAGTATAATATGTGTATATTATGTAGTTTTGACAAAGACTTATGTTATGAAAGTTTATAAAAGTTAGAAAAAGAAATTTTAAAGTTTGAATCTAAAACTCATGTAACTCACGAGACAATTTGTCTTACGTATTTTATTTTTATGCCATGTATTCCAGGTTCAGGTATAAAGCTATGAGATAGTTTGAAGTTGCTAAATAAGCACTAATTGCAAAGGAGTGGAGCTGGATACAGCTTCCAAATTGGTATTGGTTGAATCCGTTTCTCTTAAGCTTATGGTTTGATATGTATTGTAACTCCCCTTTTGATTGTATTTAAACAAATAACATGGTTTTTGTTAAATTATACTTTGTAAAATACGTTTTTATGTATTAAAAATGGTTTGAAAAGTTGGGGCGTTACAATGTAGCTCCTTGGTCACTTCGGAGTTGGATAACTCCAGTTTCCTCACCAGTTCCTCCATTTTCTGGTCGGTTTGCTCCTTGAGGAGCTGGTGCTTTTCATCAATTTGCTCAATAGCAGACTTGATCTTTCCCTCAATCACCCTTTGAAGTTCTGTTTGTTTCTCCAGAACGCGTTGTTCCGAAGCTTTGACCAGATCTTCCATCTTCGTGGTCAGGGATCTTTGAACCTTACCAATCAGGTCCTCGTTGCTAGCTTCGGGTTTCTTCGTGGGATCGAAACCAGTTTTAGACTGCAGCAGGGCATCCAACTTGCGGTTGAGGATTTTGTACTGTTTTCCTAGGATAAAGTCTGTGTCATCCATACCTTCTTCATCATCGTCTTCGATGGTAATTGGTGCCATATGGAAGACAGCCATGGTTTCTTCCGTGGATGGGGGCTTGGTAAAAGTAGAGGTTTCAAAATCAAAATCATCTTGGAATGGATAATCATGTAATGATGTATCCAAACAAGATGAGGGAATGTTGAGGAATGTGTCTGAAGCGGAAGAAATGGGTGGTACAGTGGTAGATGATGATTTTGGTGGTGGAGGTGGTGGTACTTCAGATGAAGTAGTATGTATTGTTGTAGTTTGTTGTGCTGTTGTGGGAGGAGGAGGAGGTGGAATTGTATGAGAAGGTGTAGGTGGTCTGGTTGTTTTTGGTGGTGATGGTGGCATTTTGGTGTGAGGTGGAGTTGGTGGTCTGGTTTCATGTATGGGTGAGGATTGGTGTGCTTCCTCTTCAGCTTCTGGAATGGCTTCGGAGGTTTGCTTCTCTGACTCCGAAGACTCATCCCTAATAGTGAGTTTACGGGATCTCTTCGGTAGTTTCTTCTTGGGAGTAGCTTGTTCCGAAGCTTTTCTTTTCTTTTCTCCCTTCTTCGGACCACTAGGTCCCCCAACAGCTTTCTTTTGGCCCTTGGCCCTGGTTTGGGCCTTTATAGTAACATGGGTTTCTTCTTGAGTGAGTTCCCTAACAGGGTATGGAATGACAAGAGTTGACCTGTAGGTATTTACCTCAATGCAGTCGGTGGGAACCTTAGAGAGCATGACTTCTGCAATTTGGGCACAGAAGACTGCTGGGTCTTCATCCAAGGTGGGAATGGCGATTGGAGTGAATTTCATCTCAGCAAGAGAAGGTTCAGGAACATAACCTGATTGTTGGTAGTGGGCGTGGACAACAATCGCCCAGAATCTAGCATTTGCGATTGCTGTCCCTTTCATGTTGTGGTTGATGTGGGAGCAGAAATCGGTCCAGAGAATCGATACGAAATCTACTTTGACGTCATAGTAGATTCCGTAGAGAAGGCCTTGGAAGGCAACGCTTGCAGAGTCCAAGCCTGAAGTTCGTCCTGAAATACATCTAAGGAAAATACTGAAGAAGTACCTCCAAAGATCAGGTAGCTGGTTTTTCTTGAACATGCTAATCTTTTCAAGCAACGGTTCATACCCTATCTCAGTGAACATGGTGACCAGTTGGTCGGCAGAGGGAACCACCATTTCTTTCGAGTGATAGACCGGAAGACGGAGAGCTTCAGCAAACTTCTCCTTTGTCAGTTGAACTTTCTTGATTTTTCCTTTAGCGTCAACAGCCTCATAGACAACATATTTGTCTTGATTGTTGGTGTCAAATAGAATGTTTGAAGTGTAGTGTGCCCTGTGAACCAGAGTCGCACGGACAGACGGAGTGCAGGTTAAAGCATACCCTAACACTGAATTTTTCAAACATTCGACAACGGCATCGATTGGTTCAGGGTAAAGCTTTAGATCGTTGCGAAGGACCAGATTGGAAGACTGGTTCTTGAGAAAGGGGATGGAGATTGCCTCAGTTGTGTGGGATGATGCTTCAGCCATTGATGAAAAGTTGAAGAAAACGGATGAACTTAGGTTTTTGGAAGTATTTTTGCAGAGGATATTTGAGAGTAATGTTCTCGTAAAGAGATGAACAGTTGGGTTGTGAGGTATATATAGTATTCGTGGTCCCAATGCCATTTAATGCGCATGGGATTTGGTCCACTAATATTGTGACCCTTCAGCACCAAGCTGTTCCACTTTCTCTGCAAGACGTAACCGTACGGCTGTCAGTCATCATTATTTGAAATTGAACCGCCATTTTCACACGATCTTATTGTTAGGATTGGCCACGATTATCTCAATGACAGCTGTATAACAGCAGATAACAACGGTTATTAAATTCAAAAGAATGTTTGTCTTTAAGATAATATTAGAGTGAAATCATCAGGTTACAATTGACTCCGAAGAGTATTGTTTTCACTTCGGTGGTTTTTGAATGATGCAATATAACGTTTATCCTTAACTCCCATGAATATTATGAAAAGAGGATTTGACAAGTTGATGTTCAGAATCATCCGAATCATGTTGGAAGTCCATTTTTCATTTTGAAGGTTGTTTGATTCAATATCAGTCAAGAATATATAAGTCTAATCACCCCATCACTAACTTGATTTCGCATTTGGAAACATGTTTTGAGTTGTGCTTATGTGCTTCAAAATTTTCAAATATAATAAAGATAACATCCTTTGCATTTGAAATCTAAAGAAGTTTTCATTCAATAATTGAGCATCGGAAGTGTTTTAGAAATTGGATTGTTTTGAAGATTCTTTTGAAAAATTTATTCCTTTTAATCAGTTGAAGTGTTTGGATACTAAACTCTGATGACAAGCCTTTGAGCTTCGTACACCACTCCAACTTTATCATTTAAGATAAACTACTTGAAATGTTCATATTCTCTACAAAGTACTCGACTATGTTATAGGAGCTCCTTGTATCGTTATTTAAAACAAAAGAATAAGCCTTTGAATGCTAAATTTTCTAACTTTTGCATTCCCTTGTTTATCTTTTTGTCTTTGTTTGTCTTTGATTCTTTTGACAATTGTTTTCTATTTTTCTTTTTGATCTTCTTTTAAATTTTCATTTTATCTTTTCAATTTTGGATTTTCTTTATACGAAGACATAAAACATCACCATATAGTTTCCTTCATTGGTGCCTTTTCTTTTTGTTTTTAAACAATCCTTGTGGGTGAAAATCTTCATATAGTTCAATTTTGTACCACTAATGAAAAGATATTTAAATTTACTTATCAAACAATGTTGGTACTATTTTTGAGGAAAACTTCGGAGCACTTGAGTTATCCTGTGTAGTTTTGAGGTTACATGATTAATTTGAAGTTGAAGCGAGTCAAGTTTTGAAGGGTGGTTAGAAATAGACATTATGTTAAGGTTATTGGAATCAAACAAGGCTTCAAATTGTAAAATAGCCTTAACCTCACTTCGAAGTCTGTCTTCTTACCAATGTTTCAAGTCGATTCCCAAATACCTTTTAGTGCAATAAGGTATGATTATCAGAATCTAAAATCAAAGTTTTGTCCTTTACTTGGTTAATTCATGAGAGAAAGGTTAAACTTTTCCATTTTGCATCAAAATTTTCTTGTTATTTGGTATGAATTTTCTTGTTTTTGAATTTCCTTTGATGTGAAGTCTTTTTATTTTTGTTCCTGACAGGCGAAGTCAAAATATGTATCATTGATTTTCAACTTTGAAGTGTTTATTTTGAAGGATGATTTTGTTCCACAGAGGTCTGAAGTGATATTTTACTTCGGAGTGCTGCGGTGCTATTCTAAGAGTTTTTGTTATTTTTATTCCGATGAGCTCCGAAGTGTTATTTTACTTCGGAGTACTGCGGAGTTTTATGAATTTTCAAAAATTTGAACTGAAGAGAGAGGTAAGAATGAGCAAATCTGAGATTTATTGAAGAGTGGATCCATCTATCATTCCAAGTCCCGGGACGATTCTTGTAAAAGCTTCTTCATTTAGAGCCTTTGTGAAGATGTCTGCCAATTGTTCTGTAGTGTGAACAAAGTGCACCTCAATATTCCCCTCCTCAACATGACTTTTGATGAAGTGATAGCGAAGAGCTATATGCTTCGTCTTGGAATGTTGAACCGGATTGTGGCATATACGAATTGCACTTTGAGAGTCACAGAACAAACGAATTTTTCTCATGTTGATGGCATAATCTTTCAGTTGACTTTGGATCCAGATGATTTGTGAGGTACATGTTGCAGCTGCTACATACTCTGCTTCTGCTGTGGAGATTAAGACACAAATTTGCTTCTTGGATTGCCAGCTGATTAGTTTTCCATCTAAGAATTGACAACCACCCGAAGTGCTTTTGCGATCAATAGAGCATCCACCAAGATCTGAGTCTGAATAAGCTTGTATGTAAAAGCCGGAGTTTGCTGGGTACCACAGCCCACAAGCAGTAGTGCCATGAAGATATCGAAAAATTGTCTTTACCGCAGCCAAGTGAGGTTCTCTTGGGTCAGCCTGATATCTTGCACAATTGCAGACTGCAAACATGATATCAGGGCGACTGGTTGTGAGATAGAGCAGTGATCCAATCATACTTCGGTATTGATGTATGTCTGTCTTTGGTTTATCTAATGATGGGTTCAACCTGGTACCTGCAGGCAAAGGAACTTTTGCTTTTGAGCAGTTAGTCATTCCGAAGCGTTCAAGCAAACTCTTCGTATACTTCTGTTGATTGACGAATATCCCTTCCTTAGATTGTTTGATTTGTAATCCAAGAAAGAAATTAATCTTACCCATCATGCTCATTTGAAATTTGCTTTTCATCAGTTTTTCAAAGTATTTTGGCAAATTTGGGTCAGTGGATCCAAAAATTATGTCATCCACATAAATTTGGACTAACATCAAGTGAGATCCAACTTTCTTTCTAAAACGTGTTGGATCCACTGAGCCCTGTTTAAAGTTTGATTCTTTCAAAAATTTAGTCAAGGTCTCATACCAAGCTCCGGGGCTTGTTTTAAACCATAGACTGCTTTGTCTAGCACATAGCAATGATTCAGATGAGTTTTACTTTCAAAGCCAGGTGGTTGTTCAACAAACACGGTTTCCTCGAGATCACCATTCAGAAAAGCACATTTGACATCCATTTAATAGACATCAAAGTTTTTGTGTGCAGCGTAAGCCAAAAATATCCGAACTGATTTGAGTCTGGCAACAGGAGCAAAAGTTTCTTCAAAATCAATCCCCTCCTGTTGACAATAACCCTTGACAACGAGCCTAGCCTTGTTCCGAACTATATTGCCTTCGGTGTCTAGTTTGTTACGGTATACCCATTTGAGACCAACAATTGAAGCATTTGCAGGTTTTTGAATTAGCCTCCAAACTTTGTTTCTTTCAAATTCTTCTAATTCCATCTGCATTGCTTCAATCCAGTCTGAGTGATCAAATGCATCTTTAACGTTCTTAGGTTCTACCTTGGAGATAAAGACATTGAACATGCACAACTCCGAAGTTTTGTTAAGTTCTATTTGTCTTTGGTGAAGGTGTGCACGAGTCAATACTCTATCTTGAACATTACCGATGACAAGTGAGGGTGGATGATTTCTCGTCTATTTGTCCAAAGGAGGATAGTTTGGATCAAAATCAGGAGGTCCTTCAGCATCAATGTCCTCGATGTCTGAGGGATATCCCGAAGTGGAAGGGAAATCACCCATTAGTAAGTGATTGTTTGAATTTGTGTTGGTTTGTGGTGTGTGCATTAGTGAAGTTGAGTTTGATGTGTGCTCCCCCTGGACATGTGTTGGTGTTGAGGAAGTGGTAGCTCTATCCGAAGCAATTGTTGTGGCTGAATTCGGAGTGACAATATCTGGCTCCCCCTGGATTGTTGGATACAGGGATATGATATTTGAGATTGACTGGGAGTAGAGATAGAAGTGTTGGTTCCTCTTGAATTGTTGTTTGACTCTCCTTCAACACTTGCAGTGCCTGCACTTCGGTTTGATGGCTCCCCCTCAACACTTGCATTTCCCATACTTTGATTTGATGGGTCCCCCTCAACAGATGATGGTCTTTGTATGCTGCTTGTAGAGGAATCATCAGGTCCATCTGTGAGCTTGGAGAGTTCGGACTCATGGTTATTTGGTGCTATAGCTTCGGAGTCTACAGCTCTCACAGGTTGATCAAACAAAAGTGCAAAGTCTGTGTGACGTGCACGCAGAGGTCGTCATGCGGTCAAAAATAAGAAAAACCTAACATTCACTAGTATAGTGGAGTCAGGGTCGATCCACAGGAGCTACGTGGTCAGCCTAGATGAGAGATTACCAACTAATAGTGTCACAGCTATAGTCGGAGGAATTAATTTCTATCTGTCTAACTCAAAGCAATATTCAAACACCCAAGCCAAGCTTAGCTATGTCCAAATAACCTAGTTACTTTCTGAACTCAGAAGTGCATCTCTGAATCAGGAGCAATTGAAGGCATCCAAACTAGCAAACCGAGCATAACATAAACTAGCTAATAACTAACAGTTCTAAGAGACAGTTAATAGCCAAAGTTTAATGCCTAACCTAACCAAGTTAGCCACTGTTTTCAGCAAGGAAAAACAGTCCCAACCAAGTCACAAACAAGTTCAATCACAATCAACAACCAAATAACAAACTAACATTCAAAACACCGAAAAACCAATATCAACATTAATCTAATGATTGCATTTATCAAAACAAATATCCAAACATCAAAATCAGTAGCTAAGCGCTACTAAAACAGAACCCTAAGCCTGAGATCAATGGTTGTCACACCCAAAGATTCAACTCAAGATTACAAGTGTTTAACTAAAGTGAAATAAAATCTAAAAACATGAAAATACCAAATATGAGCTTGCTGAAATGAATCCTCGAGTCAAAGAGCTTCTAGGTCGATATTTACACCAAGTCTTTGCTCCCGTTTTCGGCCGGAATTGCCTCTATTTATAGTTGCAATTTTCCCGTGACCGCGCCGCGCAAATGTGAACTCCGCGGCGCGCGTACTTATCCGTTCCCCGTTTCTTCGGCATTTAAATATGTTCCACCGCCTTACATCCGCGTCGCGCAAATCCAAAACCCGCGGCGCGCGTGCGTCTTCTCTTGATTTTTCATTCTTTCCATACTTTTTCCTTTTTGTACACTTTTAGTCCCTGTTTCTGTTCTTTTTCTCCAGACAAGTCCTGACACGAAAAGTGAGAATACCCATGCATATATGAAGTAATTTTACCAAGAACAGGGCTCAACAACGCCTAAAATACTTGATATCACTAGGCGTTGTCAAACACCCCACACTTGTGCCTTGCTTGTCCCCAAGCAAGAGAGTTTTTAACAAATTGTAATAGAGACTCGAACAGTTTTTGAATGTGTTTAGTTTCAAAGCTTATTGCTCTTCGAGTTAGAATGGAATAGTTTGTGAAAACATAATTGAGTTGTTCTTTGGAATTCATGGCGTTCTAGAGAACCCTTGACTACAAACTTTCTGTCCACAATGGAGTGTACTTACTCGTTCAGATTCTAAAGGCCATTAAGGAATCGTCCATGACTTTCGATGTTGTCCGTGTAGCGAGCTTTCAGAAATACCATCCCAGACCAGACGATCTTAGGTGGTAAGGTGCATAAGGCCCACCCATTTTAGACCTACCGGCTCGAACAACAAAGGCCACAGATTGACATTTCCTTCCTAAATTCCAATTCTAAAACGGCTCAATCTTCTAAACTCGTAAAACTCAACCTATTTGACTAACTAATAGCATGATCACTACTAAACAGTATTTCTTGAAAAATACTGATGCTATCACAGTCACAAACCCTTCATTTCAAAATTGCAATTCATTAAAAAAATTTTGAAAAATATTGCTAAAAATTGAAAAATTGATCAGTTCTGCAAAAATTTTCAAAAATATCTCTTTCGACCGTCCACACCCCACACTTAAAACCGTACAACGTCCCCGTTGTACAAAATTAGTTTCAAAACAAGGGAGAAAGAGTTACCCCTTTTTGGACGATGGACTGCTTGGTGCTCAATATCACAGGTATAATGCATACAAAAAGATCCTCGATTCATCTGCTGGAGTTGTAGCGCTACAGTAGGACACGCCGGTGGTCAAGACAAGTGAAGGGAGCACGGTGACCCCACACTTGCCTGAGACAACTCCCTCTCAATTTGATATATCATGCATCACTTAACAAACAAATTAAAACACACATGACAGAAAAAAATAATATACAGATAGATGTGTCATAAGTTTATACATATATCCCAAAAAATAAAAAGAAAGAAAGAAAAAGAAAAAGAAAATAAAATAAAAAAAAAATACATATCAATCACTACCCGGTGGCCTGGAGGATCCAGCCTCATGATCGTGGGCCCTGGCTGGGAATGGTCGGGGGCGCTGACCCTGCGCAGATGCAGTCTGAATAAGTACCTCCCCAATCCACTCGAGCTGGTCCGAGACTCTCGTGAGCTGGCCCTCAATCTGCGTGACTCTGGCCTCCAGCCGGCTGAGGGCTGATGAGTCATCCGGCTGTGGCTGCGGCGCTGGTGCTGGTGGCTCTGGCCTCCGGCGTCTCCTGCCGGGCTGGGCGTATGCAGGCTGAGGTGCCTGAGGAGGCTCGATCGGAGCCCGAATGTACTGCCCTGGTCGCTGCTGCTCAATGAGCAACATCCTCTCCAAGGTGCGTGCTGGCGTGCACGATGGAGGCAGAGCTGTCAGACAGGCAGCTACTGGGGCAGTGAGAATGCCATAGGAGCGGGCCAGGCGGGTAATGAAGTACCCCCTGGCTAGAGGGCTGCTGGAGGAGGCGCCGGTCGCGTGGGTAGAGAAGGCAATCGCGAGGGCAAAGGGAAGATGAAGGAATCGGGACGGGTCGAGGAGAACCCATAAGAATGTCATATCATCACCCGACACCTTCTCGCCCCCCTCCCGATGCATGATGGAGGTGGAGACGATACGGTGCATGAGGCGGTGAAGAGGATCACGCAAGTGGCTCTCCCTCGAGGCCCCCGCCTCATACCTGACGTTGGACAGCGACGCCCAAACCTCCATATTGGGGGGGCGCTCCGGCTCCCCCTGAATGCATGACCCGAAGAACCGGGTGAAGAAACGGTGCTGGAGGTCCGCTGGCGTGTAGGTGCCTGTGCGCCTCCCGAACTCCCGGAGGTTGCACTCCCGGTGCACACCCCCCAAGCGAAAACGTACCATCCTGGAACGCGGATCTCCCGCCCTGGGAGCGAAATGGACAGTGGAGATAAACTTCAGTAGCAGCTCCGTGTAGACCACGTCCTCGTCCGTGGCCATGATCCTGTCCCAGCCACGGCATGTGAATGATGCCTCCTCGTGGGTCCAGGTGCGATGTAAGAATGGCTCAATCGCCACCCAGAGCCCAGCATCCCTCAGGATGTCCCGATCTATAACAGTTGCCTCAAGGACCCGGCGGTGAATCAAGGCGTCCCCCCGCGAGGTATACTCCACCGAAGTGTCAAGCTCTGCGGGAAACTGAAGGAAGGCATGGTCCAATCTGAACATCATCTGCAAAAGAAAATATAGATACAAAACCAAAATTTTTGCAAAATCAGTCCTTTTCCTTCCCCACCGTACCGCGGCGCGGCCCAAGAGCAAGGGCGCGGCGCGGCGTACGCCTGTTTGAAAACCCGGGATCAAATCCCATTTTAACCTGCTAAATCTCAATTTAATGATACCACAAGGTAGCCTAGGTTCCGATTAGCTCATCTAGGGTGTCCATTTGGCAAAACAAACACCCTATGGGCTAGCATTAGTGATTCTAAGTTTTTGAACTTTTTTTTTTGGACTAAACCCTAAAATTAACTACCTAATAACTAGTTTAAACAGCTAATAGATAGTTAAAAGAGTGTACCTTGGTAGTAGCAACACAATAAGCAAGAAAAAATGCGAGAAATTTTTGATCACCAGAGCTCCGAGTCGTGTGATTTGAGTTGTGAGCCGCGGCTCACCGGATAAAGGCGAAAACCGTCTGATCGTTTCCCGCGGCGCGCATTTCCCTGTTCCGCGGCGCGCGTGTCGCCAATTCAACCCCTGCGCATCGGGTTGAGTTCCGACCCCGCGTCGCGCAATACAAAAATCCGCGGCGCGGTCTTGAAAATTTCAAAAACCTTGTCACACGACCCCAAACTTGCTTCAAACCACTAATACCTGCAACGATTGACGTATTTTCTAAATTAATCCTAAGAACTATAAAACCTACTTATGACATGATGGGTTGCCTCCCAACAAGCGCTAAGTTTAACGTCTTCAGCCAGACGTTCTGCTCCGTCTACAGCTACGGTGGATCGTATGCCTTCTTTCCTTGCTGCTTTTCAGTCACCACCGTTCTTTCGCTGACCCACTGCCCCTCAAACTTTCCTGGGTCGAATGGCTTGTTGGTTCTCTTATTGCTGCCCAATTGTTGCTTTCTAGTTAACTCCCGTAAATGCTTGGAGGTAGCTTTGAACCTCCAAGCTCGGTCCTTTCTTCTGCATCTCTTCAAGGTCAAAGGCTTGACATGAAGCGCGCCCAGTGCTGCTCCCAGTAGTTGTGCTGTGCCTCGTTTGTTGCTCTCATATTGCGTGTTATTTTCATTTTGCAATTTTGGTTTGCAGTACCAATAAAGATTTTCCAATCGACTAGGATTGAAAGGCAACATATCAGGATGCTTCCATATGTCCTCATCGATGGTATTTATTACATCTAATCTTCCATTCATGAATGGATCATGAGTGGTGATAAAATCGTGTTTATTATTGTTTTCAAATTTCAATTCGTCAACATCAACTTCTTGATCATTGTCCAACAGGTGGATCGGAACCAAGAGTGAACGACTTGTTTGATCTGATGATGGTACAAAGTCACCCATCATCAGATCCTTTCCTTCAAATTTCTCAAAATTTTCAAAAATTATAGGGTCAGGGGTAATACTGTCATCTACACCCCCTTCCCCAAAAATATCGACAACTTCAAAAAATTCGGGAATTGTTGGGTTGGAATCTGTACTGTCACTTACAGTCCCCTCCACAACATCCTCATCAACCAAATTATCTGGTGATGGTATGGGTTCACACATCACCAGATCAACATTATTACCATTTTCAAAAACATCAAACATATCAAAAGCTGTTGAGTCAGAGGTAGCATTGTCACCTACAACCTCTTCCTCAACAACATTTTCGACCATCTCAGTGGTCTCTTGACTTTCCCACGGTGCATGCCCTTCCATCACATATTCAGGTGATGCAAGTTCACACACATTATTATTGGTATAAAAATCACTCACCTCCGGTTCTGGCGAAGGTGGCGAACTTTTCCAACTTTCCTCTAACCTATCTAAAGAAGCTTGCACTTTTTCAAGAGCTTCAGCCTGGTCCTTCTGCTCATGGTAGTTGTTATACATGAATACCCAAAGTTGGGCCCAAGTTACAGAATTCTCAAGCTGAGATGACTCCTCGGTCCGCCATCCATTGTCATCGAATGATCCATTGTAGCAACCATCCTCGTAATAGGCGTCGGCCGGATTTTCATAATCTTCATAATATTGATCCGAGTACATGTAATCACCCATTATAAGGATGTACACATACCAAAATTCAGCAAACTAAAATCAAACATCAAAAATCAGAAACTAAGTCCTACAACTCACCTAACCTAAGCGCACAGCTCCCCGGCAGCGGCGCTAAAATTTGACGTGCACGCAGAGGTCGTCATGCGGTCAAAAATAAGAAAATCCTAACATTCACTAGTATAGTGGAGTCAGGGTCGATCCACAGGAGCTACGTGGTCAGCCTAGATGAGAGATTACCAACTAATAGTGTCACAGCTATAGTCGGAGGAATTAATTTCTATCTGTCTAACTCAAAGCAATATTCAAACACCCAAGCCAAGCTTAGCTATGTCCAAATAACCTAGTTACTTTCTGAACTCAGAAGTGCATCTCTGAATCAGGAGCAATTGAAGGCATCCAAACTAGCAAACCGAGCATAACATAAACTAGCTAATAACTAACAGTTCTAAGAGACAGTTAATAGCCAAAGTTTAATGCCTAACCTAACCAAGTTAGCCACTGTTTTCAGCAAGGAAAAACAGTCCCAACCAAGTCACAAACAAGTTCAATCACAATCAACAACCAAATAACAAACTAACATTCAAAACACCGAAAAACCAATATCAACATTAATCTAATGATTGCATTTATCAAAACAAATATCCAAACATCAAAATCAGTAGCTAAGCGCTACTAAAACAGAACCCTAAGCCTGAGATCAATGGTTGTCACACCCAAAGATTCAACTCAAGATTACAAGTGTTTAACTAAAGTGAAATAAAATCTAAAAACATGAAAATACCAAATATGAGCTTGCTGAAATGAATCCTCGAGTCAAAGAGCTTCTAGGTCGATGTTTACACCAAGTCTTTGCTCCCGTTTTCGGCCGGAATTGCCTCTATTTATAGTTGCAATTTTCCCGTGACCGCGCCGCGCAAATGTGAACTCCGCGGCGCGCGTACTTATCCGTTCCCCGTTTCTTCGGCATTTAAATATGTTCCACCGCCTTACATCCGCGTCGCGCAAATCCAAAACCCGCGGCGCGCGTGCGTCTTCTCTTGATTTTTCATTCTTTCCATACTTTTTCCTTTTTGTACACTTTTAGTCCCTGTTTCTGTTCTTTTTCTCCAGACAAGTCCTGACACGAAAAGTGAGAATACCCATGCATATATGATGTAATTTTACCAAGAACAGGGCTCAACAACGCCTAAAATACTTGATATCACTAGGCGTTGTCACTGTGTCAAATGTTGTGATTGGAACAGCATCTACAACATGCTTTGGAAAGATTGAAGACAAGCGAAATGGATGCAGGGACTTCTTGATGTAATAGTCATCAAACCTTAGATTAAAGGTTTCTTCAATTCTGCGAGTTCTCTTGTTCATGACTCTGTAAGCTTTTGAGTCTTGAGAGTATCCAAGGAAGATTCCTTCTTCTGATTTATCGTCGAACTTAGTCAAATGATCCTTTAAGTTCAAGATAAAGCATCTACAACCGAAGATGTGAAGAAATTTGACATTTGGTTTTCTTCGATTGAGTACTTCGTAAGGTGTGATGTGAAATCGTTTGTGAATGTAGGATCGGTTTTGAGTAAAGCATGCAGTAGAAATTGCTTCAGCCCAGAAGTACATAGGCAAGTTTGCGAAATTAAGCATAGTTCTAGCTGCTTCACACAAGGAACGATTTCTTCTTTCCACAACTCCATTTTGTTGAGGAGTATATGGTGCTGAGAAGTTATGACTAAGTCCCTTTGTTTTCAAGAACCCATCCAAAGTTTGGTTTTTGAACTCCGAAACGTTGTCACTGTGTACTGTTCAGACTTTCTTATTGAGCATCAATTCCATTTTCTTTATGAAGTTGATGATTTCTTCAGCAGCGTCTGATTTGTTTCTTAAGAATAAAACCCAGGTGAATCTTGAATAATCATCAACTATCACAAGAATATATTTCTTCTTTCCAATTGACTCCACTACGGATGGTCCACACAGATCCATGTAGAGAAATGAAAGGGGTTCGGTGATTTTAGGATTGATCACTGTCGGATGCCTTTGTTTTGTTTGCTTCCCATGTTTACAGGCAGAACAAAGAGAATCATTATCAAATTTGAGTGCTGGCATTCCTCAAACTAAATCCATAGCCACCAATTTGTTTAAGTCTTTGAAGTTCAGATTGGCAAGTCTTCGGTGCCATAACCAACTAACATCGGAGTTGGCTTTAGAGAGAAGACATAGGGATTGCCCACCGGTTACTGGCTTTATATTTAAGGGAAACATAGATCCCTTCCTTTCTGATTTCAGTACGACTTCATTTGTTGCTTCTTTGGTGATTACACTTCCTTGGTTGTTGAATGTAACAGCATTGCCTGTTCCAACCACCAATTGAGATATACTCACAAGATTATGTTTCAGTCCTTCAATAAATGCTACTCGGCTGATTGTGAATTGGCCATTTGTTATCTTGTCATATCCCCGAATTAGACATGTTTCATTATTACCAAAGCGAACGTTTCCAGCATCATCCAAAGTTCTGTAGTCCCTGAGATATTGCTTCTTTCCTGTCATATGTCTTGAGCAGCCACTATCCATGTACCATTTTGAATCATACCGCTCATTAGACATAACCTGCAATCAATCAAGAAGAAGTTGGTACCCAATCAATCTTGGGTCCTCAGGGTAAGCAAAGGATTCTTGAATCCACTTTTCTACGGCCTCTTCGGTAATTTCATTTAATTTTAAGTTTATTAAATTCTCCGAAGCCTCATGTGATGAGCAAGATTCCGAAGTGTTTGAGCAGGATTCTGAAGAGTTTTTAGTTAAAAAGGATGAGTCCGAAGTGACTGACAAAGTGGCAGACTTCGGAACCCATTTTTGAATGGAAGATTTTGACTTTGAGAATTTTGAAGAATTCTTTTTACTTGAAAGATTTGACGTAATTGAAGATTTTGAAGTTATTGTTTTTGTAGTTAAGTTTTCTTTCAAGTCATTTCTTTTCCAATTTTGTTTTGGTTTTTCAATTTTTGACTTCGTTGAAATTGAGCTGCACAACGTAGAGGTACAAAGATACTCTTCGTATGCCATTTTGAAGTCATTTAGTGAAAGATTCTTATCTTTAAACAGATCCAAATTTTTTTCCAGCCACTGGTGGAATGTATCTATTAAAATATTTCCTTTTGATTAAGTTTTCTAAGTGGATTTTTGAAATTTTGGATTTGGAAAGTTAGGTTTCGTTGGTGTAAAAGTTGGTTTTTCATTTCGACCTTTGACTTCTGAGATTTTTGAACAAACGGGTTTTGTACCAGAAGTGGAAGCAATTGCTTCATTTTGTTTCAAATCTTTTAAGGGAACTTTTCTTTTCACAAGATTCAAGGTTTGTTTGGTTTTCAAGTTCGCAACAATAGGTTTTTGAATTGGTTTTGAAATTACTATTGTTGGTTTTGATTTTTGTGGAACTTGTGGTCTTTTCAAAATTTGAGGTTTTTGTGCCATGGTTTTGTTGGTAAAACCTTTTGATTTTGACACTTCATTTTTTGAATTTTGTGATAAAGGTACACACTCGCAAGATTCCATCAAGTGAAATATATCCATCTTCGGAGCTTTGGGTTTTTCCACAACTTGAATTTGTTTGTAGTTTTGATTTGTGTAAATGTGATCGTCGTTTTTGAGATTCAATAAGTGTGACATGTTTTCAGGTATCTTCTCTTTTTCAAAACAAAGACGATTATACACGTTGTGACCATATAGATCTTGTTTTATTATATTAATTTTCACTTCCGTTCTTTCATTCATTTCGTTTTCGACCATTTTGGAAGAAGAGAAAAATCCTTCGTTTGTAACCGTGGAGTTGTCCTTTTCAAGAAGTTTTTGTAAATCGTTGTTAATTGAGGGTAATCCACCTGGTTTTACAAAAATTGCGTTTTTGAAATAAGAAATCTTAGGATAGATACAGGCCAATTTGACAAGTCTTTTTGAATTGTCTTTAAGATATTGATCATAAAAAGGGCATTCATCTGTGATTTGCATTTTGGAGTTTGAGGTTTCTTTGGTTTCAACAACTTTTGATTCACAACCCATTTTTGTTTTTCCTTTGTCCACCGAAGACAGTTGTGAAATGTCTTCGGAGGTCGATTTGGATATAGAGGATGACTTTAATAATATCAAAGAAGAACAATCAATCTCCTCCATGTCCGAATCACTTTCAGAATCCTTCTTAGACATGTTATTGACAAGTTCCTTTTCTTTTGTTTCAATTTGAGGTACAGCCTTTTTCAGGATTGGAATTTCTTGCGGCAATATTTTCAACAAATTATCAGCAGTTAGATGTTTTTCTACAGATATTAGGCCATGTTTGTATGAGGGATTTGTGACTTCGAAACCTGATACTATTGATTCGCAATCATAGGATATACTATCAACTTCCTTTAATTTAAACTCAATGAAAGGCAATAGTTGTCTATGTTGGACATTGCAAATATCAGCTGAATGATAAATTTTAGTAATATGCGCATATAATCGTTTGGCTGTTTCACAAAATATGTTTCGCTGTTTCAAGATTACATCATGATTGTTTAGGAATTTTTCTCTATTTTCTTCTAACAAGGAGATTCTAAGATTGGATTTTTCTAATGCTAGCTTCAGGCTCTCTACTCTCCCCCTCAAGCTTAAAAGCTCCAGCTCAGTGAGTACTTCCCTATTTTTAGCATCAATGAGCAATTTATACATGACAGAGCAATCATGAGTTATTTCATTTATAATTGGAGCAGAATGAGAAATGGGAATTTTAAAAGATGAAAGAAGTTTTGATACCTGTTCTGGGATTGTCAAGCGGGTGTCGTTTGCCATCAAGCACACCTCATCATCATCATCAGAAGAGTCTTCAAACCAAGTCTTTGGAGTACCAGCTGCAAACATCTCATGTGCCTCCGAAGTTACAAAACCAAGACCTATAGTTGTTTCAACTTCCAGCTTTTCTTCATCTCCAAACTTCTCTGAAGTGTCCTTTAGAAAGCTCTTACCGACATCATAGGCCATGAAAGCACTATGAGATGGCTTTCTCACTTCCTCATCATCTGAGTCAGAAGACCAAACCTGATAAGATCCTTGTCGATCATCAGCAGCCATTAGAGCTAGATCTTTGGTCCTCACTCTAACTTACTCCATTTTTCTTGCGTAGTATGCTTCGTCCTTTACTTGTGGTTTCTTTTCGTTTTGCTTGCGAAGCATGCAATCTTTTGCAAAATGATTCTTGCCATGGCAATAGTTTCAGTCATAGCCAGAATCACCTGAAACCTTTTTCTCTTCGGTATTTTCTTTGGATGACTCCGAAGTCTGTTTTTCAGATGGCTTCGGTGTTGAAGATTTTGAGTTTTCATCCTTTGGGGTGAATATTTCTGGTTTGGGTTTGGAGTTAAAGTTTGATTTGTTAAAGTTCTTCACAAATGGCTTCCCAGAGTTGTTCTTGAAGAAGGGTTTCTTGAATCTACGATTGTTGGCAGTATAAAGAGCAACAGTCTCTCCATTATCATCTACCATATAGGCAGCAATGTCTTCATCACTTGATTCTTCATCCTCTTTTGAAACGAGGGCAAGTGGTCCAGAACCAACCATTTCACTTCTTCGACCCACCACATCAGGTTCGTGTGATTTCAGCAGATTATACAAGGCAGCCAGCTTATATTTCTCAATATTCTCATAGGACTTTACCATGACCATGATTGGCCTCCACTCCTTGCGAAGACTGTAAAGAAATTTGATATTTATCTCTTGTTGACTTCTTGTTTCCCCATATTTGTCTAGGGTGTAAATCATGTTGCTCAGACATTCATAACAAGCTTCCAAGGATTCATTTTCTTCTTGCTTAAAGTTTCCGAAGTCAGCAAGGATTTCTTAAACTTTGCTGGTATGAAGGATTTTATCTCCTCCATAACGGAGTTCGAGATTGTCCTACATCTCTTTTGTAGATTTCGCATCAGCAATGTGATGGCTTACGTCAGGACCTAAGCCACTTCGCAGTTCACGCATGGCCCTCTCATCGTTTTCAAGCTTCTTCATGTCAGCAGCATTGAGGACCACGGCTTCTTCTCCGTCAGGGACAACGAATCGACCAGCAATGTCTGTGTGTGGACCGTCAGTCACAGACCTCCATAAGTCTTTCTCGAGTCCAATAAGATAATCTTTCATTTGACCAGCCCAGTAATCATAGTAAGAAGTTACTAGAACTGGGGCCTTCGTTGCTGAACCAATGTGGTTAGCATAATTAAGCATATTGGCATATGTTGCTGTGGAATCAGTCATTTTGATAGATTTCAACCGGATCTTTTTAGTAAAAACAAGTAATAGAGATTAGCAACAGTTGCGGAAACCTAGATCTGAGAATCGAGTCAGATCTAGAACTGAGGCAATGAATTTCAAGCTCTACTATCAGGTTTTTGAGCTGACTTGCTCTGATACCACTTGTTGGGTGATGAAATCAGATAATAGATGAATTGCAACAAAGATTATACCAATAACACAATCAATCATACAAGGATAATATAAGTAAGATGAATGAACAATGTGAAATGGATAATATGTGCCGAATGCTTGATTATAAGATATGGTTTTACAATTGGGTTTTCTATGTTTGTGGTTCTTCTCTCTCGTAATCTCGCATTCTACACGGCAAGGTATCACTGATATTTATACTGAATCAATGATACGAATAGTACAACTTTTACAGAGAATATCCTATTAGTGTACTAGCCAATATGATAGAAGATTCATGCAACACGTATTGTACTATACGCGTGCACACAAAAGACAGATGAACAGGTTGTGAAGTCTTCGGATCCTCCATTCATAGCACTTCGGAGTCTTCAGACTTCGTGGTCTTCTATTTGTTTATTACTTCGGGGCTTTGGGCAGACAGACTTCGGATAGTTGAGCACTTCAGCACAAATGGTCTCAACAGATAGTGAGTAGGGTCGTGGTATAGGGGACCGCCGGTGACAAAGGCAGCGTTAGAGGCAAGAGGAGTGGAAACAGGTTTAGAATCAAGAAGTTTTGCACGATCTAAAATGTCATGAGCATACTTTGATTGACTAAGAAATAAACCTGTCGTCGTAGAGGTGACCTCGAGCCCAAGGAACTAGTTGAGATTGCCAAGATCTTTAATAGCAAATTCTTTGTGTAGCTTAGTGACGAAATATTGGATGACGGAGTCTTGATTCCCGGTGAGAATCAAATCATCAACATAGACTAGCAAATACAAGATGCAGGACTCTCATTTAAACACAAACAAAGATGGATCAGCCCTGCTGCAGACAAAACCGTTATCGACAAGAAAGGAACTGAGCCGATGAAACCAGGCACGGGGAGCTTGCTTGAGGCCATAAATAGCTTTGTTGAGACGATACACATGATTCGGAAGCTTAGGATCCTGAAATCCTGGTGGTTGTTCCATGAACACAGGTTCACTCAGATTGCCATGAAGAAATGCATTATTGACATCAAGTTGGTGAACTTTCCAGTTGTTAATGACGGCTAAAGATAAAACAATGCGGATTGTGGAAGCTTTAACAACGGGTCTAAAAGTTTGAGAATAATCTAGACTCGGAACTTGACTGAACCCTTGAGCAACGAGACGAGCCTTATGTCGCTCAATGGAACCATCGACATGATATTTTGTACGAAATAGCCATCTGCAACCAACCACATTGTGATTAGTGGGACGAGGCACCAACGTCCAAGTATTATTACGATGGAGAGCATACATCTCGTGTTGCATGGCTTTCATCCAAATCGGATGTTTAGCAGCAGTTTTGAAGCCCTTTGGGGTGGTGGAGGCGAATAAAGCTACGAAGAGCCCATGGGCACTAACATGTGCCAAATCAGCCCGATGTTTGGGTTTAAAGATGCCAAACTTGGAGCGTGTAGTCATCGGGTGACCAGAGGGTTGAGGTGTTGGTGCCGTTCGAATAAAAGGAGTGTTGTGATCAGGCGAATGAGAAGAGAGCGTAACTGAATCGTGAGGCGACGCCTCTGGGACCGGGTTGGGAAAAGAAGGTGGTTGTTGAGGTTCTGGAGACAGGCTAGCGACAGGTGTAGAAGGGGCGGGTTCTGTAGTAATGGTCGGTGGTGGTGTGTCATCACACAGCCTATAGGAAGGTGAATGGTGGAGGCTGGGCTGTGTGGAAACAGGGGAGGATGATGCATCACGGGAAACAGGAGAGTAATGGGCATCATCTAAAAAGGACGTTAGTTGTAACACATGGAATGGTGTTGTAGATGCATCACCACTACAAGGAAAAATGTGTTCATCAAATTTAGCGTGACGAGTAATATAAACGCGGGATGAGGTAGGGTCAAGACAACGGTAACCCTTATATTGAGAGCAATAACCGAGAAAGATGCATGGAAGACTTCGCGGGGAAAGTTTGTGGTCCGCATAATCACGCAGGTATGGATAAACTTGACACCCAAAAGGCCGAAAATTATCATAAATGGGAGTTTGATTAAAAGCAAGTTCAAACGGGGACTTGTTGAGTAGCACCGGTGTAGGTAATTGGTTGATGATGTACACAGCAGAACTAAAAGCATGTACCCAATAAGAGGGATGAACATGGCTGTTAAATAACATCGCGAGCCCAGTTTCAACTATATGTCGATGTTTACGTTCTGCCCTACCATTTTGTTAAGGAGTGTACGGGCAGGAGATGCGGTGAAAAGTGCCATTATCATCAAGTAATTTTTTAACATCATGATTTAAAAATTCAGTGCCTCCGTCACTTTGAAAGACTTTCATTTTACGAGAAAATTGTGTTTGAACGAACGTGACAAAGATATTCAAGACGATAGCAAAACTCGATTTGGACTTTAGTGGATAGAACCACATAAACCGAGAATAATCATCCAAAAAGGTGACATAATAGTGATAACCATCAGCAGAGCAAACGGGTGACGGTCCCCACAAATCACAATGAACCAATTCTAATATATTTAGTGACCGTTTATCATTTTGTTCAAAAGGTAAACGGTGTGCTTTTGCTAATTGACAAGGTGAGCATATAATAGGTTTCGGTAAAATTGAAGTAACCGACAAATGTCCCATTTTATTTAAAAGAGAAATTGTATCAAATGACACGTGTCCGAGCCGAGAGTGCCAAAGTTCATAAGGGGCCTTTAACTTGGAGCGTGTAGCAACAAAAGCTTGTGGTTTGGTAGAGAGAACATAAAGACCGCGATCACACCGACCTTGTGCAAGAACCCACCTCATTTTTCGATCCTGGATATAAAAATAAGGTTGAGAAAACAGGACATCCATATTATTGTCAGAGGTTAATCTGCTGATGGATAAAAGGTTTTTAGTGAGCTTAGGAACAACCAGAACATTCCATAATTGTATACCATTATTAAGAAGCGAATGACCTATGTGAGATATTGGGAGAACATTACCGTCCCCAAAGGCAACCTTTGAGCTTCCAGAAAAAACTGTGGGTTGTGTGATAGAGTCGGTGGAGGTAGTCATGTGGTCCGTAGCACCAGATTCAACAAACCAATCTGGACCAGATGAGGTAGCATGACACTGGACATGAAAAGCTTTGGCAAATTCAGTATCGAAAACAGGGGCATGAGAGGCAAAGGTAGCAAGTTGAGGACATGCACTAGCATAATGACCTTTTGTATGACATAACTGGCAATAAGGGGGCCTGCGCCCACGCCCTCTACCACTGCGAAAGGACCGTCCGCGACCCTTGTTATGAGTAGGAGTAGTCTGAGTATTAAAGGCAACCGGAGGCGGTCCAGACCCATGAAGAGAGCGAAGGAAAATTTCATGCCCCTCGGCTTGGGCGATTAGATCCCGAAGGTTGAGAGGGGATAGAGAAGCCCTAATAGCAGTGGAGAAGGATTCGAAGGATGCCCCAAGTTCATATAAGAAGCAATGGATTTTATCAGAATCATCTACCGGGTGTCCAATGGCGGCAAGTTGATCGCATAAAGATTTGAATTTACGACCAAAATCAGCAACAGTGGAAGTACCTTTCGAGATTTGACGCACCTGATCGCGGAGATTCTGAATGCGTTCAACAGAGGAGCCACTGTACGTGTAACATCCTGAATTTGGGGCTAAAAGTTTAAGGATTAAAGATAAGAATAAATTTACATAACCATAATAATTTAATAAATAAAAATAATGAATTTAATAATTATAATAATTATCTAATAGTAAATTTAATTAAAATATGAAGTTTGAAGTAGTAACTAGTCTAAAATGACCTAATAAGGGTATAAATGGAAATTCACCATATGGAGTTCTAGAAGAGGGACTAGTTTGTAATAAATATTTTAGAAGTGATGGGGAAGGACTTTTAGTGCAATTATGACATAATCTAAGTTCTGGAGGGACTAGTTTGCAAAAACTGAAAAGGTGGGAGTTTAAGTTGGGGAAAACCCCCATTCCTCTTGTAGATCACGATTTGGAGAGGGAAAGAAGGAGAGGAGGCGATTTTTAAGAGATTCAAGTGGAGAAGCTTGATCCTAGCAAGATCTAAGTGGTTTACACCCATCAATTGAAGATTTGAGGTAAAAAATCTAATCTCCATGTTAGAAACCCACCATTTTGGGTAGATCAAGTTCAAATTCGGGTTTCATAGTTGGAGGAGATGAATTCTATGATCCCAAAGGTGTATCTTATGAATTCTAATGATTTTTGACATCGCAGCGGTCGTCATGCTATCAAAAATAAGAAAACCTAACACACTCACTTAGCACAGTGGAAGTCAGGGTCGATCCACAAGAGTTACGTGGTCCAGTCAGGTGATAGATTACCAACTATAGTGTCACGCTATAGTCAGAGGACTTAGTTCCTACACTTTTGACTACTGATCCCAGAAAACATAAACCAAACAATCTCAAAACAAGCATAGACTAAGCTAAGCTTCAACTCAAACCTAGTTACTTTTTGAAATCAAAAGTACATCTCTGCTTCAGAAGCAAACAAAGGCATCCAAAGAAGTAAACAACCACAAGGCATAAATTGAACCAATAACTGAAAGTCTAAATGACAGTCACTGGCTAGAGTTCAAACCTAAAAGCTAACCTAGTTGGCTACTAAAATCAGCAAGGGAAAAAAGTCCCAACAAGGTCATAAACACATCCAAACATCAAACAAACAAACACAATCTAATATCAAGCATCAAACACCAAAAAAACCAATATTACTTGTAACCAAATGATTATTATAAACCCAAAACAGGTTCCAATCATCCAATACAGTAACAAGAACTGAAAAACATTAACTAAAATGCTCAAGGTCAGTGCTTGTCACTCCCACAAACCGTAGCCACTAATGCTAACTATTAAACTAAAAAGAAATTAAACATAAAAACCTGAAATACCAAAAGGTAGTTGCTGGAAACGAGTTCTTGGAGTCAAAGAGCCTCTACGGTCGATTTTTCACCAGGGTTTTGCTCGGGTTTTCGGCTGAAAACACCTCTATTTATATTCCAAATTTTACGCAACTGCGCCGCGCATTTATGGCTTCTGCGGCGCGCGTAGGGTTTTATCCCCGTTTCTTCGGACTTTGAATTTTGTTCCACCGCCTTGTATCCGCGTCGCGCCTTCTTGATTTCCGCAACGCGCGTACGTATTTTCTTGATTTTTCCTTCTTCTCCAAACTTCCTCCAATTTGTACACTTTTGGTCCCTGTTTTCATTCTTTTCTTCCAAACAAGTACTGGCACGAAAAGTGAGAATACCACTATATATATGATATAATTTCACTAAGAATAGAGCTCAACAACGAATAAAATATGTAATATCACTAGGCGTTGTCAAACACCCCACACTTGTTCCTTGCTTGTCCCCAAGCAAGAGGGTTTTTAATAAATTCTAACTAAGACTCAAATAACTTTTTACTGTGTTCAGTTTCAAAGTTTATTGCTTTATGAGTTAGAGTGAGATAGTTCGTGAAAACATAATCAGAGTGTTCTTTGGAATTCATGGCTTTCTAGAGAACCCTTGATTACAAATTTTCAGTCCACAATGAAATGTACTTACTCATTCAGATTCTAAAGGCCATTAAGGAATTGTCCATGACTTTCGATGATGTCCTTGTAACGAGCTTTCGAAAATACCATCCCAGACCAGATGATCTTAGGTGGTAAGGTGCATAAATACCTCTTTGAGGCCACCCTTTTCGGACCTACCGGCTCGAACAACAAAGGCCACAGATTGACATTTCCTTCCTAAATTCCAATCCTAAAACACTATAATCGTCTAATTCCTAAAACTCAACTTGTTTGACTAAACTAATAGCATGATAACAACTACATAGTATTTCTTGAAAAATACTAGTGCTATAAACAATCACAAACCATTCGTTTCAAACTTACAATTTATTAAAAAAATTGAAAAAGTTGCTAAAAATTTTGAAAATTGGTCATTTCTGCAAAAATTTCAAAAAACTACTCTTTCGACCGTCCACACCCCACACTTAAACCCGTACAATGTCCCCGTTGTACAAAATTTATTTAGAACAAGGGAGAAAGAGTTACCCCTTTGGACGGTAGATTGCTTGGTTGGTACTCGGTATCACAGGTACAAATTTGAACAAAAAGGTTCCTCGATTCACATTCTGGAGTTGTAGCGCAACAGTAAACACACCGGTGGTCAAGACAAGTGGAGGGGCACGGTGACCCCACACTTGTCTGAGACAACTCCTTCCCATTTGGTATAACATTCATGACTCAACAAAACATTAAATGCAAATATAACAAATAAAATATACACAAGCAAAAAGATAAAAGTGTGTCATAGATACGGTACATATATCCCAAAAAATGAAAAAGAAAAATAATACATCAAGTGCCACCTGGTGGCCTGAAAGGTCCAGCCTCATGATCGTGAGCTCATGCTGGGAATGGCCGGGGGCGCCGTCCCTGCTGTGTGGCTATCTCCAAAAGTACTTCCCCGATCCACTCCAGCTGGTCCTCCATCCTGGCGACTCGATCCTGCAATCGCCTCAGCTCAGTCACCTCCTCCTGCTGTGGCTGTGGTGCTGGCTCTGCTGGTGCGGGCTGCCTCCTGCGCCTCCTGCCAGGCTGAGAGTATGCTGGCTGGGGGTCCTGGACAACCTCTGTCGGTGCCCTCACAAACTGACCGGGCCGCTGCTGCTCGATCAGCCCCATCTTCTCCAGTACCCGCACTGTAGCGCGAACTGGAGGTATCGCGGTCAGGGATGCCACAACCGGAGCAGTAATAATCCGGTACGACCGGGCCAAGCGAGTGATGAAATACCCACGGCTAAAGGGACTGCTGGCGGATGCGCCAGTCGCACGGGTGGACAGGGCGACGGCTTGGGCAAACGGAAGGTGAAGGAACCTGGATGGGTCGATGAGGACCTAGAGATATGTCATGTCCTCGCCGGACACCTTGTCGCCTCCCTCCCGATGCATGATGGAGGTGGAGACGATCCGGTGCATGAGTCTATGAAGTGGGTCGCGAAGATGACTCTCTCTGGATGTCCCCGCCTCGTAGTATACGTTGGACAGTGGTGTCCAAACCTCAGTATTGGCAACCCTCTCGGGCTGCCCCTGAGTGCATGCCTCAAAGAACTGTGTAAAGTGGCGGTGTTGTAGATCCGCCTCCGTGTATATCCCTGTACTCCTCCCGAACTCCCGGAGGCTACACTCCCTGTGCACACCCCCCATTCTGAAACGTACAAGCCTGGAACGGGCCTCCTGAGAACCCGGTGCATAGTGCACAGTAGAAAGGAACTCCAGCAGAAGCTCGGTGTATACCGTATCATCCTGGGTGGCCATGAGACTGTCCCAGCCACGGCAAGTAAATGAAGCATCCCCATGGGTCCGGGTGCGATGCAAGAACGGCTCAATCTCTCCCTAGAGCCTGGTGTCCCGTAGAATGTCTCGATCAAATACTGTCGCCTCGAGAACCCGGCGACCGACGAGGGCATCCCTCCATGATATATACTCCACTGAGCTATCGAGCTCGGCGGGGAACTGGAGGAACTGGTGGTCCAATCTGAATGCCATCTGCATGACACTCCTAGGTCGTCGTACGGTTAAAAATAAGAGAAACCTAACACACACACTAGCACAGTGGTAGTCAGGGTCGATCCGCAGGAGCTACGTGGTCAGACCAGATGACAGATTACCAACTATAGTGTCATGCTATAGTCGGAGGACTTTAGTTTCCAAACCCTTGCCACTAAAACTCAAAAATCCTAAACTAAACAATCCCAAAACAAGCATAGACTAAGCTAAGCTTCAAACCAAACCTAGTTACTTTCTGAAATCAGAAGTGCATCTCTAATTCAGAAGTAAACAAAGGCATCCAACAATCCAAACATAAACCAAAACAAGGCATAAACTAAACCAATAACTAAGGTCCAATGGGACAGTCAATGGCTAAAGTTCAAACCTAAAAGACTAACCTAATTGGCTACTGAAATCAGCAAGGGAAAACAGTCCAACAAGGTAAAATCAAACATCCAATCACAATCCAAACATGCAAAACCAAAATCAACCATCAAAACACCGAAAAAACAAGATTACTTGTAACCAAATGATTCTCATTAACCCAAACGAATTCCACAGGTACAAACAGTCACCAAATGATTCAAAAACATAAACTAAAGCCTAATATCAGTGGTTGTCACTCCCAAAGATACTAGCTAACAATTACTCACTATCTAGCTAAATGAAAATAAATTCTAAAACATGAAAATACCAATTAAGAGGTTGCTGATGCTTAATCACGGAGTCAAAGAGCCTTCAGGTCGTTTTTCCACCGGTTCTTTGCTAGGGTTTTCGGCTGTAGATGGCTCTATTTATAGTTGCAATTTTCCCGCAGCCGCGCCGTGCAATGAAGTAAACCGCGGCGCGCGTAGGACTTTATCCCCGTTTTCTCGGACTTTGAATTTTTTCCACCGCCTTGTATCCGCGTCGCGCCTTCTTGATTCCCGCGGCACGCGTACGTATTTTCCTGATTTTATCTTCTTCTCCAAACTTTCTCCAATTTGCACGCTTTTGGTCCCTGTTTTCATTATTTTCTTCCAAACAACTACTGGCACGAAAAGTGAGAATACCAAGATATATCTGATATAATTTCATCAAGAATAGGGCTCAACAACGCCTAAAATACTTGATATCACTAGGCGTTGTCAAACACCCCACACTTGCCTTAGAGCACTAATACCTGCAATTAATAATAATATTTTTCTAATTATTCCTAAGAAATATAGAACCTAACCTATGACACGATGGATTGCCTCCCAACAAGCGCTAAGTTTAACGTCTTCAGCCAGACGTGCTATTCCTACTACAGCTACGGTGGATCGTATGCTTTCCTTCTTTGCTGATTTTCAGTCACCGCCATCCTTTCGCTGACCCACTACCCTTCAAACTTTCCTGGGTCAAATGGCTTGCTAGTTCTCCTATTGCTGCCCAGTTGCCGTCTCCCGATGATTTCCCGCGAGTGCTTGGAAGTAGCTTTGAACCTCCAAGCTCGGTCCTTCCTTCTATCTCTCTTCAAAATCACTGGCTTGACGTGAAGCATGCCCAGGGCCGCTTCCAGTAGTTGTTTCACACCTCAGTTGCTAGTGTCTCGCATGCTATCTTCAGTTTGCAATTTTGGTTTGCAGTACCAATAAAAAATTTCCAATCAAATGGAATCGGAAGGCAACATATCAGGATGCTTCCATACGTCCTCATCGATAGTATTGATTACATCTAATTTTCCATTCATGAATGGATCATGAGTGGTGATAAAATCATGTTTTTTATTTTCAAATATTAACTCGTCAGCATCAACTTCTTGGTCATCGTCTAACAGGTGGATCGGAACCAAGAGTGAGTGACTTATTTGATCTGATGGTGGTACAAAGTCACCCATCATCAGATCCTTACTTTCAAATTTCTCAAAATTTTCAAAAATTTCAGGAATTGTTGGGCTGGGGTTTGTACTGTCACTTACAGCCTCCTCCTCAACATCCTCATCAACCAAATTATCTAGTGATGATATGGATTCACTCATCACCAGCTAGATATTATCAACATTTTCAAAAACATTAAAAGCTGTTGAGTTAGAGGTAGCATTGTCACCTACAACCTCTTCCTTAACAACATTTTCGACCCTCTCAGTGGTCTCTTGACTTTCCCACGGTGTATGCCCTTCCATCACATATTCAGGTGATGCAAGTTCATACACATTATTATTGGTATAAAAATCACTCGCCTCCGGTTCTGGCGAAGGTGGTGAACATTTCCAACTTTCCTCTAACCTATCTAAAGAAGCTTGCAATCTTAAAAGAGCATCAGCCTGGTCCTTCTGTTCTTGGTTAGTGTTATACCTGAGTACCCAAAGTTGGGCCCAAGTTGGAGAATTTTCAGGTTGAGATGAATCCTCGGTCCGCCATCCATTGTCATCGGGTGATCCATTGTAGCAATCATCCTCGTAATAGGTATCGGCCGGATTTTCATAATCTTCATAATACTGATCCGGGTACATGTAATCACCCATTATAAGGATGTACACATACCAGAATTTAAAGAACTAAAATCAAACATCAGAAATCAGAAGCTAAGTCCTACAAATCACTAAATCTAAGCGCACAGCTCCCTGGCAACGGCGCCAAAATTTGACACGCCTAGGTCGTCGTGCGGTCAAAAATAAGAAAAACCTAACACACACACTAGCACAGTGGTAGTCAGGGTCGATCCGCAGGAGCTTCATGGTTAGGCCAGATGACAGATTACCTACTATAGTGTCACGCTATAGTCGGAGGAATTTAGTTTCCAAGCCCTTACTCAGAAAACCTATACTAGACAATCCCAAAACAAGCATAGACTAAGCTAAGCTTCAAACCAAACCTAGTTACTTTCTGAAATCAGAAGTGCATCTCTAATTCAGAAGTAAACAAAGGCATCCAAGAATCCAAACATAAATCAACACAATCCAAGCATTCAAAACCAATACAAACATCAAAACACCGAAAAACCAATATTACTGATAACCAAATGATTATTATAAACTCAAACTGAATTCCAATCATCCAATATAGTAACAAAGAACCAAAAACAGTAACTAAAAATGCTCAGGGTCAGTGGTTGTCACTCCCAAGAACCCTAGCCACTAAAGCTAACTATTAAACTAAAGGAAATTAAACATAAAACCTGAAATGCCAAAAGGTAGTTGCTGAAAACGAATTCTTGGAGTCAAAGAGCCTCTACGGTCGATTTTCCACCAGGGTTTTGCTCGGGTTTTCGGCTGTAAATGCCTCTATTTATAGTTGAAATTTACCACAGCCGCGCCGCGCATATGAGGATCCCGCGACGTGCGTACTTATCAGATCCTGTTTTCTCGGCCTTTGAATTTGGTTCACCGCCTTTGACCCGCGTCACGCGTTGTTAATTCCCGCGGCATGCGTACGTATTTCCTTGATTTTTCATTCCTTTCCAAACTTCTCCAATTTGCACGCTTTTAGTCCCTGTTTTCATTCTTTTCTTCCAAACAAGTCCTGGCACAAAAAGTGAGAATACCAAGATATATCTTATATAATTTCATCAAGAATAGGGCTCAACAACGCCTAAAATACTTGATATCACTAGGCGTTGTCACTGCGCAAAATAAAAATTTTTGCAATTTTAGTCCTTTGTCTTCCCCACCGCACCGCGACGCGGCCCAAGAACCAGGCGCATCGCGCCGAGCGCCTGTTTTCAAAATCCGCCCCCAATTCGAGTTTTAACCTGTTAAAACTCAATCCAAATACACCACAAGGTAGCCTAGGTGCCGACTACCTCATCTAGGGTGTCAATTTGGCACAACAAACACCCTATGAGTTAGCATTGGCGATTTCTAAGTTTTGACATTTTTGGAGAAATCAACCAAATTAACCCCTAATCACTATTTTAACAAGTAAAAGCTAGTTAGAATGACGTACCGTAGTAGTGGGAATGAAATGAGCCAGAAAGAACGCGAGAAATTTTTGGTGATCAGAGCTCCGAGTCGTGGTGTGTGTGAATAGTGTCGCGGCCTACCTTAATATCGAAGGAATCCGACCGATCGATTCCCGCATCGCGCATATGCACAACCCGCAGCGCGCGTGTCACCAAATCAACCCCTGCGCATCGGGTTGGTTAACGATCCCGCGTCGCGTATATGAACAAACCGCCGGTCATTAAAATTTTCAAATTCTTCACACGACCCCACACTTGCCTTGGACCACTAGTACTTGCAATTAATGATGATATTTTTCCTAATTATTTCTAAGAAATACAAAACCTATTCTATGACACGATGGGTTGCCTCCCAACAAGCGCTAAGTTTAACGTCTTCAGCCAGACGTGGTACTTCTACCCCTATTCTTCTTCTTGAACTCTAGACGACATTTGCTTGAACTCTGGTATGAAGTTTTGGGCCATCATTGATATTAAGGATGTGAGTTGAGTCATCCTATCACTCACTCCACTGATCCATTGCTACTGCGATTCTAGAAGCTTAAAGACTTTTGCTTCCCTTTCTATGGATTCTTTCTCATACTGCTGGGGTCTGGCCTCTAGCATCTCCATCATATCCAGCAATTGCTCCTTATGAATAGTGGCCAACGGGTGATTCTTTGTTTCCTTTAAAATCTCCTCTTTACCTCCTTCTCCCGTTCTCGTCCATATTTTTTCTTTGTTCCTAATTCCAGGCTCCATTAGCACATTTTTGTCTGCTTGCTTGTCATCGTTCACTGGAGGTATCGATACAGGGTTTCCGAACATATTCAGCCTTCTTTTTCGTGTCCCAAAGGAGATGTCCACATCCCCCGTCTTGCAGTCAATCACAGAGCCAGCCGTAGCTAAAAATTGGCGTCCTAAAATGAGCGCAGGCGCGTCATCCAAACTTTCATACTCCATGACTAGGAAATCTACAGGGTAAAAGAAGTCTCCAACCTTGACGATGACATTGGTCAATTTTCCCCGGGATACCTTTGTTGATTGGTCAGTCAACTGCAGTACAACCTTTGCTGGCTCTAATTCTTCATTCTTATACTTGTCATACAAGTACCCCGGTAGCACATTTACACTTGCTCCCAATTCCAGCAAAGTGTTCCGAATGACCACATCTCCTACAGTAGTAGTGATCAATGGTGATCAAGGATCCTTCTCTTTTTTGGGCAGTGTTCCTAAAAGTGCCTCACTTGCCTTGATTGTCAATCTAACAGTGTCCGGTGTGGGAATCTTACCTTTTTCATTTCTCTCGCACATTTCCTGAATGATCCTTGTGTCCTCAGGAGTGTCCTTAAGTTCATCCCACAGAGGTTGGTTCATCAATGGCCCTATCGATTTAGGCGTTTCCTGTTTTTTCTTCCCTTTCTTATCTTTCTTTCTTTGCTTAATTCCTGCTATCACTGACTGCTCTTCTTCATGGACCTCCTTGTCCATCTTTGGTTGAGTTCCCTCCTCAACAGGAATTTCCTTTTCTTCCATTCCTTCCTCTTTACTCTCCGCTTTCTCCTGGACTTCTTCTTTCTTCTCAAGCTCTGCCTTGCTTCCTGAATCTAATAAGTCCTCCAAGGTGACCTTTCTCCATTCAGCCTCGACAGTATTGACGTGTTCCTTTCCGGCTCGCTGATTATGGGTTGGATTAACTTCCGTGGCACTTGGCAACTTTCCATTGTCCCTTTTTTGTTGATCCTTGGCCATTTGTCCAATTTGCCTTTCCATGTTTGCAATAGCTTTTGCATTGGCTTGGGACTGCTGCTGAGTAGCACTGAACATCTCATACATTTTTTCAACCAAGTCCTCTTGTGTTCCTGGGGCATTGTTGACAGCAGTGTCGGCCCCCTATTATTGTTGTTGCTACCACCCCTATTCGTATTTCCATTATTGCTTGCGGGCTGGTATGACCTAGGCTGATTTGATGATTGACCTTGGTGGTTATTCTGCCTCTGGTTGTTGTAATTCTGCTACTGCCCTTGATTATATGGTCTATAGGGTCGTCCATTGTTATACTGACCTTGACCCTGGCCATAAACTTGGTTTACCTCCTGAGTTTTCGGTCCTCCTTGACCTCCTTGTGGTTGACCTTGAGGTCCATTCTGCAGCGTTGACATAAGTCTGTCAAACTTCTTATTTAATTTGCTTATTTCCTTTTTTACCTCCTTCTTCCAATCAGCATCAGCTCCCACTGCTGCTGCTGTGCCTACAGTTTTTCTCGTAGAAAAGTTCGCTTTGGAGCCATTGCTCAATTGTTCCAAGAACTGCCAAGCCTCCTCCGGGTCTTGCCACATAAATGTCCCACTTGACGAGGCATTTATCATCGCTTGGTGTGTTTCGCTGACTCCTTCAAAGAACAATTTGACCAACTGCCATTTGGGAACTTCATGATGCGGGCAGGATCGCAGTAGCTCCTTTAATCGATCGAATGCTTCGTGTAAAGCTTCTCCTGGTTTTTGCTGGAAGTCCTGAATAACCCTCCTAATCTCCGTTGTTTTGCTTGCCGGATAGAATTCTTGTAGGAACTTGGCCTTGAGCTGGTCCCACGTGGTGATGCTGTTCGATGGTAAAGACGTAAACCAATATTTGGCTTTATCTTTAAGAGTGAATGGGAATAACCTAAGCCTAAAGATGTTCCTATTAGTATTCCTGGGGTTATTAGCATTGGAAATCGCTATAAATTCATACAAATGGTTGTGTGGGTCATCCTGCTTGTACCCCCTAAACTCCGGTAATATTCCTAACAATTGAGGCCTTATTTCTACTTGAGATTCAATATTGTTAGGAATATAAATTGGCGACGAGTCATCATATTCCCGTGGCTGGAAATGTGATGCAACCGATTGCCTTCTCGGTTGTGCAAAATATAAAGCTTGAGCAGGGTTACCATAGAAATGCTGATCGTTATACCCATGCTGACCTGGTGGTTGTTGATGCTGCTGTGTTCTTCTGGGAGGTCCCCGACCTCGGTTCCATGGTTGTTGGGGTGCTGGTGGAACCCATCCTTCATCTTCCTCATCATATCTCTCCTTGGTCTCTGGATATTGGTACTGTTGCTGAGGAGGCTGCTGGTATTGTTGCGGTTGTGTAGGTTGAGGTTTGAAAATTACTGGTTGTGGTTGTGAAATAGGTTGTGAAGTAGGTGTCTGCTGTCTAGAAATTGGGGTGCCATCACGGGTCGGCGCTCCCCAAGACATGGCAGAAGTGAATGGATTTGTGGATTGTAGTTGTGATACTGGTGGAAATGGTGGAATCGATAGCGGAGTGCATGATGGTATGGGTACAGGGGCTGAAACTGCACCACCAAAAGCACTCGTGCTCCCGAATTGAAACTCCGAAACCGGGGGAATAAAAGACATCCTTGTTGCCTCACCCGAAGGTTCCTAGGCAACATGCTCTGGACTACTGCTAATATTACTAAAACTCATGATATTGTAACGCCTACGTGCACGGTTTTTACGCGCAGTTCGCTCAATCTCAGGATCAAAATGCAAAGGGGATACTTGCTCACCCCTGCGGGTACGCATGCACTAATGCAATACGCCCACAAAATAAAAAAAAATACAAACCAAATGAAACTCACAAAAGAAAAACCCTAATATCTCTTCACAATTTGATTGTCTTATGCTTGGAGAATCATGTGGGATGCTTGTTGATTCACATGAACCCTAATATTTAGGGAAAAACCCATCAATGGGTGAAACCTAGATGATTGGATCAAATTGAATCTTAAATGTGTTCTATGAAAAGCTTAAGTGAGTTCCTAGTGATTTCAATCATTGGAAGAAGGAACCTCTTCAAAATTGATCAATTGTTTGAATGGAATTGGATATTCCTTGATCTAAGCTTATGAAGTAAATTAGGATTAGAACTTGGATTTGATTCAATGAAGATGATATTGGATGATATGAATGGGCCAAATTATGTGTAATTGAAGTAGAAACAATGTCCTTTTGATATCTAGAAGTTTGGAGTTGTTTAAGACCTTGAATTGGACCAAAAAGAGGGAGAAAAGGACAAAAAATCGGAAGTTACAGTGCTCAGAACACGGCCCGTGTTAGGGGAAACATGGCCCGTGTCAAGATGTCTATAAAACCTTCTGTTAAGCAGAACACGGCCCATGTCAGGAGGAACACGGCCCGTGTCAGCCTGAACAGTCCCGAAATGTTGAGTTTTGAGCTTTAAGGGTTGGGATGTTGGTTCTAATGTTCAAGTAAACCCCTAGGACATGTTTAACTAATATTTTACATCTACTTAGTGAAGTTAAATAGCCTAAGAGTTATTAGTAATGTTGGATGTTATATCTTGTAGGAGAAGAGTAACTGAGATTGAAGCAAAAGAGTGACATCTTCTTGGAACTTAAGGAAGGTGAGTTACCGGGAGTACACATCCCTCTTTTAACCTTGTTTTTTATTACCATTATCAAGCATTTATTCTTATGTGTTAATTGTTGCATAAACTTATGTGTGCATGGCATAAAAAGAGTCATTTCAAAGATGTTTCCAAATAAAGGTATTATTGTAGTTTTGAAAGATGTTTTGAGCATTCCTTTGTGCATTGCATTTCATATAGGATGGGGATTGACCATGAGATGCCTTGAGACCGAGTTTGACCCTTCTCTCAATTAAAGAGGGCGAGTATGAGTTTGACCCTTTACTCAACTAAAGAGGGCGAGGAGTGATTGTTCCCGACAAAAGGGAACCGCATGAGGAAGTTGCTACCCCTCATGAGGCTAGTGTGATGGCCACTAGTCTTAGTTTAACTCATACGTGGATCAAGTATTATGCTCCGTGCGTTTACTTGTGAACTTAGGTGAGTGCCATTGAGGTGAAATGGACTTTTATGAGATGGACGTGGGTTTGGGATAGTTGCATTGCATTTGCATAGCATGCTTATCTATTTTGGGAAACCTTATGATGTTTTATTACAAATCTTAAGTGTGTAAAGAAACTATTTTTGGAGGTTGTCTCGAGTGTTAAGGTTATCCTTTCCACTCATAATGAGGTGACCTCGGGTAACTCACTAGGCATCTTTAATTGCCTAACTGTTTTGATGTGTACTTAGGTTATGGATAGGAGCTAGTGGCGAGACGAGGACATTTAGAAGACCACGGAGTGTGTGGCCATTTGGACCATGTTATGTTACGTGAATTATGACATTACCTCACTATAAGTTGTTAAGATTTTAAATGATGTTTTGGGACCTATATTTCCACAAATGACGGTTAAACTTTTCACTTACACTCAAAATGTTATAAATGATGTTTTTATAATAATACCCTAGCGAGGGGTGTCACAATTTGGTATCAGAGCATTGGTTTAAGTGAACTAGGTACTAGGATTAGTACTTAGACTTAAACTTAAGGTGCTCACGAGTGAGGGTGATGTATTAGCTAATTAATAGTATATTATAATATTAATGTTCATCTTTCTCAGAATGGTGAACACTCGTAGCATGGTAGATGGTCAAGGGAGTGGGGCCGGTGATGAGGCTCAATCTCAACCCACTTCCCTTGCAAGCATTGAAAAGATGATGCTTGAATTGATGGCAAAACATGAAGAAAAGATGGTAGGCAAGGTGAAGGAACTACTTGAGAGCCAAGACGCAAGGTTGAGAGATGAAGTGAAGAACATGCTCGGAGACAACGCTGCTTCGGGCGGACAAGAGACAAGTAGCTCGTATGATAGCATGCAGCATGGGCCTCCTAGCAACAATGTGTCTCAAGACATGGTGACACCAAGAAAGAGATGTAACTTCAAGGACTTTAACTCTTGCAAGCCACCTACTTACAACGGGACGTTAGATCCGGTTGTACTTCACAATTGGGTGATTGAAATTGAAATGGCTTTCTATTCTTGTCAATGCGGAGATGACCAACGTGTGAACTTTGCAATCACTACTCTCAAGGAAACGACTCTTGAGTGGTGGTTGGAGACTAAGGAAATGATGGAAGTTCATGTGTTGGAGAGCTCAACATGGGATATGTTCCTAGAGAAGATGAAGGAGATGTTTTGTACTAAAGAAGAGATCCGCGATCTTGAAAGGAAATTCCTTGACTTGAAGAAAGAGAAAATGACCATCACGGAGTACAATACCAAATTTCGTAAACTCTTGAGCTTTGCTAGAAGATTGGCACCTATTGAAGCCACAAAGGTATATCAATATGTGGGAGGCTTGCCTTGGAATTATCGACTCAACTTTGAGGCTACTACTCTTGAAGTTGCCATGAGGAATGCGAGGAAGATTGAGAAAACCTTGGAAGAACGAGACAAGGAAAGACCCCAATTTGCGAACAAGAGGAAGGAAGGCCGCGAATCACATGGAAATGGTGCTACCGATCAAAAGAAACCAAAGTTTGAAGATAAGAGTGGTGAGGGACAATTCAAGGAAAAAGGGGAGTTGGTGTGTTTCAAATGTGGTGACAAGGGTCATATGGCGAATGCATGTAGCAAAGGGATAAAGTGTTTCAAATGTGAAAGTTTTGGCCATAAGGCTAATGAGTGTACTGTTAAGAAGAAAGAGACTGTTGGTGGTGGGAGGAGTGAAGCACCCCGGACTAGAGGAAGGACTTTCCAAATGATTGAAGCGGAAGCTAGAGAAAATGAGGATGTTGTGTCAGGTATATTCTTGTGAACTCTGTACCTGCTTTTATTTTATCTGATTCGAGAGTCATTCGTTCCCATGTGTCACTAAATTGCTAAGAGATTAAGTTACATTTTCGCAAGCTTGAGTAAGAAGTGATAATTAATAGAGCCAGTGGTTCAAGTAAGGTTGTATTAAGGAAATACCATAAGTGGAAGTGGAAGTAGTGGGACTGAGTTTTGGGCAAACCTTATTCTTTTACAGATTGGAGAATTTAATTTAGTTCCAGGGAGGGCTTGGCTAGAAAAGTATGATGTCGAGATTGTATGCAAGAGGTGTTGGGAGCTAAGTATATTTTAAGCACGGAGTATCTGCCTTAAACCGGGGGACAAAGTGTGAGAGCAATTCAAACTGTTGAAGACGGTTGACTTGGTACTTGTCAGGTGGAAGCATTCTTCACAGACAAAGCTCACATGGGAAGCGGAAGAGGAAATGCAGAGGAGGTATCCACACATTTCGAGGAATCTGAGATTCCGAGGATGGAATCGTCTTAAGGGGGAGGTAATTGTAACATCCTGAATTTGGGGCTAAAAGTTTAAGGATTAAAGATAAGAATAAATTTACATAACCATAACAATTTAATAAAAAAAATGAATTTAATAATTATAATAATTATCTAATAGTAAATTTAATTAAAATATAAAGTTTGAAGTAGTAACTAGTCTAAAATGACCTAATAAGGGTATAAATGGAAATTCACCATATGGAGTTCTAGAAGAGAGACTAGTTTGTAATAAATATTTTAGAAGTGATGGGGAAGGACTTTTAGTGCAATTATGACATAATCTAAGTTCTGGAGGGACTAGTTTGCAAAAACTGAAAAGGTAGGAGTTTAAGTTGGGGAAAAACCCCCATTCCTCTTGTAGATCACGATTTGGAGAAGGAGAGAAGGAGAGGAGGCGATTTGCAAGAGATTCAAGTGGAGAAGCTTGATCCTAGCAAGATCTAAGTGGTTTACACCCATCAATTGAAGATTTGAGGTAAGAAATCTAATCTCCATGTTAGAAACCCACCATTTTGGGTATATCAAGTTCAAATTCGGGTTTCATAGTTGGGGGAGATGAATTCTCTGATCCCAAAGGTGTATCTTATGAATTCTAATGATTACCTCTTCACAATTTGATTGTCTTATGCTTGGAGAATCATGTGGGATGCTTGTTGTTTCACATGAACCCTAATATTTGGGGGAAAACCCATCAATGGGTGAAACCTAGATGATTGGATCAACTTGAATCTTAAATGTGTTCTATGAAAAGCTTAAGTGAGTTCCTAGTGATTTCAATCATTGGAAGAAGGAACCTCTTCAATTATTGATCAATTGTTTGAATGGAATTGGATATTCCTTGATCTAAGCTTATGAAGTAAATTGGGATTAGAACTTGGATTTGATTCAATGAAGATGATATTGGATGATATTATTTGGCCAAATGATGTGTAATTTAAGTAGAAACAATGTTCTTTTGATATCTAGAAGTTTGGAGTTGTTTAAGACCTTGAATTGGACCAAAAGGAGGGAGAAAAGGACCAAAAATCGAAAGTTACAGTGCTCAGAACACGGCCCGGGTTAGGGGAAACACGGCCCGTGTCAGGATGTCTGTAAAACCTTCTGTTAAGCAGAACACGGCCCGTGTCAGGAGGAACACGGCCCGTGTCAGCCTGAACAGTCCCGAAATGTTGAGTTTTGAGCTTTAAGGGTTGGGATGTTGGTTCTAATGTTCAAGTAAACCCCTAGGACATGTTTAACTAATATTTTACATCTACTTAGTGAAGTTAAATAGCCTTAGAGTTATTAGTAATGTTGGATGTTATATCTTGTAGGAGAAGAGTAACTGAGGTTGAAGCAAAAGAGTGACATCTTCTTGGAACTTAAGGAAGGTGAGTTACCGGGAGTACACATCCCTCTTTTAACCTTGTGTTTTATTACCATTATCATGCATTTATTCTTATGTGTTAATTGTTGCATAAACTTATGTGTGCATGGCATAAAAAGAGTCATTTCAAAGATGTTTCCAAATAAAGGTATTATTGTAGTTTTGAAAGATGTTTTGAGCATTCCTTTGTGCATTGCATTTCATATAGGATGGGGATTGACCATGAGATGCCTTGAGACCAAGTTTGACCCTTCTCTCAATTAAAGAGGGCGAGTATGAGTTTGACCCTTTACTCAACTAAAGAGGGCGAGGAGTGATTGTTCCCGACAAAAGGGAACCGCATGAGGGGGTTGCTACCCCTCATGAGGCTAGTGTGATGGCCACTAGTCTTAGTTTAACTCATACGGGGATCAAGTATTATGCTCCGTGCGTTTACTTGTGAACTTAGGTGAGTGCCATTGCGGTGATATGGACGTGGCTTTGGGATAGTTGCATTGCATTTGCATAGCATGCTTATCTATTTTGGGAAACCTTATGATGTTTTATTACAAATCTTAAGTGTGTAAAGAAACTATTTTTGGAGGTTGTCTCGAGTGTTACGGTTATCCTTTCCACTCATAATGAGGTGACCTCGGGTAACTCACTAGGCATCTTCAATTGCCTAACTGTTTTGATGTGTACTCAAGTTATGGATAGGAGCTAGTGGCGAGACGAGGACATTTAGAAGACCACGGAGTGTGTGGCCATTTGGACCATGTTATGTTACGTGAATTATGACATTACCTTGCTATAAGTTGTTACGATTTTAAATGATGTTTTGGGACCTATATTTCCACAAATGATGGTTAAACTTTTCACTTACACTCAAAATGTGATAAATGATGTTTTTATAATAATACCCTAGCGAGGGGTGTCACAGTACGCAACCTCTAAAGCAACCCTGATCTGTCTAGCGGAAGAGAGACCAACAATTTCAGAAAAAGCTTCTTCAGTGAGAGACGAGTGAAGAAGAATTACAGCACGTTGATCGGTCGAAAGCCATGTGAGATAAGTTGGATTAGGAGAAGGTTTTCCTTCAGTGATGATCTCAGGCGGTAGAGTGTCAGCAGTACCATCGACATGGGAGAGCAAATTCTGAGAAGCGAGAATTGGAAGTAATTGATGTTTCCAAAGCAGGTAATTTGTGGAGGTTAATCGGTTGGTAATCAAGTGCATAATGGTATTCAGGGGCAAAATTGGATTTGAAGAAGAAGAAGAGGAAGCCATGGGAGGAGAAGAGAGGACGAACCAGAGGGGAGGGAAAGAAGAGACGAACGGCAGGAGAAACGGAAGGGAGAGAGTCAGGACCGATTGGTATCTGATACCATGATAAAGTAAGTCTCCTTATCAAAGACGGAGAGGAGAACGTCAATAAATAAAGGAGTAAATTACAAAATACAACCCTATAAAAAGAAGATGTACAACAAACTACCACGAGAGTACAACAAGAACAAAGTAAGAACTATAATGGACTAATACTTGACATGCTTGTTGCCTTAAGAATCTTAATTTATTTGCATTTCTTGCTATAATTTCTACATATAAGCATACATACACAAAGAGTCATATAAGAACCTTAATTTATTTGCATGTCTTGCTATAATACGGGATGCTCTGGTACTTATACGATTGCAGCGGATGTGAGTGGTGGGGAAGGTGTTAGTGGCAACAACGATGAGAAATAAATAGATCAAAATAAAATAGACAAACACATGTACAAACTTAACTATCTATCATGACATACATATAGGGACAAGGTTTAAACAGAGAAGATGAAGATGAGGGAACCCTAACTTGTTGGTTACATTTATTGTATAAAACAAACCCCGATCTTGAATGGAACCTAGTAAAAATCAAAACTATAAACAATATTTTGAACACTGACAACGCCTAGTGATATCAGGTATTTTAGGCGTTGTTGAGCCCTGTTCTTGATAAAATTATATCAAATATGTCCGGGTATTCTCACTTTTCGTGCCAGGACTTGTTTGGAGAAAAAGAATAGAAACAGGGACTAAAAGCGTGCAAAAGGAAGAAGTTGGGAAAGAATGAAAAAATCAAGAGAACTCGTAAGCGCGCCGCGGGAATTAACCATGCGCGACCCGGGCTTAAGGCGGTGGAACACATTCAAATGCCGAAGAAACGGGAAAAGATTAGTACGCGCGCCGCGGATTCTTCATCTGCGCGGCGCGGCTGCGGGAAATTTGCAAGTATAAATAGATGCATTTCCAGCATAAAACCCTAGCAAAGACCGGGTGTAAAATCGACCTTGAAGCTCTTTGACTCCAGGATTTCATTTCAGAAGACTCTCAATTGGTATTTTATGATTTTTGATTTAATTTCCTTTTAGTAGCAAGTAGTTTTTTGTAGCTAAAGTCTTTGTGAGTGACAAACACTGACTTTGAGCACTTAGGTTTCTGATTTGGAAACATTTGGTTACTGTTTTTGTGTTTGGAATTCGGATTTAGTGAATGGAAAGCATTTGGTTACATTTAATCTTAGCTTTTCGGTATTTTCATGCTTGTGTTTGATTTTGATTGATTGTTTGTGTTGGAATTGTGTTTGGACCATGTTAGGACTGTTTTCTTTAGCTGAAATCAGTGGCTAATTAGGTTAGTTTGTAAGCATTAAACCTTGGCTAGTAACTGTTCAGTAGAACTTTAGTTAGTAGCTAGTTTATGCTTTGCTTGGTTTTGCTAGTTTGGATGCCTTTGATTGCTTCTGATTCAGAGATGTACTTCTGTTGCTAGTGATTAGGAAAATAGAAATCAGATCCTCCGACTATAGCTATGACACAATTAGTTGGTAATCTCTCATCTAGTCTAACCACGAAGCTCCTGTGGATCGACCCTGACTACCGCTATACTAGTGTGTGTTAGGTTTTCTCTTATTTTTTACCGCACGACGACCTAGGCGTGTCAAATTTTGGCGCCGTTGCCGGGGAGCTGTGAGCTTAGGTTAGGTGAGTAGTAGGAACTTGTTTCTTGCTTTTGAAAATTTCATTTTGGTAAGTTTGATTTTTGATTTTTGTGGGCGTGTTGCATTAGTGCATGCGTACCCGCAGGGGTAAGCAATTATCCCCATTGCAGTTTGATTCTGAGATTGAGCGTACTGCGCACAAAATTCGTGCCCGTAGGCGTTTAAATATCATGAATTTTAGTCAGGTTAGCAGTAGTCCGGTAAGTGTTGCCCAGGAACCATCAGGTGAGGCAACGGGGATGTTTTCTATTCCCCCATTATCAGAGTTTCAGTTTGGGAGTACGAGTGCTTCTGGTGGTGCAGTTTCAGCCCCTGCACCTATACCATCATGCACTCCACCATCTATCCCACCATTTACACCCGCTTCACAACCACACTCCACCAATCCATTTACTTCTGCCATGTCTTGGGGAGAGCCGACCCGAGATGGCACCCCAGCTCCTAGACAGCAGACACCAACATCTCAACCACAACCAGTCCTCTTTAAACCTCAACCCACATACCAATCCACACAACCTATACACTTTCAGCAACCGCCTCAGCCACAATACCATTACCCAGAGACGGAGGAGGTGTATGATGAGTAAGATGAAGGATGGGTGCCACCAGCACCACAACCACAGTGGAACCGAGGTCGGGGACCTCTTAGAAGAGCACCAGAATATCCACCACCAGGTCAGCGGGAATACAATGATCATCTTTACGGTAACCCCGCCCAACCTTTACATTTTGCACAACCGAGACGGCAATCGGTTGCATCACATTTCCAACCGCGGGAATATGATGACTCATCGCCAATCTATATTCCTGATAACATTGATTCGCAAGTAGCAATAAGACCTCAGTTATTAGGAATATTGACTCAGTTTAGGGGATACAAGACCGACGATCCTTATAATCATTTATATGAATTCTTAGCAATTGCCAATGCCAATACTCCTAGGAATACTGATCGAGATATTTTTAGGCTTAGATTGTTTCCATTTACTCTTAAGGATAAAGCCAAATATTGGTTTACATCTTTACCTTCAAATAGTATTACTAGTTGGGAACAACTCAAGGCGAAGTTTCTTCAAGAATTCTATCCAGTCAGTAAAACCACGAAGGTTAGACGAGCGATACAAGATTTCCAGCAAAAGCCTGGAGAGGCTTTTCATGAAGCGTTTGACAGATTAAAAGAGCTGCTGCGATCCTGTCCACATCATGAAGTTCCTAAGTGGCAGCTAGTCAAATTATTCTTCGAGGGAGTTAATGAGACACACCAGGTTATGATAAATGCCTCATCAAGTGGGACATTTATGTGGCAAAAGCCAGAGGATGCCTGGAGATTTTTGGAGCAGCTGAGTTTAGGATCAAAAGTCAGTGGATCAATGAAAGATAAGACTGTATATGTAGCAAATATTGAAGCAGAGAACAAATGGAAAGCTGAAATTCAGAAAGAACTCACTGCTGTTACAAAAAGGTTCAATCAGATGCTCGAGAGGTTTCAACAAGAAAAGGGGGCATATGTGTTGCATGGGCAGAATATCTGCAATACATGTGAAAAAATAGGACACAATCATAATGAGTGCTCAATGACTCATGAGGAAATAAGTCAAGTGCATGGATATGGTCGGTTTCACAACGCACCAAGACCATTCCGAAGTAATCAGCAATGAGAATCGAGACAACCACCTATAAGGCAACAACAGGTGCAACCTTCATCTCCATCAGGAAGCACGAACATTGGTTTGCAAGAAATTTTTGGATTGTTAGTACAACTCCAGGAAGTAGAGAAGTCTAATTCAGAAGCAATTCTGAGATTAGGAGAATCACTTGTCAAAATGGAAGAAAAAAAAATGAGGGAGCAAGAACAGTCACCAAGAATGCAAGTTAATGAAGTCATCACACTTAGGAGTGGGAAGAAAGTAGACAACAAGGTTACAGTTCCAATTGCAGATGATGATAGTGATGTGGAAATAGTTTTTGACGAAAAAGAAGAATTAGAAAAAGAGAAGAAAAAGGATATGGAGGAGCAAGTACAGAAGAAGAAGCAGACAAGTACCTGGGAAAAAGGAGAATCAAGTGGAACAGTTCCTTTTCCGACAGCTTTGGAAAAGCCGGAGAAAGGACCATACGGAAAGAAGGGACCACAAGCCGAAGACATGTGGGAATTGTTTAGTCAAATTAAAGTTAATATTCCCTTAGTGAAACTCATCAAGGAAGTTCCTGCATATGCTAAGTTTCTCAAGGACATGTGTATACACAAGTAGCATATTCTATCCCACTTGCCTAAGATGATTAGCTTACCCGAGAATGTAAGCTCTATCCTCATGGATGCGCTTCCTCCAAAGATGAAGGATCCGGGAGTTCCTCTTATCTCAGTAGATTTAGGCAATGTGCATATCAAAAGGGCTCTATTAGATTTAGGTGCAAGTGTGAACATATTGCCTGGGCAGTTATTCGACAAACATGAGTTTGGCACTATGAGATCTACTGATGTGATTCTGCAGTTGGCTAACAAGTCCACCAAGGTTCCCAGGGGTATGTTAATCGATGTCATCATCAGGGTAGGAGAATTTTACTACCCAGCAGATTTTCTTGTTTTGGACACCCGTCAAGCAATGAATGGGGAACAACCCACAATTATTCTAGGGCGGCCATTTTTAGCCACTGCTAACGCAAATATTGCTTGTCGTACCGGAGAAATAGGAATATCTTTTGGACACCGACAGGCCAAGATCAACATTTTCAATGCTGATCTCAAGGGAAGCAGCATGGAAGAAGAGGAATGCTATCAAGTGGACATCATAGACGAGCTTGTGCAGCGATACACTCCGGATGTACTTAAAGCAGAAGAAATAGAAACTCAGGAAGAAGCAATTGTTGGAAGAAAATATGCGCAAAATGGAGAAGAAGAAAAGGGATTCAAGTCTGAAGAATGTGTGCATATAGAGAAGTTACCAGCAGAGATTCCAAAGACATTAAAGCCCTCTTTACAAGAACCACCAAAGTTGGATCTAAAACCTTTACCAGAACACTTAAAGTATGCCTTTCTAGGGGAGAAAGATACTTTACCAGTTATCGTGGCAGCCAATCTGACAGAGGAACAAGAGATAGGATTGCTCAAGGTATTGTCCAAACATAAGGAGGCTATTGGCTGGACAATCGCGGACTTAAAGGGGATTAGTCCGACCACGTGCATGCATCGCATTATCACAGAAGAAGGAGCTAAACCTGCCAGAGATACGCAAAGGAGGTTGAATCCCAACTTAAAAGAACTTGTCAAAAAGGAGGTTCTTAAATGGTTGGATGCAGGAATCATTTACCCCATTTCTGACAGTGAATGGGTTAGTCCAACGCAAACTGTGCGGAAAAAGTCAGGGATCACTGTAGTAGACACAAAGGATGGTGAAAAGATATCCACGAGACCTGTAACCGGATGGCGAGTCTGTATCGATTATCGGAAGCTTAATGCCACTACATCCAAAGATCATTTCCCATTACCCTTTATCGATCAAATCGTGGAGAAGTTAGCAGGACAAAAGTACTACTGTTTTTTGGATGGGTATTCTGGGTACAACCAGATCGTAATTCATCCAGAAGATCAGGCAAAGACAACGTTCACTTGCCCTTATGGTACTTTTGCCTTTAGCAGAATGCCATTTGGATTGAGTAACGCGCCTGCAACGTTTCAACGATGTATGATGGCAATTTTTTCTGACATGATTGGTGAAGCATTAGAAATATTCATGGATGATTTCTCAATTTTTGGACCTACATTCGAAACTTGCTTAGTTCAATTGGAAAAGGTATTGAAAAGATGTGTAGAAACAAACCTGGTTCTGTCCTGGGAGAAAAGCCATTTCATGGTACGAGAAGGGATAGTATTAGGACATGTGGTCTCTGAAAGAGGATTCGAAGTCGATCGCGCTAAAGTTAAGGTCATATCCACATTGCCGCCTCCAACATCAGTGAAAGGGGTTAGATCATTCTTAGGGCTTGCAGGGTTGTATCGTAGATTCATTAAAGATTTTAGTGCTATCTCTAAGCCCCTCTGTGGTCTTCTTTTGAAGGACGCTCCATTTGTTTTTGACGAAGAATGTGTAAAAGCATTCAACATTCTCAAAAATAAACTGGTTGAGGCCCCCATTCTGAAGCCGCCCGACTGGATGCAACCTTTTGAGATAATGTGTGATGCTAGTGACTATGCTGCTGGCGCAGTATTAGGGAAAAAAGTCGACAGGAAACCTGTTGTTATCTGTTATGCTAGTAAAACTTTTTCTGAAGCTCAATTGAATTACACAACTACTGAAAAAGAATTACTTGCTGTAGTATTTGCTCTAGATAAATTTCGATCTTATATCTGGGGATCCAAGGTGGTGGTCTACACTGACCACAGTGCTGTTCGGCATCTGCTCACAAAGAAGGAGTCTAAGCCTCGCTTAATTAAGTGGATACTCCTGCTGCAAGAATTCGACGTGGATATCAAAGACAAGAAGGGAGCTGAAAATGTAGTGGCAGATCATCTTTCTAGATTACCAGCTGAAGGATTGGAGGCAGGAATTTAGGACTCATTTCTTGACGAGCAGTTGTTAGAGGTTAATGGAGCTCCATTGTATGCAAACTATGTAAATTTTCTGGCCATAGGAGCAATACCAACACATTGGACGAAACAAAGGCAGAAGCAATTTCGCACGTACGCAAAGAGATTCATTTGGGATGATCCAGACCTTTTTAAGGTAGGTGAGGACCAGATAATTCGTCGATGTGTGCCAGACAATGAAATTGGTGAAGTGTTGGATCTCTGTCATGCATCAGCATGTGGAGGACATTTCAGTGGAAGGAAAACCGGGTATAAAGTTCTCGAATCTGGACTATATTGGCCGACTATCTTTAGAGATGCGCACAGGACTGCCAAGGAGTGCATCAATTGCCAGCAATTAGGAAATATATCGAAAAGATATTAAATGCCCTTGAATCCAATTTTGGTGGTAGACATTTTTGATGTCTGGGGAATCGATTTTATGGGTCCGATCCCTACATCACATGGATATGTTTACATTCTGGTGGCAGTAGATTATGTCTCAAAATGGATCGAGGCCGAAGCAACTCGCACAAATGACCATCATGTGGTTTGCAAATTCGTGAAGAAAAATATCTTCACCAGGCATGGGGTCCCCAGAGTAATCATTAGCGACGGAGGATCTCATTTCAAGAATTTCAAATTCGGAAGGCTGCTGAAACACTATGGGGTGAATCATCGCATTGCAACACCATATCATCCACAAACCAGCGGCCAGGTGGAGGTATCTAATCGGCAAATCAAGGAGATCCTTCAGAGACTGTCAAGACTGATAGAAAGGATTGGTCACTGAGGTTAGACGACGCATTGTGGGCGTATTGAACTGCGTACAAAACACCGATCGGGACTACTCCATATCGACTGGTTTATGGAAAAGGATGTCATTTACTAGTAGAGATCGCCAATCGTGCCCTTTGGGCCATTAAGAAAGTCAATATGGACTATACTGATGCTGGGAAAGAAAGGAAACTTCAGTTGTCTGAATTAGAAGAACTACGAGATGAAGCATATGAGAACGCAGCCACCTATAAATCAAAGATGAAGCGGTATCATGACGCCAAGCTACGATTGAAGGTCTTTGAAGTTGGACAAAAAGTATGGCTGTATAATTCAAGACTGAAGATGTTCCTTGGGAAACTAAGAAGCAAATGGAATGGTCCATACGAAGTGATCAGCATTACAGATTATGGTGCAATCGAAATCCAGGACTTGAAAGGTGGGCAACCATTTAAAGTCAATGGCCATAGACTCAAACCATACATCACCACGGGCACGTTCCAGAAACTAGAGGTAGAGACAGTCGAACTCATAGCAGAGATTCCAACATACGCTACATAATCAGGTAAGTAACACGTCCGGGTGAAGACGTTAAACTTAGCGCTTATCGGGAGGCAACCCGATCATCATTGTATAAATTGCATATTTTCTTAATATTCAATGCATTACATCCAATTTTTGATCACGGTGGGAAAAAGGCAAGTGTGGGGTCATTTTGGTAAATTTACAACACCGCGACGCAGGATCTTAGGAACCGCGCCGCGCGTATCGGGTTTTCGCGATTATAATTAAAATCAGATTTTTATACGCGACGCGGATAGAAGCTTCCCGCGCCGCGGTCTTATCTTATTTTGAAATTAAAGATAATCACTTAAACAGAACTTTTTGATACTCATTCAAATTTCCACATTGCATATAAATAAATTGCGGAAAATTTTGGTTCTTGTCACCGTGCTTCAACCTTTCAATCAATCCAACGACTGCATTCGTCTTTCATTCACAAGAAATCCAAGTAAGAATCGATTCTCTCTCTCTTAGTTTTAGAAGTCTTCAAACTTACTAAATGCTGCTGTAATCCACAATGTTATGTTTAATCGACAAAATTAATTGCTGAATTAGGATTATAGTATTGTATTACGCGAAACTCAAGTGCCAGATTAGAAAAAAATTGGACAGATTGACAGGTTGAGCGAATTTTCTTGACTAAAATCGTTCGCCGCGCCGCGCCATGTACAGTCCACGACGCGGAGTTTGAATTTTCATCTAGCGCGTCGCGGGTTGTCAAGTGCGCGCCGCGACGAACGTCAAAACAGTGCAGTGATTTCTTCAATTTTTGTGATTTCTACAGGCACGATGTCTTCTTCAGGCAGTACTGAAACCATCGACTGGAATTCTTTGGCTACAGAAGTAGGCAGAACGCGAGCTTACAGCTTCTAAAATCGTAGATCCATTCAACAACAAAAACGAATCCTCCCCGCCCGGCCGGTCAACTGGCAGTTGACCGAGGAATCAGGGATTATGGAACATCTGCAATATTGGCTGGTTCAAGGGGGTTACGACAAAGGCGAGCTCATCTACACTTGTCGGGCTATTGAGAACATTGTTCACATGGAAGGGCCTATCTATCGGGAGGTATTCTTGCAATTTCTTGCAAGTTACCAGTTTGATCGTCAGCCGCTGGGAATGGATACGGAAGAAATGGTGCAGTTCCGGTTGGGTAATCACAACCGAAGCTGCAGTTTACGGGAATTTGGCTATCGCATCGGGTTATATACTGAAGAAGAATCAGAGGCACCAGGGTTCGACACTTTCCACCGACGGGCTAACTATGATGCCGATGACTCATTCTCTCCTGCTGACTATTGGAGCACCATATCATCCACGCGGTATCATGAGAATACCGTACGCGAGGGACTAATGCATCTACCGTCGCATCGCATGTTACATCGGTTGATATCAACCATGATCTGGCCTCGTGCGGACGAGGATCGGGTCCTACCATGTGAGCTACATCTCATGTGGTGTTTGACACGGATGCTTCAGACATGCAACATGCCATACTTCGTGGCCGATTACATCAAACAGATCACAGACGAGCCACTGAACCAAATTGCTCTCGGCGGGGGACATTATGTGATGAATCTAGCCCGATCTTATGGGTTGCTATCCGAGTACACTACCCGTGGGCAGACAGTTGTTCAGCCAGTTCCCTTCAGTCCGCTGACTACCATTTCCCGAGATGTGATTTATGTCAATGATGGGGTCACCGCAACTGAGCGATCACCATTTCCGGTGCTAAAGACCGAGCCATCCACTTCCAAAAAGCGACCACGGGTGACTATTAATCCACCCCGAGGACTTTCCCCGACCACCATGGAGTCACGGTACTTGGCCGATGAAGTGAAGGATGTTAAAAAGACCTTGCAGGCCCATATGAGGGAACACCAGCTGCAGTCGGCTGTAGCACAGGAGGTCAATAGGCGAACAGAGAATACACAGACGCAGCTCCTGTGGTTAGCAGACTGCATGATTGCCCTCATGGCAAAGCATAGGTGTGTTCCACCAAGACCCCAGCCGACGATCAGAGAAGAAGAGGAGGAACCCATGGAGGAGGACCCTGAAGAAGATGAAGATGATTATGCTGACACTGCGCATAATTAAAAAGGATGGATGTAGTTATTTTGATTTCTTTTTAGTACATTTTGATTTGCATTTTGTTAGAATTAGTTTAAAGAATTGTTTTTAGAAAGTTGGTTAGGACAATAAGCCTCTTAGAGGCATTATATATTAATAATAAAGCAATGGTAATTCTTTTGTGTTGGATTGTTTTGATGACTTGTTAAAATAGAGACAAATCTGCTGAAATTACCGCGCCGCGGCGTCCATATATCACGTGACGCGGTCATTTCTCATTTGACGCTGTTTTAATCTCACGAAATTACCGCGACGCGCATCCTTAAATTACGCGCCGCGGTCATCCGCAACACATACACATCTATCTGTATATTTTATTTCTGTCATGTGTATTTTTAATTTGTTTGTTAAGTTATGCATGTTATACCAATTTGAGAAGGAGTTGTCTCAGACAAGTGTGGGGTCACCGTGCCTCCTCCACTTGTCTCGACCACCGGCGTGTTCACTGTAGCGCTACAACTCCAGAATACGAAATCAAGGATCCTTCTGTACGCAATTATACATGTGATATTTAGCACCAAGCAGTCTATCGTCCAAAAAGGGGTAACTCTTTCTCCCTTGTTTTGAAATAATTTTTGTACAACGGGGACGTTGTACGGTTTTAAGTGTGGGGTGTAGACGGTCGAAAAGAATTTTTTGAAATTTTCGCAGAAATGTTCAATTTTTCAAATTTGTAGCAATATTTTTCAAATTTTTTAATAAATTGCAATTTTGAAATGAATGATTTGTGATTGTGATAGCATTAGTATTTTTCAAGAAAGATTGTTTATTTGTGATCATGCTATTAGTTAGTCAAATAAGTTGAGTTTTACGAGTTTAGAAGATTGAGCTGTTTTAGGATTGGAATTTAGGAAGGAAAAGTCAATCTGTGGCCTTTGTTGTTCGAGCCAGTAGGTCTAAAATGGGTGGGCCTTATGCACCTTACCACCTAAGATCGTCTGGTCTGGGATGGTATTTCTGAAAGCTCGCTACACGGACAACATAGAAAGTCATGGACAATTCCTTAATGGCCTTTAGAATCTGAATGAGTAAGTACACTTCATTGGGGACAGAAAGTTTGTAATCAAGGGTTCTCTAGAAAGCCATGAATTCCAAAGAACAATTCAATTATGTTTTCACGAACTATTCCACTCTAACTCAAAGAGCAATAAACTTTGAAACTGAACACGGTCAGAAATTGTTTGATTCTTCATTATAATTTGTTAAAAACTCTCTTGCTTGGGGACAAGCAAGGCACAAGTGTGGCGTGTTTGACAACTCCTAGTGATATCAGGTATTTTAGGCGTTGTTGAGCCCTGTTCTTAATAAAATTATATCAAATATGTCCGGGTATTCTCACTTTTCGTGCCAGGACTTGTTTGGAGAAAAAGAATAGAAATAGGGACTAAAAGCGTGCAAAAGGAAGAAGTTGGGAAAGAATGAAAAAATCAAGAGAACTCGTAAGCGCGCCACGGGAATTAACCATGCGCGACGTGGGCTTAAGGCGGTGGAACACATTCAAATGCCGAAGAAACGGAAAAAGATTAGTACGCGCGCCGCGGATTCTTCATCTGCGCGGCGCGGCTGCGGGAAATTTGCAAGTATAAATAGATGCATTTCCAGCCGAAAACCCTAGCAAAGACCGGGTGTAAAATCGACCTTGAAGCTCTTTGACTCCAGGATTTCATTTCAGAAGACTCTCAATTGGTATTTTATGATTTTTGATTTAATTTCCTTTTAGTAGCAAGTAGTTTTTTGTAGCTAAAGTCTTTGGGAGTGACAACCACTGACTTTGAGCACTTAGGTTTCTGATTTGGAAACATTTGGTTACTGTTTTTGTGTTTGGAATTCGGATTTAGTGAATGGAAAGCATTTGGTTACATTTAATCTTAGCTTTTCGGTATTTTCATGCTTGTGTTTGATTTTGATTGATTGTTTGTGTTGGAATTGTGTTTGGACCTTGTTAGGACTGTTTTCTTTAGCTGAAATCAGTGGCTAATTAGGTTAGTTTGTAAGCATTAAACCTTGGCTAGTAACTGTTCAGTAGAACTTTAGTTAGTAGCTAGTTTATGCTTTGCTTGGTTTTGCTAGTTTGGATGCCTTTGATTGCTTCTGATTCAGAGATGTACTTCTGATTTCAGAAAGTGACTAGGTTCATTTGAGCATAGCTTAGCTTGGCTTGAGTGTTTGATCATTGCTTCTGTTGCTAGTGATTAGGAAAATAGAAATCAGATCCTCCGACTATAGCTGTGACACTATTAGTTGGTAATCTCTCATCTAGTCTAACCACGAAGCTCCTGTGGATCGACCCTGACTACCGCTATACTAGTGAGTGTTAGATTTTCTCTTATTTTTGACCGCACGACGACCTAGGCGTGTCAAACACATAATTAAAATCATCATTGACTCAACCCGTAAAATAGGATCTTTGTATCCACCTTTGTAATTCTACGCCAACGACGGTGACTGGTGTATGGATAAGGTTTTTTTGAGTAAGGAAGGGGAAGTCTGGGAGAGGTGGTGAGTGGTGAGTGGTGACGTGGAAAAATAAATAGGATACATGTAGCGGATAGGACGATATACATGGGAAGGGTTGAGACAGGGGGATTGAGATTTAGAAATTGAGAGAATTAAGTGATGTTATCACCAACATTGTATAGTACCTTCCATTTTGCTAACCACCTCTGTGATGTTATCACCAACATTGTATAGTAAAAGCACTCCACTTGAAGTTCCAATGATGAGTGATTCTTTCTCCATGAGATACTCCAAGGAGGTGATAGAGTCATCACTAGATCGATGGTTTCAACCAGTGGACTTGATGACGATTTGCCCCATGATTCTCACTTTGCGAAGCATCGAAAATACTTGTACTAAAGAGTAGAAATTTCTCACTTACATGTGTAGGTGAAAGATGAGTGGTGTAAATGAAGTTAACAGAAACCGCAAAGAAAAACCGGTTTTGTTCGATATCGAAAGCGGTGCAACGAATCACTTCATTTTCTGATTGTAACCGGAGGTTAGATGACAGATCCCATGAGAGCTTATAATTCTTCATCTTCGGTCCAAAATCAGTACAATCTTCTAGAGTGATCGTCAACAGCCAAACACAATCTACAATTTTCGGTTGAAATTGGTGGGCAGAGACAGAAATTCTTAATTTCTTGGGGGATTGAACGTGCCCTAGAATATCGGAAAAGTCATGGCCGAGTATTAGAGAAAAGTAACCATAGCAACAAACTCTTGTTCAAAATGCCAAGTCCGGGTTTTTTTTCTGTGTGTGCTTACATTTAATTGTTTATGCTATGTAAGCATATTACCGGCGATTATAGGTAAAGTCTTAACTTTTGGGTTTTTTAAAAGGTAAAATAAAGATAAAGGGTTTTTCTAAACAAAAAATTAATAAAGGGTTTTTTTGAATATATCCTAATAAATAGTTGTGTTTTTTAGTACCGTATAAAAGGGAAAGGGAGAACAAAAGGTTTTGTGTATCAGCTATCTCGGATAGATCTAGTGTAATTTGGACGTCTTAAAATTATATTATTATTTTATTAGATTTTCTTTAATAAAAGGTAAGTTTTATTTATATAATATATAGATATAGATATAGATATGGAATTGGATTACAATTTCTACAAATTACAATTCCTTGATAGATTATAATTCTTTCAAAAACTTTCTGCAACAAAAAGTTCAATTTTCCATATGTATGCAGGGAAAGTTCAATTTCTTTTAAAGTTCATAATTTTGTGTGTAAGAAATAATTAAATCTGATGCGATCGTTTTATTTAAACCTGCTTCTGCGTAGACATAATTTTCAATTTTGCTAAGCTGATTTTTAGGTCACTTCTTGTTTAGTTTGTGCTACTCTATTGGGCTCAGAAATTGGCATTTTATGCTGAATTTTAAAGGCAGACGGCAGATGCGGGATGCCATATTTCAAAAACATGGGCTGTGCCATTTTGGGATTATATAGTTGCTGAAATGATAAATAGCGACGTCTTGGGCTTTTATAATTCACAAAATTGTTTTGAAGTGAGTGACCATATTGGGCTACCAAAATTCACATAACGAGCTGATGTAAATCCACTCTCTCAATCTCTTGGACCTTTTTAAGTAAGCATAAAAATCGCAAAAATCCATCTTGAAATATGATTAATATGTACAAATTTAACTTAAAGAAGTAAAATAGTCCAAGTAAAATACAATTAAGAAAGCATATATGCTAAAACAAATATAAAACGCATGTTAAAATGAAATATAAAACTAACACATATCTGAGATATCATAATCACTAAAAATACTTCTCTACATAAAAAAACAATATAAAACAACCATGTCTGAACAATACTCACTTGCTTTTGCACTTATATCACTAAAATGAATTTGTTAAATTATATCGCTTTTGATATTGCTACATCGTTTTCAAACTGATAGGAAGAAATAGAAAAAAAAAAAATTGCCCCCCCCCCCCCCCCACCTCCCCCAACCTTCCTGATTCACGATGCAAGGAAGGAACATATTGGCTATCCTAATGTGACATACTCTAAACATCCTATACCAAGTTAAGAGCAAAACTATGAGGAAACTAAGAATACAAAGGGAGAGCCCCAATCCAAATGTTATCCCAATAATATGTGCTTTATCTATCTCTTACTCTAGTCTGGCAGAACTCCTGCAAATCCAACTCCCTATCATGAATTTGTTGTATAGCTGCAATAATGCCCTTACAAGGACCTATAACAACCCCAACCGTGTCCTGATGGCGAAGACGACCTTGTTGGGCATGAATAGCCTTAAAAAAGAGGCCTATAATGCATTCAAGTCGTGGAAAAATCTCCAACTCCATTTGAACAACATAACGTTATTAAAGGACCACAAACTGCCAACTCCAAACCCACCATCATGTTTACTAGCAAGAGCCCGAGACTAACGAATCTAACATAACTTCCACTCCCCGATATCAACTCCCTAGAAAAAGCAAGTTGTTAGAGACGCAAGAGCTTTAAGGAGCTCAATAGGAACATCAAACATCGATATATAATAACTGCCAAGGCTATTGAGAATAGACTTAATAAGCGTAAGGCTGCCCCTAATAAAAAATAATCTTCAACTTCTAGACATAAAGTTTAGTGGTAAACCTCTCAACTAAAACCTTCCAAGCTTTTACCCTTGAGAGATGTCTCCAATGTAACATTCGTATTTTGGGCCTAGAAGTTTTGGGCTTAAAGCGATAAAAATAATTTTTTATTTTGATAAATAATTAAATAAAAATAAATAAATAAATTTAAATTTAAATTTTGATGAGTAATTAAAATATTAAAAATCCATTTTAACAAAAAAGAGAAATTACGACGTAGAGACTAAAACTGTCAATTTTGCCAAACTTAGCATATCTAGCTTTGCCTTTTCAAGGACTTAGAATATTGAGAAATCATAATGAGGGTCAAATTGGGAACCCAGATAATGCTAGACATTTCCCTATATCAATAAAAAGGACCTAATTATAGAAGTTTTAGTGAGAATGACCATTTTCGCCAAATAACCAAACTATGTGTTAAGGTTGACCTACTTAATGACTTAGATGAAGAATAATTATATTCTTTAGGGAAATAGTTTGAAGTTGGAACTTTTATTAAAAAGGTTAGCTTTTTAGATGTTATTGGTATAAGGATCCCAACTTAAGGACCACTTTTGCCAATTCTTGAAAGTTAGGACATATAAATTGGGGATTTCTCTCCCTTTTCTTCATTGGGATGAATTCAGATAAACGAGAAAAGGAAGATGGCATTTTCTAAGGTTTTCATAGAGGACTGAGCTTAGTTTTGAAGATTATTCAAAGTTCTTGAAGTTCTCTAGCAATCTAAGGTATAATCTAATCCCTTTCTAGCTTGAAAACCCATTTTTGGGTAGGCATTTGTATTTAATATGAATTTTCTGTTTGGAAGAGGTTTATCTCAATGATTCCAATTGAGTGTTTGATGTTTTTGACCATTATGTGATTATTATCCAACCCATAGATAGCTTGGAATTACTTTTAATGAAGAAATGAGTATTTTGAAACCTTAGAACCATGGAGATGTTGAGTTATGGATAAATATAATTGAGTTTTGGTTCTTAGATGTCATTTGGATGAAATAAATCATTTCCAAATGATTTCCTTATGATTCAACCATTTAAAATTAAGAAATCTAACAACCATTGAATCCATGGATGGAATTGGGTGATTATGAACACTAGAAATGGAATATGGATGAATTCACATTAGAACTAGTAAGGGGTTGACATTTTTATGTGTTTTAGATGAAAGAATCCATTTTAGATAGTTTTCGTAACGAATCCAACCATTTGGTCATATCATTAGAGACAGAACATGGTTATAACAAAGAAAGCCACACATCTTATCAGTGAATCTGCCAAGATTATTACATTTCCTGCTGATACGGTTCAGAAGTTGAGTGAGGTCATACTTAACATTGGTGAATTTCTGGAAAGGCCATCTCTAGATATCGAGGTTGATGGTTTGTCCAAATCCATGCAGGAATCTTTTTTGAAGGCTTTTGAAAAAGCTTGAATCTTTGGTCGTGGGAATGTTTGCAAACTAGGCTGGCCCTTTATCTACAAAAGGGGGACAACCGCAACCAGAACCAGAACCGCAACATTAGGCTAATGCACAATCGGAGCCACTTGAAAATCCCTCCTACTCGGACCAAGAAGAACAAGCTGATTCTCATGATGATCCAAGTCAGTTCATCACGCCTCCTTGAGAAAATATTCCTCATCCTTCTCCCAATTCTCTGGTCAAAGAAAAAGGCAAGTCAAAAAACAGCAGAGAAGAAGAACCAGTCAAAAAACATCATATGGACTGAATAATAGGATGAATCTGATCAACTTACTCTAAAGCATAAAGCTAAGCTCGAACAAGACAATCTTCTTCTTGTCTAGAAACATCAAAAAGAATAAGAAGACAGAGCTGCTGTTACTGATGCTCTTGTCATTGGTTTCTTAGTCGAACAAGAAATTGAAAAAGAGACTATTATGGAGAATGCTATTCCGTTGATTGTGATTCCAAAAGAATCATGGACCGTAGTCATCAGGATTATTGGTGGATATATACTATCTTCCGACCACCACCTACGATCCACCTGTCTCAACATGCCTTGAATAGGAGTATCCCAATACTCCAAACGGACGATATGTTTGTATTTTTAATCCCATCGTGGATCCTCTCCTCCTTGCAAACAAAGTTGATTTTGATGACAGACAGATACATGAGTAGTTCATTAAAACACATCAACATCAATTCCTTGCTTGGAATCAGACTGTCGTCAAAGCAGTCAAGACTGTAAAAGAAAGAAATTTCGTGAAGGCTTCGTATTTGAGTTTGACCTGATAAGATAATTCTAATGACATCCTAACTATTGGGAAAATACTTTATCGAATGTTACACAGTAAGCCAACCCTTACACCCATATACGAGTATGTTAGGAGATACTTGCTCATACTCCTTATGGATTTCTTGGAGATTGATTACAAAGTGGACAAGTTGTTTACAATACCTAGGATGATGTTTGCTGATCAAACTTTTAAAGGAATTGAAGACTGAGAGTTTGGAGTTACTGATAATCCAGAAGTTGGGATCATTTGTAGTTGTGAAGATTATCTGCAGAAAAAGGTATTCTTCTGGCTGAGCTAAAAAAACAAATACTCCAACTCTCTACTGAAAGATTTCAAGAAATTACATTAAGGTCTCCAGAAGGGTTAATTGTTGCTAAAGAGACATTCATGATCAAATCAAGTGGACATTCATGGTCAGAAATTTTTTCAAGAAAGTCTATGATTTCCTTGGCTTTATGATCACTCCTGAAACTCGATCTTGAAGTCTTTGCATGGTCACTTAGTGGGAGATTGTTGAACCATTGAAGGTGATCATGTTGCTTGTAATAAGATTTCATGTTTCAGGAGGTGATGCAAAGGGTGTGGTATATACGAAGTTTCCTTTTTGATTAATGCGAAGTGAGGTGATGCGAAGTGATAAGATGTGAAGCATTTGATGTCATGCGAAGCGGAGTATGTTCGACCGAAGTATAGGATATGTGAAGTTGAAGATGCTAGTGTATCTAAGCTTGCATGTTGTGTAAGTACCTTAGGTTACTATTTTTATCAGATAAATATGGTGTCATATTAGGAGCTGGGCAGTCAATCTCGTGCTATCTCGTTGGTATAGCACCAAGATAGCGGTTCTCGGAGTTAGGCCAAGATAGCAATGGAAATCTCGGTTAGTGATCTCGCTGGCGAGATTATAGCCGATATTGTCCGAGATTTTCCGAGATTGGAGGCCGAGATTGTCCAAGATTATCCGAGATTGTTAGGAGAAGTGTTTTATGTGACATTTTTATGTAACTATCCATGTTTGACACTTTGACACTTTTCGTATTAGAATACTATCCATGTTTTATGTCACATTTTATGTAACTTTTTGTGATATTAATTCTACGAAGTACTTATAGTCTAAAAGTAACAATACAAAAGAAAACCGCTATACCACCGCGATAACCGCTAAATTAAATATCCTTAGGTGACCGCTATCATGTTGACCGTGATAACTGCATAGATTAGGAGACATGCTCACTATATCTTGAACTTTATGTATTATTATATTAGGGTATGGGTCTCTAGCTTTCCTTATAAAATGCCATTTTTGTATTCTGTTTTAAATATTTCTTCCAAGTGAAATATATACATATCTTCAACTTCCTCATACTTGTTCTTACTTTATCGCTATTTAATTTAGGGAAAATAACTTATAAGGGTAATTATGTTTCAAAACTGTTCAAAAAACATCATCCAAGTTTGGTCTGTTCAAAAAACACCATCCAAGTAAGACCATTGTACAAAAAACACCATCCAAGTAAGGCTTTTGTACAAAAAACACCAACGAACTACATGTTTTGTTCAAATTTTACCCAATGGTAACCGGCTCTTGCAGGTTAAATGATGACTTGGCCTAATATTTAGTGACATGACATAATAACAGATGAACAGTTTAACCTGCAAGAGCCGGTTACCATCGGGAAAAATTTAAACAAAACATGTAGTTCGTTGGTGTTTTTTGTACAAAGGCCTTACTTGGATGGTGTTTTTTGTACAAAGGCTTTACTTGGATGGTGTTTTTTGAACAAACCAAACTTGGATGGTGTTTTTTGAACATTTTTGAAACATAATTACCCTTATAAGTCATTTTCCCTTTAATTTATTGTTTACATATGTTTAAATCATGTCTTTAATTATTCTACACACTACTTGTCATATAAAGCATAATCTGGTTTCATAATCGGTACATACTAATAAAATTAAACTATTTAATTGAAGCTGAAAATGTTTTGATCTTGTAATTACTTTATTATTTGATAATTTTAAAAATCCTTTTAAAATATTTTTTTGGGTTGAAACTGACTTTCAAAGTGATGCGAAGCCCGTAGGAAAGCAACATGAGAAAATAGTGAAATCCGATTTTGAACAGATTTGTACCACCCAAGACGACATATGACCTAGCAGAATTGCGACACTACGAAACCAGCTAACCGTGACCAAAACCAAAAGATCGCATCATGCGATACATCTATACGCGATGCGAAGATGTAGGCTGATCGCGATTAGGCTCGAAGGTCTAGACGCGATCACAACAAGGTTGCGTCGCGTCAGATGAACAAAAATGAACTTTCATAATAACCATATTTTAAACATAATAATTCAAAGCAAAATAGTTTCAAATAGTGCAAAACCATGTTTAAGTGGCTCTGATACCTCTGTTGGGATACGATAACAATACAAACATACCCAGCAGATGCAAAACAAAAAAAACATTATCTCACCACGGATCACAAGAACATGCGACATTTGCAACTTTAACTAAAGTGGAGTTTAGGTAATACATCTAATGTAGTCGCACCCAAGACAATGATTTAGCACCCGATGAAGTGGAACAACTCGTTGCTTGAAGAACAAGTAACCTTCTTGTTTCACCCATAAAAACTAGTTCCAAATAGTATTTGTATCTGATTTAGTTTCTGAAATATATGGTAGTGAGGTTCACTATATTAATAAGTGTCACTCCAAATCTAAAATGATGCATGCTAGTTAGAGATCATTGTTTAGTTTCTAAGAAATTTTCTACAAAATCAAAACAGATGCAAGTATCCTAGAGACCAAATTTGCGTCCCTAGCTAACTTTTTCGGTCATTGATAAGTGTACCTCACAATCTAAAATGATAGATGTTTATTAGAGGCTGAAATCCAACCTCTAATATATTTCCTTCAAAATCGAAATAGATGTAAGTGTATCAATACCATTTTAAATTTTCCCCAAAAATCAAAACTGGCACACATCTATTGAAGACTGTAAATTATTCCTAATAAGTTTCCTTCCATATTCAAACAGGTGCAGAAATACCAGAGACTGAATTTTAATCTCAAATAGGTTTGGACAGGCTTTAATGTTTTAATCATTAAAATAAGTCTAAATTGACGAGAATGGTAAAAGAAGATGGTTGTTAAAGTTTGAATAGAAAATGTGGGGTATTGTTGGAACTTTGAAATTGCAACTTCCTTGTATGGCTTTTGTCCCACATAGGAAGTGGAGGAAAACTCTTTTGACCTTATAAGGCAAATCCTTTCAAACCCATCAAATGGAACAAATTGGGCATTATGAGTTGAACTTGGTTGTGGGCATGAAAAATGGTCTTGGGCTATGGTCTTGGTCATCGATAGGGCCTTGGCCTCTTCCTAACCAATTTCAGATTTCTTTTTAATCCACAAACGAAAATTAATTTAAGTTTTAATTAATAATTATTTTCGTGACAGTTTCCATGTGACGGTTTTTGACAGTTATAAATGTCATATATATATATATATATATATATATATATATATATATATATATATATATATATATATATATATATATATATATATCATTTTGGAGCCATTTCTGGGAGAATACACACAGAAAAATTCTCTCAAAAGCGCTCATGCAATTCACTGATGTTTGGGACTTAGATCAATTCGTTAGGTTCAAGATACAATCTTGAACAGATTGTTGAATCCTCAAGACACATGCATACCATGGAAATTTCTGTCTTAGTACATTACAAAGCAGGCCTCAATCTACAATTTCGTGTTTGTCAATTTCTGTAATCAAACAAGTACGTTTTTCTTGTAATTTAATTTTTGTTAATGTAATTTTACATTCGTTGTTTAGTATTTATATGCAAATTCGTGTGATTGTTAACATCTGTCATAACAATGGTTTCTTGTTTCTTTTTGGAGTATGCATAAACGAGAAAATTTAACAAAGCAACCCTCAACTACATACTATAGTTGTTTTCTCATAGTTGGATTGATGGTTGAAGTAATAGGCTTAAACTAGACTCGCTTGTTTGTTATTCATGTCCGAACTTAGCTTTATCCTCGATGTAATTGAAACTGCTCAGCTAGAGACATGCGACTCTCTTTTACATAGTTTGTTGTTCGATGTTCCAACATAATATTTCGGTTCATTTAAATTACATATTTTTTTGTTAGAGTTACATATAGAAAGTTGCAACTCCATTAATATATTTAATATTTGGTGAGAAGTAATGCATTGACATTGAAACTTTTGGTGATGGGAATGGTGGTTATGTTAGGTAGTAGCAGCCAACCGACGACCGTTAGAAAGTTTCCTTTTCATTTACTCAAAAAAACTATTTGTTTAATGAATAGTATCATAAAATAATAGTATGAAATTAAAATTTAGTATTAATATCATATTTTTATATTGACCAGCATAATAGAAATTATTTGTTTCGTCCCCAACTAGCAATAAACGTTCATGGGTTTAACATTGACCGAAAATTTAGCCATAAAAAAACAACAAATGGTGTTGCACATACGTCATGACTTATATATATATATATATATATATATATATATATATATATATATATATATATATATATATATATATATATATATATATATATATATATATATATATATATATATAAGCGATCGGGTGAGAACTCTTTTTAAAGTGAGGACTCGTGAATACACCTTAAAAAATTGAAAAAAATAAAAAAAAATAACAATAATAAAATGGATCATAGTACTATATTGGAGGAAAAAAATTCGATAAAAAACTTTTGGATCATTATTTTTTTTATAATGAAATAATGATCCACAAAATAAAATTTTTTGTGGATCATTACTGTTTCTCAATAATCCAAAAATTTTTTTCCAATTTTTTTGGATCATGATATAGTACTATTCCCGATTTTATGATTTGTATATATTTATATATATATATATATATATATATATATATATATATATATATATATATATATATATATATATATATATATATATATATATATATATATATATATATATATATATATATATATATATATATATATATATATATATATATATATATATATATATATAGAGTATAGGGTCTGGTTCCGGTGATGACTATTTTTTCGGTGAGGACTTGCGAGGACACCTTAAAAAATTGACAAAAAATATAAAAAAATACAAATCATTAAATCGAGAATAGTACTATATCATTATCAAAAAAAATTTGAAATTTTTTTTTGCATCATTGCAAAACGTAATGATGCAATTTTTCTGTTTTTATTTTGGATCATTATTTCATCATAAAAAAAATAATGATCGAAAGGTTTTTTTTTGAATCTTTTATTCTCCGATATAGTACTATGATTCATTTTATTATTTATATTTTTTATATTTTTTTCAATTTTTTTAAGGTGTCCTCGCAAATCCTCACTTTAAGAAGAGACCTCACCTGATACTGATTCTATATATATATATATATATATATATATATATATATATATATATATATATATATATATATATATATATATATATATATATATATATATTTATATATATATATATACATATATATATATATATATATATATATACATATATATATATATATACATATATATATATATATATATATATATATATATATATATATATATATATATATATATATATACATATATATATATATATATATATATATATATATATATATATATATATATATATATATATATATATATATATATGGGTTCAATAAGGGACTAAATTTATCCATGGTACCAAGGGACTAATCTCGATCGTCGGAATCAAAATCATCAATGGCCTAAAAATAGGTTGTAAATTTCTTACGTCGACGCACATGTAGAGGATTATAATAAAAAACCCACTTCACTTTTTTTGTTTTTTTTTATTTTTCGACATTATTGTTATTAAAAAATAAAAAACCGAATATACCAAAATTCATAATTTTTTGTCCTCTACAAATAGACATCCATATTGATGTATAAAAAATAATTTTTTTATAAGTGCAGCTCGTCTAGATTCATAATGTGAATCTGAACTATAAAAATTTAAATATGGGTAATTATTCTACTTTTAAGACTTTTACTACTTTAATATTATAACAATTTATAAGTAATGTACTTGATTCACAAGTGGATTTACTAATATTTACACGAAAATTTACTTATATTCACATATCAATATCATATACTATTGAGAATTTAATCATAAGTTTTTTACTACTTCAACATTTTAACCATTTATAATGAATTTACTCTGATTCACAATTGAATTTACTTACATTCACACAACAATTTACTCAGATGCACATATCACTATCATATGGTATTTTAAATATAAATTGTAATATGAATATGATTAATTTACTTAAGAAATTTTTAACACTTCAACATTTTAATTATTTATAATGAATTTACTATGATTCATAAGTTAATTTCATTCACATTCACACAAAAAAATATTTAGATTCACTTGACAATATCATATGTCATTGTGAATGCTAACAGAGAGTAACATAATAACAGTTCAGATTTACATGTGAATCTGAACTGCAAAAATTAGAATATGAGTAATTATTTTACTTTTAAAACTTCTACTATTTTAATATTATAACCATTTATAAGTAATTTACTTGATTCACAAATGGATTTACTCATATTTACACGAAAACTTATTCATAGTCATATATCAAAATCATATAGTATTGAGAAGTTACTTAACAGTTTTTTATTACTTCAATTTCTACATATTCAGATTTTTTTTCAATAAAAAATAAGCCTTAAAATTAAAAAAACGAAAAAAACGAAGTGGGTTTTTTTATAATCCGGTAAATGCACGTCCACCGTAAAATGTATAATCGTGTAGCTGAGATTAGTCCCTTTGTACCATGGTTTATATTAGTCCATTGTTGAACTTTTGCCTATACATATATATATATATATATATATATATATATATATATATATATATATATATATATATATATATATATATATATATATAATTATACCCCATTTTTTAGCAATTTTGTGTTCATTCGTGTATAAATTTAAGTAAATTAATTTGTGAATCTTAGTTAATTCAATTGTATATTACAAAATGTTGAAATTGTAAAGAATATAAACGAATTTACTTAAATTCAATATGAAAATTTAGTGAGATTCACGTCTGAATCTAAAAGTTTATTTAAATTCACATAAGTTGTTATTGAATGATCAATGATTGTTGAAAAAAATAATTTTCATGATCATTCACATGTGATTAATCTTCTGTAAACTTCTTATAGTTCAGATTCACATTGATTAGGTGTTTGGAATCTGAACAAATCTGGCCTTTAATCATGAAAAATGGGTGGATAAGATTCAATGTGAATAAAATGTCACATCTTAAAAGCTTGGGGGGCTAGTTGTATAAAAATCAAAACTATTGGGTGGATAATACAAATTAATAAGGATAATATGGTAATTGCAACGAGACCCCCCACCAGATTGCGACAGTTGTTGCTACATGATTTGCTGGGTTTTTTTTATTCACCCCGCTTAGTTTTTGGGCCATAACTTTTTTTTTTCTTTGTAAAAATAAATTCTAAAAAAACAAAGTTCTTAAAATTTAATTCTCTACAAAACAAGCACAATCATGAAAATTTGAAAAAAATTATTTTTTTTATTTTTTATTTTTATAAAAAACCGAAAATTAAAAAAAAATTTGAAAATTTAATGGATAATTGTAGATATTATATTAGTAAGTTTGAAAAAAAAATTTGAAAAAAAAGGTTTTTTTCGTGTTCATTTTTATATTTTAAGTAAAAAAACACATCAAAATAGCAAAAAAATACATATGATCCAAAAATATTAAAACCAAAATATGTTTTATAATTCAAAACTTATGATCAAAGATGCAATATTCGTTATGATTCAAGATCCAAAAGTCGTTATGATCCAAAACGAGTTAAAAATAACATATAACGACAAAATAATTCAAAACTTATGATCCAAGATGTAAAAAAATTATGATCCAAAATGTTATGATCCAAAAATACATGATCCAAAACGTTATGATTAAAAATATCATGATCCAAAATTATTAGATTAAAGATACGAAAAAAACGTTAAAATTAAGATTAAAAATATTAAAAATTAAAAAATATACATCAAAAATGAAAAAAAAAATAAAAATCGAGTACTGTAGCATTAAAAAAAATTAAAAAAAAAACTAAAAAAAATTAAAAAAATAAAAAAAATAAAAATCTAAAAACCGAGTATAATCGAAAATAAAAAAAATTTGAAAAAAAAATAATTAAAAATAAATAATAAATAAATAAATAAATAAATAAATAAATAAAACGAAAAAAACGAAAAATGAAAAAAACGAGAAAAAAAAAACCCACTTAAATCACGTTGAAAAAAAACCCCACCTAAAAAACCCACTTAAATACTCGAGTTCGTATTTCGTTCCGTGGACGTGCATCGCACGTGATTGCGTCACGTCGAAGGAAGACGTTTTGACGTTATTGACATTATGAGAATGATTGGACGAGAAGAGTTCTCGCGGTTCCTACCGGATCCTAACCCTATATATATATATATATATATATATATATATATATATATATATATATATATATATATATATATATATATATATATATATATATATATATATATATATATATATATATATATATATATATATATATATATATATATATATATATATATATATATATATATATATATATATATATATATATGTATATATGTATGTATATATGTATATATATATATATATATACATATATATATATATATATATATATATATATATATATATATATATATATATATATATATATATATATATATATGTATATATATATATATATATATATATATATATATATATATACATATATACATACATACATATATACATATATATATATATATATATATATATATATATATATATATATATATATATATATATATATATATATATATATATATATATATATATATATATATATGCAAAAGTTCAATAATGGACTAATATAAACCATGGTACCAAGAGACTAATCTCATCCACACGATTGTACACTTTACGGTGGACGTGCATCTACCGGATTATAAAAAAACCCACTTCGTTTTTTTTTCGTTTTTTTAGTTTTTAGGGTTTATTTTTTGTCGACAAAAAAATCTGAATATATAGAAATTTATAACTTTTTATCCTCTACAAATAGAGATCCATATTGATATACAAAAAATGATTTTTTTTTCGAAATTTCTGCTAGTTGAGATTCACATGTGAATCTGAACTGTTATTATGTTCACTGTTGACATTCACAATGGCAGATGATATTGTCATCTGAATCTGAATAAATTTTTATGTGAATGTGAATGGAATTAACTTTATGAATCATAGTATATTCATTATAAATGATTAAAATATTGAATTGTTAACATTTTTCTAACTAAATTAATCATATTCATATTTCGAAGTATATTTAAAATACTATATGATATTGATATGTGAATCTGAATAAATTGTTGTGTGAATGTAAATTATGTATATTGTGAATCAGAGTAAAATCATTATAAATGGTTAAAATGTTAAAGTAGTAAAAAACTTCTAAGTAAATTCTCAATATTATATGATTTTGATACGTGAATATGAATAAGTTTTCATGTAAATATGAGTAAATCCACTTGTGAATAAAGTATATTACTTATAAATGGTTATATCATTGAAGTAATAAAAGTTTTAAAAGTAAAATAATTACTCATATTCAAATTTTTACACTTCTGATTCAAATTTTCCGCTAGTTGAGATTCACATGTGAATCTGAACTGTTATTCTGTTATTTACTGTTGGCATTCACAATGACATATAATATTGTCATGTGAATATGAATAGTTTTTTTGTGTGAATGTAAATGGAATTACCATATGAATCATAGTAAATTCATTATAAATGATTAAAATGTTGAACTATTAAAAATTTTCTAAGTAAATTAATCAAATTCATATTTTAGAGTATATTTAAAATACCATATGATATTCATATGTGAATCTGAGTAAATTTTTTGTGTGAATGTAAGTAAATTCAATTGTGAATCAGAGTAAATTCATTATAAATTGTTAAAATGTTGAAGTAGTCAAAAAGTTTTAAGTAAATTCTCAATACTATATGATGTTGATATGTGAATATGAGTAAATTTTCGTGTAAATATGAGTAAATCCACTTATGAATCAAGTAAATTACTTATAAATGGTTATAATATTCTAGTAGTAAAACTTTTAAAAGTAAAATAATTACTAATATTCAAATTTTTACAGTTCAGATTCACATTATGAATCTAGACGAGCTGTACTTATGAAAAAAAATTAATTTTTGTATATCAATATGAATGTCTATTTGTAGAAGACAAAAAATTATGAATTTTGGTATATTCGGTTTTTATTTTTGAAAAAGAATATTGTCGAAAAATTAAAAAAAACTAAAAAAATGAAGTGGGTTTTTGTTATAATACTCTACGAGCTGTACTTATGAAAAAAAATTATTTTTTATATATCAATATGGATGTCTATTTGTAGAGGACAAAAAATTATAAATTTTGGTATATTCGGTTTTTATTTTTGAAAAAGAATATTTTCGAAAAATTAAAAAAACTAAAAAAATAAAGTGGGTTTTTTGTTATAATCATCTACATGTGCGTCGATGTAAAAAATTTACAACCTAATTTTTAGTCGTTGATGATTTTGATTCCGACGATCGAGATTAGTCCCTTGGTATATATATATATATATATATATATATATATATATATATATATATATATATATATATATATATATATATATATATTGAAAACGAGTTTTTGATGTTAGGTATGCGCATCGTGATAATTCTCCTTCAAAATCCATGAATTTCATGTTTTTTTCAGTGAAACACAAATACAAATAAAAAGGTATCTTAACTAATGGTTTAAAAGACTGTTAACATTGGTTGGGTTAGATTCTATTATTAAAAGCATTCTATCTCCCTTATGCTGCTGTGCTTTTGCGTTCACACATGTACCTCATGCATTAACCATAATAGATAGAATCAGGGACATCGCTACTAGGATGACCCACCTCGATGAACGGAGCTCCATTTTTGTATCCATACCGTGACTTGAAGAAGTCTCCGACTGCGATAAAGCTTCAATGTTAAAGTTAGGATTGGATCCATAAAGTTGTTGAATTCCTTCAATATCGTCGACCTCCAAATCTGTTTTTCTATCTCTAGGTTTCAAACTTGGATACATCACAGATTCTTTTTCGAAACTATGAGCTAATCCCAACACATGCCCAATTTCATGAGTCGCCACCGATTCCAAATCTACCGCCACCTTGGATTTCTCTGATTCAAAATCCACCGCCCATGTTTCAGCCGCATCAAGGTGTAGTTTTCCACTTTCTGGTGAAAACCCGTGAGCTAAAACACCTAAAACCCCATCAAACGGCTCTCCATCATCATGATCGCCGCTGTAAAACCCTATCTTGATGTCTGAAAACTCATAAGTTTCTGATTCCGAGAAGTTCACCGGAATCACTGCTGACCACCGGGAAAATGATCGCCGAAAGGCAAGCTTTATGTCAGAAAGGTTCAAATTTGAAACCATGCAGTTGGTGGAGAAAGCGTACGTGAGAGTTGTCGGTATTGCACGAGACCATCTTGGCTTGCCATTGAAGTAATTATAATGTCGGATTGCATGAATATTGGTTGGCAGAGACGTGTCACGCACGCCACATCTCGGTAACGTTATTTGAGAGATTGTTTCAGAGTCGAGTTTTCCGGTCACTGCCAGGCCATGTTTTTGTTGGTATTGGGTTACTGCAATCTCGAATTGATCATCAAATTTGTCGCCGGAGCTCATGTTGGTAACCTTGTGGTATCCAAAACGTTGCATGTAGTTCTTGAGCTCTAATATGCCGCTGAAGTGGCTGCCCTTTCTCGCATCAATGAATTTATCGAAGTTGCTCCAGGTGGAGTTTTGGTGGTTAATGGTGGAGGCGGCGGTGGTTGCGGTAGGCATTGTTCTCGCCAGGAAACATGTGGGATAGAAGAGCACGAGTAGCAAGAATGATAAGAGCATGGTGGGCTTGGAGAAATGGAAGTCAAGTTTGGAATATAAAGGAATGATAACATATGTAGCAAATTGTAGAATTTCAATAATCTGAAAATAACAATATTATATTCATGCATTTTCATAAATTATTAATCGAAATCAAACTTCGTCCTTTCATTTCATGTGTATATAATGCATATTAACTTTAAATTTTACTATATCAAATGAAAATAAAGAAAAATTTCTATATATAGACAAATGGATTAATGGACGTGTTTTAAATTGTATTTTTTACTATACATAATAATATTATTATTTTGTTTCATTCAAACTTTATTTAATTATTTTAATAATTGATGATATCAGTTTTGAAATAGAAATTATACTTAAAAAACATATAAAAAAAAAAAAAAAAAAAAAAACGTTCGAATCAACCTTACCCCTGTCGTTACTTACCAAAAAAAGAAGAGAATAAGACAATATGATTATCTATAAGAAAATAACATTCTAGTCCCTTATTAATGGGAAAAGCTACTATAGGATAAAAAGAATGGGTATGTTAAAAAAAAAACCCTATGAGAAGACATATGTGTGTGGGGTCAATCCACACAACACACACTTAAAAACAAGTCATGATAAAGAAAGAAAAAGGTATATGCGATTAATGAAATTGAAAGTAAGATTGCAGGAAGGAGCAAAGGTTAGGATATGAATACCGTATGAATGCACAAACAGTAAAATCATGCAATAGCAATAAACGATTAAACGTTGAAGGTAAAGAGTGATGAAGGATAAGACGGTAACAACTATGTAGTAAGTAGGAAAGGAAACGACATAAAAGAAGCTAATATAAAGACCAATCATATACTACTCCGCTATCATGATTTTAAGCTTATGATGCACCCTCTTATTTGAGTTCATGTCATCAGTAACTACAAAGTTTTTCAAGTCTAACATCACACTATCTTCTCGCTTCCTTCATATGACATCCTCTCCTCCTTTCACAATCGACATTGGCCATCTCCATCCTCTCAACTTAGGTCGTATTTTTTTTCCTATGGTAACCGAACCATCATAAGCCTTCATTCCTTCAATTTCTTAGTGATTGATACTCGTAGTTAATTTTTGATTTTCGAATCTGGTACCATGTCCAACAAAAGTTTACCACATGTTTAGTTCAACATCTGCATTTCCATGACCTCAATGTAGTTGTGCATAATATTATTCGGAAAACATTCAAATTTATACAACAAATAAGAACATAAAACTAGCATGTAGAAATTTGCCTTTAGTGTCAATAGGACTTTCTTTACAAATTAAATATCATGTTTTGATCTCCACTTTTATTATCACACTCTTAGGGGTAACTTCATCCTCGACACCTCCTTCTTTTCGATGATAATTAGACTCCATTTACTTCAAAGTCTCTATTAGATGTAGAATTTGCAATCATTAATATTTATAACCAAGGAATTTGCTAAAATTTATTATAAATATATAATGCAATCGGTTATGAGTTACACAATATCCAACTATGAAAGGATGATCAATGTTTTTAGCATGCTAGTTTTACATGATATTTAATTGTAAAATGCATATATATTATTTATGTTATTATATTCTTTCCAATATTTTAAATATATATTCAACAGGTTATTATGTTTACATAAATTAGATTTTACAATAAAATGCATCTAAGTATAAAATGCATTTACTATTTTCCAATAGATATCAAACTATGGACTCTTAAAATAAATAAGGCGCATATATGCATAGTTGAGCTTCATCATTAACCATTTACATTACAATTGTGACACCCCATTTTCACTGATTTCAAATACCATGGTTTTTCCGTATAAATACATGAATACAAAAATACGGTTTATCAAAAACCGATAATTTACATTTTTAAAAAAAAAAAACTGTGGGTGTTACAAATCCATACCAATTCTAACCATAGTAAGCAAGAAGAGGATTAAACCTTGTGTCCAAGTTAGGAGCTAACTCAAGCTCCACTCCAGCTAACCTTCATCCCTTTTATAGCAACTTATTTTAACCTGGAATACATGGCAAAACATAGAAAACGTAAGACAAAAATTGTCTCGTGAGTTACATGAGTTTTAGACTCAAACCTTTAACTTCTTTTCCAACCTTTATATAAAAACTTATATCATAAAACATCTTTCAAGTTTTATAATAATACCATGCCATAGCTCTTTACTTTTCAAAATCATTACATATCATGCCTTGCAAAAATATCTTCTTTCAAAACTTTATAATGACAATATATTATAACTCTTTACTTCTCAAAAATCATTTTATGATTTACTTTACAAAAATAACATCTTTCTTACTTTCATTGACTGGTTTTATAAGCTTGCTGGATTTTTATACTTAGGGCTTTAATCACTATAAGTGATACCCCAAGTCTCTATGGCTAGAAAGAACGGATCATTCCTCACCATAGAATTGCTGAGGCAATCTACTTCGCGATGGGGATTTTTCCCCACTAGACCCCTTACCTAACCCGGGTAGGTTGGAACCTAGCCGCAAGTTATATGTATATGAGAAATGTTCAAGCAAGTAGCAAGTTTTTTTTGTATGACTGGTAATTGTAGCAAGCAGCGTTAGTAAGGGAACTATGTTCCAACCTACCCGGGTTAGGTAAGGGGTCTACCGGGGAAAAATCCCCATCGCGAAGTATATTGCCTCAGCAATTCTATGGTGAGGAATGATCCGTTCTTTCTAGCCATAGAGACTTGGGGTATCACTTATAGTGATTAAAGCCCTAAGTTTAAAAATCCAGCAAGCTTATAAAACCAGTCAAAGAAAGTAAGAAAGATATTATTTTTGTAAAGTAAATCATAAAATGATTTTTGAGAAGTAAAGAGTTATAGTATATTGTCATTATAAAGTTTTGAAAGAAGATATTTTTGCAAGGCATGATATTTAATGATTTTGAAAAGTAAAGAGCTATGGCATGGTATTATTATAAAACTTGAAAGATGTTTTATGATATAAGTTTTTATATAAAGGTTGGAAAAGAAGTTAAAGGTTTGAGTCTAAAACTCATGTAACTCACGAGACAATTTTTGTCTTACGTTTTCTATGTTTTGCCATGTATTACACGTTAAAATAAGTTGCTATAAAAGGGATGAAGGTTAGCTGGAGTGGAGCTTGAGTTAGCTCCTAACTTGGACACAAGGTTTAATCCTCTTCTTGCTTACTATGGTTAGAATTGGTATGAATTTGTAACACCCACAGTTTTTTTTAAAAAAAAATGTAAATTATCGGTTTTTGATAAACCGTATTTTTGTATTCATGTATTTATACGGAAAAACCATGATATTTGAAATCAGTGAAAATGGGGTGTCACAAGTTGGTATCAGAGCCATAGTTTAAGCGAATTAGGATTGGCTTATTCCACTCCTAGGCTTAAACTCATTCTATAGAAATGATAGTTTATGAAAGTATGCTACATGATGTCTTAAATGATTAAGACATTATGTAGTATTTAAAATATGTAGATATATAACACTAAGAAGTGTTAAGTTAACGTTCAAAGTGAGAAAAATCTGACCGTTAGGAAAATTATATGATATTTTCCGTAACCGTCCAAATTTAATAAAGGCTATGTTTATAAAGTAGTAAGATTTCTAGTATTGATCACCGTGTACTATTAATGGTGTTATATGTTAAAGGAACCAGTGTCCCATGAGACCTTGTGGTAACAGCAGAATCAATATGTATATGTGATTATGGTAATATGGGCCCGTATTATCATAATCACAGGATATGTATTGTGATTGGTGAAATCACAAAGGAATTGTGGTAATCTGGTGGGTAATTTTTTTGAAAAGAGTAGTAAGAATAACATAGGAATTATATGCCTATGTAATAAGAACAAGTAAGATTATAAGTATTAAAAGATAGTACAGTGGATATATACCACTTAGTATGGTAAAGTAAAGGAATAAATAAGATAGTTACTACCTTTTAGACAGATTGAAAGATATTAAAGTATATGCCTGTCGAGGCGAAAGAAAGTATGAATAAGAGCAACCTAAAGAGGAATTATGGGTATTGATTACCTATATGAGAGTTCTAAGACTCTTACATGAAAGATGGAAATTTTAAGCAGAGTGTATTATTAATATATAAATTTTTATAATAATAAAGATGGTGGTAAAGAAGAGTTAATGCAAGACAGTGGTGTGCTATATGCATGACCATTTAACTTAAAAAATTTCTCTAAAAGACATGCGAATATTAAATACATAAGGGAAGCAGAATGTCGTTGCAAGATGATAAGATTAAAGCGATGAGAAAAGTTAACGATAGAAGATGACAATGGTAGCAGAGAGTGGAAGACTGACTGTCGGAATTGAACAAAGAAGATAAATAAAAGTGTCCAAAGATTGGACAATTGGATAAGCCATAAGTATAGTGGTGAGTCAAGTAAATGACAAGCAGCAGACTAAGTGAGAAGTAAATAAAGGTGAAGAATGAAGCATGAACGGTAAAGCAAGGATATTATGCCTTGTTTTATACAGCATAGGCATATGGAAACCATTTTTAAGATGGTAGGTTGAATGCTATAATTACATATAAATTTGGAAGTTGTTGGCATGAATTGGCCTGTAAAAGAAGCGCCATCCAAAGGAAGATGCACGTATCATGATGTACCCGAACAGAAGTAATGTCATAATATGTCAATGTGGATCGATGTCCACAAAGAATATTACTTAATATACAGTAGTGACGGACGATAGCCAATTGTGAGTTATGCCAGGCGTCACAACATGCAAGGCGATTATGAAAATTCTTGGTTGTCTTCAAGAAATTTTTTTTATGATAAGAAGTTAGAACGTAGTCAAAGTCAAGAGTCAACAAAGTCTAAAAATCGAAGATAGAGTATGCTTAATAAGTATAACGAGATAAAGCAAGTAATTATGAATTCAGAAATGTATATAAGTAAGAAGATTGAAAGAATGAGAATTTATCAATGAATGAAAGAGGTGGTTAAGTGTAATGTTAATTAATTACCATGGGACAAAAACGGGTAAAATATTTTACATGAGTTCTTAAGATAAAAGAGAATCAAGTAAATATACATGAGTATTTTACAATTAAGAACTTGTAAATACATGTTAAGAAGATGTTGAGAAATGAGTTGTATCTTATTAACAAGTTTGAATCATAATATGACCAAAAGCATATAAAAATTGGTAATTGAATTCTTGACAGTTTTGACTTTTATAAGAGTCAAATTTGGAATATAACCACGGAATGTTTTGAAGTATGTATAAAGTATACTGAAACTAATTTTTTTTTGGAATGATGGAATACCATATGTAATAAGTTAGAAACACTAAAGAATTAACGTGATGAAGTTGATTTGTTAAGTAATAGTCAAGAGGTAAAAAGAGGGATAAAAGTGACTTGTAAAAGTCTAAAATGGGACAAAAGTTTAGGAATTTATATTTATAACCAAAAAGTTAGTAAACATAAATTATGGAACCTGTCCATACCACAAGAGGATAATATCATGAAAAGTATAATAAGTAAGAAAATGTGAATGATCATATACAAAAGGTATAAGACTTCATAAGTCGTTTGAAAAATGGGATCAATTATGGTAACAATTGAAATATTGGTAAAGAAAGAGTATATATGAGATGGAGTGCTAAATTAAGCACTAATGCATGAAATACGAATTTCAAGAAGTATGAAAATATAAAATATTAATATGAGATGGGTACATGGAGTATCCAAAAAGTAAAGAAAAGTGTACTTATAAAAGTATTGTAAAAAATATATAAACTTTTTTTTTAAGAAACGAGAAAGGTATGTTTATACTAATAAGTAATGAGTAAATGAGACAGAATCTCATAAGAGAGGGTGAAAGAAGTATTTAGAATGGTAGTATATCGAAATGTGAAAGTAATACAAGTAAAAAAAAATGATATGAGATATGTAAAGAAAGTAGTACATGTATGAAAGATAACAGGGAGTGAAAAGAAGTATATAATATAAACGTCAAGAGTAGAGAGTAAATAAGTTGACAGAACTAATAGTTCAACTTCAATAGTAAAACTGTACCAGTTTACAAGGTCAAATACTATGTATTATACATAGAAAGAAAGCTAATGAGGTTTAGCTTAAAAAAAAAAGCGGTACGTTGTTTCAACACTTTCGGAACGAGATATGCAGATTCTCGTGAAAGATATGTTGATTCGACAAATTATGTCCAAATCAGAAAAGTAAGAATGTAAAGTGTAACAAAAAGGAGGAAAATACATCCTTTATAAATGGTAATGAGTCAGTACTGGGTAATAGAGATAAAGAAGAATAAACTAAAGTTTAAAAAGATTTAAAAACAAATGTAAGAGAAATAAGATGTTGTAAAGCTTATGTAAAGAAAAAGAGAAGAGTGAAAATAAATAAGCAATATTAAGTGAAGATGAAAAGATTACTTAAGTAAAATGTCCATTAAGGGACAAAATTTATACAAGGAAAAGATTTTGTGTAATTATGAATTTGTATAAATATGAAAATTATGTTTAATGGTATTTGGAATCTTTATAAGTAAAGAATACTGTGAGTATAATCTCATATGTTTCCGTAAAGATATGAGAAGAATTAAAAAGTAGATTGCTATTTGTGATAAAAGTATGGAAGTATGAAACCACCTTGTAAAATAAGCCTTACTAAAAGATTTATATATGAAAGAAATAAGGTAAAAAGAGATGTAATAAAAACATGAGATGAATGAATTTTTGAAGAAATGAAGCAGAAATATAAAAAAAACCTTATGAGAAATTGAAAGAAATATTCAGGAGGAAGAGACTATGTAAATTCCTCATAAAGAGTTGAAAGTAGAAATCTTCAAAGGTTGATTAAAGAACCGAAAACAATTACAGAAGGAAATACTAAAAAGATAAAAGAATAAAGAATATGATTATGTGTCGATAAAAGGAAATATCTACTAGTAACCACACCTTGGTTGAGAACCATTGAAGAAGAGGGAGAAGTGATCCCTTAAATGAATAATTGTGTGATGATTCCGAGGACGGAATCCCAATAAGGGGGAGGTAGTTGTAACGACCCGAAAATCTTGAATTTATATTCGAGATAATGTTTAAGGTAAAGATTTAAAATTTTGAAAATATCGAAATAATGCAGCGGGAAATGTAGTAAAAATTCCAAGAATTTGGAGAAAATTTGGTAAAGAAGGGCAAACTAGTCTTTTGCCTTATTTTGAACCTTGGTATAAAAATAATTGTGGGTAAAATTGTGAGAAGTAGAAGTTGGTGTAATAAAAGTATATTCGTAAGTGTAATTTGGTCATTTTACCAAAAAAAAGGGTAATTTGGTCATTTTACCATAAAGGGTAATTTGATCATTTGGCCATAGGAAGGACCAAATATGTTAAAATATTGTTTGCTTGTGGCAAAAATATAAGAAATGAAAGTCTTATGTCATAAAACTTGATTATTGTGGCCAAAGTTCAAGAAATGGAACTTCAGGGGCTAAATTGTAAATTCTGAAAGTATAAATAGGAGAGTTGACTCTCCTATGTGTGGCTGAACATTTGAGATGATCGGGAGAGGGATTTCTTGTGTGATTTCTGCAGAATCTTGGGGTTTCCTTGAAGATTGAAGCAAGAAATCCGATCATAGACTTGGAATTGAAGATTTTGAAGCAATTAAGGTTAGTATTTTGAGTTCTAACCTAAGTGTTCTTGATGGGTTTTCATGGTGTGGACTGAAATTTGTAATTTCAGTATGATCCATGATATTCATACGATTTCTGGGTTTCAAACATGTTCATATGATAAGAACATACAATTGAAACAAAAGAATGTGATGGTTTGGTGGATTTTGGGGTTTTTGGCTCAAGAACCCTAATTTCTGCAATTGATTGATTGAGTTGATTTCAAGGAGTTAAAACCTTGTATAAATGGAAGGTTTTAGTCTTGAAATAAACCCAAAATGATTAAGAACTGGAATAAGGACTTAATATGTAAAAACAGGGTGCTACAGTGCAAAAATTCGAACTGAATCTGGACACTGCAGCAAGAGCACGAGTCGTGCTCTTTTATGCACGAGTCGTGCTCCCCTACAGATGGAAGTATGATGCTATTTTGAGCACACACGACTCGTGCTCTTATAGAGCAATATTTTGCACGAGTCGTGCATCCATTCAGGGGGTTTTAAAGTTTGAATTTGATGCTAGACATGTCCAAATGACTTCAAACTTTAACTACAAGTCCATGATGGTATGAAAAGTCCTGGAAAAATATAAAATTTAGAATACGACCCTCCGATGGCACTGTAGAGCAATACGTGTACACCGGAGATGTATATGTTGAAAATAATATTTTTGTATGTGACCATCACTGAAATAAGATGAATTGTTTTTATTTTATCTGACAAATATTATCAGTTTATTTCAGGTTGCATGGACTCGAGATCAAAAACAAGAATGAATCAAGACCCAAGAAACTCTTAGAAAACAACCAAACCTGAGGAAGTGACGCTATGTACCAAAGAGCAAAACATAAAAGTCCAGAATGCTACAACAATCACGACGCGACGGACACCATGGTCGCGACGTGAAGAAGAGCAAAACATAAGAGTCCAGATTGCTACAGCAATCGCGACGCGACGGAGGCCATGGTCGCGACGCGAAGCCTTCAACGCGACACCACCAACTTTTCAATCGTGAGGCTACCAACACAACGCACTAACCAGTGGCCGACCAAAAGCAACACGACAAACGCACCCTCGCGACGCGACGGCCAGATGGTCGCGACGCGAACACTGTATGTCAGCAACTATAAATAAGAAGCTCACCTCTTGCCATTCCAACACACAATACCACACTTATACACACTCAAAGAAACCCACGACCAAACACCTCAAGACACTCAAATTTCTGAATCTTTCAACAAAAACCAAACCATATAACCGCAAGAAACAAAACTTCCACCCGACACCAAACTTCAAACCTCTAAACAACCTCTACCCGACACCAAACCGCACAACCTCAAGATTCGAAAATCCATTCTACCCAAACACCAAAAATCACCAAAACCTCATCCTACCGCAAAGAACAAGAATCGACGCTTCAAAGAAAATCATCATCTTCATCTGCTATCGATAAGTTCTTTTGAAATTATAGTTCCAATAATTTACCTGTACCGTTATTGATTTATTTAAACCTTTATAAATCAATTGTACTAAATTCCAAGACATACAAATTGAACGGTGACAACAACAACATATGTGGACTGTATTTAACCGAGACATCTAACTTCTAACTTCTAACTTCTAACCTTTTATTTATTGTAAAAAACACTTTATCGTTGATAATGGCGTTTATTACATCTAACCTCTAACTTCTAACATTTATTTTATTTACCGCTTTCTGTCTATTTAAATATTGTCTAGTTTAAATTTACCGCTTTATTTTATTTATTTATAGCTTTCAGTAACTTAATTTTAGTTTATATTTATTCCGCAACTCTTATTTATTCCGCATATTATAGATAAAATACATATCTGTCACACAGTAATCGGCTTAAAAACCTTATTCGTGGAGATCGGTTATCGTATTTATCAACAATTGGTATCAGAGCTCGTGTGATTTATTCTGAAATTTTTGTCGAAAACTTTTATGTAGCGTTTTTATAAACCACCAATAAGTTTTCTTTAAAAATTTCATCTTAATATCACTTGTTCAAAAAAAAAAAGGAAAAATTTTAAAAATAAAATAAAAAAAATCAAAATGTCTTCCGCAAACTACTCAAACATAAATTCTGTATCTATTGCTAACAGTATAGGTTCAGGTACTCGAGCACCCATTCTTATTCCTGAAGAATATAAATCATGGGTAGGTCGTATGAATCTTTATCTCAACTCTATAAGTGAAGATGTGTGGAAATGTGTAGAAGGATCTCTACCAGAAAACATGACCTGTTTTACGAGTAACTTGGATATACTGAATGAAAGGAAGAAACTTGAACTTCAAGCCAAAAAGGAACTTGTGTCTGGAATACCCCACAGTATTCTAAGCCAAATGAATGATATAATCCTTTTAACTGCAAACCAAATTTGGCAAACTTTGAAAAATCGTTTTGAAGGAAATGAGAGAATCATTGGAAACAAGAAAACATATGTTTTAAACGAATTTGACAACTTCAAAATGTTTTCACATGAGACCATCCATGATGCTCATGACACGTTCAATCTCATTACCATCAAAATGAATAATTTGGGCATCAAAAAGTCACAGCATGAGATAAACGTCAAATTTTTTAAACAACCTTTATGAAAGCTGGAAAATGGTAAAACTAATCATTCAGGGAAATCCAGCAATTCATACTGAATCTTTGTACAATCTGTACAGAGAATTACAATCGTATGAATCCTCGATTGACCCACCAACGTCTACTTCTTTTGGAGGACCACTTGCTCTTTTGTCAACATCCTCTCAAAACCAAACACATTTTCTTGATCAAAGTCAAATTGATTTAAATCAAAACCAAGCCTTTTTAATTAATTCTTGTGACTTGTCTGATCCAAATAATGAAGTTGATTACCAACAACTGTGTGCTTTGGTAGCAAACACTAATCTCGAAAGATTTTTGCCACATCATAGTCAATCAAACTTTAGACCAAATTTTCAACAAAGATCCACTTTTGGACAAAACTTTCAGAATCGTGGTTTTCAAAATAATCACAACTCTTATAATAACCAAAGTTCTGGATTTCAGCAAAATCATTCAAAACCATCTCAACAGAAACAAACTCAAGCATCTGAAAGACCACCCGTTAAGAGCCAAAAGGCTGACAATAACGATGATGATGATGACGTAATCATTTGTCACAAATGCAAAGGACTAAATCATTATGCCCGAGATTGTCGAGCCAAAGTCAAGGTCAAAGACTCAGCTTACTATGCTCAAAAAGCCGAAGAGCTGAAGAAACAAGAAAAGAAAGCAAAGCAAAAAGCTTTGATGGCATTCCACGAACCTAGCGTGGAACACTGGCCAACTTCTGATGATGAAACAGATACTGAACCAGCTCAGTCAAACTTCTGCTTCATGGCTGACAATGAACCAACCACAAGAGCTCCATATGTCATCGATCAGGTATGGTCTATGATCTCAGAACTCGGTCTTTCAAAAACACCATTTGAGTCCCACATGACTAAGATTGAGAACAGTCTAAAAGCTGATCTCAGACTGTATCATGACACAATAGTCAAATCTGACATCTACAAATCTGAATTACAAACCTTGCAACTCAGATTTGGAGAATCTACAAGGACTAGAGACAAACTTGAAAGAGACATTGAACGAAAATCTGAAGAAAATAATCACGTCCTAGAACAATTAAATGAAGCTCTAAAACAAAAAAGGGACTTAGAAATAAAAAATCAATATGTTATTTCATCTGAAATAAAAGATACCTTAGAAAAGGAAGTCCTTCAGTTAAAACAAAAAATTCAAGATTTAACTGACAAAAACACTAGTTTAATTCTAAAACTAGATGATTCTTCAAAGCAAAACAAATTTCTTGAATCCGAAAATCAAAGATTTCAAGGAAAACTGGATTCTATCAATATTGCTAGAAAATTGAGTGATGATTTTTCACTAAAGCAAACAACTTAGGAACTGGCAAAATTGATACGAATTATAAACCAGGAATTGGAAGAGAATCCTTTGAAAATGAAAAGACTGAAAAGAAAAATGGGACAATTTGTGAAAACTCTAAATCGCCTCTACCAGATTTTTTCTTATCTGCTAATGAGGATGATTCAGATGATGAAACAGTTATCAACTGCAGCCCAGATGATACTTTTTTCAACAAGTCATTCAAAAGAGTCGTAAAATCTGAATCAGACTCTACTAGTTCAGTAACTCATCAATTGAGATCTACTAAACTAACAAAGAATGATGACACAATCAAACTTGAAAATTTCTTAAATGGAGAAAATTCTGATCATCAAAATGGAAGTACTTCTGTTCCAACTGTCTTTCCCTCTTTAAACTCAACCTTTATTGGAAAGAACAGTCTGGGACAAAAGTATTCAAAGAAACAACAGACAAATAAACAACCCATTCAAGCTGTCTTTAAACCAAAAGAAGAAAGCAAGCCCAAAGTTTTCAAAGAAACCCAAGAGAAACCTTTGAAACCAGTCTCTGTGTCACAAAAACAAACCTTTAATCCAAAACAAAAACCGTTTCAAAAACCAATTCAAAATCGCTTTCAAGAGATAAACTTCAATCTCTCAAGGAACTTTCAGAAACCATCATTTCACCAAATTCCATTCCATCATCATAATGTTTTTCAAAATCATCAAAATCCCAGATACAAAGAAAGGTTATCAAACAGAACTTCACATATAGGATACTTTTCACAAAATCAGAAATCATTTCAAATGACAGGTTTTCAAAAACAAATCTCACTTTGGGAAAATCTAATAAATCAACTTAAACCTCAACCATTCCGTCCAATCAACAAATATTACAATGATTCCAAATTATCAAAAACCATTAACAAATCAGGACCCACCATGGTTTGGGTACCTAAACTTTCTGTCTAATTGCAGGCACTTTGCGCTGGAGAGCCCAAGGATGGCACATGGTATATCGATAGTGGCTGCTCCAAGCATATGACAGGAAACCAGAGCTTTCTACGAGACTTCAAACCCACAGAATCCAAACAAGATGTTACTTTTGGAAATAACATGACTGCAAGAATCAAAGGTTATAGAAACATAACAAATGGTCACTTCACCATCAAGAAAGTAGCCTACGTTGACGGCCTGAAACACAACCTAATCAGCGTATCACAACTCTGTGACAACAATCATGAAGTTCTTTTCACCAAACAACGAAGCATAATCATGGATGCCAAGACCAAAGCCATTTTAGTTAATTCTAATCGTCTAGGCAACATGTATCCACTAGATATGGACCTTATCTATGGAAAACCAGACATCTGTCTCTTATCCAAAGCTTCAGCTGATATTAGTTGGTTGTGGCATCGTCGTCTTTCCCATCTCAATTTCGGCTACATCAACAAGTTGATTGCAAATGATCTTGTTCGCGGACTGCCACTTCTGAAACTTGATAATGAAACTCTTTGTGCGGCTTGTGAAGGAGGAAAACTGTCCAAATCCTCTCATAAAAGCATTCCTGAATCTAGTGTATCCGAACCACTAGAATTACTGCACATTGATCTTTGTGGCCCTGCAAAAACCCAAAGCATAAAAGGGAAGAAATACATTCTTGTTATTATTGATGGATATTCACGCTTTACTTGGGTTTTCTTTTTAAGGCTAAAGTCAGAAGCACCTGAAGTAATGATCAACTTCATCAAACAGATTGAATTAAAGCTCAAACGTCCTGTTTGTAGAATCCAAAGTGACAATGGATCTGAGTTTAAAAACATAACTCTAGATTCGTTTCTCAGAAACAAGGGAATTGAACACGATCTGTCAGCTCCATACACTCCACAACAGAACGGAGTTGTTGAAAGAAGGAACAGAACTCTGTGTGAAGCTGCAAGATCAATGCTTATCTTTGCTGATCTACCACAATACTTCTGGGCAGAAGCAATAGCCACAGCTTGCTACACTCAAAATCGTTCTTTAATCCATAAACATCTTCATAAAACACCATATGAAGTCATTAACAACCGAAAACCAAACATCAAATTCTTTCATATTTTTGGTTGTCAATGCTTCATAAAGAATAACAAAGATCATCTTTCAAAATTTGAATCAAGATCAGACGAAGGAATTTTCCTTGGTTACTCTTTTACCTCAGCTGCTTATCGAGTACTGAACAAACGTACTAGAGTAATTGAAGAAAGTACTGATGTTCATTTCGATGAATTTTATGTCAGGAAATTGGATCGTAAACATTTTGGTTCTAAAATGATTGATAATATTTTTCAAAATCCAATTCAACAAATGCCTTCTACGGACATAGAAATCGATCTTGATTTACTTTTTGAACAACCCAAAACCGCCTATAATTCTGAATTTCTAACATCTTCTACTATTCCTACAGGAAACTCCGATGCAGAAACTTCACAATCAAACCAAGAAAATACAGATCAAGTTGAGGGGGAACTACCAACACTAAATCCCTCTTTGAACACTCCAAATCAACCTGTCCAAAATGATCCCAGTGCATCATCTATGGGGGAACCTTCATTACCTCATTCTCACCCTATAATCCAAAAAGACATCTAACTTCTAACTTCTAACTTCTAACCTTTTATTTATTGTAAAAAACACTTTATCTTTGATAATGGCGTTTATTACATCTAACCTCTAAATTCTAACATTTATTTTATTTACCGCTTTCTGTCTATTTAAATACTGTCTAGTTTAAATTTACCGCTTTATTTTATTTATTTATAGCTTTCAGTAACTTAATTTTAGTTTATATTTATTCCGCAACTCTTATTTATTCCGCATATTATAGATAAAATACATATCTGTCACACAGTAATCGGCTTAAAAACCTTATTCGTGGAGATCAGGTATCGTATTTATCAACAGTATAAAATGAATATAAAGTTGTTTTTAAGGATTCTATCTAGCCATGATCTATATTGATATCATAAGAACTCTAATGAGTTGTATAATCAGTTATAATGAATGTTAATGTATAACATGTAATTATAGGTTCATGACAAATGATCATTGGATCAAAAGAGTATAAATACAAGGAACGTGTAGTCAATCCACTAGCAATATATGAGGTGAGTACATGCAGTATTTTTACCCATTCTGGGGTACATGGCAAATAAGTATTTTCAAGATTTTTCTATAAAATTTTATATGTGAAATTATATGCAAGAGTATTGTTTCTAAATTGTTGTGAAGGTATAATGCTATATTTAAAGCTAAATTTTGAACTATAAATTATATTATGTGAAAGTATCTTGGTCTATGTACCAATTATGTGGAATTATATTTTGAAATACAAGTATACATATTTGAAAGTATGGATAGGCATATAGCCATAATGTGTTTAAGAAGTATGTTTTAGTTACAAACTATATATGTTTTCGAGTATAAATGGCATATAAGATGTTGGAAAGTATATTTTGGCATAAAGCTTAGCATGTTAGAAAAATATGTTTTAAACATATGAAAATTATGTGATGAAAGCTATATTTGGCATCTAGCCATAAAGACATAAAATGTTGTAGTTTGGAACCTAGCCGCAAGTTATATGTATATGAGAAATGTTCAAGCAAGTAGCAAGTTTTTTTTTGTATGACTGGTAATTGTAGCAAGCAGCGTTAGTAAGAGAACTATGTTCCAACCTACCCGGGTTAGGTAAGGGGTCTACTGGGGAAAAATCCCCATCGCGAAGTATATTGCCTCAGCAATTCTATGGTGAGGAATGATCCGTTCTTTCTAGCCATAGAGACTTGGGGTATCACTTATAGTGATTAAAGCCCTAAGTATAAAAATCCAGCAAACTTATAAAACCAGTCAAAGAAAGTAAGAAAGATGTTATTTTTGTAAAGTAAATCATAAAATGATTTTTGAGAAGTAAAGAGTTATAGTATATTGTCATTATAAAGTTTTGAAAGAAGATATTTTTGCAAGGTATGATATGTAATGATTTTGAAAAGTAAAGAGCTATGGCATGGTATTATTATAAAACTTGAAAGATGTTTTATGATATAAGTTTTTATATAAAGGTTGGAAAAGAAGTTAAAGGTTTGAGTCTAAAACTCATGTAACTCACGAGACAATTTTTGTCTTATGTTTTCTATGTTTTGCCATGTATTCCAGGTTAAAATAAGTTGCTATAAAAGGGATGAAGTTTAGCTGGAGTGGAGCTTGAGTTAGCTCCTAACTTGGACACAAGGTTTAATCCTCTTCTTGCTTACTATGGTTAGAATTGGTATGGATTTGTAACACCCACAGTTTTTAAAAAAAAATGTAAATTATCGGTTTTTGATAAACCGTATTTTTGTATTCATGTATTTATACGGAAAAACCATGGTATTTGAAATCAGTGAAAATGGGGTGTCACAACAATCTAATAAAAATGAGTTCTAGTAGTATAGAACAAATAAAGTCTAGCCAAGAGCACCATCATTCCTGTATAAATTGAAGTGGTGGATGTAAAAATTGTATCTACACCATGGTGTCCTTCAAGTCGCAAGTCTTTCTACCACATCATTTTAAACAAAGTGTTACCATATATCCTCAAATTTGGAATACCTATGAAATTGATTCAACTATGAGAACATAAATAGTTTTGTTCAGTCGATACAGCGACATAGTCAATATTTATGTTTTTTGGTGAATGCTATGACAACAAGCGTAACCAAAATCAAGAACGTATGGAAGACTTGCAAGCCACTTTAATTTTTTTATGTTTTCATATTAGCATGTATGTTTCTTAAGAAACAACAGACTTTCCTTAAATATAGTAAACTTCATAATTATTGGAATGTCTGACGGAGATCAGTTGTTTGAAGCAAGTTTTCTAGTTCGGACATATTATCTCGTCGGAAGGATTGCCATGTCTAGATGAATTCGAAGTCTGGAAGGATGGTTGTCCAGAGGTTCCTTCCTCTGGATGGATCAGTAGTCCAGACGACTTCTCGATAACAAGGCTTCCACATCTGAAGTGATAGTGAGATGTATAGAAGAAGCAGCCTCAACACCTCAAAAAAAGTTCACTAATTAAGATATTATTTCTCATAAGTCATCTGGCACATAATTCAAGGTCTGACACGGGTGGCATGCAAAAATAGTAAACTAGTCTGACTTGCATGGCCCATGACTTATCACATCAGCCAGCCTATTACAGAAACGCATGATGTGGAAAGACTTTCTATCATTCCTTTTAGATCCTTCTGCCTTTTATAAATACCTCTACATATTTTAACCTAAGAGACATGTCGTGTAAGTGAGTCAAACATATTGTAAGGCCCAGTTAATACTTTGTACAATATTCATATCAATGTAAAATCTCTCTAGTTCTCTAATGGACATAACTCGATCAGATTAGATCGAAGGGAACCACTTATCTCCTTGTGTTTTTATTTGGTTTTCTTATTGTCGTTCTCACTAGTCTAGATAAACAATGAAGAAGTGTGTTTGTCGGAGTGCTTAAACACTCAAAAACTGTAAAATAAGGGCAAATTTGTAAATTTTTCCAAAAATGTTCTGGTGATCAAGTTAAAATGAAATATATGTTGAAAAGTCATAATATACTTTATAATAAGATCTACAGGATGAAAACTTTGCTTATACAAGAAATGGATAAAATAACAAAGTATGCTTTCAAAAGTGGGGAAAAAACAGGGAAAATCATTTAATGGTGATATAAAAAGGAAAATGCGATGTCAGTTTCAAGTAACCTTTCAATAAGCCTTATAAGTGTATTGCAATCTTCAAGTCCCAAAATATGGAACCGTATAAGTTATATGCAACAATCTTAGAAAAAGATGAAATATGGGAAATTACTCTTACCATACTCTAGACACTACATTATTCTAAAACTTGTATTTAGACATGTTATAATGCTTATTATAAGTAAAATGGTTAAAATATTATATTTACTTGGAAATGAATATTCATAAATTGCAAACTAGGTTGCTCTAAATTAAGAAAAAGATAATAGAATGCTATTGCGTGAAATAGATGAACAAATGAGAATATAAATGAAGGAAACTTTTAATTAGGAAGCAATACATGAAAACTACCATGAAACATTGCCTAAACTTTATGCAAAATATATATAGGTATGGAGAACACAAATGCAATAGTTCTAGTGGTTATATTTGGTTCTCAAAGTATACTACTTTGAGTATCATGCAAACTTCGAGCCTTAAAGAATATTTTTGGTATTTTAGATGCGTCATTTTATAGCTAATACAAAAAGGAAAGAGTATAAACAAGAATGAACTCATTTGTAGTTGAAATGAAAAGGTTATGATATAAAGAAGATGATGCTGCTTTCTTGTTGGTTCGTGCAAGTGACAACTTCCATGCTCAATCTGTGAAGGAACTGAATAGCTATAGAGTCATTATAAATGGTCTGCTCATAAGCATGCCTTATGAATGCATGATATGTGTTCACTAGACCTAGGGGTGTAGTGACTTCGAGTTTGATTTCCATTTTAGCCCTTTTTGTACTCATATAAAGTACTATGGTTATCAAATGCTTTGATTATTGGCAAGTATACGAATTCTTTTGAAATACTATTTTGTGTCTAGAACACATGTAGTCATAAGGCATTATTGTCTTACATATCAACCTTTTATGACATGTGTTCCAAGTGTTGAAGTGTAGCTATGGACTTATCCTTAGATTCATCATTTTAAAGAAGATATATGATCAAGATTAGCATGGAATGAACACTAGTGGAAATTTTATTTTGAACAATAATTCTCTTTTGTGAACCTAGTATTTACTATGGATTTTCATCTTTTGTAAACCCCGCCCTGTATTATAACATGATGATGTGAATATCGTGTTATATAGACATTACTTCTATCGAAGCCGATATTATTGCAAATAATATAATTTTTTTAATGCTAACTCCAGATGATAAATGATAGGGTGTTACAACATAGAATTGATAATAAACGATTAAATGTGTTTTAGATATAGTATAATCAATAAAAGTTTTTAGAAATAATAATTAAGGTGTTAGAATTAGATTGCACAAAGTAGGATGTTGCTTTCGACTTTTATGCATAATTTTGCATGCCATGTGCATTTACATGGCCAGTGTAAATTCCTTAAATATTTTTTCCTAAATCAGTGTAATCTCTTACCTCGTTCTTTATGACTCTAACTTTCCCAGTCTTGGTCTCGGTGCCTCTTGTAGGCTTCGATTGGTCATATAAGGTCATGTTATGAAAAATTAAGGGTTTAAAGGAGGTAACTAGGTTTAGTTATCTAATTAGCATATTATAGAGTTGTATAGTATTGATTATATGTCTCATTAGGATTATTTAGGTGTTTCATGTCCCTTTTGATTGCTTAAAATAACCTGTTGGATTATTACTTATGCTTTGAAGTAAGTATATTACCGATTGACAAATGTCCTATTATTTACTTTGAAGCTTTTTAATTATTTAATCTATTATGTACATAAACTATGTTGATATTATATCTAATACGTCCCGCATTCAGGAAATGTGTTGTACAAAGTTTTGAAATGGGGTTTCATCTTAAATTGAGTTTTGGTAAAGATCATTTGCATCCACTATATGATAGGGCGGAAACCCCTCGTATGGATTTGAGATGTTTCTGACGGAAATGTATCGCATGTACACATGGGATTTGAAACCCCTTGTATGGTACACGTGTAATTGTTCACATGTTACCTACAAAGACTAAGCATTAGAGTGCTTAGTCACTATATACTATCTTCATATAGGTTCTAGAACAAACATTTGTGAGATTTTTTAGATTTGAGATGACTTGGGAATTTGCGTTTTATAACCATATCATGCATTTCATTTTTTTTACATTGTTTTACCTTGTCTATTAATGTGTTTGGTTTTGATTATCACAATATGCATTACTACAGCAATGTTTTCCCCAATATTAAATATTTGGTAAACTTTTTCCCTTAAAATGGAAATATGTTTATAGCATTATAGCATTGTACTCTATAAAATACACATTTGTATATTGTATAATTGTGAATGTTGGTACTGTAACAAAATTTTGTATAATGACCCGAAATAAATTTAGAGTGCGTGATATATGATTATATTAATGGACCAAAATAAATTTTGGTGAAATTTGGTTGTTTTTTATATAATGGGCGACAACTACTTGGTAGGACTAAGCCCATATGGCATGCAAAGCCCATGTGTCAAGCTAAGCCCAATTGCCAGACTAAGCCCACGTGTCACGCTAAGCCAAATGGCAGACTAAGCCCATGTCGTAGACTAAGCCCATATGTCAGGCTAAGCCCAAACAACAGACTAAGCCCATGTGTCAAGCTAGGCCCAAATGACAGACTAAGCCCACGTGTCACGCTAAGCCTAAAATGGCAGAATAAGCCCATGTCGTAGACTAAGCCCATGTCGTAGACTAAGCCCATGTGTCAGGCTAAGCCCAAACAACAGACTAAGCCCATGTGTCAAGCTAAGCCAAATGACAGACTAAGCCCACGTGTCACGCTAAGCCTAAAATGGCAGAATAAACCCATGTCGTAGACTAAGCCCATGTGTCAGGCTAAGCCCAAATGGCAAACTAAGCCCATGTGTCAGACTAAGCCCAAATCGCAGACTAAGCCCATGTGGTAGGCTAAGCCCAAATGGCAGAGCTCATGTGTCTGGCTAAGCCCAAATGGCAGACTAAGCTCATGTGTAAGCCATAGCTAAATTATATGATGCGGTTACAATTATATGCTGCGTTGTTTTAATGATGCGGGTTATATGTATTTAGTGCGTTGTTCTATTCTTTCAGGAAAGCCCATTTGATGCGGTTCTATTATTGTTGGTCCGGTTTAATAAACCGCACTATTAAATTTGGGTATTTAATGATGCGGGGTGTTTAGATGCGGTTTAATAACCGCATATTAAACCGCATCTAAATACCATTTTAACCGCACCAACAAAGGTCTTCTGTACTAGTGTATGGAGTTTCGATACTTTTAAATGCCAGTTTAGATGACTAACCTTCATAACGTTTATTGTGTTTCCGAAACCAAACTTATTGTTTTGACATTTATTCAGATTAGGAGCCTTAGGTAGTGATTTTAAGACTGAGGAAGCATACCGATATTAAGAAGATATTTTATTTTGATGTATGAGATATTAGACACATTATATTGTATTTTGATTATTTTGCTAGAATATGGTATGCCAGTGATACTTTAAACCTTTAAAGTTTAAACTGTTAAATATTTGATTATTTGGGACATCATTCACAAATTGTTTTTCTTAAATGATTTTAACATTTTGATTAAATAACTATTTCAAATTATTTACGGGAGTAGTGCGTCAATGTCGTTCTTTGATGACCATGATATCATTAATGTAAACCATTTTAAGTCATGCATGAATTTTTTCAAAAACATGGTATGTTAACACAGGTATGTTAAGCCCTAAACAAGGAAGGCATATGTATCTCTTGTTGGTTTATCAAATATGCATGTCTTGCAAAATATGCATTGTATGTATGATCAAATGCTAAAATATCACACAAAAAAGTAAGACTCCCTTTTTCAAGGAGCAGATTTTATGCACCAAACGTCTAGGGAACGTAAAACTACCGTCAATATGAGAATTACTTAGTACTTAAGCTTTTGCCTAGAAGTCATCTCTATTAGAAAACTCACAATAGGATACGGTTGTATTTTTAAATATAGCACGGATAAACATCCGTATTATTATGGGGGTATGTCCTATTGTAAAATGTGATAGGATACAGTCAAACAACCGTACTCTATTCTATTCGATTGGATGCCATAGGGAACGGCTTTGGGGCGTGCTCTGGGAACGGCTTTGGGGTGTGTTCTCTTGCAAATTGGGAACGGGTGTGCTCTATTGCAAATGGTGTGTTCTCTTGCAATTTGGGAACGGGTGTGCTCTATTGCAAATGGTGTGCTCTCTTGCAAATTGGGAACGGTGCTCTCTTGCAAATTGGGAACGGGTGTGCTCTATTGCAAATGGTGTGCTCTATTTCGGTACGGTTGTTTATGTAATGTGCTCTATTGCAAATGGTGTGTTCTATTGCAAATTATCTTTATTAATAGAATACAGCTAAATCCACATCAAACCATATAACCATAAAAATATAACCAATGCACATACTATAATAACATAAACAACTAGCAATATATACCAATATATACCAAGAATAGCAAAATGTTAATACTTTAATATTGTGCAGTAACAAGAAACAAATTCAATAAAATATATCGTTATGTTCAACAAAAATTATCTACATTTGTTTATATTTTTCCATATCTAAATCTCCTCTTTTGTATAGCCCTTGAGGTCTCCTCTTTTATATAGCCCTTGAGGTCACCTTACAAACAAGCTGTGAAACAAGAACAATATTAATCTAACTATTAAATAACAAAATACTAACTATTACAAAATAAAGTTAACATGTATAATATAAGTTATTATGTCAATAATAACAAGTTACCTTGAAAAACGACTTCACTTCAAACAGTTCTTAAAAAATGATGACATCCACAACTCAACAAAATTGTCCAAGTCCATGGCCGAAAATGGTGTTACGTCGTTCCATAGGTTCTAGATGCAAAGTAATTAAAGAGCTTTATTTAGTAAAAAATAAGTTTTAATTAACAAAATGAAAAAAAACTACTTACTCTTGGAAATCCTTGTTGTCGGTACAACACGTACTCACGCATCCAGATACAGACATAATAACCGCACTCCCAATTCGACTTTTGTTGGTTGCACTAAAAAAAATACAAGAGGTTGTTATATATATATATATACACACACACACACACACACACACACATATATATATATATATATATATATATATATATATATATATATATATATATATACATATATATATATATATATATATATATATATATATATATATATACATATATATATATATATATATATATATATATATATATATATATATATATATATATATATATATATATATATATATATAGAGTCCGTTTCAAGGAAGAACCAATATTTTCCTAGGAACCGTAGGAACTTTTTGACTGAAATTTTTTTTTTCAAAAAAATGACATAATACATCTAGTCGCTTATATTTAAGACTTTTTGTCAAAAAAAATTTGAAAAATAATATGTATACACGAAATGCATATATGCATTTTTTTCGCACATGTGTATATGATCACGTTTCATGCATATGTGCACATTTCGTGTATATATATTATTTTTTCAATTTTATTTTACAAAAGGTCTTAAATATATGCAATTAGGTGTATTATGTCATTTTTTTTGAAAAAAAAAATTCAGTAAAAAAGTTTCTACGGTTCCTAGGAAAATATTGGTTCCCATTTGATATTTAGTCTATATATATATATATATATATATATATATATATATATATATATATATATATATATATATATATATATATATATATATATATATATATATAATTTGACAGGATCCGTTACCTTGGCGATCGTCCAAGTCATTGCAGGTGATGTCGAACTCTTATTAACCGTTGCAACAGCTCTAAAAAACAAGAAATAATGTATTCTTAAAATCTATAGAAAAAAGAATGACCAAAAACACAAAAATAGGAATTTTCGTACTCTTCTACATGTTTTACAACATAGTAGTCTTCCGGCGTCTTAAAACTTTGACATGAATCCAAAATGTAGCCGATACGTTGACGCGGACAAATTACAAATAACATAAAGTGTAACCTGGTAAATGTAACATATTAACGTAAATTATTTATAAACATATAAAACTTATACCAATAAAATTTCCAAAATATGATACCCTTGCAAATACGGTGTTAGAAAAATATCCTTTTCTTGATGAAAGCACATCATGTCAACAAACACTTTTGTGACACTATTACTTTGCAAATCCACATCTAATCCGCATTGAAAAGATGTGATTTTGTTTGGGTCAATAAAAGCGCATTTATTATCCGATGGTAACATAGATGTAGCATCCTGAAAAAAAACAAAACACTAACACATATTATAAAGTTAAACTAAGAAATATTAGTAATGTAAATGTTAACATACTTACATTTGAAAGTAAAGGTTTCAATCTTAAAATGGTCACACTTTCAGAAAAACGTTAACTTATTTTCTCAGATTATTCTATAAAATTATATATATATATATATATATATATATATATATATATATATATATATATATATATATATATATATATATATATATATATATATATATATATATATACATTTATGGCCGTTATAATGCGCCGGTTACTGTTCAATTATGGGATTTTCTATCTTACGCCGTATTTCCATTTCATAAGTTGGTGCATTGCAAGTTTAACCAATAAATTCGCTTCGTCAATTGGTAAGTACAATTGGTAAGGAATAGAAGGTCAGCAGTTCGAGTCTATTCTTTTTTTCCCATTCTATTTTTCATGTTATAATTTTGGACCAGTATTTAATGATTTTTACCCTTTGCTTCCTCCAAGTTTTCCTTTTTAGAATTTCAAAACCACCTTTTAATTGCTTCCTCCAATTTTTCCTTTTTAGAATTTCAAACCACCTTTTAATTTATATTACGTATTTAATTGACATACTTTTCAAATTTTGACAAACTTTTTTTTTCCACAATTTTGCATATTCTTTTTCTTTTACGGATTCATTTTTCAAAACTTTTTGGCCATATTTTTTTTATATATATTCTTAAGAAACAAAATGTACATTTTCATATATACTTAAACATAATTTGATTATAAATTATATTTTGCTTATTATACCGCAGCAAAGCGCGGATCACTACGCGAGTTAATAAAATTACTCGGGGTGAAAATTTGTCGTTTACAATCTCACCATTTTACTCGAACGAATAAAGTGAATATTACTTTCTGTACAATTTATATGTGATGAGTATTAATGACATAATACAAACTAAAATGCCAAAAATTAATTAATATCATTTATGTTTTGAAAGAAAACTTTAATTTGGTTATTTGATTTTGATATCTACAAAGTTTTTACGAATAGAACAATTCATGTGGCTAAGAAAGAGTAGAGGTAACATACGTTTGGTGGAAGTGAAGATGGCATGATCCATTTTGCAAGTCAAGAATGACCTAACGGTTTTTGAAGCAAAGACAAGAATTGTTTGTTACAACATACACCATATGCAACTCGACAATGCTATTATAATTACAGTTGCCCACTTTGTTCTTCTATTTGAAGCAATTGGGTCAATTGTTTTGAATATATATATATATATATATATATATATATATATATATATATATATATATATATATATATATATATATATATATATATATATATATATATATATATATATATATATATATATATATATATATATATATATATATATATATATATATAGGGATGGGTTCAATGCAGAACCAAATTAAATCACCTAACTGCAGAACCATGTTGTTAACCGTAAGATTAAAATCTAAGTAAAAAGGGTAGGATCGTCAAAAATCTTAAATTGCTATGTTCCTCAATGAACATATGTTCATCTATGAACATATGTTCATCAATGAACATATGTTAACATATGTTCATCAATGAACACATGTAAATTACATGAGCAAAGTTGTGTGTTCACTCTTGTATCTCTCCCTTTGATCAAAATACAAACAAAAGTTGAATCCCAATAAGATCAACCAATACATTGATTAAGTCTCAAAAAATTACATGAGAAAAGTTAAAAGAATAAGAACACAACATCAAAGTCTCAAACAAATGAAACAATGTTCATATATGAACAATGTTCATATATGAATCATGTTCATATATGAACATTACATGACGGTTCTCAATCACTCTGTTCTTGCTTCTATACATTCTTGCTTTTATACATCTTCAACATCGAACGAATCCTTGTGTGCACGTCATATTGTTGATTGACCTGTGAGCAACGAAGCATCAAAATCGATTAGGTTCTTGGTGCTAAAATCTTATTCCCTAAAATACATATGAACTTCATCATAAACGTAAAAACACTAACCTGTAAACAAACATTGCTAAAAATCAATATATGTTCATTTATGAACATATGTTCATTAGTGAACATATGTTCATCAGTGAACATATGAAATACAATACCAAAAAGGACACCATAATACCGTGAATAATTGAACACACAGCGGACTCCCTTCAATACAAACTCATTTGGAACTGTTAAATCGAACTTCCATAGTACAGACTCAATCAAGTTAGCATCAAGCTATAAAATCTAAAATTATAATTTTAGATTCAATCAAGTTAGCATCAGGAGTTTGTATTGAAGGGGAAAATGATGTATTGAACTCAAAAATCAAACCGACAGATTATAATTTGACGAACTCAAAAAATGATGCTAACTTGATTATGCTAACTTGGTTTTTTCACCTGATGCTAACTGGATTTTTGGTTAGATGCTAACTTGATTATGAGGTATAATCAAGTTAGCATCTAACCAAATTGACGAACTTGATTTCCAAATTGTCAGGGAAATGGAGCAACCGGAAGAGATTATAATTTGACGAACTCAACCGATAGAACTTGATATTGTATTTCCCCTTCGATTATGGAACTATTTCGACATTGAGTTTGGTTTTATTTCCAAATTGTCGGGGAAATGGGGAAAATGATGGGTTTGTATCAAGTTAAGGACAAATGGAGCAACTGGAAGAGATTCAGCAGGTTTTTGAGTTTGTATTGAAGGGGAAAATGATAGGTTTGTATAAAATTATAATTCAGCAGGTATGAGTTTGTATCGAAGTTCTAACGAGGTATAATTTGACGAACTCAAAAACCCACCAGAACCCATCATTTTCCATAAGGACAAAAGTTCTATCGATTTCATAGTACAGACTCAATCAAAAGTTCTATCGATTTCTCCTAATGCTAACTTGACGAACTCAAAAACAAAATTGGTGAATCTATTCCACAAGCTATAATTTCTATCGATTTCATAGTACAGACTCAATCAAGTTAGCATCAGGAGAAAAAACCAAATCGCTTTTATTGATTGCAACAATCGAATCCATCTCAACATTTTCAGACTTATACACGTTTTTAGCATCATTAGAATCCGTCATACCTGCTGAATCTTTTCCAGTTGCTCCATTTTGTATTATCGACATCGAATTCCGAATCCCGACAGATGAATTCGTGAACCCATCATTTTCCATAATCGAACTTCCATTTATAATTTTAGATTCCAAATCACCAGTTCTGAAATCGTTTAAGATTATAGCATCAGTAGTAGAATTATTACCTACTGAATTCGTTTCTTTTTCTTCAATTTGGCTTATCGATGACGAACTCAAAAACCCACCAGACGATGTCCCAAACCCACCTCCGAAAACAAAATTGGGTTTAGATAACGATCTCGAGGATTTAGCCATTCCAAATGGATTGTTCCTTTTACTTGAACTCCTTCGATTTCTCATAATCGGCCCAACTCCTTCACCTTCTTCTTTCTTCTTCGTTTTCTGCTTTCCTCGGTCACGTGGGTCTGAAAGGTTGGAATCGTACATCTAACCAAAATCAAAGCAAGTAAACTCGATTTAGGAAAGGATTCTAGCACTAGAACGGCCGCTTTGGAGAGGGAGGTGTGGTGGAGGAACGAAGGTGAAATCATAGAGAGAGAAAACACGGGTGTGATGGTGATCGATTGGGTTAAAAACCCAATATATCCTTACCTAGCAATAATCCCCTGCACAAGGTGTATAATTTTATGGTGCATTTTTTTTAATCTAAGACGTTGATATAATGATCCAAGGGTTTTAAAGATGGTTCTGTAGTTAGATAATTTAATATTGATTTTGCATTGAACCCATCTCTCTCTATATATATATATATATATATATATATATATATATATATATATATATATATATATATATATATATATATATATATATATATATATATATATATATATATATATATATATATATATATATATATATATATATATATATATATATAGAGTTAGTATGAAATGAAATTCTTAAATATTGTGTTAATGTAAGACTCAATGTGGACCATTGGATCAATAAAATCAATGGCTGTTATAATTTCCGCCTTTTTAATTAAAAGCATAAACATACACGTGTTTTTAAATGCAAAACCGAGGTTAAGGGTAAAAGAGTAAAAATCTCAATTGCCTTCAACAACTAAATATACGATACACATGCTACAATCACGCACACGATGCGGTGGTGGTTTTTGACGCCGTTTGCGGCTGCGGGAGGCGACACAGATGGTGGTCGTCGGCGACGCTGTTGATCGGGAACGAGACTCTGGTCACCAATCCGGTGTGTGTGTGTGCGTTAATCGACCGAGTGACAAAGAGAATCAGAGGGTTCGAGAGAGACATTGATGAGCGACTGAGAGGCGGATACACAGGGGCTTTTAGTATCACATTCACTGAGAATGGATGTTAGGTTTTATTGGTTTGTGTTTTGGTAAGTTCATTCTCCGAGAATGGATGTTAGTTTTTATCGGTTTGTGTTTTTGGAAAGTTCATTCTCTGAGAATGGGTGTTAGTTTTTTATTGGTTTGTATTTTTGTAAGCCCATTCTAGGAGAATAGTACGTTTTTTTGTCAAAGAATAGTTTGTGGATGTAACACCCAGCTTATTAACAAAACACCCCATAAAATTTTTTATTTTTCAAACATATATTTTACAATCCAAGCCATAAGTATAGGGTATTAGTTAATATAAACAGGTACAAGTGTATCAAGGATTACAACATATTAATATTATACATCCTTTGAGCCGGGCTGCCACTTCACATTTCTAAGTCCCTAGTCACGGACTTTTTCTTTCCCCTTAGCGGGATCTCGCTCACCAGCAGGGACATATCAAATAAACACTGTGAGCTATAAAGCCCAATGAGCAATCAAATCTGCAACAATATGTATAAGAATAAAATCTCTACACAAATCAAATATGCATTATCTCATAACATATGATCGCATCTGGCTCACGGGTTGTCCCGCTTTTGCCTAGACTCACGGCTCCGTTCTTGCCATCTCAATGACTCACGGCTTATCCGATATTGCCTTTTTAAAGTTTGACTCACAGCTCCGTTCTTGTCTATCACAGACTCACGGCTTATCTGGTATTGTCGTATTGTTGACTCACAGCTCCATTCTTGTCTTTTCAAGACGAACGGCTTATCTGGTATTGTCGTTTTAATTCCTCATAAAATCTGTCAAATTCGTCCCCAAAACTGTTTCCATCTGCAACTGTTCAACCAGCACATATCACATCGGATATAAGTGAGATTACTCACCTTGATGATCACTACAACTAGTTCCTGTTGGTTCTTGCCTCTTTATACTTGCTACGACAATTTGTCCCGTACCTATATATTCATTTGTATACACAATGATTATGCGTTAACAATCACTTTAATTGACTCTAAGGCATAAGAGTCTAATATAACACCATTTCCAATCATTTCCGAGCAATAACCATCGTTATAAAATTTTAATACACTTCCCGAAATACGCGTATTCTACTACAGTACCTTCGGGAGGTCGTATTCTCATTTTAATAATTTTCCATAAAGTTTCATACTATATTAGACCTATATTTAAAATTTCAGGTCAAACGGACAAGCCTAGCATCAAAATCAAACTTGGAAATTGCTCAAAATGGTAACAGAGAGTTGCATGTGTTCTGCCGCGACCACGCGTCGCGACCTACCCCCTGGTCGCGTCGCGATCGCTGCCAGACAGACCAGAAAGCTCCGATTTAATGCTATAAAGTCCTATTTTCTCTTGTTAAGTCCTTAATTCTTGACTAAATCACTAGGAATTTGTTCCAGGACCAAAACCATTCATTTACTTCAAGTTTTAAGCAATGGAATTGGTGATTCCAACCCATTTCTATAACTTCCCGTTTTTCACATTTTTGGTTCAAAACCAAAATTACCAAGTTATAATTGCTTCTACTGATTTATTTCAATCAATATAACATCTGGAACTCGTTATAAACCATTTGGATCAAGTTAATCACAAGAACTCAAAATCTAGGGTTCTTGATCAAAATTGCAAATCTTCAAAAATAACAACCTACTTCCATATTTTTGAGTTATGTTCTTAAACCATGACTTATTGGAAGTATTAAGCTATTATAACACATACTTCATGACTGAAATTACAGTTTTCAGTCCAAGCTTGAAGAACACACACCAAAAGCTTGGTTAAAACTTAATAACTTACCTCTAATGCTTGAAACTTCTAATCCCAAACACCAATCTGTTTTCTTGCTTCAACCTTCAAGGACACTCCAGAAAATATGGAAAGATCGTACAAGAAACCCTCTCACGATGCTTCTCCAAAGTTCTGCACATGTGAAGAGGCTTTTCTTCTATTTATACCTCCAGAATTTACAGTTTAGCCCCTGAAGTTCCATTTCTTAAACTTTTGCCACACTTGTCAAATTTTATGACAAAAACTTATATTTATAACATTTTAAGTCCAAACTCAAAATATTATTACAAACTAAATCCTTTTCTGTCCAAAAGACCAAATTACCCTTCTAAGGTAAAATGACAAATTTACCCTTTTATTATGTTTACATATAAAGAGTATCTTGATGTTACAAATTCTCCCCTCCTTCAAAAGATTCCGTCCTCGGAATCATACAAAAAGTTGAGGGTATTTCTCCCTCATTTCGCTTTCGGTCTCCCACGTCATGTCGGAACCTCTGTGATGTCGCCAAAGCACTTTAACCATGCTGATTTTCTTATTCCGCAACTGTCTTACTTTTCGGTCTAGCACCCTCTCGGGTTGTTCTGGATATCTTAACTTCTCATCTATTTCAATTTCAGCGAGAGGTACCTGCTGAGACTTGTCAAACAAAGTCTTTCTCAAATGGGACACATGAAGTACATCATGTATACCATGGAGTTCATCGGGTAATTCCAATCTATATGCTACAGCTCCAACCCTTTGGGATATGCGGAAAGGTCCAATAAAACAAGGACTCAACTTTCCTTTCTTCCCAAAACGAATTAAGCCTTTCCAAGGGGATACCTTAAGCATTACCATGTCCCCCACTTGAAATTCTAGCGGTTTTACCCATTTATCTGCATACTGCTTCTGTCGATTCTAGGCTACTTTCAAATTTTCTCGAATTTGTCTAATCTTTTCTTCAGTCTGTGCTACAATCTCAGGTCCAGCTAATGGCTTTTCCCCAACTTCAGTCCAGCAAGTCGGAGTACGACACGGTGCTCCATACAATGCTTCATACAGGGCCATCTGGATGCTGGAATGGTAACTATTATTATACGCGAATTCTACCAAAGGTAAATGATCTTCCCAGCTTCCACCAAAATCTATTACACAGGTTCTCAGCATGTCTTCCAAAGTCTGGATAGTCCTTTCACTTTGACCATCGGTCTGCGGGTGGTATGCAGTACTCATAAGTACTTTTGAACCCAATTGCTCTTGAAGACTTTGCCAGAATCGGGAAGTAAATCTGCTATCTCGATCTGACACGATTGATACCGGTAACCCATGTCGGCAAATCACTTCATCTATGTAGATTTTTGCCAACTTATCAATCCTGAACTTCTCGCTAATCGGTATGAATTGTGCCGATTTCGTCAAACGGTCAACAATTACCCATACCGCATCGTGACCTCGCGGTGTCCGTGGCAACTTTGTTACAAAATCCATAGTAATATTGTCTCATTTCTTCTCTGGAATTGGTAACGGCTGGATTTCTCCGTACGGTTTCTGATGGTTTGACTTTACTTGCAGACACGTCAAACACTTTTCTACGTATCGTCTAACATCTCTCTTCATTCCAGGCCACCAATACAGCGGTTTTAGCGTCCGATACATCTTGGTACTGCCTGGATGAACTACATATCGACTATAATGTGCATCTTCTAGAAGCAAATTCCGCGCCTCTCCTTGTTTTGGGACCCACACGCGACCTTTAAAGGTTTTCAATCGCTGTGCGTTTTCATCCAAATGCTTCAAATACCCAACCATTCTCTCGCTTTTTACATGTTCAGGCTGGCACGCTTCTTCCTGTGCCAAACGGATCAATTCAGGTAACCGGCTTGCTAAACCCATCCATGCGGATGTAACTTTCAAAGGTGTTTCTTTCCGACTTAAAGCATCTGCCACCACATTCACCTTGCCAGGATGGTACAAGATTTCGCAATCAAAATCTTTAAGTAGATCCATCCATCTTTGCTGTCTTATATTGAGCTCTTTTTGGTCAAACAAATATTTCAAACTTTTATGATCCGTATAAATAACAAACTTCACACCATACAAGTAGTGTCTCCATAACTTCAATACCAAAATCACAGCAGCTAATTCCATATCATGAACTGGGTATTTCTTATCGGCTTCTTTTAATTGACGGGACGCATAAGCTATCACCCGACCTTTCTGCATTAACACACAACCGAGGCCGACTCTAGAACCATCACTATAGATTACATATTCTTCTCCACTTTACGGTAGTGCTAACACCGGTGCTTCACACAAGGCTTGTTTCAACCTTTGAAAAGCTTCTTTCTGTTTTTCCGCCCATTCAAACTTTTCGCCTTTCCTGGTCAACTTGGTCAACGGGGCAGCTATCGATGAGAAATTCTCGACAAATCTTCTATAATAACCTGTCAAACCAAGGAAACTTCGTACTTCAGTCGGACTTCGAGGCGGTTCCCACTTCATCACGGCTTCAATTTTCGCTGGATCGACTTTCACTCCTTCGGCATTAATCACATGGCCAAGAAATTGAACTTCTCTTAGCCAGAATTCACACTTAGAAAATTTTGCATATAATTTTTCTTGACGAAGCAACTCCAACATTTGTCGCAAGTGCACTTCATGCTCGGCTTGGCTTCGCGAATACACCAAAATATCATCTATAAATACTATCACCGAAGTATCGAGGAACGGACGGCACACCCGGTTCATTAGATCCATAAATACGGCCGGAGCATTGGTTAACCCAAAAGGCATCACCAAAAACTCATAATGGCCATATCGCGTGCGAAAAGCTATCTTCGGAATATTAGATTCTCGTATCTTCAACTGATGGTACCCCGATCTCAGGTCAATTTTAGAAAAGTATGATGCCCCTTGTAGTTGATCAAACATGTCACCAATTCTTGGTAGCGGATATTTGTTCTTCACCGTGATCTTATTAAGTTCCCGGTAGTCAATACACATGCGCATCGACCCGTCTTTCTTCTTAACAAACAAAATAGGGGCTCCCCAAGGTATGGATAGGGACGAATCAGGACCCAATGACTTGCTATAAATCTGCCACCAATGTAATGCATTGCTCGTCAATTGGTTTGTAGCAAACTCCACTTTGTCCCCATCAGCATATTTACTGACTCGGAACACTTTTTCAATGTGCATTATCCACTCCATTGCCTGAACTGGATTGTCTGTCCCTGAAAATTCTTTTGGTTTGCAGCCAAGGAAAGCTTTATAAGTACATCCGACCTTCTTTTCAGAAACTTCCTCGCCTTGCTTTTCTTTTTCTGTACGGGCATGGCTTTCTCCCTGACTTTCATTTTCGGGCTGCCTATCATGAGTTCTTTTCGCAGCTTCTTCACTCTGGTTATGCACCAACGTAAACATCATTTCCCTAACCACTTCCGCCACAATATCCCGTATATTCGGTGGATTTTCCTCCACTGGTTCCCTTGCTCTTCGTCCATCTGAGCCTTGGGCTGGTCCACTCCTTGATGTTCCACGCCCCGAATTTATACCAGTAGGATTACTTCTTGTGTTTCTCATACTTGAAAATTCAGCAAACAGTTAGATTACATATATAATAACAAACTTATATATGTCTAACAGTCCATCATATCTATTATCCCTCAAGGTTTAAGTCCAGGAATCTATTCTAAAGACACCTAGTTCACTTAAACACGGCTCTGATACCAACTTGTAACACCCGGCTTATTAACAAAACACCCCATAAAATTTTTTATTTTTCAAACATATATTTTACAATCCAAGCCATAAGTATAGGGTATTAGTTAATATAAACAGGTACAAGTGTATCAATGATTACAACATATTAATATTAAACATCCTTTGAGCCGGGCTGCTACTTCACATTTCTAAGTCCCTAGTCACGGACTTTTTCTTTCCCCTTAGCGGGATCTCGCTCACCTGCAGGGACATATCAAATAAACACTGTGAGCTATAAAGCCCAATGAGTAATCAAATCTGTAACAATATGTATAAGAATAAAATCTCTAAACAAATCAAATATGCATTATCTCATAACATATGATGGCATCTGGCTCACGGGTTTGTCCCGCTTTTGCCTAGACTCACGGCTCCGTTCTTGCCATCTCAATGACTCATGGCTTATCCGATATTGCCTTTTTAAAGTTTGACTCACAGCTCCGTTCTTGTCTATCACGGACTCACGGCTTATCTGGTATTGTCGTATTGTTGACTCACAGCTCCGTTCTTGTCTTTTCAAGACGCACGGCTTATCTGGTATTGTCGTTTTAATTCCTCATAAAATCTGTCAAATTCGTCCCCAAAACTGTTTCCATCTGCAACTGTTCAACAAGCACATATCACATCGGATATAAGTGAGATTACTCACCTTGATGATCACTACAACTAGTTCCTGTTGGTTCTTGCCTCTTTATACTTGCTACGACAATTTGTCCCGTACCTATATATTCATTTGTATACACAATGATTATGCGTTAACAATCACTTTAATTGACTCTAAGGCATAAGAGTCTAATATAACACCATTTCCAATCATTTCCGAGCAATAACCATTGTTATAAAAATCTAATACACTTCCCGAAATACGTGTATTCTACTACAGTACCTTCGGGAGGTCGTATTCTCATTTTAATAATTTTCCATGAAGTTTCATACTATATTAGACCTATATTTAAAATTTCAGGTCAAACGGACAAGCCTAGCATCAAAATCAAACTTGGAAATTGCTCAAAATTTTAACAGAGAGTTGCATGTGTTCTGCCGCGACCACGCGTCGCGACCTACCCCCTGGTCGCGTCGCGATCGCTGCCAGACAGACCAGAAAGCTCCGATTTAATGCTATAAAGTCCCATTTTCTCTTGTTAAGTCCTTAATTCTTGACTAAATCACTAGGAACTTGTTCCAGGACCAAAACCATTCATTTACTTCAAGTTTTAAGCAATGGAATTGGTGATTCCAACCCATTTCTATAACTTCCCGTTTTTCACATTTTTGGTTCAAAACCAAAATTACCAAGTTATAATTGCTTCTACTGATTTATTTCAATCAATATAACATCTGGAACTCGTTATAAACCATTTGGATCAAGTTAATCACAAGAACTCAAAATCTAGGGTTCTTGATCAAAATTGCGAATCTTCAAAAATAACAACCTACTTCCATATTTTTGAGTTATGTTCTTAAACCATGACTTATTGAAAGTATTAAGCTATTATAACACATACTTCATGACTGAAATTACAATTTTCAATCCAAGCTTGAAGAACACACACCAAAAGCTTGGTTAAAACTTAACAACTTACCTCTAATGCTTGAAACTTCTAATCCCAAACACCAATCCGTTTTCTTGCTTCATCCTTCAAGGACACTCCAGAAAATCTGCAAAGATCGTACAAGAAACCCTCTCACGATGCTTCTCCAAAGTTCTGCACATGTGAAGAGGCTTTTCTTCTATTTATACCTCCAGAATTTACAGTTTAGCCCCTGAAGTTCCATTTCTTAAACTTTTGCCACACTTGTCAAATTTTATGACAAAAACTTATATTTATAACATTTTAAGTCCAAACTCAAAATATTATTACAAACTAAATCCTTTTCTGTCCAAAAGACCAAATTACCCTTCTAAGGTAAAATGACCAATTTACCCTTTTATTATGTTTACATATAAAGAGTATCTTGGTGTTACAGTGGGTTTTTAAATTAATTACAGTATCTTCGAATTTCTTGAAAATACATCAAATTTCTTGAACCATTCTAAGAGAATGGACTTACTCGTGACAAAAAAACATTATATTCTCCTAGAATGGGCTTAGCAAAACACAAACCAATAAAAAAACTAACACATATTCTCAGATAATGGACTTACCAAAAACACAAACCAATAAAAATTAACAATCATTCTCAGAGAATGGACTTACCAAAACACACACCAATAAAAAAAAACACTCATTCTCAGATAATGGACTTAACAAAACACAAATCAATAAAATGACGCAGAATGCCTTTATAGTAACATTCTTAGATAATGAAAGAAGAAGAAAGGTTTTTAACATTCTTGGAGAATGAAACAAGAAGAATGATTTGTACAGTAAAAAAAGAAGAATGGGTTTTACAGTAAAGAAAAAAAAAATTTCCTGTTGAATCAATCCCACGTCTTCTTCTTTGCGATTCAATCCTTAATCGAGGCTCAATTTTTTTTTTGCAGGCCGACGAGCGACTGGATTTTCAGATCTCGCATATGAAATAGACCCCAAAGCTTAACACATCGCTATTTGATGAAGGCCACCGGAGGCGGCAAAGCCGCTGACCCTCGACGGTGGTGCTACCGGCTAAGGAAGACGACGATTCGGAGGTCCAAGAGGCAGAGGCCGAGTTCGGTATCCGAGAGGCAGAGGCCGATTTGTAGGTTTCATTCCGATCGTGCCCTTGAGAAATCGATGGGTATTATTAGGTCGCACGGTACTTAGAATCCGTAATTGAACATATATATATATATATATATATATATATATATATATATATATATATATATATATATATATATATATATATATATATATATATATATATATATATATATATACTAGGCAAAAGTTTACCCGATTAACCCTTCACATTTCTGATAATAGCTTTTTTAACATATATACAATATATATATATATATATATATATATATATATATATATATATATATATATATATATATATATATATACATATATTATATATATATATATATATATATATATATATATATATATATATATATATATATATATATATATATATATATATATATATATATATATATATATATATATATATATAGAGAGAGAGAGAGAGTTAGGATCTTTTGAGAACCACAAGTCCCCCGAGAACCCGAGAACTCCCAAACCGATATTTTTTTCAAAAAACCGACCACATAGGCCTCTAAAACGCTCAAATAGGTGTCGGGTCGCTGAAAAAAAATTTCCGAAAAAACGACTTTTTTTTTTTTTGAAAAAAATTTTGCACATGTGCAAAAAAAAAAACTTTGCACATGTGCAAACTTTTTTATACGTACACTTTTTTTGAAATCTTTTTTTACAGAACGCCTTAAATATATGTTAGAAAGACATCCATAAACAAAAACTTTAAAAAAAATGTACGTATAAAAAAGTTTGCACATGTGCAAAGTTTTTTTTTTGCACATGTACAAACTTTTTTTTTAAAAAAAAAGTCGTTTTTTTCGGAAATTTTTTTCAGCGACCCGGCCCCATTTTGAGCGTCTAAGAGGCCTATGGGGTCGGTTTTTTGAAAAAAATATCGGTTTGAGAGATATAGGATTGATCCAAAAGGAGTTGGGAGTTCTCGGGTTCTCGGGGTGAAGTTGGTTCTCAAAAGATCCTAAGTCTATATATATATATATATATATATATATATATATATATATATATATATATATATATATATATATATATATATATATATATAGATAATTAGGTTCTTTTGGGATCTCAAATATTCGTGATCTAGGGGTACGCAGTATACATTAACCTTTTTATTTAATCCCTTAACACAATATAGCCGGTTACGTTGACACATAGACTGATCTCATCCTACATGGCATATGACGTGGCTGCACTGTAGTAAATGTCCTTATTCCGAAATTAAATTAAAATAAATATACGTACAGTGTCTCTAACAACTACACCGGCCGCTGTCGCCAACCTTCCAACACCACCACCATCGGCCATCTCCCAACACCATCGTCAACATCTCAGTACAAATTAAAGAACATAAAAAAATCGAAGATAACCCCAAATCAAACCATACTTCAAATCTGCTCTATCCACCTCCTAGCATCCCATAAACAACATACTTTGTTGCTCCTGGATGCCTCATTCCAAGCGCATTAAATACCCGAACACTAAACACCAACATAAAAAATAAAATCAGGCTCAAATTGAGATTCATAATGATCTAGTTTGTTTACCTTATTGCGACATTGACTGCAAATTAGGCTCAAATTCAGATTCGTAACCATGGATGGAACCAGCAATTAATTCATCTCCAATCCGAGAAGAACACACACGAAAAATTGGTGTTTCCGGCAGCAAAAAAAAATGCAGACATTAACAATGCAAACACCGCCGCACACCACCACATTCGCACGTACCCAACCTTCACCTTGCAATTATTCGAAGTAGATAGAGAAGGCGGGGGCTGACATTTGACAAAACGTGGGCGTCACGAGTTGAGAATCAACGGTGGTTTGTTGACAAAGTGTGGTCGTCGCTTCTTTTGCTCATAAATTGCAACCGACTGCATTGATTTTGCTTCGAGATCGAGAGATAATCTGATAGAGTGCGAGGGTTGAGGAGGCGGCCGGAGAAGAAGAGAGAAAAGGCGTTGCCCTACCTCACGCTATCCCATTTCCCCACTGTTAATGACTTGGCACATATTTCGGATGACATGGCAATTACTAGGCAAAAGTTTACCCGATTAACCCTTCACATTTCTGATAATAGCTTTTTTAACATATAAAATAGACTTTATGCCCCTAGGAGGTAAGAAAAATAGTTTAAGGACCTTTTAAACCAACGACCAATAGTTTGTTGGGCTACAGCGACATTTTGCCTATAAATTATTGTGTGCATATAAAACCGATTCTGGAGTGACTAATTGAAAAAACCAGTGACTGTGATGAAAATCGTTTTTTTAATAAAGAGATTTATTTATAGATAAAATCAAATTTGTATTCTAATCAAAATGGTTGATTCTTTTAATTCGACATTCCTGAATCATTATTACATTCACACAATAGTTATCATTCTCGATAAAAGTTTTGTGTGTGTATATACATATGCACACAGACACACATAGAAGTAGGTTGTATTGGGAATTTTAAAAAGTAGTGACCTTAAGAATAAATTTGTGGTGCATATTTTTTATTGACACTCCAACACTGTAGCGTCGTCTGCGCATTCACGTTATCGCGACGAGATGAGTATGTATCATTATTCATATATGATTGTCACATCCCCCACCACCTTAATTACCATTATCAACACGGCTGTCGACACCACCACTGCCACCACTATCACTGTCGCCATTACTTCAACCACCACCCCCACCACCACAACCACCACCACTACCTCCACCTTGCCAGCGTCACTACCACCACCTACGACATCGACGCTTCCACCACCACCTCCTTCCCTGCCATCGCCACCACCACCACGAACCGTCACCACCGCTAATGTAACCTCTACTACATCTACCACCATCACCCCCAGCAACGTCATCGCTGCCACTAGCACCGCCACGAATTCCGATACCTCTACCACCACATTTATCACTACTACCATCACCACCTGCATCACCACCTAACACTACCAACAGAGACAAATCATATATGATTATATATATATATATATATATATATATATATATATATATATATATATATATATATATATATATATTCTAATAAAAGAGTAATAGAAATGCCACGTGTCCTTCTCTTAGGAGTCTCCTTCTAACTTTCCCACTCTTCATCCCTACTCCTTCTCACGCGTTTCCTCCCGTTTAATTCTTCTTCACTTTCAATTACTGGTGATTGCTATTTTTTAGGAATGAAATCAATTCTGATCGAAACAATCGCATCCCAATTAACTAGTTTACAACCATGAAGCCGATAAATCAGCAATTAGATCAGTTTTAACAGTCAATCCCTCCCCAGTTTTACGATCTTAATTTGGGAAAATTAATTTCAAAACCTAAATCTTCCTACAATTCACACCTCCACCTGATCTTTGTCTCTTTATCGATATGCCTCTGATCGACGGCTCCTCCCATCAAAATCGATTGCAGATCAACACCTTCTATTCTGTAGTGTCTTCATTGCAGGGTTTCTTTATGGTCGATTTCAGTTTAGGGCTGATCGATTTTATGATGTGTATCATTCGTAACCTTTTCCTCTCTGACGTAGCTATTTGATGGTTGCAACATATGAGGAAAATAATCCTTTCAAAACGCAATCTTTAATCGCATATTTTATGTGATTACATATACTCCTCGACGCACCACCATTGCTGCTTCAATTTGAAGGCTTGAACATAAAGAAAATACATGGTAAATGCATCGACTTTTCTTCCTTCTTATTTTTTCTCTCATCTTTTGATTAGCTTCAATGATACGCGATTGTGCATGTTTTAATATAATCCAACAAATTTTATATCCACCCTCATGAAAGTTATAGTTTTACATGTGAATGATTTTACTTAAATTATTGCTTGTTAGTAAGGGTTCAACGCAAGAAATAGCAATGTATGTTACTTGATTTGATAAATACAACATCCTACTTTCATTTCTTTCTATTTTTAAAAATCTTCCCAATTATAAAGCAATGTCATGAAAATTTATGCCATCAATTTGTGTTGATTGTAGGAAAGATGTTGCTGGTAATGCCACCATCTAGTAATTTTACCATGATGTTCTCAATCTTCAGGTTTATCAGTTTATTGGTAGCTTTATAGCATAAGTATTTGAAGAATTTTGTTAAAAAATTCAGTTTTTTTCTTGCTAAGCATCTATTAAGAGTCTTTAATGATCCAATTTGGCTGAAGAGGTTTAAATTACCTACCATTATAGGATTATGCTAAAAAAGGTGATTTTGATGATGAGGCCCAGGAAACAACTGAATATAAAATAGAAGAAACTCTCAAATAGACTCTCAAGAGACTTGCCATCCATGTCGGTCTTCTTCTTGAAGATCCACTTACACCATACGGTTTAAGGCCTGGTGTAGGATCTGAAAGGTTTTCTGCAAATCTATGAACTAAAACCCTAAGTTCACATGCAACCTATAATGATCTATGTTTTCTTCTAATTGAACATATAATATTACCTAAATGCTTATAAGAAAAATTACTAAAGAACAAAATAAGAAAACTAACCTTTTAGTTGTTTCTTGCAAGCTAAGCAATGCAAGTGCCTTGCCTCAAATGAAGTCACACCCAAAACTAGGGTTTTTGAAAGTTCTAGAGAGAGGGAAGAGAGGAAAAAGTCGTGGCTTTTATGGTGCCTAGGGGTCTCTATTTATAGTTTCCAAGTGGACACTAGATAAGCCTTTAGAGATAAACCTTTTTGAATTCAAATAAGATAAACATTTATCTATCAATTCAAATCTATTTATCCTAACATATAATAATCGAAATTATGGATAATCCCTCCATAATTTCATTTGCCACTTAAACTACCATAATTGTCACTTACTCAACTATTGAATAATTACAATTCAGCCCCTGCACCTTTAATTAATCACCTTTAATTAATCAAATTAATCACCAAATTAATTCAAATTAATTCCAGATTAATTTCTAATTAATTAATATAGTTTCTAATTAATATATTATCACTTTAATATATTAATAAACTATTTATTTTATTTCTATTGATTTATTAATCATATAATAAATCAATATTTCTCTCTCCTGGAATTTCTGCCAAACCTCTAGCTATGAGGGCAACCCAAATGGACTTTGTTTCTATTAATTAGGTAAATACAAATTATTAGTCATGGCTTAGACACCTAATCCAACAGTCTCCCACTTGGATAAGTCTATGACTATACCAATTTAACCTCTAATTAATCAGCAAACTGTAGCTTCCTAGAAACTGCTGCCGAACTCTGACCCAGTCAGTTCCGTCCATAGATAAGTGATCATATGATCCTTCGTCCAGCAAGAAATTTTCAGACACGAGACATGGATTGAGATCAATTTCTGTCTGATACTCTGCTGCTTATGACTTTAGGACTTCTAATTGAACACATCAATTTAGTCCAGGCTGGCCAACACTTTAGTCAACTTCAAAATCATCGAGAGGTGTAAGACCCATTTTTTTAGATGCCTATTAAGGTAAGTAGAATTGTTACCTTATAGTTGGTATGGTTCTAGCTATGAGTAGCTTAGAGTAGGTGTGTGGCGATCTTTTACGATTGCCTTTGAGTTTTGAGTTGTTTGATGAGTAAGAAGACGTTGAAGCCTTTATTATGTACTAATCTTAGTGTGATTAAGATTAGTTAAGTTGTCATATGAGTTTGGGTGGTTAGAAACCTATTCGGGAGAAGTTTGAGCTTGAAAAATGCCAAAAGAAACTTACACGGGTCGTGTGGAGCATACACGGGTCGTGTTTCCAATGCAGTAAACAAGCAGTATGCTGACACGGGGCGTGTTAAAACACACGACTCGTGTGCCGACTCAGATTTAAAACCTATAAGTTGCAAGAATTACGGGTTTTTGAGGCATTTTCTTTTGAAACCACGAACATAAACCCTAGAAAAGGTGCAGGAGTGCTAGGGATCAAATTGGAAGGTTAGAACTTGAAGATTTGGTGTATGAATCGTCATCTTGCATTTATAAGGTATGAATTCCGTGTTCTAGCTTCAATTCAAGAGTTGTGTGGTTTGAGGTGAGTTAGTTCCAGGTTGGGTTGCTAAACCACCTGTAACTATATGGTTGAAGTGAGTAGTTCATGAGATAATAGTCATAATCTGAAGCCCTAGCCATAGGTGTAGTAGCTATTGCGTTTTGTGGTCGATTGAGTGAGGTTTTGCGGAATTGAGAGCTATAACCTAGATATTGTTGTTATCTATTGTTATAGTTCCTTTTTCATCTTGAATTGATTTATCTTTTGAGATGTATTAGTATCATGTATTGATTGAACCGTTGTGGTACAGCCAAGCCTAGTGGACAGGAGCACGGTACGCGTAGCTTGAGATTCCACATACTAAGCCGATATCAGGTGAGTACGCTTATGTACTTGAGTAGAATTCTACCTTGTGGTAGACTGAGTATATATATATATATATATATATATATATATATATATATATATATATATATATATATATATATATATATATATATATATATATATCTATACTATACTATAAACCATATATAAATTACAAGTCTTTTAAGCACAAATGTCTTAATTTTTAAGATAGTACAAACATATGATGCACAAAAATACAATTATCCCGGATTGCCACGTGTGAGCGTGTGACTGCTATTTGATGAACTTTGACCTAACGTGAAAATATAAAAGCCTAAAAAAACCCTACACATAACACAAGTGTAAGCCGTCATCCCTCATTTGCTCCATCTCCCTCGATCCTCATCACCGGTTCTACATCTCCTCCGCCATCATCCGCACACGCCATCATCACCACACGGGAGAATCGTTGATTCCGTCTCCCACCATCGCCACCACAACTCCGGAACTCTGTAGCTCTTTCACTTTCTCCGCTTTGTCCTCCGGTTTGGCTTCGGCAATGAAGTCGTCGATTCCGACTTCCTTCGCAATGGACACGAATTGATCGATTATGCGAAATCCAAGCTCAAGTGTAACCCCGTACAGCCAAACTTGTCTTCGATGCACTTCTCTTCACCGCCGGAGTTTTGCCCAGGATCAAAACGAGCGTCGCCCACTAGAACCATGTGTTTGCAGGTTTTTTGTTTTGAAAGTTCAATAACGCAACCCCCAGCCGCTTCGCTCCACCAGCCGCTTCTTCCTCTCCTGGTTCTCTCTCGATCTTTGATTTCTGGTTAACTTCTATTCCTATCCTGTATATCATCTCATCTATGGTTTTTTTCTTTTGATTTCTTATCTTTGTGTATATGTGCTTTTAACTATATGTGGGTGTTTTACATTTCCGGAAACGGGAGTACACTAAATTAAGGGACCCGAATGCTGAATCCATATGAAGATGTATAGCTCTTCAGATCTGTAAGGAGCATATGTTAACAGTTGAAATCCGACTTACTATCTTTTGAGTACTAATATATTTTCTTTTGGTTTAATAGAAGGCAGAAACAAAATCAAGAAGGAAGACAAAAGTCTGGGAGAGAAATTCTCAAGGATAAATAAACCATCAACTAAGCAAGTAAGCATTTTGCATCATTTGAAACTTCTCATATTTTTAATTTTCCATTTTGTCTGCAATAACATCCTACTTTAAAATGGGGTTTCTGTTCCAATTTCTCTACAAAGGTTGCTATACAGATCTGCAGTCACCTAATTTCTTGGACTATTGTGTCTTTTGTAGATATTGGTGGAGATTCACAATTATAAGGTTTTATGTGAGATCTATCCATATGATTGTATAACACACGTAAGGTAAGTGTTATTCTCTAACTTTTAGACCCATAATAACATCGCACTTAGATATTTGTAAAGATGATAGTAGTTTTTGGATCTTTTTCACATAACATTGATATTAAGGCTGACATATATGTTATTCAAATGTTTCAAGGCCTCAAGTTTCAATTGTTCCAAGTAAAAACTTCCCAATATAGCATTGCACTTCCATTTTTTAAAACTACCTGAAATTTTGTGCTTTGATTTCAATAGTATCTACATAATTTTTATATATATTTGTTGTTTTTTCTTCTCTCTAATCACCTTAAAACTATCCCCACTGTGCCAGGATGAAAATTTTGCAGAGAATCCTTAGTTCTGGTATGTCTTCGACTTTTTGGTTTTTGATTTTTCATCAAAAATCTTCTCTATGGTGCTTACATCTATGATGCTCTCTTTCTCCAAGTTTTGTTTTTTATTTCATATAGAAACGGGCAATGCACCCCACATGTTCAACAAAATGCCACAGAGAGGCGTCATGGTAATTTTTCTGATTTTCTGATAATGAGTTCTGATTTCAGTATTGAAAAGTTTGAATCATTTTAAAAATTTTGAAAAGTTTTCAAGATTATAAGTTTTTGACAAGTTTGAATCATTTGAAAATTTGAATATTTTGAATAAATTGAAAAGTTTGAAAATTTGAAATTTGAATAATTTTAAAAGTTTGAAAATTTAGAATTATTTTAAAATATTTTAAAAGTTTGGTAAGTATAAAAATTTCGGAAATTTGAATAATTTGAAAAGTTTGAAAATTTTTAAATTTGAATAATCTTAAATGTTTGAAAATTTAGAATTATTTTAAAATATTTTAAAAGTTTGAAAAGTCTGAAAATTTTCAAAATTTGAAAATTGAAAATTTTCGATATTTGAAAATTTGAAAATTTGAAAATTTTGAATAATTTGGTAAGTATAAAAATTTCGGAAATTTGAATAATTTGAAAAGTTTGAAAATTTTGAAATTTGAATAATCTTAAAAGTTTGAAAATTTAGAATTATTTTAAAAGTTTGGGGATGCTTTAAAAGGGAGCACGGGCACTACCGGGGGGTTCAGTGCACCCCGGAGGTTGGCTCAGCTGAGTCATCCAAAGGATGGGTTAGTTGGGTTCCTCCGTTACCAAAAAAAAAAAAAAAAAGTCTGAAAATTTGAATGATTTTGAAAAGTTTTAATCATTTGAAAATTTTTGAAATTTGAAAATTTGAAAATTTTGAATAATTTGATCTTTTTCTTTCTGAAATTTCATGTAATCATGTTTATGCCGGGACCAAAAATTGTTTTTCACTCTATATACTAAGAATGGGTCAAACGAGTGAAATTAAAAAGAAATGGGTTAAACAGTTTTAATATGCTTAAATAGTTGGGTTCTTTGTTTTTGTTACCATATTTAATATATTAATTGTTGATGAAACTAAAATAAATTACTAGAAAGGTGCATAATTTCTATTTGTTTATGCAGGCATATTGGGATGAAGCATCGAAGCAAGTTTATTATGGGAACTCAAAAACATCAGAGACCTCATGGACTAAACCTAAAAATTGAGATAACAACCAAGTTTGAAGGTATTCTTGGCATTCGGATTCAAGAAATATCTGTTCGGGACACTTTTCATGTTTGGGACCAAAACTATAAGGACCAATTTCTACAAAGTCAGTTATAATTAGGGACCAAAACTATAAGGACCAAAATTGCAAAAGTCAATTGCAGTTAGGGAGCAGAAAGAATTGAAAATAGGATGCTAAAATACACTAAAATGAATGCAAGTTGTTGTGTGCATGTTGATTTATGCTCCTAAGGTAATAAACACACACAGCCACACAACCACTGCTTTCTGTGTTTATGTGAGAGTAGATTGCTATTTCTTGATACCTAATATAGCAATGTACTTTAAAAGCACAATAGTTTACAAAGTTCTTTAAAAAATTATGATACCTAATATGTGGTAACCTTCACTTTTCTCTAAATTATTTATTTTATATACATTTTCTTGCGGTCACGAGATTATTTTATGTACTTTGTATTTCTCAGGTCTTGGCATCACCATCTCATCCCCGACCAGAAATGACAGTAAGTTGCTAACATTGCATTTATTTTGGCTTAGTGCAACAAATAACAACTTACTTCCATAGTTGCAAAGTTCATTGCTTAAATGGAAACATAGTTCATTGCTTAAAGAGACAAACTCTGTTAATTTTGGTTAGTTGCCAAATCTACTTAAATTTAGTCAGTTTTTAACTACTTGATTGTTTGTTCCATCATTCCAGATGTTGAGAGCACAAGAAGTTGGCCGAATTTTAATTGAGCCAAAATGAGAGCTGAAATTTTGAAAAAAAAATTTGAGGAAAATTGTAAATTTTGTGTAAACTACAGGGACCAAAACTGTAATTTAATCCTTTTTCTTTTTGAATTTTTACTGATTTGAAGAGAAATTTACCTCATAATGTGACAGGAGAGAATTGTGAGGATGTTAATGGGAATGGGAAAGCTGACATGGCAGAAAGGCGACATCTGGCGTCTGCGTCTACAGCTTTGCTTTTGGCAGTTGGAATTGGAATCTTTGATGGTTTGGCTTTGTATTTTGGATCAGGGGTGTAATAACAACTTACTTACATTTCTTTACATTTAATGGCATTATACTCTTGATCTCTATGTTTAGCATATTTATTGGTTTAGATCCAAATTTTTTTTTTTTGGCAAATTTGGTCCTTATTTTAATATTTCGTAACACTTTTTGTCTCAATACTAGCAATGTACTTTCATTTCTTTATCTAATATGATATCTTACTTTATTAATTATTCTAATGCAGTTCCACTTCCACTTCTATCAGATCCAGGTTTGCCATGATTTAATGCATTAAATGCTCATTTTCTTGGAAAAACCTGTAGATGACACATCTCATTGTAGCATGCTTATTCAACATCATATTTTATTCAGAATATCATGACTGATTGGCAATAAATGATGTTTTTGCATTGAGAATGGATTGACAGCTCAGGTGGCTGCAATTAAATTGACCAAACCACAACCAACCTTCAAAAGTCGAACTCCAATTCTACATAACAGCTTCAAACCAAATGTGAGGTGAATGAATTTTATTGTTTTGGTTTTACTGGAGATAAGCATGCAAAGAGGGACATAAAATATTGTTTTTTTCAAATTATGACATTGTACTTTGAAAATCTACCCCTTAATAGCATCATACTATTAAAGATACCAAATTATTGCATATTTTTTATTTTTTTATTAGGACATTTTATAAAGTTAATTACATATTTGGTCCTATGTTATAATTTTTTTTAAACACAGCACCGACGAGACAACCACACCGGATAAGTGAAATGACATCAGAAGTTAATCTGGAAAGGAGAGACAGGGTAAGTTTGCATGCTGACGAGGCCAACAAAAGCAAGTGTTTGGACTGCTAATTTGGCTGGGTAACTATGAAAAAGTAATTAATTTTCGAGGTGTTATGCAAAACTCGGTTTTTGTTCAAGAAGGTTGTACTTGGGGTTTAAGGATGCTTAATGATTTGGAGTTTCTGAGGCAACCCGAATAATTCACAGGAGAAACAACTTAATCAGCTTCAAAGCTTGCTACGGGAGAAGGAACAAGAAGTTGTCGACGTTAAGGAAAAAGAGAAACAGCTGGAAGAACAATTACCAAAGGTTTGTGTGAATGTATATATGTGAGGCTGTAATAGCATCCTAATCTCAAAACCCTGCATTTATGTGTGTAATCCTAACATGAGCCGGTGCATTTTTCCCTAACATTAGACACAATAAATATCATTTCCCCCTGTTGTATTTAACCTTTTTAAACATGATTTTAGGACTAAAATGTGTTATGTTATGACAAAATTTTGAAACTCTACAGAACAAGCTTAATGTTTAATCTAAATAAAATTTTAAAATAAAGTTAGAATTTCCGCTCTACGTGATCTATTCCAAGATAAATTTGATTATAAGTTTCATTTGCTTTTGTTTTGAATATTGCAGAACAATGGCCAATTTCCAAAAGTGACCTTTAGCTGCTGTTGCAGAGCCGAATTTCTTACAAATATATTATGCTTTTAACTGTCATCAAAGATGTCATCTCAGAACGATGGTTATTAGTTGCATTTAATTTTACGTTGAATATGTATCTTTTTTTGGTTTGAATGCAAAACATAGTATAGTATTTTAGTATGTTAAAAGCTACTAATTTGTTGGTATGTTTTAAATTAATAAGGAAAAAATAGATTGTCAGATTTTTTTAAAATATGGTTGAATATCGTAAATATTATAATAAAATATAATACTATAACCTTGTAATTATCTCAAACAAAAAATTCTTTCTTATGGTTCAAACCGCTTTATGCATTAAATTAGTGTTCTTAGATAATAAAGATTAATTAAGAATCCACATGTTGAAGTCCAGGTGTGCAATTGATTTTAAACTTTTTGTCCACGTGTTTATTAACCGGTGATTTCAAAGCAAAAACCCACAATTTGGGAAAATTTGAAAGATCATCTATTGTTGGATGGGTTTTTTTAAAGCTAAACCTACATTAAGGGTTTTTTTGCATATTAACTCATACATTAAGGGTTTTTAAAATTAAACATACTTTTATAATTTATTGTCTGGTTTGTAGAATGTTTTTGGAAGGATTGGAATCTTATGGTGCTATTTCATACCATGGTTCCAAAAAAATTCAAAATAAAACAATTCACAAACAGTTAAAAAGAATTATTGTCATCATCTATTAAAAGTCAAATAAATAATAGAGATTTTTGTGTAGAATATAAGTTTACAAAGGACAATATTATAGTGTTGTACTTTTTTGCTTTTACAAAATTTGTTAGATTTAATAATTTTTACAGTTTTGGTCCGAAAAATTGTTTTGCCCCTTGTCCCTTTGTTTACTTTGTCTTTTGTTAAGATTATGACATTCTATTTCTATTTATCATTTCATTGCAAAATATCCCTATAGTTCCAAATCGATTTCTAAAAGGTTTTTCCATTTTTGGTTCCACACTTTCGGGTATTTACTGTCCCCTATATCGTTGGAAAGTTAATCAATCGTCCGAAAAGAAATTAATCACTCTCATATTCGCCAACTCCCCCTTACATCTGCAACCTAAAACTTAAAAAGTAATTGCCGAAACAAAACTATTTGCCGCCGCCGCATTGCGCGGGTACGCAGCTAGTATATATATATATATATATATATATATATATATATATATATATATATATATATATATATATATATATATATATATATATATATATTTCTGTTAAACTGTTATTCTTATAATCCAATTGTGGAGTGAATTGTTATATGTGAATAACAACAACCGAGTTGAGTATACATATTGATTGTATAAACTGAGTAGATGTTAGTGTAGTCACATCAAAGAGTTTTGAGTCAAATTATATAGCCATGAGGGCTATTGAGCTAGAATAGTGTTTGGAGCAGAATGAGTTTGTATGTATTGTTTTTGCCTTTATGTATTATAATAAGATGTTTTGCAGATTAGTAGTTGTATATTTGATGAGATGTTTTGCAGGTTAGTAGTTAATTATTGATTCTTTTAAATGAACTATGTTGTGGTAGAGTTGTTCATTGCAGAAAGAGAAAAGTTATATGAGTTTCATAAGGTGTTAATATTGTTTTGGTATAAAGAGCTAAGTGTGTTAATCACATTGAGGGACTGAGATAGTCCATTAAAAATGAGTTTAATCATACCGAGCGAATGAGATAGCTTATTGAGAATGAGTTCAAAGAGACATCGGGTGTTGAGACTCGAATAATAATGATTACTCACTGAGCTCTTATAGCTCATAGTTTTGTTTTTGTATTTGTGTGTAGGTTTTGACAGCAGAGATCGTGGAAAGCGGATCAAAGAAGGGTAGCAAGAGTTGTACTTGGACCTATTTGGATTGTACTTTGAGATTTTACTTTGATTGAACCCGGTTTTGGACACTAATAGTTATTATGTTGTCAATAGTTTCTTACTTAGTCCACAATTTTTTTTGTTGTACTGCTTGTATAACTTGTTACTCAGTTTTGAGTTACACCGAGTACTTTGTGATTGTTTTATAAACTCTATGGTGTATCTTAAGCTTGAGAAATCGGGTGTTACAAGTTGGTATCAGAGCTGTGGTTTAAGGGAACTAAGCCTTGAGATAAGGTCTTGGACTTAAACCACTGAGAAAAAGAGGTCCCAAATGGTCCCTGAAATGCTATTCCCCGTGATATACAAATTGAGTTGATTTTTTTAATACCATATTGAGTATTATGGTGGGAATTATTAAAACGAGTTGAGCTCTTTTTCAGTTATTATGAGTACTAGAAAAGAGAAAAAGTAAGGTGAATCGCCGAGAGGTCAAGGGATCACAAAACTCGGGTGTGGGGCGCCAACCCGAGGGAGGGCAATCTCTTGAGTTGCTGGGTAATCTCCAAGAGATGATTTCAGCTAAGGTGACAAAAGCGATTGAGGAGATGTTACCCATGTTTTGAGACCTTGGGTGGAGGTAAACCTAAGTGGTACGACTGAGCAACCCCTGGTCCCACTTGAGCGTGGGAAGAGTCAGAGATGAAATTTCAGTTGACGATGAGAATGTCAGCTGAAAATGCGATGAGACTTTAGCTGAGGCAAAATTCCAGCTAATGATGAGATTTTAGCTGAGGCAAAATTCTAGCTAATGATGAGATTTTAGCTGAGGCAAAATTCCAGCTAATGATGAGATTTTAGCCGAGACAAAAAAAATCCAGCTGATGATGAGATGAGATCCCAGCTGATGGAGAAATTCCAGCTGAGGACGAGATGAGTTTTTAGCTGATGTGAAATTGCAGTTAATAATGAAAACGAATATGAGTATGAGTTGAGCATGAGTTAAAAGTTGAGATATGTGAGTGTAGTTGATTACACTCAAGAGTTGAGAGTTGAAATATGTGAGAAATTTTGTCCCTTTATGGGATTGATAGTTGTGTATGCTATATTTGTGTATTGCGAATAATATAACAACAATATTTTGTAATGGGTGTGTGTAGTGTGTATGCCTTGGTGACAGATTGTATTATGTAAGAGTAACTTTGTTACATTACTAATGAGTTGTAAATAATTATGATTGATTGAGATAGCCAAAGAGTAGAAGTTAAAGAGATTAAAAAAAACCATTATTGGTAATCGAGTTGGAAGTGTAAACGAGTACACTAATTGACTGAGATAGTCAAAGAATATGAGTCGAGTACGAGTCGCGTATGATATAAGTTGAGAAAGAGTATGAGTTGCGAAGAATGGTGAGTGTGTAGCCAATTGCACACTACAGCTGATTATGAGTTGATATGCTGAGTATTGAGTCTTTGTGACTTATATGAATTCAGGAAGTCTTTGTGGTGGTTAATTCATATACAATTAGGTGTAATGGTGAGCTTTATTACTTGATATTTTAGAATATTGAGTAGAGAGATTACAGGACGGTACGAGGTACCATGAGAGAGTGTGTTGAGCGATAAGATCAGGTGATGGTATGAGATACCATGAGATAGCGTCGAATGGTAAGACTAGAGGATGGTATAGGGTATCATGAGCTGAGGAGGAGTAGCCTTGTACTATTATGTTTATGTGTAGACATACGAGTAGTGTAAAGTGATACGGAGTACTAAGACTATACTATTCTTGTATATGGATATGTATGGGGACGACGATGAGTTTTATAGCTCGAGACTTGAGGATTGAGGAAAGGACGGAACAAGGGCCGAGAAACAGTACGGGGTTACTGTGAGGTAGTACAGTGAGTAATACTGTGTGAGGTGTGGCAGTAAGTAGGTGTGTGTGTTATGTAGCTGCTATGAGAATGAGTGAGATTTCTCACATGTCGAGCGAAATAGAGTTATATAACTACATGATGAGAAAATATGAGTTAAAAGAGTAGAAAAGTAATTGTAGTTGCGATTGATAGGATTCGTCCCTTAGCAATCAAACAAATTACTGCCAATGAGAGAAATGTGTGAATGTCGAGATGACAAGACTATTTACTCGTATGAGACGATGAATAGTAAATTTTGTTATAATAATATTGAGTTATTGTCTTGAGATTAATGAGTTAGTCGGGTGATGAGATATGATCTCACCGTAGAGCTTGCGGTGTTGGATGTTATTATTTTCTTGTGGGTCGTGTGTAGAGATTACGGTGAGGCATATGTATGACCTATTTTGTGTCATTCTGATGAATTAGAGATTCAAATGAGAATGACGGAGAAATGGCGAGAGGAAAATTCTTACTGATGATGTATCGGGAGAAATATATGCAGTTGTGTTGAAAATTTATTTGATAATAAATTGCTGAGTCTGCTAGGATTATCGATTGAGTAAGAGTGTGATGTGGATAGTCCACATTAGAGACGATGTAGCGAGTGAATGCATCAAAGGAAACAACATGAGATATGTTGTTAAACTAAGATGAAGATGAGCCATTTTTGGCGAGAGATTGTTTACAGTATATTAGGTGAACACCTAATATATGTGCTGCAGTGAAAGCAGAGATAGATGAGATTTTGGAGAATTAGTGTGCAGATGTAGAGAAGAGACAACTAAAAAGGGGTCTAGTATGACCAAAGTGTTGAGGGTTAAATACCAAATTTTGAGGAGGCACGAGTGAAACTTGAGATAGTTTCTAATATTTTATTACTTTGGATGTTATCTTTGGGTTGATGAGTCGTATGATGTGAGTAAGACATTTGAATGTTTTTTTGTCTTTTATGTTGTATGAGTGTTTCTCCTATCCTGATCAATGAGAATGTGCAAATAGGAGAAATCAATAACTGATGTGTTGTGATTGTTGGAGTAAATCGAGAGAGAATGAGCTTGGAATCGGTGAGACCGTTGTCCTTATTGAGTTAGAGTGAACCATTTCAAGAAAATTTGAAATGGAAGTTGAAATCCCAGATAGTTAATTAGGATTAGTATTTTAAGGAAAGTGGATAGTACACCGAGACTGTGGCTTGATATGAACCATAGATATAAGTGTATGTAAGTGATAACAGTGGTTAGAGTATCACTTGAGGAGTGAGGTGAGATGCCTTAGTGTCGACAATAATATAGCGAACGTCGTGCTCGGAAGAGTGAGAATTCACATGGCAAAGGTGATAGCCAATATGGCTATAGAGATCATGTTATGAAGAAGATGGTGGGAGTTGAGATTTTGCTGAAAGAGAAATTGAATGAGAGAATTTCTTAGTGTACTGTGAATTGAAGGAGCTTGAGCTCCGTAGTCATATCATGAGTAAACGAATGTGACAGTATGTACATGACATATAAGATGAAGAGATGAAAACATCACTACCATATGTGGTGCATGATTGTGGTAGTGAGGTGGTTGTATAGACCATACCTATTCTAAGAGATTCCGAGGACGGAATCTTTTGAAGGAGGAGAGAACTTGTAAGACCCATTTTTTTAGATGCCTATTAAGGTAAGTAGAATTGTTACCTTATAGTTGGTATGGTTCTAGCTATGAGTAGCTTAGAGTAGGTGTGTGGCGATCTTTTACGATTGCCTTTGAGTTTTGAGTTGTTTGATGAGTAAGAAGACGTTGAAGCCTTTATTATGTACTAATCTTAGTGTGATTAAGATTAGTGAAGTTGGCATATGAGTTTCGGTGGTTAGAAACCTATTCGGGAGAAGTTTGAGCTTGAAAAATGCCAAAAGAAACTTACACGGGTCGTGTGGAGCATACACGGGTCGTGTTTCCAATGCAGTAAACAAGCAGTATGCTGACACGGGGCGTGTTAAAACACACGACCCGTGTGCCGACTCAGATTTAAAACCTATAAGTTACGAGAATTATGGGGTTTTGAGGCATTTTCTTTTGAAACCACGAACATAAACCCTAGAAAAGGTGCAGGAGTGCTAGGGATCAAATTGGAAGGTTAGAACTTGAAGATTTGGTGTATGAATCGTCATCTTGCGTTTATAAGGTATGAATTCCGTGTTCTAGCTTCAATTCAAGAGTTGTGTGGTTTGAGGTGAGTTAGTTCCAGGTTGGGTTGCTAAACCACCTGTAACTATATGGTTGAAGTGAGTAGTTCATGAGATAATAGTCATAATCTGAAGCCCTAGCCATAGGTGTAGTAGCTATTGCGTTTTGTAGTCGATTGAGTGAGGTTTTGTGGAATTGAGAGCTATAACCTAGATATTGTTGTTATATATTGTTATAGTTCCTTTTTCACCTTAAATTGATTTATCTTTTGAGATGTATTAGTATCATGTATTGATTGAACCGTTGTGGTACAGCCAAGCCTAGTGGACAGGAGCCCGGTACGCGTAGCTTGAGATTCCACATACTAAGCCGATATCAGGTGAGTACTCTTATGTACTTGAGTAGAATTCTACCTTGTGGTAGACTGAGTATATATATATATATATATATATATATATATATATATATATATATATATATATATATATATATATATATATATATATATATATATATATATATATATATATATATATATATATCTATGATATATTATAAACCATGGATAATTTACAAGCTTTTGAAGCACAAAGTCTTAATCTTTAAGACAGTACAATTACTTGATGCACAATCACAATTGAGCGGGCTATATGTTTGAAAGAAATTGAAAAAAGCAATTGTCTTCTCCCTAACCAGCTGGCCACACGAAAAGGAGAGTGAATTGCGGACAATAGATAGTGGATACGATGGATATCCTATATAAAAACTGATCCCGTACAATTCACAATTCAAAATTTTTTGAAATCTTACACTCAAAACTCTCTCGATCCCAAATCCGGCTCCCTATAACATTTCATCTCCTTGCAAAATACCATCATCTTCTCCATATGTTCCCATCGGTTGTACATCAGAATCACCGCATGATTCTCATCCTTCTCTACATCATCGTATTTGCAGCTGGCTAGGGAGTAGACATCATCTACAGGTTCTATCTATCTCACCGCCATCCCCTTCTTTCTCATCCTTCTTCATTTCTTTCAAGCTCCAAACAACAACCTTGACTCGGTATCTCTCTATATCTCTTTCTTTCGGTTTTTTTATTAATGGTCTCTCTCTTTCTGGCTAACACTTTTATGATCGAATATGTTGTGTGTTTTTGTTTACCTCTATGTGTGTTCTTATTTGATAATAAGATCTAGGTTTGGGTTTTTGTTTCTAATCGATTTGAATATAAGATGTCGTTTTGGGGTGTTGTTACAGGTAGGGGAGAACCGAATATGACTAGAGCTGAAAGGTTGCTGCTTCGAGGAGCCATTGAAAAAGGTCGTTCATCTTTGTATTTCATTCCAAGTCTCTCTCTCTCTCTCAAATCATTCTAAACTTTATCTCTGTAAATTCTGTTCTCCGATTCATGAATTTTCGAAACCGATACTAGCATATATAACCAGGAAATTTACCAAGAAACCCCTCTATTTTCTCCGAACATGGCGCAGTCAATTCTTGGATCTTCCCCTGTTTTCAAGGCCGAGTGTCCGAAATCGTCTGCTTCAACATCAACTGTAATTCTCCTTTCCCCCCTTTCAATTTGTTTGGTTTTGGTATAGATGAATATGTAGTATGCATAGAAGGTGTTCGATGAAATGCATGTCTGTTTTTTATGACCGATTATGGATTTTTTTATTGATTTCCGTGGCAGATCTCTGGTTCCAAGTTGAAGTATTCGGGAATTGAGCAGTCACAGCTGGGATTTCTGAATTCTTCCAAGTAGGTCTTTTGTTTCAAATTAAAGCTATGCTTACAACTACGTTTTCTCAAATTCTCTGCATGTTTCAAGTGTTCATCTTGATTGTTAAAAAAGTTACTTGAAATTTTTTCTTACCATCCAAAATAAGATTCCTATTTGGTGCAAGATTGCAATTTGACACCATATCCTTACGTTCGAGTTCTAGATTGCAATATGACAACATATCCTTACGTTCGAGTTCTAGATTGCAAAGATGGAACTGATTCATTCACTGAAATGAAGCAAAGATTCTTGAGATTCAAAAAAGAAAAATACTTGTAAGTGGCATAAATCTTTCAGCCAAAAATTTCGAATTATGAAGTCTAAAAATTAATTTGAGACATTATTGTTCTTGGACAGGGAAAACTTGGAGTGCTATCAAGAACTTGCTGAAGCTCAAGCCCCAAAGGTGTTTATTTATCTATTTATTTATTATTATTTTGTGTTTAAGTGTTGTTTGGATAAATAATGTTTAGAAAATATCTGAGAAAATGACCATATTACCCTTTGCCAATAAATAATACAGATACAACTATTCATATGTTACACAAATTCTCCTTCTTTCTTTAAAACAAATAAACCATCTGAGACTAAATTATGATTTTACCCTTTCTCCATAAATGATACACATGTTAGTGTTGATAATTTCAATGCATCACCGTTATAAATCTAACCCCCAAAAGTCCATTAAGTCAAAAGAAAACACGACCTTATTATTATCTGTTAAAATGGTAATTGTTTGACTGACTAACATTTGTAAGGACAGTTCTTGGTAATTTCTTGTGCAGATTCACGAGTTTGCCCCTCCTATATTCTAGGATTTCAACCTGTTGAAGCCTTTGTAGTCCGTAATATAGCTAATCTTGTTCCACCATTTGAGGTATTTTTTGTACATAATTTTATGTGCAGAATGGACCATGTGAAACAAATGCTGCACTTGAATTTTCAGTAAATGCTCTTGAAGTAATATTTCATAATTTGTCAGATGTGCGAGATCCACAGTGACAGAGAGGTTGCCGGCGTCGGTGGTGAGATGTAGTGGCCGGCGGTTAGATGTGGCCGGCACTCGGCAGTTGTAGGGAGGGAGAGGGAGAGATCTGTTGATTTGTATTAGTAAACTGCTTAGGTTTTAGGTTATAATATAAAAGGGTTTATGGTATTATAGTTTCCTCGATTTCCAATACCTAACAATCTCTTATATGTTTTTTTTAAAAGGGTTTATGGTATTATGTCGACATCTTCCACTTAAGTTTTTTATTCTTTCCACTGAAAAAATAATAAAATGACACTTATATCCTTATTTAAACTTATTAATATTCATAATTTCAGTAATAAAATGACACTTATATCCCTATTTGAACTTATTAATATTCATAAGAGAAAAAGGTACTCAATTTGTAATATCTGTTTCACATGCCCTGAACTAGATGAGAGAGAAAGGATGGAGAGGAATTATTCTTTCCACTGAAAAAATAATAAATTACACTTATACCCTATTTTAACTTATTAATATTCATAAGAGAAAATGATACTCAAATGGTGTTTTACTTTTTTCCTGATCATAATAATTGCTCTTAGTTGTGTGATCATAATCAATGTGGTGTGATCTTTTACATAATATATTAATTAGTTTTTGATTTTTAAAAACACCTTTCAATGTTAATATCAACACGCTTTCTATAAGCTGTCAAGCACCAAGCAAACTATGCAACTTTATTGCTTATTGAGTTTTAACCCATTTAATTTTTAATGAAAGGGAAAATAACATCAAAAAAATTAAAGTTCCGGTATCTATTTGGCCCGTTAAAACCATTCATGATTTAATTTTAGTCCAAATGAAACCCACCAGTCGGTAACCCTAGAATAAAGTGAATATTTGTACCACGTTGACAGTTGACTACCGACTGCAATGATTTTGATTGTTATTTCAACGTTATCAATGGCTTCATCTTCTAATAATGGAAGCTCAAGAATATAAACTATAATCGACTCTAGCTATCGAATTTTAATCACTCTCATATTCGTCAACTCTCCTCCCACATGTATTGGGTTATTATTTTATAATGAAACAACGAACTTAACCTCTTGGGAATCTTGAGTTTTATAATTCTATGCTTATATATAATGAAAAATGTTTTCTACATTATGTATATGTTGATTCCTGTTTTATCGTATAGTTTTGTTTTGAATCCTTACATGCTTTTATTGTGGTAGACAAAGGACAATGATGGGGCGATAGTGGATAAATTCAACTTTTAAGTATTTTATGATATTAAACACTATCAACTTTTATTTATGTTTTCATGAATAAAACTAACAAACCATATATAAGACAATATTTAAAGGAGTCTGCTTCATTTTATTTCAATTTCATAAAAAAATTTGGTTAAAATTATTATTAACTTGTTACGAGTTTTAATTAAACAACATAAAGATTAAAAATTGAATAAGATTAAAAGTAGTTTGTTCTTTTTTCCTTTTCTTATTTTCAATGGACAAAACTTGATAACTTATTATCTTTCATTTTGTATTTGTAAACATTATTCATCAACTTATAATTGCGTGGGTACCCCTAATCGACGAAACTAGGCTATTTGATTAGATAAAATATTTGCTGCCCGAAACGTATTTATAAATGATGTCGTTTTTATGCAATAATGATATAAGTTTTATAAACATATCATTATTTAAAAATGGTTCCGGTTTACAACATAACGGATACGTTTCGCCGCTAGAAACAAAAACATACATATATTTTCATACAAAAAAATTATTCGTCGATATGAAACTAATGTTCGCCACTGATAGTAATTAATCGCAACAAAAAACTATTATCCGCCGCCGCATTGCGCGGGTACGCAGCTAGTATATATATATATATATATATATATATATATATATATATATATATATATATATATGTTAGGCTGTTATTCTTATAATCTAATTATGGAGTGAATTGTTATATGTGAATAACAACAACCGAGTTGAGTATACATATTGATTGTATAAACTGAGTAGATGTTAGTGTAGTCACATCAAAGAGTTTTGAGTCAAATTATATAGCCATGAGGATTATTGAGCTAGAATAGTGTTTGGAGCAGAATGAGTTTGTATGTATTGTTTTTACCTTTATGTATTATAATAAGATGTTTTGCAGATTAGTAGTTGTATATTTGATGAGATGTTTTGCAGGTTAGTAGTTACTTATTGATTCTTTTAAATGAACTATGTTGTGGTAGAGTTGTTCATTGCAGAAAGAGAAAAGTTATATGAGTTTCATAAGGTGTTAATATTGTTTTGGTATAAAGAGCTAGGTGTGTTAATCACATTGACGGACTGAGATAGTCCATTAAAAATGAGTTTAATCATACCGAGCGAATGAGATATCTTATTGAGAATGAGTTCAAAGAGACATCGGGCGTTGAGACTCGATTAATAATGATTACTCACTGAGCTCTTATAGCTCATAGTTTTGTTTTTGTATTTGTGTGTAGGTTTTGACAGCAGAGATCGTGGAAAGCGAATCAAAGAAGGGTAGCAAGAGTTAGACTTGGACCTATTTGGATTGTACTTGGAGATTTTACTTTGATTGAACCCGTTTTTGGACATTAATAGTTATTATGTTGTCAATAGTTTCTTACTTAGTCCACAGTTTTTTTTGTTGTACTGCTTGTATAACTTGTTACTCAGTTTTGAGTTACACCGAGTACTTTGTGATTGTTTTATAAACTCTATGGTGTATCTTAAGCTTGAGAAACCGGGTGTTACAAGAGGCCTACATATATCTGTTTCCCATCAGGGTCAAGGAACGAATAAGCTTCAACTCATATGCTTATATCTTTTACCAGTCAAATCATTCACAACAACACGTTTTATAACATCATGTTACCGATGCATTTTCGTATTATCAATGAACAACTGCCTTGTAAATTATAACTCATATCTCTCCACTTCAAGATCATAAGATATTATCGTCTCAAAATTGCTCGTGATGTAATCCATGAAGCAATTATTTGAGCGTGGGTTTATCCAATACTCAAATATCTATTTCTAAGTACTCATGAATGTTGTAGCAATCCTATTGCTATGTCTAAATCCTTAGACAGTCTACAAACCAATTCATGACAGTCTTGATTCAATACTCACTTCCCAAAGTATGAGCGACTGTGGACCTTTATGAATAATTAAATTATTCGGGAAGTAAAACCTGCGAAAGCGAAACATAAAGATCTGACTGGCAGATACTCCTGCTTATTACCAAGTCTCCACGAGGTAATCACCAAGTCGGATCTTGTCATAAACTATTATCGGTTTCAAGATTTCTTTTAAACTTTCAATTCTAGTTTTATAGCTATATCTTTATGAACCTTTTACTCTTTCTATGTATCCAAAGTATCTTATACTGATACACTTTATTGCAGATGATCCAATCGGATGCTCTTCCGATGACATCTCAATATGTTATCCTGTCTTTTTCTCTCTTAACTCCATTCTGGTAATGTGTACTGTGACTTCCTATGGTTTTCAGGTTCTTTAGTCTACTTGACTGCACCCTAAGACTATTTCGAGGTGCTATGATGTGCCGGTGAACCACACGCGCTCGATCAGAATACCAACGAGATTCTTTAACCATGAAGTCCTTTAACATCATGTCCTGACGTTAATAATTACCACTTTGAAAAATCTTTCAAATTATTACTATGACTTTCAACCCCAATCATTTCCCAATGAATTCTCACGTGAGTTCAAACAAACCATCCAGTATTCCCAGCCAGACAATGTCCTGAATCCAACTTACTATGCCCTAAGCATCTAGTCATCAAGATATGTTCATGACATTTTGATCGATCCAAGAAACTTGTGGAACCCGATCTAATATTATTCCAAACCCTTTCGGAATCCAAAGATTATTTATAATCCTTGTGTCGTGATTTTTGAAAAACTATTTCCTTACGGAGACTCTTCTCATGCATCTTGAATCTTATCAAGATTATGCTTACAATGGCTAGGTCTATGCTGACGATTTCATCTATCCAATAGATGTCTATGAATTACGTGAGTAAGTTGCACCTTCTTTATTTCTTTCATGCCAAGTTATCACACTTTGCAATGATAGGAAAAACCCTTTCCTGGGGCTATGCATGTTGAATCTCATCAAGATCATCTTGGCAGAGTTTCGATCTATCTCATAGACGTTTACAACCACTTGAGTATGCCGTATCTCTATTAAGTATTTCGTAGTGAATCATCTCTTAATGTCAAATCATTACACTTTGTAATGAAAAGAGATGTTCCCATACAGTCATAGGCATATAACGATACTCCCACTGGCTTTGACTCTTCCGGACTATTCACAAAATCCAAACCTTTTTGGCACATTTTGAGAATCCGAAGTCCAAACCTTTCTGACATAGTTACTGGAATCTTTCAGGCTATTCACAAAATCCAAACTTTTGGCATATTTTGAGAATCTGAATATCCTTTCTTGCGAGATGCCCATGGGATTAATCCCGGGCCCATGTACCTTTGTGTTGGCACGCTCTTTGTGAGTCCCTATTAGTGTGCTGGTAAACCACACACGCTCCACTAACGACTCACATGGTGCAGCTTTACTAAACATTATCCTTTCGGATTTCATCTTCTATTGAAAGTGCTTCTCTCGGAATCAATTACTTGACTCTGAGTGTCGTCTCATTCAACCAGATGTTCTGTAAGTACATCTCTATCTATGTTGCCTTCTTTTTGGTGATTCAATTACTCCCACTGGTTATTAGACCAGGTGTAAAAAAATCAGTCAAAATGTCACATAGACTGTATCTCGCCCTAAGGTTCTCTTATTTGGCAGCAACCGGGCTCACCAATGCTTCCAAGTAGTCGGATTGTTAATCCGTAACAACTTTTGTGTTTTACCACTAATCGATTTGTCACCCAGATCATAACTGCTTATGACGGTGATCAATACTACTGGTTAAGAGAAGAGTATGTCAGGTTTGACAGGAATCTGATTCCTGGTCAAGGCCTAGTGATGACTAAAGGTTCTTTCAATTGGCCAATCCTGAACTCATTTAGGATTATTCTTACTCCCACTGTTTCCTGAGAATATGAGTTCTTTCCAAAAGAACTCTTCTTTCACAGTTACAGTCGGGATAGCCAATGAAACGACATTGCTGATCAGGTACAGGCTAGTCATGAGGTTCGGGTGAACACTACATGACCCTGGACTTTCTATGTACAAGTGGGATGATCCCAGCTTTACACTTTAGACAGTGTCTGCATAACCTACTTAGTCTAAGATGTGGTCGGAATATGGTTTCTATGTTCTGACTGGTTGAATATTCAATTCATCGAAGAACTAATTGGAAATGTATCTTATACATCGAGGATCGAACTATTTAGACCAATGCTCCATCATCTTCCCTAAGACACATTATAACCATTAATGTTCTTGGAAGAGGATAAACTGTGAAACATTTTCTCAGTTTATGATGTTACTTAGGTTCTGTTGATCTTATACTTCCTTTGAAGTCCTTGATCTATTCAAGGTTTCAATTCAATCGCTTATTCTGATAAGCGAAGCCATGCTCGTCATACTAATTGACAAACATCGTGAAGTATAACTAATTGTGTTCTTTTCGAAGATTCGAGCAATACACAATGACTGATGTGTCCGTTGCTTATAATCTTAAAGTCTTTTACATCTCTATGTAAATTTATGACTTTGTTAATATTGTTCAAGATTTTCAATCATCACCTGACTCTAAGTCAGCTGATTCCAAAATCCTATCCATTGGATCTTTGGGTGATTCATTTCTTGCCACAGTGGATTTTATTAAGAACTCAATTCATCATGTGACTCTAAGTCAAATGATTCCAAAGTCCTGTCCAACTGGACCTTTGGTTGAAGTGATTCTCATAAAACTCACTTTAACAATCATAAGGAACACAATTTATAAATCCAATCCCATTGGATATATCAACATTCAAGTTATTACCATTTATGACATCAACACATTCACACAACATTTCGAGGATAATTAAAACAATCAAGTTTTAAAAGAAAATATTTTATTAAACCAGAATTATCCTCAGAACAATGTACTATGCGAAACAATGTCATATGCATCTATAAACTAATAACACAAACAAATATCTAGCTTAATTCCAAAACTGCACGAGCTCCAGATCCAATCTGAATATGCTCCTGTGCGACAACATCCCGCATCCTACAGAGTCCGTGCATACAGAGAAAATGTGAGAAACACGTCCTGTATCAAGGAAATGAGGATCAGGTGTTCTGAGTTTTTAAGATATTACTGAGTTGCTAAACTGTTTGACTTTGGAGCATTTTTCCAATCTTTCTGTGACTGTGTCCCACCCTATGGATACTTAGTTTGAGACATCGAACAATCGGTCCAAACGATCTGGATCATTTCTTGATGTGCCTTATTACTGGACTCAATCCCGAAGCAGCTGAACCAATGTAACTATGCTTCTCCATGAACGACTCATAAGAGTCATCATTGAATGCATTTCCATTATTGTCTTATCTGGTTACCCTTTCCTGTACATCTAGATGAACATACCAGCGAGTCGAGTTAAAACTTAACTCCCTATTAAAGGGTGACCAAATATATATAGTTCACCTATGTTTCTCTCTATCTTGAGAACATCTGAACTGGTGCTACTTCCTGCACACTTCAAGTTTTTTTTAAAGATCTTAGCTTGTCCTTTGTCAACCGGTTCTCGGAACCTTTCCTCGACCAGCTGTGCTAACTTATCTGACCCTAGGAATTTTAAATCCCTATGGAACTCGGGGTCACTGATCAATAGCATGAGGCAACGAACTTCCTTTGACTCAATAGTCAAGTGGTCATGCTCATCACAAGCTGTTGTGTGATGCCATGCTTTGGGGAGCGGACATTCAATAAGATATGGCTTGCCAGGAAAAACTAAGAACCATTTTCTATTTGTGAAGCCATACCTCATATTTCAGGCCAGTCAGCCTTACCATATATAACAGGTGCTTTCTGAAACTCTCAGAAATGGGTGAAGGAGGAGAAGGAGGAGAATGACACTTTCTTCAGACATATATAAAAGAAACAGAATTTATTAGTTTAATTGATCCTTTTAAATAATTACCCAATATGTTATTTAATAAGGCTAGGATCCAAAATATCCCAACTATGATGTGAAGAGGGATGCCGTAATCACAACATAATGGTTATTAAGGTAGATAAAACACTTATCAATTTCATCTTATGAAACTCCTAGATCTATTGAGATTCATTGAACTGTTCAATGGCATGTTTAATCTCGGATTTGCTCCACTAACTGGATGTGAATAGGATGCCGAGGATCACAAACTGGATGTGAATAACCATGCAAATATGCTCGGTAACCTCAATGTCATTTATCTTTGATGTGCCGGTTAACCACACGCGCTCCATCAACAATGATAAATCATGAGAAACCTATTACCACTCTTTATGAACCCCTATTAGTGTGTCGGTAAACCGCACATGCTCCACTAATGTTTCATAAAGTGTAATGTGCAATTTCATGGGTTAGCATCTATTCACATTTTTCCTAAAGTAACTAGATTTGGGATTTTATAAAACTGTTCTAGTACTTTCATTAATAACATTATACTTTTAATGAGATTAAGTTGTCCTATCAAACCCGTTCGGCTAACTACCCTCCACTGATCAAGAGAGTGGTGGGTGAGAGTGGACACCCATTCAACCGCCATTTTATAGGCAGTTTCCTTATACCCTCCTTATAGACCAGCTTCGTGAATGAGGCCTACTATTGATTTGATTGACCAATTATCTTATACATATAATATTAATTTTTAATTATAATATATATAAGATGTATTTTAAACCTTTTAAAATATTCCTGGTTTATCTTTTAATTTTTCTTTTGAAATTTAAACTATTAAATTTAAAATTAAATTAAACCTTTTAAATGATTTAATTTATCTTTTAATTAAAAAATTAATTAAATTAATTAAATCCAAATATTTTAGACTTTTAAAATATTCCTAGTTTATCTTTTAATTTTTCAAAATTTAAACTATTAAATTTAGAATTAAATTAAACCTTTAATTATCTTTTAATTAAATAATTTATTAAATTAATTAAATCTAGATAGGTTTCACAAATTAATCAAATTAATTTAAACCTATCTTAAACCCCCCTAAAAATCGAAAATCAAATAATGGGTTTAAGGTTATCCAATTATTAAATAATTAAAGTTACCAAAAATAGAAACCTTCTAAAACCCTATGCCATTTTCAAAATTCATAGAGGGGAGGGGCTAGGGTTTTCAAAACCCTAACCCTAATTTTTGATTTCAGCCAATTAGGATTTATAAGCTTTAAACCGTAATTTTTAGGAAAAAAATTATAACAATTCAACAAGAAAACAACCAAAAAGCTCTGATACCACTGAAAGGTTTTCTGCAAATCTATGAACTAAAACCCTAAGTTCACATGCAACCTATAAGGATCTATGTTTTCTTCTAATTGAACATATAATATTACCTAAATTCTTATAAGAAAATTACTAAAGAACAAAATAAGAAAACTAACATTTTAGTTGTTTCTTGCAAGCTAAGCAACGCAAGTGCCTTGCCTCAAATGAAGTCACACCCAAAACTAGGGTTTTCGAAAGTTCCAGAGAGAGGGAAGAGAGGAAAAAGTCGTGGCTTTTATGGTGCCTAGGGTCTCTATTTATAGTTTCCAAGTGGCCACCAGATAAGCCTTCAAAGATAAACATTTTTGAATTCAAATAAGATAAACATTTATCTATCAATTCAAATCTATTTATCCTAACATATAATAATCGAAATTATGGATAATCCCTCCATAATTTCGTTTGCCACTTAAACTACTATAATTGTCACTTACTCAACTATTGAATAATTACAATTCAGCCCCTGCACCTTTAATTAATCAAATTAATCATCAAATTAATTCAAATTAATTCCAGATTAATTTCTAATTAATTAATATAGTTTCTAATTAATATATTATCACTTTAATATATTAATAAACTATTTATTTTATTTTTATTGATTTATTAATCATATAATAAATCAATCTTTCTCTCTCCTGGAATTTCTGCCAAACCTCTAGCTATGAGGGCAACCTAAATGAACTTTGCTTCTATTAATTAGGTAAATGCAAATTATTAGTCATGACTTAGACACCTAATCCAACAGGATCAACCAAGTTCCAAACTTGGTTATCGTACATGGACTGAATCTCGCTCTCCATGTCTTCTTTCCATTTGGTAGCCTCAGGGCCTGCCATCACTTCCTTGTAGTTCGATGGCTCATCCTCACCAACTAGTGTGTTATCATTGATCAGTGTGTCACCTTCAGTAGTAATATGTAAACCATAAAACTCAAGAGGATGACTAACTCTACTAGATTTGCGAAGAGGTGGTGAAGATATGTCAGTTCCCTCAACAGGAGTCTCATCCTCGGGTTGAGTGCCAATGTCAACTATAGATTCCTCATTAGTTGACTCTTGAATCTCTTCAAGATCAATTTTACTCCCACTAGCCCCTTTGTATATGAGATTTCTTTCCAAAATACTCCTCTTCGAGCAACAAACACTTTGTTCTCAAAAGGCTTGTAGAACAAGTATCCAAATGACTTTCGTGGATAACCAATAAAATAACACTTCTCTGCTCTGGGTTCAAGCTTGTCATGAGCTTCACACCAAACGAAGAATTCATAAGCCCAGACCTTTATATGTGCTAGTGAGGGACGTTCCCTACTCCAGATCTTAGAGGGTGTTTTAGCAACCTTCTTAGTCAGGACGAGGTTCAAGATGTGAGCTGCAGTTTCTAATGCATGACCCCAGAAACTTATTGGAAGTGTAGCATGACTCATCATAGATCGAACCTTGTATAACAGCGTTCGATTTCTCCTTTCAGACACACCGTTGTGCTGCAGTGTTCTGGGAGGAGAAAATTATGAAACTATTCCACAATCCCTTAGATGATCGTAAAATTCCTGAGTAAGATATTCTCCACCCCTATCAGATCGGAGCATCTTAATCTTCTTGCCCAGTTGATTCTCTACTTCGTTCTGGAACTCTTTGAACACTTAAAAGGTTTCCGACTTATGTTTAATCCGATAAACATAATCGTATCTACTGAAATCATCAGTTAATGTCAAAAAGTAGCGTTCACCTTGTCTGGTGGCAGATATGAACGGTCCACAAACATCTGTATGGATTAATTCCAACAGATCTTTCCCTCTTTCACAGCTTCCTGTGAATGGCGATTTAGTCATCTTGCCAAGTAAGCAAGACTCGCATGCATCATCTGATTTTTGGTCGAATGATTCCAAGATTCCTTCTGATTGGAGCTTAGAGATGTGATTCTTGTTTATATGGACAATACGATAGTGTCATAGACGTGATTTATCGAGTACATTCCCATCAGAATCAACATTCAAAGTTATATTATTATTCCTACCAACGCAAACGACACTTTCATATATGCCATTACAGGGACCAGCTTTAAAACAAAGATAACCATTTTTATAAACCAAACTTTTGTCATTATCATTGTCAAAAGAAAACTTAAAACCATCCTCAAACAAAGCATAAAATGAAATAATGTTTCGTGCCATTTCTGGCAAGTAGCAACAATTTAATAACCTAATCGAACTCCTATCATTCAGCATCAGCTCATAGCTCCTGATCCTTGTAACAGCAGTAGTTTTTTTGTTTCCCATGATGAGGTTGAGCTCCCCATTCTGCAGCTTCCTACTTTCCCTTAGTCCCTGTATATCAGCGTAAATGTGATTACCACACCCTGTATCAAGGACCCAAGAATAGGAAGTCATAGTACAATGTAATTTGATCATAAATATACCTGAGGTGCCACATTCTTTGACCTTGTTCTTCTTCAGGTACGGGCAGTAAAAGCATGTGACAACTATCAAATTAGTCAACGAAAGTCAACTTAAGTCAACCAAAGCGTATGTTAAAGTCAATATGTGAAATGTAAATTTCATAATCTCTACGTTGTATTATTTGATATTATAATATTACGTATGCTAATTTAAGTCAGTTATAAGAACAAACCATGCTGAACTAGATGTTTTAATATAAAAAAATAAAAAATAATAAAAAATTACTGCATGAATAGTAACCGGCGTGAATAGTGAACGGTAAAAGTTTAAAACTCTTCGGAATATTACAAATTTTATATCAAAACGTAGATAAAAATACGACGGTTCCGAATATATATTTATATTTTTACCAAACGTTATATATAAAAAGTTATAATAGAAAAACGTTTAATTTAACTTGAAAGCGACATTTGGTTATTAAAATATTTATATAATATTCAAAAAAAAAAATAATAATAAAATTTTAGTCTCTACCGGTAAGTGGAGATTGAATGGAAAGTTTGAAAATTTTTTTTATATTATTTTATTTTAATTTTATTTTATATAAAGTGGGCTCCACTTCATTATTTAATCAATTTTACACATTTTACCCTCAAAGAATTCGTATTTTCATTTCAAACACTACGTATTCAATACGTATTTTTAAGTTTATCAATAATATTATGTCGTTTTATAAAATGGAAAAATTTACCGTCAAAACGGTGTCGTCGATACGAATAATCTGACGTCAAAATTTAAAATTATTGATATTAGTTATATATTTAATATTTTCTTTTTCTTTAAAATGAGATTGTATTTACATTTAAACCCTATATTTTTATTAAACTTACAATTAATACCCTTTCGTTAATTCGTTAAAGACTTTTAGTTAAAAAGTTGATATTATTAAACTACGATTTTTGTAGATTGTATTTTTATAAACAAAATTCATTTATTTTATATAAAGACTATTAAATCTATTTAAAGAGTATTTTGAGGGTATGTTTTGTCATAAACAAAATTTAAAAGCTATAAACGTCAAATGTCTGTATCTTGAGGGCCGCTATACGAAAATAAATTTACTATAAATAGAGGCTTCAATCCTCTCATTTCCTCACACCTCAGATCTCGATCTCTATATCACTAGATAGTATTGTTAGAAGATTCTTCGATATATACAGAAATATACGAAGAATGAGCGTTAGAAGTAGCTATTTCAGTTATAAATATAGTGAGTTCGAGTTAGAAGCACGAAGAGTCGGGCGATCTAACAACAGTTGGCGATAAGATCCTAGTCGACATTGAGATGAGTTCATACCCCTTCTTTTTATCTTTATTCAAGTTTTTAAGGGGGAGAATACAAGTTATACTATAAAAATAGTTATTTATACTCATTTATAACAATAGTAAACGAAATGCGAATTTTGTAAACATCATTAAGCAATTCAATTATAATTCCAAAAATAATATTGAATGATCTACTTACGAGGGGGTGTCTAGGCCGATCATTTGGGCTAGGTTGTTGGATTTCCGAAAGGCTTATACGCTGAAAGGGTCCTGCCTCCCCATTTGATCTTCTACCTGGCCGTTCTTTATTTGATAGTCATGAAATATTATATTGGAATTAATAAAGGGTATAACCAATTTATTACACCACTATTGTGGAGAATATATCTTAAAAGAAGTTCTTTATAACTATCTAAATACATTATTTCACATATATTTGTAAATATATGCTTTTCACAACGGAATACTAAAAATAAACTATTATAGGAATAATTTGTTGATACAAATGTTACTATGACGTTTTAAAGAAGACAAATAATTATATAAAATATATAATTATTATACATTACTATATTATCATGGGAAAAATGATAATGGACAAATACAAAGGTTTTTCATATACAAACTTTAACAAGTTGATTGATACATACATTTTTGTGAGACGGGTCTTCACAGTGCTTATTTAAGTACATACTATAAGTCCTGAAATTTATAACCAGAGTCTCGGTTAGAGTACGATGGGTCGCTATGGCGTCATACTATGTATTTTGATATCATATTGTAATTGTATTCAAAACATACAATTTTTTGAACTATTGTAACATTTACAATTATGTATATGATGGATGTGTTTGCTTTGATCACTATTGTACAAACGTTGTTGTGATACTGTTCATGAAGTCATCCACCCTCAGACGTTTCCGCCATCGTGGTTTGGGGGTGTGACAGATTGGTATCAGAGCATTGTTTATAGTGAAATTAGTATATCAATACATTTAAGATATACAACTATAAATACAATGGGACTAAAACTCTCTAAAACAATCTGTACAAAGTATACTTTAAAATACAATGATATTTTTATAAAGTATAAGTACAAGTACATACATACTAGAACAGTGTCATAACCATAACAATACAAGAGTAATAAGATGAGTTGAACACTACGAGTAGGCCTAGGTAGTTATGTAATCATACCTAGGACAAATAGAGCCTGATCAAGTGTATTTGTCCAAGGTATGACTAACATGTACTTAGAAATAGTCGTAGTGAACAACAAGTCTAAAAACTTACCAAGAACCATATACAAGAAACTCTAAAACAAAATATAAAGCTAAAATACTACAGGAGTATTTTGTAATACTATAGAACCATACATCTAGACACTTTATATACCTCTTATACCCTTATCCTTACATAGTAGACATGACAATTCGATAATACCTGACCAATAACTATTATCGAAAACCTTCCATCATCCATACCAACAGTTCCATTAAACTAATATTGGTAGAAATTCAATCTGAAAGCCGAAGGCGGGCTAAGTCACCTGCCAAGTCTTCTGGGTTCTCTTCACTTACGATCTTGAGAAAATCATGGTTAAAACCACTCATCGTAGAAACAGAAGGCAGAGATTGCTGCTGTATATGGGTCCCTGATGAAGCTTCCTCCCTCTTCTGAACCTTTCTTTTCTTGTAAACAACCTTAAAGGCAGCTTGCCTCAATCTCTTTGTGGTATCAGTTATCTCCAAACTGGAACCCTCGATTATTGCTCTTTTCTCGTTCTCTAGACCAAGTATTACGTCTGCTTTACTAGGATTATTATCCAATTCCTGTTGCATAAATACTTTCAGTCATTACAATCTCATGGTATTAAAATTGGGGAAAAGAAATACAATTCTTAACCTGAGTATGGTTAATAAGAGTTTGTAGACTCTTAATCTTTCGTCGAGGCCAACTTTTGATACCTAACTTTCTACAGCGTTGCTTCAACTGTGTTGATCAAACGTTGAGTTCTCTTGCAGCTTCCAAAATGGGATTGTCAAGATGCATGGATATTGTTTCCTTACTCAACGCATCTCTAGAACCCCTTTTTTCTACGAATTTCATAGGTTCTTGGAATCGAGGTTGAAACGTTTTCATTTTGGATCAATTGTGTATGATCCTGATCACTAACACTTTCATTGTTACCTATTATGGGTAATAGTTTTTGATTTCCAGAATTAACCATAAAATTCTCATTCTTGAAATTTTCTAAGTTACTTTGGATCAATTGAAAATGATCCTGATATTGAAAACCACCCACGGACTCAGAATTCGCTGAAGCGAGCCCGATAGTGTCATCGTGGATCGACTGTATTTGATCCTGATTTTGAATATCAGTTTGAAACCTCTAATTTGTTAGATCTACTCCACTATGCAGTATGGGCACGTTCATGCTTAGATTATCATTAGTAAGATCATCTACAAATGGATCTGTGTATAGCGTATGTTAGATAATTAAGCAAAGCAAACATAAAGCATAACAAAATGACTTAACCTGGAAGTATATATTGAGATTGCCCAACAACGATGTCTTGATTTAAAGGCAGTGGATCTTTAGGGAGAATACTCATCAGAGGAGTAACTTCAAGATCATATTGAGGTTGATCCAGCGGTAATATATCTGGAAAATCTATACCTCACATAATTTAAAACAAAAATCAAAATGCTAGAAAAAGGAATAAGAAATAAAAGGAGTTTAGGATACTATAACTACCAAACCCCAGTGGAGGTATCTGATTAAACGATAGGGAGGTACCCTCTTCCCTTAAGAAATTCAGCTCAGAGTCTGACAATTTATCCATAGGAGATTTGTTTTCCATACCTCGATATAGAAATCTGAGATTATATAAGAATAAACTGATAGTAAGAAAGAATGAGACTGAAAAGATGTAGATATGGATGATACTACATACCCGTTTATATAGTATCTTACAGCTGGAACTGAAAGGACAACCCACGTTCTTATTACCGAAATTCAAAATATCTATAGTAGGTGTAATATTTTCACTACCCTAATTGATATCCTTTTCCAAATTCGCGGCTTGACTCCGATGAGAACGGGATAACGAAAAGACATTTTTTTTAATATATATATCTTCTGATAACGAAAATAGTTCAAAGAATAGTTAATTCAATTATATAATAATCTAGTCATAAATAATGAATTACAACCTACTCATTTAGTATCTGTAGAGCTCGTGGTTCACATGTATCTTAAATGTTTCCTTCCATCCTACGAGTATCAACTGTAAAATGAAATCACATATCATATCTTAAACATCCTCAGGCATTTCCATAATACTTAACTCAAATGATTAAGAAATCAATAGCAAATACAAATCACAATTAGAGAATATCATATGTTATCAACCCGAAACTCCGAATTCCGTGATTTTACCAAATCAACCGTTAGAACATCACGATATTTGCAACAAGTACTCAATACAACACATATTAACAATCTATTAACAACACATAAGATGAATCAAAGCATACTTTCAGATTTGGACAACTAGGGTTTGAAACCCTAATACTCAAAATCACTAACCTTGTGAATTAAGAACTCGAGAATGCATTTCGTGTATTAAATCCAACCTTCCCAAACTTTTTCTACGCAAAACCCGTGATCAAAATGACAAAATTTCACATCTTTTACTCTGAAAATCGCCTAGGGGATTTTCGGGTCGCTGCCCGAATAACTCCAATGAAGCAGGTTAGCAACATTAACCTTTAAAGTTAGCGTCGTTCACTTTTAAAATCCAACCCATACGCCAAAACCGACCCGTGTAAGTCTACTGGATACTACTGGATGTTACGGTAACTAGAACACAAATCGTTTTCATAAACACAACCCGTGTAACTCCTACAATGCCAAAACAGTTTCAATACACGACCCGGTAGGACCTGTGTAACTCCTCTTTGATATCTTTAAGGTTTAAACTCCTTCTAAATGAGTTTCTAATCCTCCTATTCACATAACAATCTAGTAACTATTATTTATACTAAGATTAACTCAAGTTTAGTTACCAAAAATATTATGACATTAAACTCCAAAATCAAAGTGATGGAAAACTGAAAAGCACCAAGCGTGGACCTGAATTTACCTAGGAACGTGAGGACCAGATGAAACTCAAATACCCACATCTCTTCCCAAACCCTTAATGATCTATTCAAAGTGCTAAATTTCGGGACGAAATTCCTTCTAACGGGTAGATAATGTGACAACTGTCAAATTAGTCAACGAAAGTCAACTTAAGTCAACCAAAGCGTACGTTAAAGTCAATATGTGAAATGTAAATTTCATAATCTCTACGTTGTATTATTTGATATTATAATATTACGTATGCTAATTTAAGTCGGTTATAAGAACAAACCATGCTAAACTAGATGTTTTAATATAAAAAAAAATAAAAAATTTACGGCATGAATAGTAACCGGCGTGAATAGTGAACGGTAAAATTTTAAAACTCTTCGGAATATTACAAATTTTATATCAAAACGTAGATAAAAATACGACGGTTCCGAATATATATTTATATTTTTACCAAACGTTATATATAAAAAGTTATGATAGAAAAACGTTTAATTTAACTTGAAAGCGACATTTGGTTATTAAAATATTTATATAATATTCAAAAAATAATAATAATAAAATTTTAGACTCCACCGATAGGTGGAGATTGAATGGAAAGTTTGAAATTTTTTTTTTATATTATATTATTTTAATTTTATTTTATATAAAGTGGCCCCACTTCATTATTTAATCAATTTTACACATTTTACCCTCAAAGAATTCGTATTTTCATTTCGAACACTACGTATTCAATACATATTTTTAAGTTTATCAATAATATTATGTCGTTTTATAAAATGGAAAAATTTACCGTCAAAACGGTGTCGTCGATACGAATAATCTGACGTCAAAATTAAAATTATTGATATTAGTTTTATATTTAATATTTTCTTTTTCTTTAAAATGAGATTGTATTTATATTTAAACCCTATATTTTTATTAAACTTATAATTAATACCCTTTCGTTAATTCGTTAAAGACTTTTAGTTAAAAAGTTGATATTATTAAACTACGATTTTTGTAGATTATATTTTTATAAACAAAAATCATTTATTTTATATAAAAACAATTAAATATATTTAAAGAGTATTTTAAGGGTATGTTTTGTCATAAACAAAATTTAAAAGCTATAAACGTCAAATGTCTGTATCTTGAGGGCCGCTATACGAAAATAAATTTACTATAAATAGAGGCTTCAATCCTCTCATTTCCTCACACCTCAGATCTCGATCTCTATATCACTAGATAGTATTGTTAGAAGATTTTTCGATATATATAGAAATATACGAAGAATGAGCGTTAGAAGTAGCTATTTCAGTTATAAATATAGTGAGTTCGAGTTAGAAGCACGAAGAGTCGGGCGATCTAACAACAGTTGGCGATAAGATCCTAGTCGACATTGAGGTGAGTTCATACCCCTTCTTTTTATCTTTATTCAAGTTTTTAAGGGGAAGAATACAAGTTATACTATAAAAATAGTTATTTATACTCATTTATAACAATAGTAAACGAAATGCGAATTTTGTAAACATCATTAAGCAATTCAATTATAATTCCAAAAATAATATTGAATGATCTACTTACGAGGGCGGTGTCTAGGCCGATCATTTGGGCTAGGTTGTTGGATTTCCGAAAGGCTTATACGTTGAAAGGGTCTTGCCTCCCCATTTGATCTTCTACCTGGCCGTTCTTTATTTGATAGTCATGAAATATTATATTGGAATTAATAAAGGGTATAACCAATTTATTACACCACTATTGTGGAGAATATATCTTAAAAGATGTTCTTTATAAACATCTAAATACATTATTTCACATATATTTGTAAATATATGTTTTTCACAACGGAATACTAAAAATAAACTATTATAGGAATAATTTTTTGATACAAATGTTACTATGACGTTTTAAAGAAGACTAAATAATTATATAAAATATATAATTATTATGCATTACTATATTATCATGGGAAAAATAATAATTGACAAATACAAAGGTTTTTCTTATACAAACTTTAACAAGTTGATTGATACATACATTTTTGTGAGACGGGTCTTCACAGTGCTTATTTAAGTACATACTATAAGTCCTGAAATTTATAACCAGAGTCTCGGTAAGAGAACGTGATATTTGTGTATAGATCTATACGGGATTGACAACCCCGCACCTGAGCTGCTAGATACAGCTAGACCGACGGGTCTGAGGTGACAAATGTCATAACAGTCCGACGCCTGAAGAACGTCGAAGCAGGCCTACATGGTCACATTATGGTTATAGGGTGTCTCGCATGGGAAATCAACTTATTAAATTGTTTACGTGGAAATATACATTTTCAATGGCTTTATACTACAAACTATTCTATACATTTTAGTCATTGGGTTTTAAGGACTTGGATACATTCATAAGAAAATATTGGATTTTCTTGGATTACAATACTACATTTTACAAGGAAAGAGATTCCTCGTACAAGTTTTATGGTATTAAAACTACATTTTAACAATTTACAAATATAAGTATGGTTTTACTTATACACGCTGATTCTATGGGAATTAAAACTATGTTTTATCAAAGATATAAATATAAGTACGGTTTACTTATACATACGACTTTTGTGGAATTAAATCTACGATTCGACTACCAGTAAACACATGTTTACACGGTTTTATACAAGAATAAAACTACATAATACTATTTTCAAGTATACAAATACCTATACATTTTCTGTCTTTAGGTTTTAAGACTACTACTCATTTATAAGAAAATATTGGATTTTCCGGTTTCAACCACTATCTTTCTACAAGGAAAAAGGATTATGGATTTTCTCATACAAAAATCTTATGAACTCACCAACGTAATGTTGACACTCTTTCAAACTACTTGTATTCTCAGGAAATTGATAGGGTAACTACAACCTTTGACGATGGGACGCTATGGCGTCATACTATGTATTTTGATATCATATTGTAATTGTATTCAAAATATACAATCTTTTGAACTATTGTAACATTTACAATTATGTATATGATGGATGTGTTTGCTTTGATCACTATTGTACAAACGTTGTTGTGATACTGTTCATGAAGTCATCCACCCTCAGACGTTTCCGCCATCGTGGTTTGGGGGTGTGACAAAGCAGCTACGTTTCCAGTATCCCTTCTGCTGGTAGTAAAAGCAGACAGCCTCATTTGGGTCACTGGTAAGGGAAATGTCGGAGTCATCCTTTCTCTTAAAGCCTTGGTTTCCCTTGACTGTTCCTTTTCCTCTGTGATGAGAACCTTTCTTCCGTTTGCCACCACCATGATGAATGGCTAGGATGGGAGCAAGGGAGATAGTGCCACGAGCCTGCCTTATGCATAATGACATGAGCCTGCCTTATGCTGGCCTCAACAATCTTTAGCATCCCGTGCAACTCCATCAAGGTCTTGTCCAGGTTTTTTATATTATAGTTCCTAATGAACTGTTGGTATGAACTGGAAAGCGAGTTAAGAACCACGTCAATGGCCAACTCCTTAGGCAACTAGACACCAAGATTTTCCAGCCTGTCAATGTACGACTTCATTTTCTGAACGTGCATACACACAGACGCTCCGCCTTGTAGTTTACAAGCAATCAGGGACTTGACGATCTCAAATTGTTCTTGCCTTGCCTGTTGTTGGAGCATTTCCTTGATCTGCAAATTGATGTCATACACCCCAGCATTCTCGAAGCCATTTTGGAGCTCAGAGGACATGGTCGCCAACATCAGGCAAGCAACCTTAGTTGAGTCGTCGTAGTGTTTATCATAAGCAGCTACATCTTCGTCAACAGCACCATCAGCTAGTTTTGGGATATCAACATCAAGGACATACTCTTTGCCCTCGAATCTCAAAGAAATCCTCAAGGCCCAGATCCAGTCAAGATAGTTCGGACCCGTTAGCTTTTCCCTCATGATGACGGATAGCAATGTGATATTTGTTGGTGCGGGAGGAGGAGGAGTTGGAGGAGGAGGGGTAGGACCCAAGTTGTTGTTGTTGTTGACAAACATTTATAAAACAGAGTTTTAGTTTAGTTAGTTTTGTTGGATTAGGTGTCTAAGCCATGACTTATAATTGAAATTATCTTGTTAATTGAAGCAAAGTCCATTTGGGTTGCCCTCATAGCTGGAGGAATGATGTAGAGTTCAGTAGAGAGAAAGGTTGATTTATTAATTGTTTAACAAATCAATAGAAATAAATAAATAGTTTATTAATATATTTAAGTGTTAATCTATTAATTAGAAACTATAATAATTAATTAAGATTTAATCTACAATTAATTTGATTTAATTTAATGATTAAATTGATTAATTAAAAATGCAGGGACTGGTTTGTATTTATTCAATAGTTGAATAACTGGCAAAGAGAAGTCCAGGGGCCAAAAAGTGGCGCCACCCTGGAGCTCTCTCTAGTGTTGGCGAAAACCCTAATTAGGGTTTAGGGATCTGGTCCAAGTACTCAACAGGCTTGCCCACTTTGGAGGCTCTTTAGAGTTTCAGGTGTAACCCTAGGAGGCTATAAAAGGAACCCTCTGGCTCCCCATATTTCACGCCTCCTTCTCTCTATGATTACTCTGCTGGAATCTTCTCTCCATTGCTTGGGTGTGACTTGCATTTGAGGCAGGATAATTTGCTGCTACCTTCAAGAACAAGATCAAGAGAAGGTTGGTTATTCTTATTTGATCTTTAGAATTTATATGTTAGCCTTAGCTTTTAGTTTATAATCTTCATTGAAGAAAACATAGATCTTTTTAAGGTTGCATGTGAACCATAAGAATTGTTTGTTCATTGTTTGCTTAAAAACCTTTCAGTGGTATCAGAGCTATGGCTTTGTTTTCTTGTGAATTGATTTGAACTGTTTTGCCTTCAGTGTTTTTGTGAAAAACACCTCTTGGAAGAGGCCATCATCGAATTCTAGGCTAGGTTTTCCTAACCCTAGCCACCAACCCCATATGGTTCCCCCTTTTATTGCTTTGGAAAGTATGTTGTTATTTTTGGTAATTGGATTAATAAAATAACTGGAACACTTAAACCTTAGCTTGCTATTTTCGATCTATTAGGGGTTTAAGGTAGGTACATTAATTTGATTAATTTGTGTTATCTACCTTAGATTTAATTAATTTAATTAATTGTTAATTAAAAGATCAATTAAATCAATTTAAGGAATTAATTAAAATTTTCGAAAAATAGTTAAAAATTTGCGAAAATTAAGAAAAAATTAATTCTAAAATATTTTAATAAGATTAAAATATATCTTATATATTTATGATTAAAAGTTAATATTTATATATAGGAAAGTTGGTTAGTCTTACCGTTAGTAGGCCTCATTCACAAATCTATCCTATAAAGAGGGTATAAAGCGACTGCCTATAAAATGGCAGTCTAATGGGTATCTACTCTTACCCACCGCTCTCCTAGTCAGTTGAGTGTCGTTAGCCGTACGGGTTTGATAGAACCGCTATGCCTCTTAAAAGTATAATGCTATAATTGAAAGTACTAGAACATTAAACAAATCCCAATCTAGTTACTTTAGGTTTAAAAATGTGAATGGGTGCTAATCCATGGAATTGCACATTGCACTTTGTGGAACGTTGGTGGAGCGTGTGTGGTTTACCGACATGCCAACTGGGGTCCGCAAAGAGTCGCAATGGGTTTCTCGATTTTGTCATTATTAACGGAGCGTGTGTGGTTAACCGGCACATTAATTAGAGATGACAATTGACTTCGAGAGTACCGAGCAATTTGCATGGTTATTCACACCCGGTTTGTGATCCTCGGTATCCCAGTCACAAACGAGCGGGGCATTCCCGAGATTAAAACATGCTACCGAACCGTTCGATAAATCTCAAATGAAACTAGGAATTCCATTATAATTAGATTATTTTCCGCGGTGGAATTGGCTGAATCGTCATTCGCCTACCTTATAAAATTTACAATAAAGATTACGGCATCCCTCTTCGATATTGTAGATTGTTATTGTAGGATCCTAGCCTTATATTTATTCTTCGGTGAATATAAGGATTATTTAATAAATGTCTAATTAAAACTACCTTCTTCTTATTCAGATGTCTTCTGACCATTCCGTTCCCTACTCGACTCCCGGTAATGTCACCTCGATTCTGTCATTGTGCTCAAAAGTGACGTTGGACGACACTAACTACAATGAATGGATCTGTAACATCAAAATGGCTCTAAGGTTTGAACACAAAGAGTATGTTCTGGAAACCGAGCTAGTTGAGGTTGACCCAGATACCGCTACTCCTGAGGAAGTCGCCGCTTACACCAAACACTCAGATGATGGGACCAAAGTGGCCTGCATCATGATTGCTACCATGAACTCTAAACTGCAACGTATCTATGAGGACAATTGGCCTTACGAGATGCACAAAGAGCTCGCGGAAAAGTTCCGCAAGCAAGAGCGCATCGAAAGGCGTGAGGTTGTAAAAGCTTTCACTAACGGCAAGCCTAAAGATGGAGAGTCCATCTGCACTCATGTGCAAAGAATGCATGGTTACGTGGAGAGACTTAGGAAGCTGGAAATGCGTGTTCATGAGGATTTAGTTGTTGACTTAGTGCTAAACTCCTTGCCTAGTTCCTTTGACCAGTTCAGACTAGCGTATCATTTAAACAACAATCAGGCGACCCTGACTGAATTACACCGCATGCTTCATACTGCTGAAGACGGGATGAAGGGAAAAGGTCTGGTCCCTGTCAACCCGCCTGTCCTGGCTATTGGCTCTGGAAAGGGAAAGAAACGGAAGGGCCCTCCGAAGCAAAACTGGAGGGAAAAGACTCATGTCGGGACATCTAGCAGTGCCCCGAGAGCTAAGTCTTCCGGCATTCCACACGTCACGATAATGAAGGAGCGGTCGCTTTGACAAAAGAACCGCGAGATCATGGAAAGTCCAGGAATATCGATAGAAAGTACCATTACATTCGACATCGCGTAGAAGAAGGTCACTTACTGGTTAAGAGAGTATCATCAGAAGATAATCCTGCAGACCCTTTGACTAAGGCCCTGAGTAGGATCAAGCACAATCAGCATGCTCGGAGCATTGGACTGAAGGATGATATTAGTTTTAGTAATTAGATAGAATTTTGAAACTTGTAACAGTATAAATGTAATTGACTTGGTAATTTTATAATGGAGATTTATAAATGAGTTTTTGTTACTGCCTTTGTCAATTGTTTATTATTGTGTTTCTATATTTTCATGTTTAACTTCCTAAATAATATGATTATTTGAAATTCCACAGTCGATCACACTGTTATGGAGTAAGTGTGAACGAAGACTGTCATGAATCGGTTGTAGATTGTCTAATAAGTTAGACATTGTAGTAAGACTGCTACAACGTTCATGAGTACTTAAAAAATAGAGATTTGAGTATTGGATAAACCCGTGCTTACAGATTGCTTCATGGAATACATCACGAGCAATGTTAAGACGATAACATCTTTTGATCTTTAAGTGGAGAGATATGGTCTGTAATTTGCAAGTCAGTTATTCATTGATAATGCGAAAACGTGTCTGTAACTCGGTACTATAAAACGCACTGTTGTGAGTATCCTAACTGGTAAAAGATATACACATATAAGTTGAAACTTATTCGTCCCCTGACCTGATGGGGAAACAGATATATGTAGGCCTATCGATGATTTTGAAGTTGACTGAAAGTGTTGGCCAACCGGGACTGAATTGATGTGTTCAATTAGCAGTCTTAAAGTCATATGCAAATCGGAAATCGAGAAACAGAGTATCAGACCAAGATTGATATTGATCCATGTCTTGAGTCTGAAAATATCTTGTTGGACGGAGGATCATCTGATCACTTATCTTCGGACAGAACTGACTGGGTCAGAGTTCAGGAATAGTTTCTAGGAAACTTGTATTAATCAGAAGGTAAATGGACAATTAAAGTCATAGACTTATCCAAGTGGGAGACTGTTGGATTAGGTGTCTAAGCCATGATTTATAATTGAAATTATCTTGTTAATTGAAGCAAAGTCCATTTGGGTTGCCCTCATAGCTAGAGGAATGATGTAGAGTTCAGTAGAGAGAAAGGTTGATTTATTAATTGTTTAAAAAATCAATAGAAATAGATAAATAGTTTATTAATATATTCAAGTGTTAATATATTAATTAGAAACTATAATAATTAATTAAGATTTAATCTAGAATTAATTTGATTTAATTTAGTGATTAAATTTATTAATTAAAAATACAGGGACTGGTTTGTATTTATTCAATAGTTGAATAACTGGCAAAGAGAAGTCCAGGGGCCAAAAAGTGGCGCCACCCTGGAGGTCTCTCTAGGGTTGGCGAAAACCCTAATTAGGGTTTAGGGATCTGGTCCAAGTGGTCAACAGGTTTGCCCACTTTGGAAGCTCCTTAGGGTATCAGGTGTAACCCTAGGAGACTATAAAAGGAACCCTCTGGCTCCCCATATTTCACGTCTCCTTCTCTCTGTGATTACTCTACTGGAATCTTCTCTCCATTGCTTGGGTGTGTCTTGCATTTGAGGCAGGATAATTTTCTGCTAGCTTCAAGAACAAGATCAAGAAAAGGTTGGTTATTCTTATTTGATCTTTAGAATTTATATGTTGGCCTTAGCTCTTAGTTTATAATCTTCATAGAAAAAACATAGATCTTTCTAAGGTTGCATGTGAACCATAAGAATTGTTTGTTCATTGTTTGCTTAAAAACCCTTCAAGTTTGAGGTTCAATCCTTTAAGTAATTACCCAATTTATTTACCGAGGCTAGGATCCAAAATCTTCCAGTTGTGATGAGAAGAGGGATGTCGTAATCACACCACAATGGTCATTAAGGTAGACAAAACTCTTTGTATGTTTCATTCACAATGAAACTCCGAGATCTGTGAGATTCATTGACTACTGTCAATGGCATGTTAATATCGTTTGTGCTCATCTCAAAATTCATGACAGGGATGTCGTGGATCATGAAGCAAATGGTGAATTGACCATGCAGAATCTGCATTATGCTCGGCTCAAGGTATGCTTGAGAATCGCAACTGTCACATCATCCCCAACTATAACCTTATCTGGCGTGCCGGTTAACCATACAGCCCCATCAGCAGATTATAAAGAGAATGTGTGTTTCTCATGGATAACACATAGTTCACATCGTATTTATAATTAAAATGGGTTTTGTTTTAATACTTTTAACTTGGAGATACATTTCCCTATCAAACCCTTTCGGTAACTCCATATAGCAAAAGGTGCTGGGCGGTGAAGGTGGTAGGCAATGAATGTCGTTTAAAAACCAACCCCATTCAGGTTCATAAGAACCTTCCTTGAAACCCTATACACGTGGGTGAGCCTAGTCATGGTTTGACCAATGTTTTTTTTGTTAATTTATTCTATATATATATATATATATATATATATATATATATATATATATATATATATATATATATATATATATATATACTGCTCTAAAATATATAAATGTATTTTAAACAATTTAAAATATTTTATTTATCAATTAATTCAATTAATACATTTTAATAATTCATTCTAGATAAATAAATCCTATTGGAATAATCAAATTAATGCAACAGGCATATAAGGCTGCTAAGCGAGTTAGGAAACTTGCAAAGGCAAGCTAGAGCTGTTACCCTAGCCGCCAACACCAAGCAAGGCACAAAAAAACCCTTCCTAACCGTAGAAATTTTCGACAAGTACAAGGAGGCAGAAGAAACCAGGAAAAATCGAAAATAACAGGCATGCATATGAACATTCAAGTTTCTAGCACAAACCCTAAGATCATAACATGTTTAAATCCAAAATTTCTAGCATAACCCTATGCAAATTTCGATTTTAACAAGCATGAAATCATATTCAGCAATTTACGATCAAAATGAAGATAACATATAAACAGAGGCTCTGATGCCACTGTTGTGATTCGATAATATAAACACATAACGCATGCAGTGGAAGACAATCAAGATCAAATCACTGATAATCCATGAACATTGTCCATGATCCATGAACATTGTCCATGATCATGCAGTTCAGGGCCACGATTGCAAAGGATGATCAGGATCCAAAGTAGAATCCCTCTAATGATTCACACCCAGTGATCTCCAAAAAGCCAGAGAGATCAGTATTCCACTTGGGAAGGGAGGCAAAGATCAAAACCTAGAGAGGGATTGAAAATCGCAGAAAGGAGAGAGAGAGGAGAGGAGGCGGCGCAGATTAAGGCTTGGGATGCCTTAGGGTTGAACCCCAAGGCCTCTATTTATACTACAAGAGCTCCTAGTGTTTCAAACTTAGGAGCCTTTTGGCAGCCGCACCCCCTGGACCTTGTTTTCTTTTATTACACATTTAATCAATTACAGTTCAGTCCTTTTAATTGATTCTAAATTAATTCTAATTAATTTTATCAATTAATATACTGATTTAGTTTCTAATTAATTTATTTCTCAATAAATTAATAAACTAATCATCATTTCTTTATTTCTGACTCTGTTTGTTTTTCTAGCTCAAATTGGGCATAATCCTACCATTCAAACATAGCATCAAACACCTTGCAGGACCGATTTTCCTGGTGCTTGCTTACCAATCAAACCTATTCAACAATAACCAAATTGAATGACTATTTGATGTCACAAAAACTTCTTTATGGAAAAAATTGATACCAACATTACCAATCAAGTCAGCTACAGAAGTCATCTCTTCGTGCTATAGATGATGTTGTTATTGTACAATGAAATAAAGCATTAAACCTCGGTTATCATCACTTACATTTGAAGAAGCAGATAGAGCTATAAGTTTCCAAACCGGACGTGTTAAATCGTATCATCTTCACCAGTGGTATCTGTTGGAAAATTAATTTTAATTAATTTCATAAAATGGGTTTTTCCCATTTTGAACACAAAAAAAATAGTTCCATAAAACAATTTAATATAAATAAATTGTTACATATTTGTGTTCTCCTCCGTGTTACCTTCGTTTTGATAGTTCACACGAAGATGAATGAGAAATTGTATCCCAAAGTGAGGTAGTTGGAAGAAGTTGGAAAATGAGTTAATAGGTTTTAACTCATCCCACATTGGTGGGGGAATGAAAAGGAAGTGGGTTTATAAGTCTAAAAGATTTCATGCTTTGTAAGACTTAAAGCTAAAAGGCTCTCTCTTGCGCGTGCAGCGGAGGGGTGCAAATGCAAACCAGATTGGGTTGGATTCACTGAACTTGTGTGCGAGCGCACGTCCTGCAGGTACGAATGCACCATCGGTCGACCAGAAAAGTTCAAGGACTTTTTTGCAAATATTTTTCCTTTTCCGTAACTGAAATTTTAATACAATTAAAACATATTTCAATTTTGATATTGTATTAAAGAGAATTTAATTCGTCGGTTAAGTTTTTGTGTTTAATTCTTCAGTTACGTTTTTGCTGTATATATACAGCACTCGAGCAACTGTTGAGATACACTGATGAAACGCTTTTCTCTTCTTCTCAACTTCTTCGTGCACTTCATTCTCATGTTACAACTAAGGTATAATCCTGGTCTACTGATGGTTCGGGCAATCTAGAAGAATTGCTTCCTGCTGTTGTATCCTGGGAAACAAACACCTATACCGGGCGAATTTGTTTTAAGGAAACTGTGTCAAACACAGGTCTCAGCAACTAATCTCGGTTTTTCTTGTTCTTTGGTATTTTTGGTATGTATTTTCTTAACAGTCTTAAAACAAATTCGTTTGTACCAAACGAACAACGAAAATAATTTTTCTGTTATTAATTCTTGCAATTCACAAACTGTTTTCCAGTAACAGTTTTCTGTTTTTCAAGGCTTCAAATTTTACCATCTAGTTTCTGTTTAAACGATTATTTACAGTTTGATAATTTGTTTTTTAGAAACATTTTTCTTATTTACATTGATTACACTTACGATTTTGGTTTGTGTTTTTAGCATGACATTGGAACTTCTGATACACTAAAACAAACGAACCCTTCTCCCCAAGGGACTCCAACGATTACCATGTCGAGTAATCATGCAGAGAAACCGAAAATGTTTTCCGGTATGCACTTTAAGAGGTGGCAATAGAAGATATTCTTTTACCTCACTACCTTGAATCTTGCGCTATTCTTGACTGAGGAGGCCCCTCAACTTACTAAAGATGCGGATGTCCAAGCCGTGAGTGCGCTCGACACTTGGAAACACTCTGATTTCTTGTGTAGGAACTATGTTCTAAATGGTCTTGTCGACTCACTTTATAATGTATATTGTGTAACAAAATCGGCTAAAGAACTGAGACTCATTAGACAAAAAATACAAAATCGAAGATGCCGGGGCCAAGAAATTTGTGGTTGCCCGGTTTCTAGACTATAAAATGAATGATAGTAAGCCGGTAATGACACAAGTCTAAGAACTTCAAGTCCTCCTACACGATATCCATGCTGAGGGTATGGTGATAAGTGAGACCTTTCAAGTTGCTTCTATAATCGAGAAGTTACCCCCATCTTGGGTTGACTTTAAGAATTATTTGAAGCATAAACGAAAGGAAATGACCATTGTGGACCTCATTGTTCGACTCTGAATTGAGGAAGTCAATAAGGTTGCTCAAAAGAGTAGCAATATTAGTTCTACTTCTGATAAAGCCAACGTTGTGGAACATGGTCAATCTTTTGGGAAGCACAAGTCCGTTAAAGGAAAATTCCAAAAGAATGAGAAAGGTGCCAACTTGGGGGCGAAGAGTGGAAACTTCAAAAAGAGGTTTCAAGGTAATTGCCACAACTGTGATCAACCCGGGTACCGCGCTGCAAATTGCAAGCTTCCAAAGCGACAAAAAACTAAGGAGGCGAATGTTGTGGAGCAAATAACCCGCGATGTGTCTGACATCGATATTGCCACGGTCATCTCTAAAGTCAACCTCGTGGAGTCTAATCCAAGTGAATGGTGGGTTGATACGGGAGCCACTCGACATGTTTATTCCAATCGGGAGTGGTTCCGCAACTTTAAAGTTGTGGACAATGGTGACAAGCTCTTCATGGGAAACTCGGCGACTTCCGATATCCAAGGTGTTAGGAAGATCATGTTGAAGATGACGTCGGGAAGGGAGCTGATGTTAAATGATGTGTTGTATGTCCCGGAGATTAGAAAGAATTTGGTCTCCGGGTGGTTGTTGAACAAGCATGGTTTTCGCTTGATTTTTGAGTCGGATAAATTTGTATTGACTAAAAGTGGTGTGTATGTACGCAAGGGGTATGCCGAGAGGGGCATGTTTAAGTTGTGTGTAATGGCTATTCAGCCAAGTACTAATGTAATAATTAACTTTTCTACTTACTTGCTTGAGTCTTCAAATATATGGCATGCTAGACTAGGAAATGTTAATTTTGATACTCTTCGACGTTTAATTAAACTCGACCGCATACCACACTTTACTATTGACTCAAAATACAAATGCAACACATGTGTTGAATCAAAATTAACATGACAATCGTTCAAATCCATTGAAAGGATTACCGAACCCCTTGGTTTAATACACTCTCATGTGTGTGACATGAAGTCGATTCCATCCAAAGGTGGAAATAAGTACTTTATCACTTTTATTGACGATTGCACTAAACTTTGCTATGTTTATTTACTTAAGAATAAATATGAAGCAATAAACAAGTTTAAAGTGTATAAAAGTGAAGTTGAGAATCAACTCAACAAAAAGATTAAAGTACTACGAAGTGACTGTGGAGGTGAGTATGTATCACCGTTTCAATAATTTTGTGCAACTCATGGCATAAGACATGAGCTTACAGCACCTTATTCACCACAAACAAAATGGCATTGCAGAAAGGAAAAATCATATCTTAAAAGAGATGATGAATGACATGTTACTTAGTTCTTAGTTACCCCAGTCAATGTGGGGGGAAGCTGTATTGTCAGCCAATTACCTTTTAAATAAGGTACCCCGGAAGAAAACAGATAAAACACCATACGAGTTATGGTCGAGTAGAAAACCATCTTACAAATACTTTCGAGTGTGGGGGTGTCTCGCAAAGGTTGTCATACCTACCCCTAAGGTTGTAAAGATCGAACCCAAGACTGTTGATTGCATATTTATTGGGTATGCACAAAACAGTAGTGCTTATCGATTTCTAGTACATGATTCTAAAATACCCGATATTCACAAGGGTACAATAATGGAATCAAGAAATGCCTCGTTCTTTGAAACTGTGTTTTCGTGTCTTGATAAAGTTGAGACAAGCGCTCCGAAACCGAACGCAAACGATGCCTCTTCGCATGAAGAAGCAAGAGAAGAGGACATAGCGCCTCGACGAAGCAAAAGAGCACAAGTAGAGAAATCCTTTGGCGATGATTTCTATACTTATATGGTTGAGAAAGAACCTCAAACATTTCGTGAAGCCGTCACTTCTTCTGAAGGACCTCAATAGGAAGAGGCAATTAAAAGCGAAATGGATTCCATCATGCAAAACCATACATGTGAGCTAGTGGATTTGCCTCCTGGATGCAAACCACTAGGCTATAAATGGATTTTCAAGAGGAAAATGAAAGCTGACGGTTCCATTGACAAGTACAAGGCGAGGCTAGTAATAAAGGGCTATAGACAGAAAAATGGCCTAGATTACTTTGATACGTACTCTCCAGTGACACGTATAACGTCCATCAGACTAGTACTTCCCATTGCCTCAATTAGGAAACTTGAAGTACATCAGATGGATGTCAAAACAGCTTTTCTAAACGGAGATTTAGAAGAGGAAATCTACATGGAACAACCAGAAGGGTATGTTTCCCCAGGACAAGAGTCCAAGGTTTGCAAACTCGTGAAGTCATTATTGTTGGATTAGGTGTCTAAGCCATGACTAATAATTAGTATTTACCTAATTAATAGTAGCAAAGTCCATTTGAGTTGCCCTCATAGCTGGAGGTTTGGTAGAAAGTCCAGGAGAGAGAAAGATTGATTTATTATATGATTAATAAATCAATAGAAATAAAATAAATAGTTTATTAATATATTAAAGTGATAATATATAAATTAGAAACTATATTAATTAATTATAAATTAATATGGAATTAATTTGGTGATTAATTTAATTAATTAAAGGTGCAGGGACTAAAATTGTAATTATTCAATAGTTGAGTAAGTGACAGTTTTAGTAGGCCAGATGACCACGAAATTATATATGGAATATATATAATTTCAAAATTAATAAGTTAGGATAAATAGGTTTGAATCAAATGATAAAAGGTTTATCTTGATTTGAATTCAAAAAGGTTTATCTCTAAGGCTTATCTACTGGCCAACTGGAAGCTATAAATAGGGACCCTGGGGGAACCCTTTTCTGCGCCAATTCTACTATATTCCCTCTCTAAATTTTGTGACCTACCTCCCTAGCTCTTGGGTGCGACTTCATTTGAGGCAGGACACTTGTGCTGCTCAGCTTCAGGAAAAATCCTAAAGGTTAGTTTTTTCTGATTTATTCTTTTAGTTATTTTTATTTGGCCTTTAGGAATTTGTTATATGTTCAATTAGAAGAAAACATAAATCCTTATAGGTTGCATGTGAACTTAGGATTTTAGTTCATAGATTTGCATAAAACCTTTCAGAGGTATCAGAGCATTTTGGTTGTTTTCTTGTTGAATTGTTATAATTGTTTTCCTATAAAAATAGGGTTTAAAGCTTATAAACCCTAATATATACGAAATCGATTTAGGGTTAGGGTTTTGAAAACCCTAGCCCCTCCCTTTTATTAAAATCGAAAATGGCATAGGGTTTTAGAAGGTTTTCTATTTTTGGTAACTTTGATTATTTAATAACTGGATAACCTTAAACCCATTATTTGATTTTTGATTTTAGGGGGTTTAAGATAGGTTTAAATTAATTTGATTAATTTGTGATACCTATCTAAATTTAATTAATTAAATTAATTGTTTAATTAAAAGATAATTAAAGGTTTAATTTAATTTTAAATTTAATAGTTTAAATTTCGAAAAAATTAAAGGATAAACTAGGAATATTTTAAAAGTTTAAAATATCTAGAATTAATTAATTTAATTAATTGTTTAATTAAAAGATAAATTAAATCAAATTTAAAGGTTTAATTTAATTTAAATTTAATAGTTAAATTTCGAAAATTAAAAGATAAACCAATGAATATTTTAAAAGGTTTAAAATACATCTTATATGTATTATAATTAAAAGTTAATATTATATGTATAAGATAACTGGTCAGTAAAATCAATAGTAGGCATCATTCACGAAGCTGGTCTATATGGAGGGTATAAGGAAACTGCCTATAAAATAGTGGTTGAATTGGTGTCCACTCTCACCCACTGCTCTCTTGATCAGTAGAGGGTCGTTAGCCGAACGGGTTTGATAGGACAGCTTAATCTCATTAAAAGTATAATGTCATTAATGAAAGTACTAGAACAACTTTATAAAATCCCAAATCTAGTTACTTTAGGAAAAATGTGAAATGATCCTAACCCATGAAATTGCACATTACACTTTATGAGACATTAGTGGAGCGTGTGTGGTTAACCGACACACTAATAGGGGCTCATAAAGAGTGGTAATGGGTTTCTCATGATTTATCATTATTGATGGAGCGTGTGTGGTTAACCAGCACATCAATTAGATATGATAAATGACATTGAGGTTACAAAGCTAATTTGCATGGTTATTCACATCTAGTTTGTAATCCTCGGCATCCCAGTCACAAACAATAGAGCATATCTGAGATTAAACATGCCATTGAACAGTTCAATGAATCTAAACAGATCTAGGAATTTCATAAGATGAAATTGATAAGTGTTTATCTACCTTAATGACCATTATGTTGTGATTACGACATCCCTCTTCACACCATAGTTGGGGTATTTTGGATCCTAGCCTTGTTAAATAATAAATTGGGTAATTATTTAAAAGGATTAAAATTAAACTAACTAATTCAAATTTTATAAATGTCTAACGATAGTGTCAGTTCTCTTCCTTCACCCATTTCTGAGAGTTTCAGAAAGCACCTATTACATATGGTAAGGCTGACTGGCCTGAACTATGTGGTATGGCTTCACAAATAGAGAATGGTTCTTAGTTTTGCTGACAAGCCATATCTTATTGAGTGTCCACTTCCCAAGCATCTCATCACACAGCAGCTTGTGATGAGTATGACCCCTTGACCATTAAGTCCAAGGAAGTTCGTTGCCTCATGCTATTGATCATTGACCCCAAGTTATGCAGGGATTTAGAATTCCTGGGGTCAGATAAGTTAGCACAACTGGTTGAGGAAAGGTTCTGAGAACCGGTTAAAAAGGGACGAGCTAAGATTTTCAAAGAGCTTGAAGTGTGCAGGAAGTAGCACTAGTTCACATGTTCTTAAGATAGAGAGACACATAGGTGAACTGTATAAATTTGGTCACCCTTGTGATCGGGAGTTAAGCATTAGCTCGACTCGCTGATCTGTTCATCTAGATGAACAGAAAGGGTAATGACATCGCAGCGGTCGTCATGCGGTCAAAAATAAGAAAAATCTAACACACTCACTTAGCACAGTGGAAGTCAGGGTCGATCCACAGGAGTTACGTGGTCAAGTCAGGTGACAGATTACCAACTATAGTGTCACGCTATAGTCAGAGGACTTAGTTCCTAAGCTTTTGACAACTAATCCCAGAAAACATAAACTAAAACAAATCCACCTAAACATAAATTTAAACTAAACTCCAAACAAACCTAGTCACTTACTGAAATCAGAAGTACATCTCTAATTCAGAAGCAAACAAAGGCAAACAATCAAACATAAACCAAGGCATAAACTAAACCAATAACTAAGGTCCAACTGAACAGTCACTCGCTAAAGTTCAAACCTAGAAAGCTAACCTAGTTGGCTACTGAAATCAGCAAGGGAAGTCAGTCCAATCAAGGTCAAAACAACATCCAAACACCAAACAAACAAACACAATCCAATATAAAGCATCAAACACCGAAAAACCAATATTACTTGTAACCAAATGATTATTATAAACCCAAAACGAATTCCAATCATCCAATACAGTAACCAATACTGAAAAACAGTAAACTAAAATGCTCAAGGTCAGTGGTTGTCACTCCCAAAGACCCTAGCCACTAATGCTAATTACTAAGCTAAAAGAAATTAAACATAAAAACCTGAAATACCAACAAGGTAGTTGCTGAAAGGAATTCTTGGAGTCAAAGAGCCTTCACGGTCGATTTTTCACCAGGGTTTTGCTCGGGTTTTCGGCTGAAAACACCTCTATTTATAGTTGCAAATTTTACGCAGTCGTGCCGCGCAATTATGGTTTCCGCGGCGCGCGTACTAATCTTCTCCCGTTTTATCGGCATTTGAATTTGTTCCACCGCCTTAGATCCGCGTCGCGCCTTCTTCATTTCTGCGGCGCGTACGTAATTTCCTGATTTTGCCTTCTTCTCCAACCTTCCTCCAATTTGCACGCTTTCGGTCCCCGTTTTCATTATTTTCTTCCAAACAAGTACTGGCACGAAAAGTGAGAATACCACGATATATATGATATAATTTCACTAAGAATAGGGCTCAACAATGACTAAAATATGTAATATCACTAGGCGTTGTCAAACACCCCACACTTGTGCCTTGCTTGTCCCCAAACAAGAGAGTTTGTTTTTTATAAATTCTAACTAAGACTCAAATAATTTTTGACTGTGTTCAGTTTCAAAGCTTATTGCCTTATGAGTTAGAGTGAAATAGTTCATGAAAACCTAATCAGAGTGTTCTTTGGAATTCATGGCTATCTAGAGAACCCTTGATTACAAATTTTCTGTCCACAATGAAGTGTACTTACTCATTCAGATTCTAAAGGCCATTAAGGAATTGTCCATGACTTTCGATGCTGTCCGTGTAACGAGCTTTCGAAAATACCATCCCAGACCAGACGATCTTAGGTGGTAAGGTGCATAAATGCCTCTTCGAGGCCACCCTTTTCGGACCTACCGGCTCGAACAACAAAGGCCACAGATTGACATTTCCTTCCTAAATTCCAATCCTAAAATACTCTAATCGTCTAACTCCTAAAACTCAACTTGTTTGACTAAACTAATAGGATGGTAACAACTACATAGTATCTCTTGAAAAATACTAGTGCTATAAACAATCACAAACCATTCGTTTCAAACTTACAATTTATTAAAAAATTGAAAAAGTTGCTAAAAATTTGAAAATTCGGTCATTTCTGCAAAAATTTCAAAAAAATACTCTTTCATCCGTCCACACCCCACACTTAAACCCGTACAACGTCCCCGTTGTACAAAATTTATTTAGAACAAGGGAGAAAGAGTTACCCCTTTGGACGGTAGATTGCTTGGTTGGTACTCGGTATCACATGTACAAATTCGAACAAAACGGTCCTCGATTTCGCATTCTGCAGTTGTAGCGAACAGTGAACATGCCGGTGGTCAAGACAAGTGGAGGGGGCACGGTGACCCCACACTTGTCTGAGACAACTCCTTCCCATTTGGTATAACATGCATGACTCAACAGAACATTAAATGCAAACATAACAAATAAAATATAAACAAGCAAAAGATAAAAGTGTGTCATAGATACAGTACATATATCCCAAAAAAATGAAAAAAAAAATACATCAAGCACCACCTGGTGGCTTGGAAGGTCCAGCCTCATGGTCATGCGCTCTGGCTGGGAATGGTCGGGTCTGCTGGCCCTGTGCCGATGCGATCTGTAATAGCACCTCCCCGATCCACTCTAACTGGTCCTCCATCCTGGCGACCCTAGTCTTCAATCGGTGGATGGCCGATGGATCCTCCTGCTACTATGGATGTGGTGCTGGCTCTGCCGGTGCGGGCTGCCTCCTGCGTCTCCTGCCAGGCTGGGCATATGCGGGCTGGGGGTCCTGGGGTGCCTCGGTCGCCACCCTCACAAACTGTCCCGGGCGCTGCTGCTCAATCAGCCCTATATTCTCCAATGCTCGCGCCGAAGTGCGAGTTGGAGGTAAAGCGGTCAAAGAAGCGACAGCTGGTGATGAAGTACCCACGGGCCAATGGACTGCTGGCGGACGCACCCGTCACACGGGTGGACAATGCAACGGCTAGCGCGAATGGGAGGTGAAGGAACCTGGAGGGGTCGAGAAGGACCCAGAGAAATGTCATGTCCTCCCCCGACACCTTCTCGCCCCCTCCCGCTGCATGATGGAGGTGGAGACGATGTGGTGCATGAGACGGTGGAGTGGATCACGGAGATGGCTCTCCCTAGAGGTCGCCGCCTCATAGAAAATGTTGGATAATGGTGCCCAAACCTCCGTGTTGGCAGCCCTCTCAGGCTACCCTTGAATACATGCCTCCATTAACTGTGTGAAGTGGCGGTGCTGTAAGTCCACCTCCGTATATATACTGGTGCGCCTCCCGAACTCCCGGAGGTTGCACTCCCTCTGCACACCCCCTAATCTGAACCGTATCAGCCTGGAACGCGGGTCCGTCGTCCTCGGTGCGTACTAGACAGTGGAAAGGAACTCAAGAAGGAGCTCGGTGTAGACAATGTCCTCCTCGGTGGCCATGAGCCTATCCCAGCCCCGGCAAGTAAATGAAGCGTCCCCATGGGTCCAGGTGCGATGCAAGAACGGCTCAATCGTACCCTAGAACCCCCCAAATCGCAGAATGACTCTATCGATGACTGTCGCCTCGAGAACCCGGCGACTGATGAGGGCGTCTCCGTGATCGGTACTCTATAGAGCTGGCAGGTCCCTCTGGAAACTGAAGAAACTCGTGATCCAATCTGACCGACATCTGCACAAAAGGAAATTTTTTTGTAAATTAAGTCCTTTTCTTCCCCACCGCACCGCGGCGCGACCCAAGAGCAAGGGCGTGGCGCGACGAGCGGCTGTTTCCAAATTCCATACCCAAATCGAGCTTTAACCTGTTTAAACTCAATCCAAATGCACTACAAGGTAGCCTAAGTGCCGACTAACTCATCTAGGGTCTCTATTTGGCAAAATAAACACCCTATGAGTCAGCATTGGCGATATTGTTTTGATGATGTAAAGACGTTTACAACAACCACCATATGCTACTCATCCGCTTGCGACCCTAGCCAACACTATCCTATCGTCGGCTGCCTCAACAAAAAGTGGGTGATGCAGATTCTCGACCAACATGACCCGGTCGATCACCCAAGTAAGATATATAAAAGAGTGGGTAGCCCCACCACCACACAAAACTAAGGCAGGTATAAAGTTTACTTGGATGATACCTGCTATCACATAAGGCATCACTTGAACCTCTTCGGTCGTTAGCTGGAAAGCTTACTCTAGCGCCTTTTTAGTCCCTGCCTGACCCGTGCATCTATCAATAGCACGAAGAGGAGCCACAAAAATGGCTTTCGATGCTCCCCTAACTGTCTTCAAGCTCAAAAATCAGCTTTCACATGACCCATTCGACCAAACTGGTAATAAATTCTCATCGGTGACTTGCAGTCACGAAGATAGTGCCCTGTTCGACCGCACTTACCGCACCTGAAGCATATGCCTGCTCCCTTACACACATCATCCCTCAACTGGTGTCCCCTATCCTTCTGACTCAAGTGCGATTCGGAAGTCCTCAACTTCCTAGGCGACATCGATACCGGTACCACGGCTGTGCCGCCTTCCTCAAGCTCCAATTCACGCCTCCTAGCTTCCTCGATCATGGCATCAAGAATAGCAACTAGATGGCACTCACAAACTCCTAATATCAGTACGCAACATACACGTGTAGCTAGTCACCTTCACGTCACTACAAGCTACATGTTGGGATAGAAGAGTGTCATCTCCGTGAACTTTTGTGTCATCTCACTCACGGTCCTAGCTGTCCGCTCTGATGCCATAAACTTGCAAGACCTCCGCTCTTTCTTCCCTCAAGGCACGAACTGCCTCCAGAACCGTTTCACAAAGCCCTCTAAGGTCAACGCCTTGACCTGCTTTGCATTCATAAATTTGGTATCAACTCCCCACAAATCCTTCGTTATCCCCTAACAAAAGATGCATGGCAAAGCGAACCCTCTAACCACCTAGGCAACCACTAGTGAGAAATATGCCCTCGACATCAGATATCCTGCGCATGCTAACAATATAGCCTGCCTCCCCCGGTGACTAGAATTGTAGTATTTTGTTCCTCCAACACGTTCTGTCACACCCCGGCCGAGGCGGCGGTATACGTTGGGCTATGCGACTTAGTTTGTGGATCTCAAGCAATTGAATATACAACACAAGTACAACGATAAACAAAAGGATATTTGTATTTCATCCTGAAGTTTGAACACAGGGTTCTTATAGATAATAATAGTAAAGTACATGAAATGCCTTAACAGATAGGCAAATATAACAGAGAACGGTAAACTAAGTTGCCTAAAATCCGTGAACATTTCCATCTTCTGAAAGACTTATTGATTTCCAGAGAATGCATGTACTTTTGAGGGTCAACACAAGGTTGGTAAGAGTTACAGGTTTTCTGCTAATCACAACAATGATACTTTTAAAAACAACTAAAAGTATTTTCTTTGTAAGTAAAACCATACTTATAAATGAGTTTGTAAAGAACCTTTGAAAAACCATAAGTAATACCATACTTATAAATGAGTTTTTAAAGAACCTTTGAAAAACCATAAGTAATACCATACTTATAAATGAGTTTGTAAAGAACCTTTGAAAAACCATAAGTAATATCATACTTATAAATAATGTGTAAGTTTTTGAGAAAGCATCAATGTTTATAGTGAGTCCTATAATTGAGCTATCCGACTAGAATACAACGCTTCATGGACGTCGTAGTAATGAAAAAGATAAGTATACCTACTTCGATTTGTTGTCGAGGTTGTAGCTAGCAACCGTAGGTGGGGGTGTCAACCTATATATATCTATACATATGTATCTCGCTCCGATGATTAACGGTTATAGTAATGTGGGTTCTAAGTATTTCTACTTAAGTCATGAATAGTGTCTCACTAAAACACTCATTGATAAATGAAAGATAAATAATTCTCAAGATAAATAATTCTCAACCCAAACTTATACGTGAATAAATCACTAGGCACAATGAAAGTTTTGCTATAAAAGTCGAGTATGTTGATAAGTATATACATAAAAGTGTACAATACTCGCTTAAATAGTTGGTAAATTCTTGTAGATGTTGAAATACTACAAAGGTGGTAAACTTTTTCATAATATTTTCACATGAAATCATAAGTTTATGCTTCAAATAAAATGATAAGTTTTGTAGTAAATTCTTGTAGATGTTGAAATACTACAAATGTTGTATTACTTTAAAAACAACTATAAAATATCATCGTCAAGTTTATAACTAGTTTTTAGCAAAATATGCGTTATTTAACGACGAACATTTATGAAACTAGGTATAAAATCGGTCAGTATTATCATCAACAAACTAAGATTTTGCACATGTATTCTCCCCCGAAATATATAAAATGATCGAAAGAGGGGCCGTAACACTCACTTTTGAAGCGTTATTTCGGTCTAAAATCGATAATGATCGTTTTTGAGGAGCACCGTGAAATAACACTAAACGAACTTCCACTAAGGTTTAGACTTGAATTAACACCACAAAACAACAAGTTTTTGAGCAGCAAAATGGTGGCCGAGGGTGGTGGTGTGGTGGCCGCCGGTAGTGGTGTTCTTGGCTGAAAAAAAGAGCAAAGGGACAGAGGAAGAAAGCTAGATGCTTGTGGTGAATTGGTGAAGAGAAATGGGTGGTGGTGCATCTTATTTATAGTAGCATGGAGGTGGTGGAATGCATGGCCTTCGGAATTGTTTATAGTAAAAGTTGGAAGCCATTCTTATGTGATATCATAATAGTGATGTCATAATAGTCTCCCAATTTTCCTAAATTCGTGTGCCAAGATCCCGACGTCTAATATTTTTTCAAGAGCGGAGAATTGCCGAGCAGAGTGCACCGATTCCAGAAACTCAAATGGATTAATTTTTCGAGTTGTAGAACTCCAGGAAATCGCGTTTAAATATTCGCGTTCGTTTATCCGGAACGTTTGATTTTTCGACTTTTATAAATATTTTTTACAAAAAATATTTTGAGTATGGAATCAAATAATAGACCATAGTCTGAGTCCAAAAACGTTCTCGAAATGGTCATCTGAGGTGTGCAAGTGCCTCAACGAATCAAAATGGTTTATGTAGTTAAAGAAAACCAGTGACTTGTTTTGTTGTAAGAGTCATATCTTTTGCATACGAGCTCCGTTTCGAACGTTCTTTATGTGTTCGGAATCAGAGGAACATGTACTACGAGGTTAGAGTGTTTGTTTGCTCACAGACGCTTTATACTTATTTTTAGTTTTCGGACTTTTTAATTAGGGTTTCAGTTTGTGCTTGAGATTTTCCACTATAGAAAGTAAGATTTCACCTTGTATCTTATTTTAATTGTAATGACACTATATATTTTCCAAAATATATATCAAAGTTCAATAGGTCAGTTTACAAAGAGGTTCGCGGTGAATTGACTATTTATAGTTCTAGGCATAAATTTTCAGGATGTCACACGTTCCTCAACTCATCCCCCAATCTCGATAGACATACCCGAGATTTCCTCCCATATCGCCATGAACCCTATCGCCATCAAATCCTGAATCTCCTGGGCACTCAGCCTAACACCTTAACCGCTCACTAACCTTCATGATCACCATTCAACAGTCAAATGAATACAGGTTTACCACATCACACTAGCATTTAAGTTAACTATGATAGACACTCATACACTCAGCTCCTTGGATTCCTCTGGACCAATTCCCGACTCGAACACGGATCCTGTACTTTCGATAGTATGAGCTCTACTACTACCTTGCACACCTATCCATGTCCTTTCCGAGACCTGTCCTGAAATCCCCAATTTGCTTCTCCCCGATAATTCTAACACATATGCCCGTACTAGCATATGTCGTCGCTTTTCCTAGACCGCTAGGAAACCCACCCCACCCATGCTGCTCTAACTAAGACGAAACTTCCTCCATTGATGACGAGTTGTCTCATGAATGCACAGTCGTATACAGTATAAAATTAAACAGACTTTCAAATAGCAGATCCTACACTAAGGCAACAACCAAACAAGGAACATGCAATAAGGCCATCAAGTATTCTAAGGTTATTCGATTCTTACTGCATACAACTTAATGGCATTCCCTAAACAACCTACCAACATTAGCATTCATTCCTAATAGCAGGCAGCAAGTAAATTGTACATCAATGTCTGATTTTTCTAGCAGGCAATCTAGCATATATACATCTTATTTTCTAGAAAGCGTCAACAATAATAAACACTTGAACATTTCCCCACTGGCGTTGGATGGCGGTACGCACTGCGTCTTTAGTTCACCATTCATGAAACTTCTTTTTTTCGTAAAATCATCTAAGAAATATTTTAAGCCTCAACATGAGTTCAGTACTCACCGAAGTGAGTTTGATTCTCTCAAGCAATGCCTGGATACCAACTTGTAACGTCCCAGATTTTAGGTCAATTTAAAATTTTTAGAAAAACAATTTTATGAACAAAACATCCTTTTATTTAAACATTCAAACTTAATTCATCAACCAAAACATTTATTGTCATCGTTATTCCAACCAAGTAACAGGAGAACTCAAAATAAAATCAATTTCAACATAACTCCTTAACTAACGTCAATCATCGCCAGTGTGTACTCGTTGTGCCTTGCCATCACCGACACTTGTAGAACCTGAAATAGTGATTTAATTGGGGAAAGGGTAAGCACACAGCTTGGTGAATTCCAACACATAAAATGTACATCAATCACACATGATCTACTCCTAAGCAAAAGAACACAACATCACATCACCGTAAACCCTAGTCTACTCTCCACGTACGTTGCGTCATGCCATCTTTCTCAGCACCACGAGCCATGCATACAATCTTGCTAGTGCATTAACACTCTCAGCCGTGCATACAATCTTCCTTTGTGCATCTTGTAGGAGAATCTTGCTCTGTACACAACTACCTCCATATAAACTAGACATTCAACAGCCTTGTACCACATACATACATATTTACACAGACTAGGATCCAAAAAACCTAGCACTACCCACAAACATCCCATAAGCACACATGAGCTATAGTAAAGGATGCACAACATCAATATAATGTAGTGAGAAAGTCACCTGATAGACATCAGTAGATTACCACAAGGAGCAAGCTAAAAATCAAGGCATTGCCTCCTTGGAATGTCCAACATTCGCATAATCGTCACTAACTTAGAACAGAAATTGTGTAATATTATTTCATTACTTATAGTTCTTTTATTACTTCATTAATGTCTTGCACCATGCCCCACCCATGAGTCCTTACTTCTTACTTACATTTTACCAATAATTATAGCTATTACACACTTTTATTTATACTTCACAAGTGTTAAATATTCTTTTTCTTCACCCATGTTCACCACCAAGACCACTACTCGCCAAGAAGAATTTGACAGCAAAACAGAATCTTGACCCGGTTGCAGGTTTGCAACTTTCAACCAAGAAAGAATCACAATAAGGTCCTGATAAAAATCATGCACAAACTAGACCCAAAGAAAAGACCACAGGGCCTGACCTAAGGTCAAATCATTTTGCTAGAATAAATGCTGAATTTTCAAAGTTTACTGATTTGATCAATCAAAACATTGGAGCACCCTTCAAAGAAACAATCCAATTTCCAATTGGGGTAAGAGTTGTGTTCTAGTTTTTGGTGTGACCAACTAGACTCCCAACCGGAACTAAGGCCACTGACCTAGCCTCCAAACGATGTTTGTACAATTTAGAATGAAGTTTTTTCAATACAGTTTACACAGTCCTAGACCATTCAGTGAAGATTGGCACATTCACCTAACCTAGGGCTGGAGTTAGGCAAAGCCATTTTGGGTGAAGAACTAAACTCATGTACCAAATCCAAGGATTTAAAACCCATCTCCAATGAATGCTTACACGATTTTATATGATTTTTCAAAGATGGCATCAAAATAGTGAACTTTGGGTATTACATAAATAACAACTTGTGTTGAGGTTTCACCCTCATTCCTTAAGAACTTAATGTCCAATGTTTTAAATCACAACACTTGACTTAATATGTTACTTTTCAGAGGTGCAATGTGTGCTTGACAACCCACTTAATGGGTTAAGAAAATGGCAAAACCCACCCCATACTTTAAAGTGATTATTTAAGTTTCAAAAATGGCAAAACCCACCCCATACTTGTAATTAAATTCCAAACCATGATTATTATTATGATTAGGATTATTATACTATTGTTGTTGTTCATTTTACGCTAAATAAAAAATAACTAATTCGCGAAAACGAATGTACCGGGAAATGGGGTGTCACAAATACAATATTCGTAATCCAGACCGCATGAGAGTACACGCCTCAACCTTGCACTCAACCAATCATTTATCACTTCTTCCTGCTTTATCTCTGGTCTAATTATATGAATCTACTATTAGATACCTACTTCACTTAAACCACAACTCTGATACCAACTTTTAACACCCAGCTAACCAGTACAAGGTAGACCCAAAATTTTTTAAAATACAATAATGGTGCACAGTTATGAAGTTTGATAAAACAAGAAGTCATAATCGGGATCATACTTCCTGTCAAGTACACGATCTGAGTCAGATGCTATGTTATTTTATTCCTGCATACACACAAACACACCAACAAATAGGAGTAAGCTTTACAAGCTTAGTGAGTAACCTCGTATACTATTCAATCACAAACAGCTGCAACGGATCAACGATGATAATACATATCACATCATGTCTCATATAGTTTTCTACAACAACTACATCAGCTAACACAAATGAGCTATTCAGGCACAACCATCTACTTAGGCAATACACCGTACTTACGCTCACAATGCTCTAGTCGTGTGACCACTTGAACTATAATAGTGGTTATGATCAGTTATAACCTAACCAACGGTATTGATCATAATCAATTATGAATCACTATCAATTCCTAGCCACGCCAACAATCACCTAGCCATTAAGGCACCTCCATCCTCAACCACCCTAGGCCATCCCTACCGGCCACCTAGTCCAACAATCCCAGGCATTCTCCAATCGTACAGTCTTACATAATTATGCGTACACATTGTACTACTCGTCTGGTTTACAACCACATTTGTCAAGATATATATCATATTGTCCTCGTCGTGTAATCATATTAATCTTATCTCTTAGGATCCCTATCTAAATTAATCCTATTATCAAGTGTATACAATCACAATACATATTTAGTAATCATAGCATAACTTGCTATAATATGCTAAGGGGTAGAATGAACTTATTTAAGTAATGACAGCTCATTATACAACTACCATGGCTACAACTCAACCACCAAGGATACAACTTAACCACCAAGGTTACGACTCAGCCACCAAGGCTTACCATTCAGCCACCAAGACTAAAACTCAACGACCAAGGCTACAACTCAGCCACTAAGTCTCTCTATTCAGCCACCAATACTACAACTCAGCCACCAAGGCTACAAGTCAACCACCAAGGCTACAACTCAACCACCAAGGCTACAACTTAGCCACTAAGTCTCCCCATTCAGCCACCATTGCTACAACTCAGCCACCAAGGCTCACTTTCCATTCACACTTGAAATCACACACTATTCACAACCACTATGAATTAGGTGGTCGACTCTGACAACGCCTAGTGATATCAAGTATTTTAGGCATTGTTGAGCCCTGTTCTTGATAAAATTATATCAAATATGTCTGGGTATTCTCACTTTTCGTGCCAGGACTTGTTTGGAGAAAAAGAATGGAAACAGGGACTAAAAGCGTGCAAAAGGAAGAAGTTTGGAAAAGAATGAAAAATCAAGGAAACTCGTACGCGCGCCGCGGATCTATGATACGCGCGACGCGGGCTTAAGGCGGTGTAACACATTCAAATGCCGAAGAAACGGGAAAAGATTAGTACGCGCGCCGCGGATTCTTCATCTGCGCGGCGCGGCTGCGGGAAGTTTGCAAGTATAAATAGATGCATTTCCAGCCGAAAACCCTAGCAAAGACCGGGTGTAAAATCGACCTTGAAGCTCTTTGACTCCAAGATTTCGTTTCAGCAACTTCTTAAGTGGTATTTTCATGTTTTGGATTTTTATTTGTAATTAATTAGTTTGGATTAAGCTTGGTTTTGTATCTTTGGGAGTGACAACCATTGATATTAAGCTTTGGCTTCTGTTTTAGTCTCATTTTGTTACTGTTGGATGTTTGGAATTCGGATTTGGTGAATGAAAATCATTTGGTTACATTTAATATTGGTATTTCGGTGTTTTTATGCTTGTGTTGGGTTTTGAATGTTTGAATTGTGTTTGGATATTGTTTTGACCTTGTTGGGACTGTTTTCCTTTGCTGAAATCAGTAGCTAATTAGGTTAGTTTTTAGGCATTAAACTTTGGCTAATAACTGTTCAGTAGAACTTTAGTTAGTGGCTAGTTTATGCTTTGCTTGGTTTTGCTTAGTTTGGATGCCTTTGATTGCTTCTGATTCAGAGATGCACTTCTGATTTCAGAAAGTGACTAGGTTCATTTGAGCTTAGCTTAGCTTGACTTGAGTTTGTTTGATCATTCCTTAGGGTATTAGTGATTAGGAAGGTAGAAACTAGATCCTCCGACTGTAGCGTGACACTACTAATTGGTAATCTTTCATTTAGTCTAACCACGAAGCTCCTGCGGATCGACCTTGACTACCACTGTGCCAGTGTGTGTTAGGTTTTTCTTTATTTTTGACCACACGACGACCGCTGCGTTGTCAGACTCATCAGGTGGTCGACTCATTAAGGAGTGGAATCAACATGCGGTCTGGTCTCTAGGTGGTCGCCTCCCCATGGCCGGTCGACCCTTACAGGTGGTCGGCTCTCCGCAGGTGGTCGGGTCTTCTACCAATATTGCCTAGCCAACACTGCCTGCATTACTGATACTTCTTGCCTTGCCAACATTGCCTATCTTGCCAACACTTTCTATCTTGTCAACACTGCTTATTATACTAGTCTTGATCGGCCATTGCTTACTATCTCTGCTACATGGGTTACAATTATCTATAACCATTAATATGTTTTAATGTCAATGCTATAACTTATATCCCATCACCAACTATATACATCTATGTATCTTCAGCTATAACTAGATCTATCCTCGTATTCAGCTACGGTCGGACCTTGGTTATCACTAGCTAATACTACCCTTCTAGCATATTCATTGTCACAACACAAATCATATAATCTATTTATGCACAACAAGGGTATTTAATCAAAACAATAATACTAAAAGTATTTTTCTAAACAACATACATCACAAGGGAGTCTAGGTTACTCACATGATAAAAGGGACTCGCCTCCATCATAAAGGCACCATCGATAGCATCCTTGTCCAGGGCCTCTCCACACGAACTACAATATGTTCTACGTATGTATAAACATATATACTCAGGTTCACCTTATCTCGATAATCTTGGCCACATTATAGGAATTAGGCTCAACCCATAAACTTAACTTACTCATAATAGTATTCTGACAACACAGACCTATGAATGCAGTGTGTCTTCCTAGACCACATGTCGTGTCTGATGAAGATTCAACCCACACACCGCATAATTCATCCTACACATCACGTCCAATGAACATTAAATCTATGATTTGTGTATTTCATCCCTTCTTAATCTCTTTTCGGCTGAACCTAAACATACAATACGTGTATTTAAGGTATAAGACACTCATGTACAACTTAAAAATACCTCTCCAAACTTTAATCAAACATTCCAAAACAAAAATAAATGTGTATCTCTAATTCAAGGAAGAAAAGATCCATCTTTGCATGCTTTTCCTCATGGTTCTCCACGGTTCTTTGGTCCAAAGATCTCTATTTCTCTTCCTCTACAGCTCTAAATGTATCCAGGACTTAAGTGTTGAAGACATCTGACTTAAGTTGTCCCATATGTATCCTTGGATCATCTACATGCCACGTAAACAACCCCTATACGTCGAGTAGCCACTGTCTTAATTGTTGTCACGTGGCTACCTATATGTTGTGTCCATCACTCATACGCGTTGCGTATGCCCCCTTTCAAAATAGGGTGTTACAATAAGCATCATCTAATGATCTCAATGACAATGAAGATTTCTTGCTAAACTCGTAAGACACAATTGAATAATTGGCACCTGAGTCTAACAAGATACGAGCCGTTAAGGAATTAAGTGATAGGATACTTGAAACCATGTTGTTGGTCTCTTTCACTTCCTCTTCATTGAGTTAGAAGGCCCATCCAACTACTTTAGTTGACACGGACTTCTTACTTGCGGTCAACACCATCGTCGTCCAACTAGTTTTGTCGACACAGACTTCTTATTTGCGGTCAACACCATCGTCTCGTTTTGTTTCTTTAGGTAGTTAAAGTTGTAATAATGCCCCTTCGCCTGACACGAGTAACATTCCACTTCATTGGCATCCTTCGTCTTACACTCAACATCTTTGTCTCCAACGATCTCACACTTGAAACATCGGTTGGAACCCCTTTTACAGTCTCCTTCCTGGTAGTTCCCACACTTCTTACAATGCCTTGATTCTTTTTTATTTTCTTGACTAAAGGAAGATAGCCCCTTCTTGTTGGAGCCTGAGTTTCCACTAAACTTTATTTTCTCCCCCAAATCTTGTATCTTAACAATATGCCTTTACCCAATGTATTCCACATGGCTTGCGGCTATGATTGTCTCATCTAGAGTTAATGCACGTTTTACCTCCATTTGTAATCCCATAGTAATCCTTTAGCGTACTGACTAATTCTCGAGCGTTTGGTCGGGTAAGCATGATAACAAAAGGGGGCATATTGATGAACTTTTTGGTGTACTCGTCCACCGACCAATCCCATTTCTTTTGGATGATGAAATCTTTCTAATGCTTTTCAATATCCCTTATGGGATAAGACTTTCCTTTTATTATTTTAACAAGGTCCTCCCGAGACCCACCATAAGCGACCTTCCTCCTTAGAGTCTCGTACACAGTGTCCCGCCAGGCGAGGGCATCGTCTTTAAATAGTCAGGAGGTATAAACTACCATCTGCTTTTTCTTACACGTGATGCTTTCAAGTCCTTGCTCGGTTTGACGAATCCACCGTGTCCGTATCTTTTATGATAGTCTTCCGATTTATATGCAATAAAGGATTTGAATAAATATCCTTCCCTTTCCTCAGAATCCAACCCACTATCGGAGTGGTGGGTGACAACGCTTAGTAATATCAAGTATTTTAGTCGTTGTTGAGCCCTATTCTTGGTGAAAATATATCATATATGCATTGGTATTCTCATTTTTTGTGTCAGTGCTTGTTTGTAAAGAAAGTTTATAAACAGGGGTTAAAAGCAGACAAATGAAGAAGTTTTGAAGATAAAGTCAATTTCAGTCGTTTGAACACGCGCGCAGCGGAATGCACACGTGCGCGACGCGCCACGTCAAAGAGATGAGGCGGTGGAAGAATTCAAATTGCGAGAAAACGGGGATAAGGCACTACGCGCGCCGCGTTTATCAGCTTTGCGCGGCGCAACTTCTTATTTTCTACAACTATAAATAGAGGCTTTTAGGTCGAATTCCGGAGGCGAAGATCAGACCCTAAGGTGGACTTACAGAATACATGCGCTACGGAATCAGTCCGTAGCAAACATGCTACGGAAATAAAAGTTCGTAGCAAACTCATTCACTACGATATTTATTGTAACGGAACAGTTCCGTAACAATTTCCGTTGCAAAACCCATTTAGCAACGGAATTTCAAGGTTTAGCAACGGAATTCGTCCGTTGCTAAATCGCTGTTTTCTTGTAGTGTATGTTTTCACTCTACTTTTAGTTTTAGTTTTGCTGCTTTAAGCTTGTAGCTTAGTGTTTTTGGGTGTGACAACCATTAGCATTACGTTGAAGTTTCTGAATTTTGTTTGTTACTGTTTTGAATGCTCTGGATCTGAAGTTTATTGGTATTTTTCGGTATTTTGGTATTTGAATGTTGGATGCTTTTGGATTGATCTTGTTTGTTTCTGATTCTGAATTTCACTTCTGATTTCAGTAAGCAAATTAGTTTAGATTTTAGTTTAAGTTTCATTTAGTTTATGCCTTGTTTTGGAATTAGTTTGGAATTGTGTTTTTGGATTATTTTTGGGAAAGTAGAAGTTAGTCCCTCTAGCTGTAGAGTGACACTACAGTTAGTAAGCTATCGTCTTGTCTTGACCACAAAACTCATGTGGATAGACCCTGACTACCACTGTACTAGTGAGAGTGAGGTATTTTACTATTTTTGCCGCACGACGAACTAGGCGTGTCAAATTTTGGCGCCATTGCCGGGGAGTTGTGAGCTTAAGATAGGACGATCTGTAGGGTGGGTTTTCTGATTTTTAGTTTTAGTTTTGAGATTTGAGCTTGGTTAGTATTTTTGTTTTGGTTTTGGCGGGCGTGTTGCACTAGTGCATGCATACCCGTCGGGGTGGGCAGACATCACCCTTGCTTTTTGACTCTGAAATCGAACGAACCGCGCACAACAATTGTGTGCGGAAGCGCTTAGATAAAATGAGTCCTAGTAGTGTTATTGTTAGTATAAAGGATGTTACCCATGAGCCTGTGGGCGAGGTAACAGGAGGGGGGAATTCCATTTATACCCCCAGTATCAGAATTTCATTTTGGTAGCACGAGTGCTACTGGTGGTGCGGTTTCAGCCCCCGCATCGATACCAGCATGCACTCCGCCGTTAGTTCCACCTGTAGGACAAACCACAACCAATCCTTTTTCTGCTGCAATGGCGTGGGGAGCGCCGACCCGCGATGGCAACCCACCGCCACATCAGCAAGCAACCATTTCTCAACCGCAACAATCACAACCATTACAACCTCCTTACCAATCAACCATCTTTAAACCACAACCCGCTTTTCAAACAGTACCACAACCAAATCAATATGTGCAACCACAACAACCTCCACCACAGCAGTATCAATACCAGGAGGTCGAGCATGGATATGACGAGGAGGATGAAGGATGGATGCCTCCGCAGCAGCAGCAACAACAGTGGAACCGAGGTCGGGGACCACCACGAAGAATGCAACAACCGCAGCAACCGTAAGGTCAACTAGGTTACAACAATGATCACTATAACGGTAATTTTGTTCAAACTTTATATTTTGCACAACCGAGAGGGTAATCGGTTGCGTCGCGCTTCCAACCTCGGGAGTATGACGATGCGTCGCCCATTTTTATTCTTGAAAATATTGACACTCAGATAGAAATTAGACCGCAGCTTCTAGGAATACTGCCTGAGTTTAGGGGTTACAAGCAAGATGACCCATATAATCATTTATATGAGTTCATAGCCATAGCTAATGCCAATTTCCCTAGGAACACCAACAAGAATATCTTTAGGTTAAGATTGTTCCCATTCACCTTGAAAGACAAAGCCAAGTATTGGTTCACTTCTCTTCAACCTAATAGCATTACCACATGGGAGTAGTTAAAGGCTAAGTTTTTGCAAGAGTTCTACCCAGCAAGTAAAACCACCGAGATCCGACGAGCGATTCAAGATTTTTAGCAAAAGTCAGGGGAGGCATTCCACAAGGCTTTTGAGCGTTTGCAGGAGTTGATGAGGTCGTGCCCACACCATGATATCCCAAAATGGCAGTTAGTGAAGTTATTCTTTGAGGGTGTGGACTTGACCAACCAAGCGATGATCAACGCATCCTCCAGCGGGACCATTATGATGCAAGATCATGACAATGCTTGGCGATTTCTTGAACAACTTAGTAATGGATCAAAGGCTAATTTCTCCACCAGGAAGCCTGTAAGCACAGCAGTAGTAGTAGAAGCAGATGCAGACTGGAAGAAAGAGGTAAAGAAGGAAATTGGTGAGCTGAACAGAAAGTTTGACAGATTAATGTCTACCTTGCAAAACGGGCCCCAGAATCAGCAACAAGGTGGTCAATCAGGACAGAGAACACATGATGTTAATCAAGTGCACAGCCAGGGTCAAGGTCAATACAATAATGGACGATCCTGTAGGCCTTACAATCAGGGAACCCAAAATTCTTACAACAACAGGCAGAGTAATTATCAGGGACAATCCTCAAACCCACCTCGACAATTCCAGCCTGGAAACAGCAGCGGTCCGAACGGGAATAGCAATAACAACAGGGGATCAACTAGCACTAGCAATAATACTCCAGAAAGTCAAGAAAGTATGATTGCCAAGATGTATGATTTGTTCAACGCCAGTCAGCAACAAACGTAGGCAAACGCCAAGGCCATTGCCAATATGGAGAGGCAGATTGCTGAGATGGCCGAGGACCAAAGGAAGAGGGATAGTGGAAAGTTTCCCAGTACTATAGAAATCAACCCAAATCACACACAACGAGCGGGGAAGGAGCATGTGAACGTAGTTGAGGCCGAGTGGAGAAAAGCCACTGAAGAAGATTTGCTAGGATATGAGGAAGACGTTAAGAATGAAGAAGAGGCTAAAAGTGAGGAAAATGCTCAAATTGAGAAGGATACTCAAGTCAAGGAGGACAAGGAAGCCCCGATGGATGAGCAGCCAGTGGTGGCTGGCATTAAGAAAAAGAAGGAGAAGAAAGTAAAGAAGAAGCAGGAGGAGCCTAGTAAACCGATTGGACCATCGATAAATCAACCTCTGTGGGATGAGCTTAAGAATGCTCTTGAAGATACAAGGATTCTTCAGGAGATGTGTGAAAAGAACGGAAAGAATAAGACGCCTACACCAGATATGATAAGACTGACTATTAAAGCTAGCGAGGCTTTGTTGGGGACACTGCCTAAAAAGGAAAAGGGACACCGGTTCACCGTTGATTACTGTCACGATAGGGGATGTTGTCATCAGGAACACGTTGTTGGACTTAGGAGCAAGTGTTAACATGTTACCAAGGTACTTGTATGACAAATATAAGAATGAAGAGTTAGAGCCCGCAAAGATGGTATTGCAGCTAGCAGATCAGTCAACAAAAGTTTCACGAGGCAAGTTAACGAATGTAATAGTAAAAGTGGGTGATTTCTTTTACACAGTAGATTTCCTCGTCATGGAATACGAGAGTTTGGAGGACGCGCCCGCGCTGATCTTGGGACGTCCATTTTTGGCTACAACTGGTGCTGTTATGGATTGCAAGACTGGAGATTTGGATATCTCCTTCGGGACGAGGAAACGCGGGTTAAACATGTTCGGATGTCCCATATCTCTACCACAAGGGTATGATGATAAGTATTGGAGCAGCAATCCGCTTATGGCACCGGGAACCAATGATAAAGGAATGATATGGACACGAGCAGGTGAAGGTGGAAAAGAGGAGATCTTATGGGAGGCAAAGCAGCATCCGCTATCAACTGTCGACAAAGTGCAGTTGCTCGATATGATGGAGCTCATGGAATTTAGGTATCAACAATACGAAAAAGATGCACGGTGTAGGGAGGTGAAAGTCTTCCAGCTCTTGGATGCACAACAGCAGTGGATTAGCCAAGTCAGTGATCGAATAACACAACTTATGACATTGCTTGCAACGCTGGTCCATAATGTTGCACCGGAAATGAAAAGGACGATGCCACGAGAATATTGGGAAGAGTAGAAGGAATCCGTCTGGCTGAAGACGATAAACTTAGCGCTTGTTGGGAGGTAACTCATCCCTTATAGGTTAGGTATAGTGTTTCTTGAGAGTAATTAGGAAAATATTGTCATCATCTTTGCAGGTATTATAGGTTCGAGGCAAGTATGGGGTCACACGAAGGATTTTGGAAAAATTGAATGCCACGTCGCTGTATGGAGTATGGCGTGCCGCGCATACACAAAACAACCCGATGCGCAGGGGTTGGATTAGGGACATACGTGCCGCGGTTCGTCTATATCTGCGTCGCGGGAAACGATCGGTCAGAACCCTTTATAAAGGTACGTCGCTTCCTTTATCGTACACACAAACACGCACGCCGCACTACAGAGCTCCGATCAACCAAGTTTTTTCTCGTGCATTTGATTACTACGATCGAGGTATGTTGTTCTAACTCAGTTACACTAGTTATTACAAGCAATTAGGCCATGAAATTGGATGATTTCTTCAAAAACTATAAAACTTATAAATCGGCAATGCTGGCTCGTAGGGTGTTTTGTTTGCAAAACCAACACCCTAGAGGGGCTAGTCGGTACTTATACCTTGTAGTGGTATTGGATCAAGTTAATAGGTGAAAATCGAGGAGTTTGGGTTTTGGTTTCGTAACAGGCTATGACGCGACGCGCCGCGCCTCGCTGGGGAAGAAAAGGACTAAATTTGCAAAATATTTTTTCGTGTGTGGTTTCTTTTGTGTGCAGATGGCTTTCAGGCGTGACCACCCATTCCTCCAGTTTCCAGATATTCTAGACAGTACAATCGAGTATATACAGCGGAGGGATGAGTTGATTACTCGTTGGGTGTTAGAGGCGACCATTTTGGACCGGGATATTCTTACACAGGCTAGACTGTGGGCCGAGATCGAGCCATTTCTCCACCGCACCTGGTCTGCTAAGGGGTTACATTCACGTGCCACGGCTGGGATAGGCTGATGGCCAATCAGGACGATATAGTCTACACGAAGCTTCTTCTGGAGTTCCTTTCCACTGTTCACTATGCACCAACCTCACGGGAGGCACGGTCCAGGCTGATCAGCTTCAGATTGGGGGGAGTGAGCCGAGAGTGCAACCTCCGGGAGTTTGGGAGACGCACAGAGATTTATACGAAGGAGGAGCTCCAGAGCCGCCACTTTATGCCTTTTCTTCAGGCGTGTATTCAAGGACTGCCCGAGCGGGAGGGCAATGCAGCTATTTGGACCACGTTGTCCAATGTTCAGTTTGAGGCGGGGTCGGCCAGGGAGAGCCAGCTCCGCAACCCGCTACATCGCCTCATGCACCGTATCATCTCCACTTCGGTTATGCAGAAGCAAGGAGGTGAGAAGGTGTCCGGTGAGGACATGACATTCATGTGGGCGCTTCTCAATCCCACCAGATTCCTCCATTTGCCCTATGCCTTGGCGATCTCCTTGTCTACTCGTGCAGCGGGTGTGTCTAGCAGCAGCTCCATTGCCGGTGGGCATTACATTACCCGCTTGGCCTAATCATATGGCATGCTTACCGTCGGGACCATAGCGACCTTGACAGTAATACCACCTGTGCGCACATCAGCCCGATTTTTGGAGAATATGGGGCTTATTCATCAGCCGCAGGCGGGTCGATACATGAGGGTGGCGACAGAGGCACCACGGGCACCTCGACCAGCCCATGAGGAGGGACCAGCGAGGCGACGTCGGAGAGTTGCTGCACCAGCAGAGCCACAGCTGCACCTGTCAGAGGTGATGACTGCCATTCGAGAGCTGGATGACAGGGTTACCAGCATTAAGGATCAGTTAGCGTGGATTGGGGAGGTCTTATTGGAGATGGCTTCTCAGCAGGGGTGACACCCACGACCCTTCCCAGCCAGAGCACATGACCATGAGGCGGGTCCCTCCAGGACACGCCGAGATGATTGATGTATTTTCTTTCACTTTTTTGGAAATATTTGTACCAAACTTATGACACTATCTTATTTTTATTTTTTTTTTATATTTTAGTTGTTTGTTTTCTGTTTGCATTTAATGTGTTTGTGAGTGATGCATGTAATACCCAATGGAGAATCTGTGGAGGAGTTGTTTCAGGAAAGTGTGGGGTCATCGTGCCCCCTCCACTTGCCATGATCACTTGCGTGTTTTATTGCTGCGCTACAACTCCTGGAAATTGAAGCGTGAAACATGAGGCGGGTCCCTCCAGGACACGCCGAGATGATTGATGTATTTTCTTTCACTTTTTTGGAAATATTTGTACCAAACTTATGACACTATCTTATTTTTGTGTTTGTTTATATTTTTGTTGTTTGTTTTCTGTTTGCATTTAATGTGTTTGTGAGTGATGCATGTAATACCCAATGGAGAATATGTGGAGGAGTTGTTTCAGGCAAGTGTGGGGTCACCGTGCCCCCTCCACTTGCCATGATCACTTGCGTGTTTTACTGCTACGCTACAACTCCTGGAAATTGAAGCGTGAAATGTTCGTGTTTTTTGTAACCTGTGACAACCGAGTTCCATCAAGCTGTCAACCGTCTAAGGGGTAACTCTTTCTCCCTTGTTTTGAAATAATTTTGTACAACGGGGACGTTCTACGATTTTAAGTATGGGGTGTGGACGGTCGAAAGAGTATTTTTGAAATTTTTGCGAAAATGATCAAATTTTAAATTTTTTAGCAATTTTTCAAAAATTTTATTAGATTATAATTTTGAAACAAATAATTTATGAATGTTATAGTATTGATATTTTTCAAGAAATACTATTTAGTGGTAATCATGCTATCAGTTTAGTCAAATAAGTTGAGTTTTAGGAGTTAGAAGATTAAAGTATTTTAAGATTGGAATTTAGGAAGGAACTGTCAATCAGTGGCCTTTGTTATTCGAGCCGGTAAGCCTAAAATGGGTGGGATTTATGCACCTTGCCACCTAAGATCGTCTGGTCTGGGATGGTATTTCTGAAAGCTCGTTACACAGACAACATCGAAAGTCATGGATAGTTCTTTTATGGCCTTTAGAATCTGAATGAGTACGTACACTTCACTGTGGACAGAAACTTTGTAATCAATGGTTCTTTAGAAAGTCATAAATTCCAAAGAATACTCTGGTTATGTTTGCACAAACTATTTCAATCTAACTCCTGGGACAATAAGCTTTGAAATTGAACACGTTCAAAAATTGTTTGAGTCTTAGTTAGAATCTGTTAAAAACTCTCTTGCTTGGGGACAAGCAAGGCACAAGTATGGGGTGTTTGACAACGCCTAGTAATATCAAGTATTTTAGTCGTTGTTGAGCCCTATTCTTGGTGAAAATATATCATATATGCATTGGTATTCTCACTTTTTGTGTCAGTGCTTGTTTGCAAAGAAAAGTTATAAACAGGGGTTAAAAGCGGAAAAATGAAGAATTTTTGAAGATAAAGTCAATTTCAGTCATCTGAACACGCGCGCCACGAAATGCACACGTGCGCGACGCGCCACGTCAAAGAGATGAGGCGGTGGAAGAATTAAAACTGCGAGAAAACAGGGATAAGGCACTACGCGCGCCGCGGTTATCAGCTTTGCGCGGCGCGACTTCTTATTTTCCACAACTATAAATAGAGGCTTTTAGGTCGAATTCTGGAGGCGAAGATCAGACCCTAAGGTGGACTTACGGCTACTTTGACTCAAGTTTCAAGATTTCAGCAACCCATTATGGTACTTTTATGTTTTCACTCTACTTTTAGTTTTAGTTTAGTTGTTTTAAGCTTGTAGCTTAGTGTTTTTGGGTGTGACAATCATTAGCATTTGGTTAAAGTTTCTGAATTTCGTTTGTTACTATTTTGAATGTTTTGGATCTGAAGTTTATGCAAGTAATCATTTGGTTCCATGTTTATAGGTATTTTTCGGTATTTTGGTATTTGAATGTTGGATGCTTTTGGATTGATCTTGTTTGTTTCTGATTCTGAATTTCACTTCTGATTTCAGTAAGCAAATTAGGTTAGATTTTAGTTAAGTTTCATTTAGTTTATGCCTTGTTTTGGAATTAGTTTGGAATTATGTTTTTGGATTATTTTTAGGAAAGTATAAGTTAGTCCCTCTGGCTGTAGCGTGACACTACAGTTGGTAAGCCATCGTCTTGTCTTACAAAACTCCTGTGGATCGACCCTGACTACCACTAGTGAGAGTGAGTTATTTTACTATTTTTGACCGCACGACGACCTAGGCGTGTCAGTGGGTCAAATCTCTGGTATGGTAAGTGCTACCAGAAGATTTGCTTCTCGAATGGTTTCAGAATTGTTCCCATATACATTCATCGATAGATTTATGTATTTCTTTGTTAAGAAGCTTTTGATTAGTGACAACGCCTAGTAATATCATATATTTTAGTCGTTGTTGAGCCCTATTCTTAGTGAAATTATATCACATATCTACTGGTATTACTCACTTTTCGTGCCAGAACTTGTTTGGAAAGAAATAATGAAAACACGGACTAAAAGCGTGCAATTTGGAAGAAGTTTGAAGATCAAGGAAAAATCAGGAAAATGCGTACGCGCACTGCGGAAATCATCAAGGCACGACGCGGTGATGAGGCGGTGGAAAACATTCAAATTCCGAAGAAACGGGGATAAACCCTTACGCGCGACGCGGGATCCATAAAAGCGCGGCGCGGTCTCAAGATTTTTGCAACTATAAATAGAGGCTTTTAGGTCGAAAAAACGAGCGCAGACTTGGTGTAAAATCGACCTCCAAGGCTCTTTGACTCCGAGATTCAGCTTCAAGAACCACTTTTTGGTATTTCTATGTTTTTATCTTTAATTTCCATTTAGTTCAATAGTTAGTAATAGTGGCTAGTGTCCTTGGGAGTGACAACCATTGACAGTGAGTCTTTTAGTTTTAGTTTTCCAGTGTTTGTTACTGTTTTGGAACCTTGGAATCTGTTTTGGTTAATAATAATCATTCAGTTTATGTTAGGTGTTGGTTTTTCGGTATTTATGCTCGTTATTGGATTGTGATTGTTTGTTTTGTGTTTGGATGCTTGAATGACCTTGATTGGATTGATTTCCCTTGCTGTTTTCAGTGACCAACTTGGGTTAGCTTTTTGGTTAGAACTTAGCCAGTGATTGTTCATTTGGACTTTAGTTATTGGTTTAGTTTATGCTTTGTTTGTGTTGACGTTTGGATTGCCTTTGGTTGCTTCTGAATTGGAGATGTACTTCTAATTTCAGTAAGTGACTAGGTTTGGTTGATTGTTTTAGTTTAGTTTATGCTCTTTGGGATTGATAGTCAAAAGTTAGGAACTAGGTCCTCTGACTGTAGCGTGACACTGCAGTTGGTAATCTGTCACCTGTCTCGACCACATAACTCCTGTGGATCGACCCTGACTTCCACTGTGCAAAGTGAGAGTGAGGTTATTTTTCTTATTTTTGACCACATGACGACCGCTGCGATGTCAAATTTTGGCGCCGTTGTCGGGGAGTTGTGAGCTTGAGATTAGGTGATTTGTAGGACTTGTTAGTTTAGTTTCTTTTTAGTTGGTTAGTAATTTTGATTTTTGATTTTCTTTGGGCGTGTTGCATTAGTGCATGCGTACCCGTAGGGGTGAGCAATTATCCCCTTTGCATTTTGACTCAGAGATTGAGCGAACTGCGTCCAAAATCCGTGCATGTAGGCGTTTGAATACAATGAGTTTCAGTAATGTCAGTAGTAGTATGGTAAGTGTTGCCCAGGAACCTTCGGGTGAGGCAACGGGGATGTCATTCATTCACCCGGTTTCAGAATTTCACATTGGGAGCACGAGTGCTACTGGTGGTGCAGCTTCAGTCCCTGCACCTATACCTTCATGCACTCTGCCATCGATTCCACCATTTCAATCTTTATCCCAACCTCAATCCACAAACCCATTTACATCTGCCATGTCTTGGGGAGCGTCGACCCGCGATGGCACCCCAGTATCTAGACAGCAGACACCTATCTCTCAACCCATTTCTCAACCAGCACCAGTACTTTTTAAACCTCAAACCACATTCCAACATATACCACCGCAACAACAATACCAGCAACCACCTCAGCAGCAGTACCAGTATCAAGAGGATGAGGAGAGATATGATGAAGAAGACGAAGGATGGGGTCCACCAACACCACAGCAACCATGGAACCGAGGTCGGGGAACTCCAAGAAGAGCACAGCAGTATCAACCACCACAAGGTCAGCAAAGATATAATGATCATCACTTTTACGGTAATCCTGCTCAACCATTCTATTTTGCATAACCGAGAGGGCAATCGGTTGCATCGCACTTCCAGCCACGGGAGTACGATGACTCGTCGCCCATTTACATTCCTGAGGATATAGAATCTCAAGTATAAATTAGGCCTCAGTTGTTAGGGATACTACCGGAATTTAGGGGGTACAAACAGGATTGTTGAAAATAATATTTTTGTATGTGACCATCACTGAAATAAGATGAACTGTTTTTATTTTATCTGACAAATATTATCAGTTTATTTCAGGTTGCGTAAATTCGAGATCAAAAACAAACATAAATCAAGACCCAAGAAACCTTGAGAAAACAACCAAACCAGAGGAAGTGATCCTATGAACCAAAATGCAAAAATATCACCCAGCTACAGCAATCACGACGCAACGGACACCATGGTCGCGACGTGAAGAAGAGCTAAACATAAAAGTCCAGAATGCTACAGCACTCGCGACGCGACGGCCCCTTGGTCGCGACGCGAAGCCTTCAACAGGTGACAGGATATGTGTCGCGACGTGAAGAAAAACAAAACACAAAAGTCCAGATTGCTACAGCAATCGCGACGCGACGGGAAGGCTTGTCGCGACGCGAAGCCCTCAACGCGACACCACCAACCTTTCAACCGCGAGACTACCAACACAACGCACTTACCAGTGGCCGACCAAAAGCAACACGACACACGCACCCTCGCGACGCGACGGAAGCCCCGGTCGCGACGCGAACGCTGTTTCTCAGCAACTATAAATAAGAAGCTCACCTCTTGCCATTTACACAACACTCAATAATACCTTACACATATACTCACATATACTCAAAGAAACCCACGACCAAACACCTCAAGACACTCAAATCTCTGAATCTTTCAACAAGAATCAAACCATATAACCGCAAGAAACAAAACCTCCACCCGACACCAAACTTCAAACCTCTAAACAAACCTCTACCCGACACCAAATAAAACTTCCACCCGACACCAAACCCATACAGCACCAATACAACTACAATACACACACACAAGCAAACCCACGTCCAAACCAACACAAAACCGAAGAAATACCATTTCAGCAAGAAAAACCGAGCAAAGAGCAAGAATCGACGCATCAAAGAAAATCACCATCTTCATCTGCTATCGATAAGTTCTTTTGAAATTATAATTCCAATAATTTACCTGTACCGTTATTGATTTATTTAAACATTTATAAATCAATTGTACTCAATTCCAAGACATACAAATTGAACCGTGACAACAACGAAAACATATGTGGACTGTATTTAACCGAGACATCTAACTTCTAACTTCTAACTTCTAACCTTTTTATTTATTGTAAAAACACTTTATCGTTGATAATGGCGTTTATTACATCTAACCTCTAACTTCTAACATTTACTTTATTTACCACTTTCTGTCCATTTAAATACTGTCTAGTTTAAATTTACCGCTTTATTTTATTTATTTACAGCTTTTAGTAACTTAATTTTAGTTTATATTTATTCCGCAACTCTTATTTATTCCGCATATTATAGATAAAATACATATCTGTCACACAGTAATCGGCTTAAAAACCTTATTCGTGGAGATCATTTATCGTATTTTCAACAATTGGTATCAGAGCTTGTGTGATTTACTTTGAAATTTTTGTCGAGAACTTTTGTGTAGCGTTTTTATAAACCACCAATAAGTTTTCTTTAAAAATTTCATCTTAATATCACTTGTTCAACAAAAAATTAAAAACAAACAAAAACATTTAAAAATTACTTGTGTGATTTATTTTGAAAATTTTTGTCGAAAACTTTTGTGTAGAGTTTTTATAAACCACCAATAAGTTTTCTTTAAAAATTTCATTTTAACATCACATTTTCGTTAACAAATAAAAAAAAAAAAAACCAAAGATGTCTTCCGCAAACTACTCAAACATAAATTCTGTATCTATTGCTAACAGTATAGGTTCAGGTACTCGAGCACCCATTCTTATTCCTGAAGAATATAAATCATGGGTAGGTCGTATGAATCTTCATCTCAACTCTATAAGTGAAGATGTGTGGAAATGTGTAGACGGATCTCTACCAGATAACATGACCTCTCTTACGAGTAACTTGGATATACTGAATGAAAGGAAGAAACTTGAACTTCAAGCCAAAAAGGAGCTTGTGTCTGGAATACCCCACAGTATTCTAAGCCAAATAAATGATATAATCCTTTTAACTGCAAACCAAATTTGGCAAACGTTGAAAAATCGTTTTGAAGGAAATGAGAGAATCATTGGAAACAAGAAAACATCTGTTTTAAATGAATTTGACAACTTCAAAATGTTTTCACATGAGACCATCCATGATGCTCATGACAGGTTCAATCTCATTACCATCAAAATGAATAATTTGGGCATCAAAAAGTCACAACATGAGATAAACCTCAAATTTTTAAACAACCTTTATGAAAGCTGGAAAATGGTCAAACTCATCATTCAGGGAAATCCAGCAATTCATACTGAATCTTTGTACAATCTGTACGGAGAATTACAATCGTATGAATCCTCGATTGACCCACCAACGTCTACTTCTTTTGGAGGACCACTTGCTCTTTTGTCAACATCCTCTCAAAACCAAACACATTTTCTTGATCAAAGTCAAATTGATTTAAATCAAAACCAAGCTTTTTTTAGTAATTCTTGTGACTTGTCTGATCCAAATAATGAAGCTGATTACCAACAATTGTGCGCTTTGGTAGCAAACGCTAATCTCGAAAGATTTTTGCCACATCATAATCAATCAAACTTCAGACCAAATTTTCAACAAAGATCCACTTTTGGACAAAACTTTCAGAATCGTGGATTTCAAGATAATCACAACTCTTATAATAACCAAAGTTCCAGATCTCAGCAAAATTATTCAAAACCATCTCAACAGAAACAAACTCAAGCATCTGAAAGACCACCCGTTAAGAGCTAAAAGGCTGACAATAACGATGATGATGATGACATAATCATTTGTCACAAATGCAAAGGACTAAATCATTATGCCCGAGATTGTCGAGCCAAAGTCAAGGTCAAAGACTCAGCTTATTATGCTCAAAAAGCTGAAGAACTGAAGAAACAAGAAAAGAAAGCAAAGCAAAAAGCTTTGATGGCATTCTACGAACCTAGCGTGGAACACTGGCCAACTTCTGATGATGAAACAGATACTGAACCAGCTCAGTCAAACTTCTGCTTCATGGCTGACAATGAACCAACCACAAGAGCTCCATATGTCATCGATCAGGTATGGTCTATGATCTCAGATCTCGGTCTTTCAAGAACACCATTTGAGTCCCACATGACTAAGATTGAGAACAGTCTAAAAGCTGATCTCAGACTGTATCATGACACAATAGTCAAATCTGACATCTACAAATCTGAATTACAAACCTTGCAACTCAGATTTGGAGAATCAACAAGGACTAGAGACAAACTTGAAAGAGACATTGAACGAAAATCTGAAGAAAATAATCACGTCCTAGAACAATTAAAAGAAGCTCTAAAACAAAAAAGGGACTTAGAAATAAAAAATCAATTTGTTATTTCATCTGAAATAAAAGATACCTTAGAAAAGGAAGTCCTTCAGTTAAAACAAAAAATTCAAGATTTAACTGACAAAAACACTAGTTTAATTCTAAAACTAGATGATTCTTCAAAACAAATCAAATATCTTGAATCCGAAAATCAAAGATTTCAAGGAAAACTGGATTCTATCAATATTGCCAGAAAATTGAGTGATGATGTTTTCACTAAAGCAAACAACTTAGGAACTGGCAAAATTGATACAAATTATAAACCAGGAATTGGAAGAGAATCCTTTGAAAATGAAAAGACTGAAAATAAAAATGGGACAATTTGTGAAAATTCTAAAACGCCTCTACCAGATTTTTTCTTATCTGCAAATGAGGACGATTCAGATGACGAAACAGTTATCAACTGCAGCCTAGATGATACTTATTTCAACAAGTCATTCAAAAGAGTTGTAAAATCTGAATCAGACTCTGCTAGTTCAGTAACTCATCAATTGAGATCTACTAAACTAACAAGGAATGATGGCACAATCAAACTTGAAAATTTCTTAAATGGAGAAAATTCTGATCATCAAAATGGTAGTACTTCTGTTCCAACTATCTTTCCCTCTTTAAACTCAACCTTTATTGGAAAGAACAGTCTGGGACAAAAGTATTCAAAGAAACAACAGACAAATAAACAACCCATTCAAGCTGTCTTTAAACCAAAAGAACAAAGCAAGCCCAAAGTTTTCAAAGAAACCCAAGAGAAATCTTTGAAACCAGTCTCTGTGCCACAAAAACAAAAACCTTTTCAAAAACCAATTCAAAATCGCTTTCAAGAGATAAATTTCAATCTCTCAGGGAACTTTCAGAGACCATCATTTCACCAAATTCCATTCCATCATCATAATGTTTTTCAAAATCATCAAAATCCCAGATACAAAGAAAGGTCATCAAACAGAACTTCACATATAGGATACTTTTCACAAAATCAGAAATCGTTTCAAATGACAGGTTTTCAAAGACAAATCTCACTTTGGGAAAATCTAATAAATCAACTTAAACCTCAACCATTCCGTCCAATCAACAAATATTACAATGATTCCAAATTATCAAAAACCATTAACAAATCAGGACCCACCATGGTTTGGGTACCTAAACTTTCTGTCTAATTGCAGGCACTTTGTGCTGGAGAGCCCAAGGATGGCACATGGTATATCGATAGTGGCTGCTCCAAGCATATGACAGGAAACCAAAGCTTTCTACAAGACTTCAAACCCACAGAATCCAAACAAGATGTTACTTTTGGAAATAACATGACTGCAAGAATCAAAGGTTATGGAAACATAACAAATGGTCACTTCACCATCAAGAAAGTAGCCTACGTTGACGGCCTGAAACACAATCTAATCAGCGTATCACAACTCTGTGACAACAATCATGAAGTTCTTTTCACCAAACAACGAAGCATAATCATGGATGCCAAGACCAAAGCCATTCTAGTAAATTCTGATCGTCTAGGCAACATGTATCCACTAGATATGGATCTTATCTATGGAAAACCAGACATCTGTCTCTTATCCAAAGCTTCAGCTGATATTAGTTGGTTGTGGCATCGTCGTCTTTCCCATCTCAATTTCGGCTACATCAACAAGTTGATTGCAAATGATCTTGTTCGCGGACTGCCACTTCTGAAACTTGATAATGAAACTCTTTGTGCAGCTTGTGAAGGAGGAAAACTGTCCAAATCCTCTCATAAAAGCATTCCTGAATCTAGTGTATCCGAACCACTAGAATTACTGCACATTGATCTTTGTGGTCCTGGAAAAACCCAAAGCATAAAAAGGAAGAAATACATCCTTGTTATTATTGATGGATACTCACGCTTTACTTGGGTTTTCTTTTTAAGGCTAAAGTCAGAAGCACCTGAAGAAATGATCAACTTCATCAAACAGATTGAATTAAAGCTCAAACGACCAGTTCGAATAATCCGAAGTGATAATGGTTTAGAGTTCAAAAACATTACTCTAGACTCATTTCTCAAAAACAAAGGCATCGAACACAACTTCTCAGCCCCTTACACTCCTCAACAAAACGGCGTTGTTGAAAGAAGGAACCGAACTATGTGTGAAGCTGCAAGATCAATGCTCATCTTTGCTGATCTGCCACAATACTTCTGGGCAGAAGCAATAGCCACAGCCTGCTACACTCAAAATCGTTCTTTAATCCATAAACATCTTCATAAAACACCATATGAAGTCATTAACAACCGAAAACCAAACATCAAATTCTTTCATATTTTTGGTTGTCGATGCTTCATAAAGAATAACAAAGATCACATTTCTAAATTTGAATCAAGATCAGACGAAGGAATTTTCCTTGGTTATTCTTTTACCTCAGCTGCTTATCGAGTACTGAACAAACGTACTAGAGTAAATGAAGAAAGTACCGATGTTCATTTCGATGAATTTTATGTCAGGAAATTGGATCGTAAACATTTTGGTTCTAAAATGATTGATAATATTTTTCAAAACCCAATTCAACAAATGCCTTCTACTGACATAGAAATTGATCTTGATTTACTTTTTGAACAACCCAAAACCGCTTATAATTCTGAATTTCTAACATCTTCTACCATTCCTACAGGTAACTCCGATGTAGAAACTTCACAATCAAACCAAGAAAATGCAGATCAAGTTGAGGGGGAACTACCAACACTAAATCCCTCTTTGAACACTCCCAATCCACCTGTCCAAAATGATCCCAGTGCATCATCTATGGGGGAACCTTCATCACCCCATCCTCACCCTATAATCCAAAAGGACATATCTGACATCAACCAAAATCTATTCCCAACAGAATCACCTGACCAAGAAGAACAATGGGACATAGAAACACCAATCGAAATACCTGAAAAAACTCGCCTAAACAAATGGACCAGGAATCATCCTGCAGAACAAATCATAGGAGATCCCAATTCTGGTATTCAAACAAGAGCCGCTACCTCAAATGAATGTTTATACGAAGCATTCTTATCCATGACTGAACCCAAAACCATCCATTCAGCTCTCAAAGATCCAGACTGGGTCAAAGCCATGTAAGAAGAACTAGCTGAATTCGAAAGAAACCAAGTATGGGATCTTGTTCCTACTCCTCCCGATGTTACTGTAGTAGGTTCAAGATGGGTTTTCAGAAACAAAACTGATGATCAAGGCATAGTTTGTCGAAACAAAGCAAGACTTGTCGTCAAGGGCTATTCACAACAAGAAGGAATCGACTACGATGAAACTTATGCTCCAGTTGCAAGACTCGAAGCCATTCGTATCTTTCTAGCATACGCAGCACACAAGAACTTCAAAGTATTCCAAATGGATGTAAAATGTGCATTTTTACATGGAGAGATTGATCGCGATGTGTATATTCAACAACCTCCAGGTTTTGAAGATCCACAGTTCCCAAACCACAGTTTTAAGTTACAAAAAGCAGTTTATGGCTTAAAACAACCTCCTCGAGCCTGGTATTTAACATTGTCAACATTTCTAGAAGAATCAGGATTCAAAAGAGGTTCAATTGATCAAACTCTCTTTCGTAAAATCTTTAATAAACATCTGTTAATCGTTCAAATATATGTCGATGACATTATTTTCGGTTCTACTGATGAATCTTTGAGTATCAAGTTTGCAGATTTAATGAAGAGCAAATTTGAGATGAGCATGATAGGAGAAATGACTACTTTTCTTGGACTTCAAGTCAAACAATCATCAGATGGAATTTTCATCAATCAAGAAAATTATGTCAAAAATCTTCTAACTCGTTTTTCTCTTGACAAATCCAATACAGCAAAAACCCCAATGGCCCTTGGTTACAAATTAGATGCAGACTTAAATGGCAAGCCTGTTGATCAAAAGAAATATCGAGGAATGATAGGATCACTCCTATACCTCACAGCCAGCAGACCCGACATCATGTTTTCTACATGTGTCTGTGCCAGATACCAAGCCAATCCTATGGAATCTCATGCTATAGCTGTGAAAAGAATTTTCAAATATCTTAAAGGAACTCCATCTCTTGGCCTTTGGTATCCAGCTAACTCTGATTTTCAGCTTAACGCCTTCACCGACTCCGACTATGGAGGATGCAGACTAGACAGGAAAAGCACATCTGGTTCTTGCCAATTTCTAGAAGGCAGACTGGTAAGCTGGACTTCAAAGAAACAATCATGCGTGTCCACTTCAACCGCAGAAGCTGAATATGTAGCTGCCGCAAGCTGCTGTTCACAAGTCATGTGGATGCAAACTCAATTACGTGACTATGGCTACAAAGTCTCACAAATTCCAATATTTTGTGACTCAACCAGCGCTATTGCCATTTCTCACAATCCCGTGCACCATTCCATGACAAAGCACATCGACATTCGATATCATTTCCTCAAAGACAACATTCAAAAGGGTCATATCGAATTGCACTTCATCAACACCGAATATCAAATTGCCGATGTCTTTACTAAGGCTCTAGACGAAACCAAGTTTCAATACTTCCTAGGCCGTCTAGGAATGTTAAATCCTGATAACATCCATCCCTAATCTCTTACTTTTTGTTTGTACAAAAGAGTGTTTACTTTCAGTCAAATAACCAAAATTTTCCAAAAACATTCAAATAACCAAAATTTTCCAAAAACATACACATAATCTAAAATCACAAAAAAATTAGGATAAAGTTTTATCTTTTAAAGTCCTTATAAAACCATGTGATTAACATCTTCTTGACTAAATACTTATGCTCGATGAATGTTCTCAGTCATATTGATTCTTAAATTAAAGTGAAGGTTCAAATCTCAAAATTTTTATGTACATTCTCCTATTCCCTTTGAATTTATTTCAATTATAACGATTTTATCTATTAAGGGACATAAGATCAGGAGATTCAGATGAAAACCAAACCCATGTGAGAATTTGTGCCTCGTCTTCAACTGCTAAGTGGAATTCATTTCTGTGAGCAAAGGTGTTTTCATTATGACTTATAGGATTTATACTCTTATACCGTGATGCTAGTCTCATTTTTTGCTTAGATATCAAAATGACCAGGGACGATACAATCATTTCCTTATATATTAGACAAACTGTCTATTATATCACCTATCCCTGTCCTCAATCAAACCACTTCAAAGAAAAAGATTCATCATCTGGCATAACGAATCTGACAATTGAAGAAACGACAAAGTCATATCCAAGAAAACCAGAAGAAAACTCAAAATCTCAAAACGACAAAGTCATATCCAAGAAACCCAGAAGAAAACTCAAAATCTCAAAACGCAAAGTCATATCCAACAAATGATGTCAACAAATCACAACTGGTAACCACATCAGATATCTTTTACACAAAAGGTATTCGCGAAAATCAAGAAAAGATAAAACAAAAGTGAACACTTCACCAAAGCAAAAGAAGAGTTATTACAACAATCCATAAAGACAGACATCTCTCAAACAACGAATTCTCAAAAGCTTTATCAAATATAGCTGTCAAAACCGAAGACTTACCGGGATACTGTAGCCATCATAATTGAATATTCTTAGTTGCAAACTGCACTACGAAAATTTCTAAAACCCTCTACATGTATTTCCCGACGGAGAGAGAGTGAACATCAATGGCATGAATGAAGAAACCCTCTGAGTAATGCCGAAACCAGTCTTATGTGATTGATTATCTAATATGAAGACCAATTGACTAAAGTATATAGGTATAAATCCACATTAAGCATAAGTCAACACCTTCAAACTGAGAGATATCACTCATCTTTAGTGATTATACACCAGTTCTGCACCCAGAACAATCAAACACCTCAGTCAAGTGTGAGCTATACCTATGAGCGTTCATCTGAATCGACCTATTAAGATCATTTGTCGTCTTTATAAATGCTATAAAATCTTAAGGAATATTATGAAAGTACATATACAAAAACCTTTTGATAATTGAACATGAAACCTTGATTCAGAAACAAATATTCTTGACAAACATTTTTCAAAACATAAGTAAAATCTAGTCACACTTTTTCAAAACAAGTGATATGGTTTTATAAATGTTTTATCCAAATTTCAAGAATTTGCAACCTTACCTTTTAATCTGTTCTTATTTCAGTAATGATCACATAGGGGGAAATTGTTGAAAATAATATTTTTGTATGTGACCATCACTGAAATAAGATGAACTGTTTTTATTTTATCTGACAAATATTATCAGTTTATTTCAGGTTGCGTAAATTCGAGATCAAAAACAAACATAAATCAAGACCCAAGAAACCTTGAGAAAACAACCAAACCAGAGGAAGTGATGCTATGAACCAAAATGCAAAAATATCACCCAGCTACAGCAATCACGACGCAACGGACACCATGGTCGCGACGTGAAGAAGAGCTAAACATAAAAGTCCAGAATGCTACAGCACTCGCGACGCGACGGCCCCTTGGTCGCGACGCGAAGCCTTCAACAGGTGACAGGATATGTGTCGCGACGTGAAGAAAAACAAAACACAAAAGTCCAGATTGCTACAGCAATCGCGACGCGACGGGAAGGCTTGTCGCGAAGCGAAGCCCTCAACGCGACACCACCAACCTTTCAACCGCGAGACTACCAACACAACGCACTTACCAGTGGCCGACCAAAAGCAACACGACACACGCACCCTCGCGACGCGACGGATGCCCCGGTCGCGACGCGAACGCTGTTTCTCAGCAACTATAAATAAGAAGCTCACCTCTTGCCATTTACACAACACTCAATAATACCTTACACATATACTCACATATACTCAAAGAAACCCACGACCAAACACCGCAAGACACTCAAATCTCTGAATCTTTCAACAAGAATCAAACCATATAACCGCAAGAAACAAAACCTCCACCCGACACCAAACTTCAAACCTCTAAACAAACCTCTACCCGACACCAAATAAAACTTCCACCCGACACCAAACCCATACAGCACCAATACAACTACAATACACACACACAAGCAAACCCACGTCCAAACCAACACAAAACCGAAGAAATACCATTTCAGCAAGAAAAACCGAGCAAAGAGCAAGAATCGACGCATCAAAGAAAATCACCATCTTCATCTGCTATCGATAAGTTCTTTTGAAATTATAATTCCAATAATTTACCTGTACCGTTATTGATTTATTTAAACCTTTATAAATCAATTGTACTCAATTCCAAGACATACAAATTGAACCGTGACAACAACGAAAACATATGTGGACTGTATTTAACCGAGACATCTAACTTCTAACTTCTAACTTCTAACCTTTTTATTTATTGTAAAAACACTTTATCGTTGATGTTGAATATTGATTTTATGTTTTTATGTGACCATCACTGAAATAAGTCGAAATGTTTTCTAACAAATATTATCAGTATTTCAGGTTGCATGGATTCAAGATTGAACAAGATAAAAAGAAAATATTCTTAAAAATGCAAAAATGTCACCCAGCTACAGCAATCACGACGCGACAGAAGCCATGGTCGCGACGTGAAGAAGAAGCAAAGCAGAAGACCAAAACTCTACAGCGCTCGCGACGCGACGGAGATGGTGGTCGCGACGCGAAGACCACCATCGCGAAGCCCTTCCAACGTGACACCACCAACTTTCTAATCGCGAGACTACCAACCCAGCGCACCATCCTTCGCGACGCGACCAAAAGCAACGCGACCAAAAGGAATCGCGACGAAAAGCTCGACATACCAGCGAAGACGCACTGACCCGACAAAAAGCGCACCGACCACCAGCGGAGCACCTTCGCGACGCGACGGACCATATGGTCGCGACGCGAACGCTGTTCATCAGCACTATAAATAAGATGCAAACCTCTTGCCATTCTTGTGCAGAAAATAACTTACACCACACATACCCATTCAAGCACCAATATTACCCTACGTCCAAAGAGCAAGAAAACCTGCCAAAACGCTCAAGAAAACTCTTTTCAAACAAAGAAAATCCACGTCCAAACAAACATCGAACAAAACCGCTACACCCATACTCTACCCGACACCAAACAAAACCTCTACCCAACACCAAACAAAACCTCTACCCGACGCCATACAAAACCTCTACCCGACACCAAACAAAACCTCTACCCGACACCAAACTTCAAACCTCTAAACAACCTCAACCCGAATACCAAACTACAAAACCTACACACCCACTACCAAATACATACAAGAAAACTAAACCACAAAAACCCCGTGCATCTCAATTAAACCGACACCAAAAACCCATTTCACCAAACACCAAAAACTACCAAACCTCATCCTACCGTAAAGAACGAGAATCGACGCTTCAAAGAAAACGCCATCTTCATCAGCTATCGATAAGTTCTTTTGAAATTATTTGTGTCGTTATTGATTTATTCAAACTGTTATAAATCAACTGTACCAAATATCCAATACATCCGAATTGAACCTTGACAACGAAAACATATGAGGACTGTATTTAACCAAGACATCTAACTTCTAACTTCTAACTTCTAACCTTTTTATTTATTGTAAAAACACTTTATCGTTGATAATGGCGTTTATTACATCTAACCTCTAACTTCTAACATTTACTTTATTTACTGCTTTCTGTCTATTTAAATACTGTCTAGTTTAGATTTACCGCTTTATTTTATTCCGCAACTCTTATTTTATTTCCGCATATTATAGTTAAAATACATATCTGTCACACAGTAATCGGCTTAAAAACCTTACTCGTGGAGATCGATCATCGTAAATTTTTCAACAATTGGTATCAGAGATCGTGTGATTTAGTCTGAAATTTTTGTCGAAAACTTTATTTGTGTAGCGTTTTTATAACCAACCAGTAAGTTTTCCTTAAAAATTTCATTTTAATATCACTTGTTCAAATTCCTTTCGAAAACAAAAAAAAATTAATTAAAAAAAAAAATTAAAAAAAAAAGGAGGAAATTTAAAATTTTCAAAAAATTAAAAAAAAAAAAAAAAAAAAAAAAACAACCCAAAAATGTCTTCCACAACCTACTCAAGAGCTCCATATGTCATCGATCAGGTATGGTCTATGATCTCAGAAATCGGTCTTTCAAGAACACCATTTGAGTCCCACATGACTAAGATTGAGAACAGTTTGAAAGCTGATCTCAAACTATATCATGACACAATAGTCAAATCTGATATCTACAAATCTGAATTACAAACCTTGCAACTCAGATTTGGAGAATCAACAAAGACTAGAGACAAACTTGAAAGAGACGTCGAACGAAAATCAGAAGAATATAATCACGTCTTAGATCAATTAAATGAAGCTCTAAAACAAAAAAAGGACTTGGAAATAAAAAATCAATCTGTTTTTCCATCTGAAATAAAAGATGCCTTAGAAATAGAAGTCCTTCAGTTAAAACTAAAAATTCAAGATTTAACTGACATAAACTCTAGTTTGATTCTGAAATTAGATGATTTTTCAAAACAAATCAAACTTCTTGAATCCGAAAACCAAAGATTTCAAGGAAAACTGGATTCTATCAATCTTGCTAGAAAGCTAAGTGATGATATTTTCATCAAAGCAACATCCTTAGGATCTGGCAAAATCGATACGAATTACAGACCTGGATTAGGAAGAGAATCCTTCGAAATCGAACAAGCCAAACAAGAAACCAGGACAAACAGTGAAAACTCTGAATCAACTCTAACAGATCTATCCACATCTGTTAATGAGGAAAATTCAGACGACGAAACAGTTATCAACTGTAACCCAGATGATACTGATTTCAGTGTTTCCAAAAGATCTTTCACTAATAGGTCTTCATCCCACCAAATCCAAATTACCAACCAAAACTCCTTTTACAAGAAAGGCAGTACCTCTAAACCAATTGCTTTTCAAAAGGAACAAGGCAAACCCAAAGTTTTCAAACAAACCCAAAAGAAACCTTTAAAACCAGCTTCTGTGCCACAAAAACAAACTTTTAATCCAAAACAAAAACCTTTTCAAAAACCAATTCAAAATCGCTTTCAAGAGATAAACTTCAATCTCTCAAGGAACTTTCAGAAACCATCATTTCACCAAAATCCATTCCATCATCATAATGTCTTTCAAAACCATCCTCATCCCAAAAACAAAGAAAGGTTTTCAAACAAGTCATTACATAAAGGATACCTTTCACACAATCAGAAATCTTTCCAAATGACAGGTTTTCAAAAACAAATGTTAAATTGGGAAAATCTGATAAGTCAAATCAAGCCTCAACCACTTCGTCCAATTAACAGAAACCATAATAATTTCAAATCACCGAAAACCATTAACAAATCAGGACCCACCATGGTTTGGGTACCTAAACTTTCTGTCTAATTGCAGGAACTTTGTGCTGGAGAGCCCAAGGATGATACATGGTATATCGATAGTGGCCGTTCCAAGCATATGACAACAAACCATAGCCTTCTACAAGACTTCAAACCCACACTACCTCCAATGCAGAAACTTCACAATCAAACCAAAATGATGCAGATCCAGTCGAGGGGGAACCACCAAAACCAGAACCCTCCTAAAACACCCCAATCCACCTGTCCAAATGATCCCAATGCATCATTTATGGGAGAACCACCAAAACCAAATTCCTCTCTAAAACACCCCAATCCACCTGTCCAAAAGATCCCAATGCATCATTTATGGGGGAACTCTCGTTACCCCATTCTCACCTCCAAACCAAAATTTACCAAAAACATTCAAATAACCAAATTTTTCAAAAACATCCACATAATCAAAAATCACAAAAAAAAATTTGAATAAAGTTTTATCCTTTTAAAAGTTTTTATAAAACCATGTGATTAACATCTTCTTGACTAAATTTTCAGATACTTATGCTCGATGAATGTTCTCAGTTATATTGATTCTTAATTAAAGTGAAGGTTCAAATCTCAAAATTTTCGTTATGTACATTCTCCTATTCCCTTTGAATTTATTTCAAATATAACGATTTTATCTATTAAGGGACATAAGATCAGGAGATTCAGATGAAAACCAAACCCATGTGAGAATTTGTGCCTCGTCTTTAACTGCTAAGTGAAATTCATTTCTGTGAGCAAAGGTGTTTTCATGATGACTTATAGGATTTATACTCTTATACCGTGATGCTAGTCTCATTTTTGCTTAGATATCAAAATGACCAGGGACGATACATTCATTTTCTTATATATTAGACAAACTGTCTATTATATCACCTATCCCTATCCTCAATCAAACCACTTCAAAGAAAAGCTTCATCATCTGGCATAACAAATCTGACAATTGAAGAAACGACAAAGTCATATCCAAGAAAACCAGAAGAAAACTCAAAATCTCAAAACGCAAAGTCATATCCAACAAATGATGTCAACAAATCACAACCAGTAACCACATCAGATATCTTTTACACAATGTGTATTCACACAAATCAAGAAAAGATAAAGACAAAGGTGAACGCCTCACCAAAGAAAAGGGAGATTTACAACAACAATCAATCAAGACAGACATCTGTCAAAATTTTCCAAACAAACAGATTCTCAAAACCGAAGATTTACCGGGATACTGTAGCCTTCATAATTGAATATCCTTAGTTGCAAAATGCACTATGAAGATTTCTAAACCCCTCTACATGTATTTCCCGACGGAGAGAGAGTGAACATCAATGGCATGAATGAAGAAACCCTCTGAGTAATGCCAAAACCAGTCTTATGTGATTGATTATCTAATATGAAGACCAAGTGACTAAAGTATATAGGTATAAATCCACATTAAGCATAAGTCAACACCTTCAAACTGAGAGATATCACTCATCTTTAGTGATTATACACCCGTTCTGCACCCAGAACAAACAAACACCTCAGTCAAGTGTGAGTTATACCTATGAGAAGTTCATCTGAATCGACCTATTAAGATCACTTGTCGTCTTTATAAATGTTATAAAATCTTAAGGAATATTATGAAAGTACATATACAAAAACCTTTTGATAATTGAACATGAAACCTTGATTTAGAGACAAATATTCTTGACAAACATTTTTCAAAACATAAGTAAAATCTAGTCACACTTTTTCAAAACAAGTGATATGGTTTTATAAATGTTTTATCCAAACTTCAAGAATTTTCAATCAAACATTTTTCTCCTCATTTCATTAATGATCACATAGGGGGAAATTGTTGAATATTGATTTTATGTTTTTATGTGACCATCACTGAAATAAGTCGAAATGTTTTCTAACAAATATTATCAGTATTTCAGGTTGCATGGATTCAAGATTGAACAAGATAAAAAGAAAATATTCTTAAAAATGCAAAAATGTCACCCAGCTACAGCAATCACGACGCGACAGAAGCCATGGTCGCGACGTGAAGAAGAAGCAAAGCAGAAGACCAAAACTCTACAGCGCTCGCGACGCGACGGAGATGGTGGTCGCGACGCGAAGACAACCATCGCGAAGCCCTTCCAACGTGACACCACCAACTTTCTAATCGCGAGACTACCAACCCAGCGCACCATCCTTCGCGACGCGACCAAAAGCAACGCGACCAAAAGGAATCGCGACGAAAAGCTCGACATACCAGCGAAGACGCACTGACCCGACAAAAAGCGCACCGACCACCAGCGGAGCACCTTCGCGACGCGACGGACCATATGGTCGCGACGCGAACGCTGTTCATCAGCACTATAAATAAGATGCAAACTTCTTGCCATTCTTGTGCAGAAAATAACTTACACCACACATACCCATTCAAGCACCAATATTACCCTACGTCCAAAGAGCAAGAAAACCTGCCAAAACGCTCAAGAAAACTCTTTTCAAACAAAGAAAATCCACGTCCAAACAAACATCGAACAAAACCGCTACACCCATACTCTACCCGACACCAAACAAAACCTCTACCCAACACCAAACAAAACCTCTACCCGACGCCATACAAAACCTCTACCCGACACCAAACAAAACCTCTACCCGACACCAAACTTCAAACCTTTAAACAACCTCAACCCGAATACCAAACTACAAAACCTACACACCCACTACCAAATACATACAAGAAAACTAAACCACAAAAACCCCGTGCATCTCAATTAAACCGACACCAAAAACCCATTTCACCAAACACCAAAAACTACCAAACCTCATCCTACCGTAAAGAACGAGAATCGACGCTTCAAAGAAAACGCCATCTTCATCAGCTATCGATAAGTTCTTTTGAAATTATTTGTGTCGTTATTGATTTATTCAAACTGTTATAAATCAACTGTACCAAATATCCAATACATCCGAATTGAACCTTGACAACGAAAACATATGAGGACTGTATTTAACCAAGACATCTAACTTCTAACTTCTAACTTCTAACCTTTTTATTTATTGTAAAAACACTTTATCGTTGATAATGGCGTTTATTACATCTAACCTCTAACTTCTAACATTTACTTTATTTACTGCTTTCTGTCTATTTAAATACTGTCTAGTTTAGATTTACCGCTTTATTTTATTCCGCAACTCTTATTTTATTTCCGCATATTATAGTTAAAATACATATCTGTCACACAGTAATCGGCTTAAAAACCTTACTCGTGGAGATCGATCATCGTAAATTTTTCAACAGTTGATAATGGCGTTTATTACATCTAACCTCTAACTTCTAACATTTACTTTATTTACCACTTTCTGTCCATTTAAATACTGTCTAGTTTAAATTTACCGCTTTATTTTATTTATTTACAGCTTTCAGTAACTTAATTTTAGTTTATATTTATTCCACAACTCTTATTTATTCCGCATATTATAGATAAAATACATATCTGTCACACAGTAATCGGCTTAAAAACCTTATTCGTGGAGATCATTTATCGTATTTTCAACAAGGATGACTCATACAATCACTTGTATGAGTTTATAGCCATAGCCAATGCTAACACCCCTAGGAATACTAATAAGAACCTTTTTAGACTAAGATTGTTCCCATTCACTCTTAAGGACAAAGCCAAATATTGGTTTACATCCTTACCCTCGAATAGCATCACTACATGGGATCAACTCAAAGCTAAGTTCTTACAAGAATTCTATCCGGCAAGCAAGACGACAGAAATCAGGAGGGCTATTCAGGATTTCCAGCAGAATCCTGGAGAAGCTTTTCATGAAGCATGGGACCGTCTAAAGGAGCTGATGAGGTCATGCCCTCATCACGATATTCCCAAGTGGCAACTGGTCAAGGTATTCTTTGAAGGAGCAAGTGAGATGAACCAAGCTATGATTAACGCGTCATCTAGTGGCACTATTATGATGCAAGACCCGGAGGAGGCTTGACGGTTTTTGGAATAGTTAAGTAATGGTTCCAAGGCGAATTTCTCTATAAGGAAGACGGTAGGAACTGCTGCAGCAATAGGAGCCGATGCCGACTGGAAAAAGGAGGACCAAAGACTCAAGAAGCAAATCAAGTCTATGGTCAAGGTCAAGGACAGTATGGCAATGGACGACCCTACAAACCATATAACCAAGGTCAGCAGAATTTCAATAACCAGAGGCAGAACAACTACCAAGGGCAGTCATCGAACCTGCCCAGGAAGCATCAACCGGCGAATGGCAATGCCAATGGAAATGGTAGCAGTAATAATAAGGGGCCTAATAATTCCATCAACAATGCCCCAGGGACGCAGGAGGATTTGGTTGCGAAAATGTATGAAATGTTCAATACAACACAGCAGCAATCACAGGCCAATGCGAAAGCCATCATCAATATGGAAAGGCAAATCGCCCAAATGGCTGAAGACCAATGGAAAAGAGATAATGGGAAGCTGCCAAGTACCACATAAGTCAATCCGACCCATGGTCAGCGGGCCGGAAAGGAACATGTCAACACTGTCGATGGTGAATGGAGGAAAGTCACTCTGGAAGATCTGCTAGAATCTGGAAATGAGGCAGAGAGTAAAGAAGAAGAAGTTAAGGAAGAGGTGGAAAATGAAAAGGAAAATAGGGAAGACGAGGAATTAAAGGAAATTCCTGTTGAGAAGGACACTCAACCAAATAAGAACAAGGACGGCCAGGAGGAAAAGCAGTCAATCATAGTTGGGATCAAACAAAGAAAGAAGGACAAGAAAGGGAAGACAAAGCAAGAAGCATCTAAATCGACAGGGCCATCGATAAACCAACCTCTGTGGGATGAACTTAAGAACGCTCTTGAGGATACAAGAATTCTTCGGGAAATGTGCGAGAAAAATGAAAAAAGTAATACTCCCACACCTGACACTGTGAGGTTGACTATTAAGGCTAGTGAGGCACTGTTGGGAACACTGCCCAAGAAAGAAAAGGATCCTGGATCACCACTGATCACTGCTATTGTAGGAGATGTGGTCATTAGGAACACCTTGCTAGACTTGGGAGCAAGTGTGAATGTGCTACCGGGATACTTGTATGATAAATACAAGAATGAGGAATTAGAGCCAGCAAAGACTGTGTTACAGCTGGTTGATCAGTCAACTAGAGTATCCCGAGGTAAGCTTACTAATGTCATAGTAAAAGTTGGGGACTTCTTTTACCCAGTGGACTTTTTAGTCATGGAGTATGAGAGTCAGGAGGATGCGCCCGCGTTAATATTAGGATGTCTGTTCTTGGCTACAGCTGGCGCTATTATCGACTGCAAAATAGGAGACTTGGACATCTTCTTCGGGTCGAGAAAAAGAAGGTTAAATATGTTTGGAAGTCCCATATCTTTACCACAAGGGTATGACGATAAGAATTTGGACAACAATGTAACGCCCGGTTTCTCATACAAAGTACACCCAAAAATTTTCAAACAATTTACACATCAAAATGGGTATACTTGTAATCAAAGCACGGATCAAGATGTTATCATCACAATAATTACATAAAAGGTCCTTACAATCTTAACCAATCATTACAAATAAATCTACTTCAATTAAAAGACAGGCTCTAAGTTGTCCATCTTTCTTTATCACATGCCTTCCCCTATCACAGCTACAGATACCTGCAAAACGACAAACAACTCAAGTGTAAGCTTATAAAGCTTAGTGAGTAATCTCAATTACACTCCAGTAATCCCTCTCAGTAAATATCTTTATCATTCTCTTTTGCTAATCTCATTAGCAATTATCCACTTTCTCTTAACTCTGAAATCTGCAAACATATTAGCTTTACAATACCAGCTAATATTTAATAACATTACTTCAATAAAAATACCACGCTTAGTACTACTCGTAACTCGACCACATTCTCACATATATTTATTTTTAACAACCAACTTATACTCAATCATAGCAATTCTCATGCCTGTAACAATTAAACTCAAAGACTCTTTAACTTAACCAATTTATCATATACTCTACTGTTATACTCAATATAGATTTCAACTCATCTCTTTTTATCCACAGATAACATAATCACTCCAACTCTATTCCAGCTCAATAGCCCTCATGGCTATGCAATTTGACTCAAAACTCTTTAATGTGACTACACTAACATCTACTCTGTTTATACAATCAACATGTATGTTCAACTAGGTTGTGGTTATTCACATATAACAATTTACATCACAATTTGATTACGACAATAACAAACTAACATCTACTCTGTTTATACAATGATTTCAAATCTCCATGAAACGGTTAATTCTAACTCAATAACAAAATTGGTCTCATCACTTTCACATTAATTGTCTCTGAGTTTACTCCTCCAATAATAACTCACAGTGATTGAATCCTCCTATTTGCACATCCTAATCGATTAGGGTAGAAGAAACACTCATAAAACACGATGATATCGATATTCAACTGTCTCAATCACGTTACATAACTCATTCATCTCTGCTCCCACCTCAGTACACATATTAGGTTTTTACCCAATATACAATTTGCAATCCTCCACCAAAGTGGCTCCTCTTCATACCAGTTCAACAACATACCTTATGTTGTTTCTATCGATGCACTCACTCATTATATCTTCTCTTATGTGGATAACCCACATTACATTCTCACTAAATCATTAGCTCTATCAAACTCAATAAATTATTATCCAATAAATTTTTAACACAACCGCATATATTCCTCCTGACATACCATCAGTAAGGATTTTTCCTCTCACCACTTCTCCGTCATTATCACCGCAATCTCTAATTCATCCGTATGACACCAATAGGTCATACTTATGGCTCACTGAAATATCTGCACATGACTCAAATAATAACATCTGACACCGCAATCTCTACGGTGAGATCATATCTCATCACCCGACTAACTCGTTAATCTCAAGAAAATAACTCAAAATTATTTTTATAGCAAAATCTACTATCCATTGTCTCATACGAATAATAGTTTTGTCATCTCGACATTCACACATTTCCCTCATTGGCAGTAATTGGTTTGATTGCTAAGGAACGAATCCTATCAATCACAATCACGATTACTTTCCTCTTCTTTTTAACTCATATCTTCTTATCATGTATTTATAAAATTTTATCTCATTCAATATGAAAGAAACCTCACACATTCTCAACATGACCAAATAACAAATGCTCTTACTCACAGCAACATTTCTCAATAGTATTACTCACTGTATTATCTCACAGTACTCTCATACTGTTACTCCGCCTCTGATTCATCCTCTTTTTAACCCATAAAGTCTCAAACTGTATAGGTTCACATCTATACCATACATATCCACACTCAAGGATAGTGCAGTCTCAACACTCTATATCACTACACAGTACATACTTGTTTACACACATGCACAACATTATAACACCACTCTGCCTCAGCTATTGGTACCCCGTACCATCCTTTGTCTCATCATTCAACACTGTTTTATAGTACCTCATACTGTTCTCCAAACTCGCCATTCATCACTATCTCACGGTACTTCGTACTGTCCTCTAATCAGATCATGGTACCTCGTACCATTCTCCGATTTTAATCCATCTTCTATTTGACTCTAGCGGGTCTCCGCTACGGTCTCAAACCATATAGACTCACTATCACTCCTCCTTTTGTCTGAATCAGAACAGTCTTCACTATTCTAACCACAAGGTACTCGTTTTGTGGTCCCACAGAAGTATATGATCTCAACCTCAACTAGTCAATACATGGCCCCACAGAATGTGTGGTCTCAACCATGTTTACTCAGTATGTAACCCCAATGAATATGTGGTCTCAATCACATTTACTTAATATGTGACCCCACTGAATATGTGGTCTCAATCACATTTACTCCATATGTGACCCCACTGAATATGTGGTCTCAATCACATTTACTCCATATGTGACCCCACTGAATATGTGGTCTCGATCACATTTACTCAATATGTGACCCCACTGAATATGTGGTCTCGATCACATTTATTAGGTAATTAACCCAATCACTATGCCAATTAGGCCTACTTGAACCACTCTAGGTTCTCTCAATTATAACCACAAGGTACTCTTTATGTGGTTACTCGAGTGTCCTCTGACAACTTTGTCACAAATATCTCATTATGTGACAACTCTAAACTACACAATTCATCTCTCAGCATGTCAACTCATAATCATTTATTGTGTGCAATAAACTACACAGTCATTATCTTTCTCAACTCATACTCTTTTGGCTATCTCAACCATTCATTGTGATCATTCAAAAGTACTAGTTATGTGGCCCCACAGAACATGTGGTCTCAACCCCACAGTACTCGTACACAGAAATCTCGTCACATCTGTGAAACAACAAGCAATATATATATATATATATATATATATATATATATATATATATATATATATATATATATATATATATATATATATATATATATATATACACCATATCATACTTTATATATTTCTTACCATGTATATGCTCATTTTACACATTTCTCCATGGTTGCTAAGTACTCGTCAAGCAACCACTTATAATCTCGGTTATACATAATCACAAAGCACTCGTTATGTGATATGTAAATCTTACCTCAAATGGACATGAGATTCTCATCTCAATGCCAATTACTACACTTTATAACCACAATTTTCTAACACATGTAATTTCAATTGATCTTTTATGTGTCCAAACATTTCACACATATTCTACTACATGTATTATTAACAATTAAACATTTGCAACACGTTACAACTAACATGTTAAGTAAAATTACTTACATACCTCATAGCAACAAATCTTATCTTCTCATTAGTTGAAACTCGCATACTTTGGATCTCAACTCTTGAGTGTACTCGGCTACACTCACATGTCTCAACTCCTAGCTCATGTTCAACTTATGCTCATACTCTTTCTCATTATCTGTTGAAATTTCGCCTCATCCGGAATCTCATCTCATCATTAGCTGGAATCTCGCAATCAGCTGCAATCTCATCTCAATTAGTATCTCATCTCGCATTCATTTGACATCTCATTATCAACTGAAGTTCTTGTCTCCTCGTTAGCTGATATCTCATATCGGCTAAAATCTCATCTCATTATCCACTATTGGTCCAACCAGCTCTGACCAATTCATCAAATCGTCCTCATCTGTCTCCATATCTATATTCACACACAGAATATAACAAATAATAATTATAACAGAAAAGTTATACTCAACTAATACGCTCACTTCTGTAGCAATATCTTTTCCAAGCATGTGATAGGGGGTCTTTCTCTTCTCGGTTTAAGTTTAGGACTCTACACTCAAAGACCTAGTTCACTTGAACCATGCTCTGATACCAACTTGTAACGCCCGGTTTCTCATACAAAGTACACCCAAAAATTTTCAAACAATTTACACATCAAAATGGGTATACTTGTAATCAAAGCACGAATCAAGATGTTATCATCACAATAATTACATAAAAGGTCCTTACAATCTTAACCAATCATTACAAATAAATCTACTTCAATTAAAAGACAGGCTCTAAGTTTTCCATCTTTCTTTATCACATGCCTTCCCCTATCACAGCTACAGATACCTGCAAAACAACAAACAACTCAAGTGTAAGCTTATAAAGCTTAGTGAGTAATCTCAATTACACTCCAGTAATCCCTCTCAGTAAATATGTTTATCATTCTCTTTTGCTAATCTCATTAGCAATTATCCACTTTCTCTTAACTCTGAAATCTGCAAACATATTAGCTTTACAATACCAGCTAATATTTAATAACATTACTTCAATAAAAATACCACGCTTAGTACTACTCGTAACTCGACCACATTCTCACATATATTTATTTTTAACAACCAACTTATACTCAATCATAGCAATTCTCATGCCTGTAACAATTAAACTCAAAGACTCTTTAACTTAACCAATTTATCATATACTCTACTGTTATACTCAATATAGATTTCAACTCATCTCTTTTTATCCACAGATAACATAATCACTCCAACTCTATTCCAGCTCAATAGCCCTCATGGCTATGCAATTTGACTCAAAACTCTTTAATGTGACTACACTAACATCTACTCTGTTTATACAATCAACATATATGTTCAACTAGTTTGTGGTTATTCACATATAACAATTTACATCACAATTTGATTACGACAATAACAACCTAACATATATATATATATGTATACTCAGTTTACCACAAGGTAGAATTCTACTCAAGTACATAAGAGTACTCACCTGATAACAACTTAGTGTTTGGAACCACCGATTTACGCATACCGGGCTCCTGTTCGTTAGACTTGGTTATTTCACCATAGTCTAAATCAATTCTCCAATATCCACAATCATCTAAATTATATCTATCTCAAAGATATATAAATCAAAAGAGGAAACAAAAGAGTATAAATGGTAATATTAACTCAATACTTACCGAAACCCCCAAATTCGCGGTTCTACTAATTGAACCGTAGAAACTCGACAATAATCTCACAAATAACTCTAAAGGCATCCACTAACAATCTACTAACAATACATATAGCAATATATAGCTAAAACACGAAAATGGAAGTTAGGGTTTCAAAACCCCAAAATCAATAAATTACTCACCTTGACGATTTAGGAATCGTGAGCATGTTTACGGGGTTAGATTAAAGTCTCCTTACTCTTCCTTACGCATCTCATGGCTCAATTTGGTGGAAAATCGCCTTAGGAAGCTATGGATATCGAAATAGGTCTATTTTTTCCTGAAAAGTGCATTTTCTGCACTTTATATAGTGCTGTGAGGCCTACACGACCCGTGTAGACTCACACGTCCCGTGTAGGTCTGTTTTGGTTTTCGGACTCCTTTTGAACACTCTACACGACCCGTGTAGAGGTACACGACCCGTGTGACTCTGGAAGGCTTACTGTTTGGTTTCTAAAGGTTTTCTACACGACCCATGTGACCATACACGACCCGTGTAGCTCTGTTTTGGCATTTTTCAAGTCCAAACTTCTCCCAAATGGGTTTTTAATCACCCAAACTCATACAACAAGCTAACTAATCTTAATCACACCAAGATTAACTCGAAATCTCTATAATTTAAAAACACGGTATTACAAACAACTTGCTGATGGAGCCTGGGGTTAGGGACAAAAGAACAATATGGACGCAACCGGGAGAAGGAGGAAAAGAAGAAGTCTTGAAGGACACAAAGGAGCATCTATTGTCCACCATTGATAAAGAGCAGCTGCTGGACATGATGGAGATGTTGGAAGCAAGGCACCAACAGTATGATGAGAAAGACGCAAGGGAAAGAGAAGCAAAGGTCTTTCAGCTCTTGGAAGCCCAGCAACAATGAATTAGCGGGGTTAGTGACAGGATGACTTAGCTCACTTCATTGATGTCAATGATGGCCCATAATTTTGCACCAAATCACAAGGAGATGCCATCAGGAATTCAAGAAGAATAGGAGAAGGAACGGCACGTCTTGCTGAAGACGTTAAACTTACCGCTTGTTGGGAGGCAACCCATCTTTTCATAGGTTAGGTACTGTATTCTTAGGATAATTAGGAAATTATATCATCGTCATTTACAGGTATTATTGGTCCAAGGCAAGTGTGGGGTTGTTTTGAAGAAAGTTGAATTTTTGATGACCGCACCGCGGTCAGGAAAATTGCAAGCCGTGGGATCATAAACCAACCCGATGCGCAGGGATAGATTTGGGAGCACGCACGCCGCGGTTCGCTCATATCCACGTCGTGGGAATTGATCGGCTGGATTCCTTCAATATTAAGGTAAGTCGCGACACTATTCACACACACCACGCCTCGGAACTCTGATCATCGAAAATTTCTCGTGTTTTTTCTTGCTCATTTCATTCCTACTACCAAGGTACGTCATTCTAACTAGCTTTTACTTGTTAAAACTAGTGATTAGGCAGTTGATTTGGTTGGTTTCTCCAGAATCGCCAATGTTGACTCGTAGGGTGTTTATTTTGCCAAATAATGACCCTAGATGAGTTAGTCGGCACTTAGGCTACCTTGTAGTGTATTTGGATTGAGTTTAAACAGGTTAAATCATGATTTTAGACTTGGAATTGGAAACAGCCGCTCGCCGCGCCGCGCCGCGCCGCGCCGCGCCCTGGTTCTTGGGCCGCGCCGTGGTGCGGTGGAGAAGAGGGCTGCCAATATGGAGGTTTGGACACCATTGTCCAATGTATTCTACGAGGCGGGGACATCCAGAGAGAGCCATCTTCGTGATCCACTTCACCGACTCATGCACCGCATCGTCTCCACCTCCATCATGCATCGGGAGGGGGGCGAGAAGGTGTCCGGCGAGGACATGACATATCTTTGGGTGCTCCTTGACCCCTCCAGGTTCCTTCACGTCCCGTTCGCCCTAGCTGTCTCCCTGTCCACCCGTGCGACGAGGGCGTCAGCCAGCAGTCCTCTGGGCCGTGGGTATTTCATCACCTACTTGGCCCGTTCGTACCGGATACTTACTGCTCCGGTTGTAGAATTCTTGACCGCTTTACCTCCAGTTCGCACTACGGCACGAGCCCTGGAGAAGATGGGGCTTACTGAGCAGCAGCGCCCGGGCCAGTTTGCGAGGGTGGCAACTGAGGCACCTCAGGATCCCCTGCCAGCTTACCCTCAGCCGGGTAGGAGACACCGGAGGCCGGCAGCACCAGCAGATCCAGCGCCACCACAGCCACAGCAGGAGGAGGTGTCAGAGATGAGGCGACTGCAGGATCGAGTCGCGAGGATGGAGGACCAGCTGGAGTGGATCGGGGAGGTACTTTTGGAGTTAGCCACACAGCAGGGACAGCGCCCCCGACCATTCCCAGCCCGAGCTCATGATCATGAGGTTGGTTCTTCCAGGCCACCAGGTGGCGATTGATGTATTTTCTTTTTCTTTTTGGATATCTGTACTGTACCTATGACACTACTATCTTTCAGTTGTTTATATTTTATTTATTTATTCTGTTTGCATTTGATGTTTTTGTTGAGTCATGCATGTTATACCAAAATAGGAGGAGTTGTTTCAAGTAAGTGTGGGGTCACCGTGCCCCCTCCACTTGCTTTGACTACCGGCGTGTTCACTGTTGCGCTACAACTCCAGAACGCGAAATCGAGGACCTTTTTGTTCGTATTTTGTACCTGTGATACCGAGTACCAACCAAGCGATCTACCGTCCAAAGGGGTAACTCTTTCTCCCTTGTTCTAAATAATTTTTGTACAACGGGGACGTTGTACGATTTTAAGTGTGGGGTGTGGACGGTCGAAAGAGTATTTTTTTGAAATTTTTGCTGAAATGACCGATTTTCAAAATTTTAGCAACTTTTTCAAAATTTTTAATGGGTTATAATTTTGAAATGAATAGTTTGTTATTGTTTATAGCATTAGTATTTTTCGAGAAATACTATGTAGTTGTGATCATGCTATTAGTTGAGTCAAATAAGTTGAGTTTTAGGAGTTTAGAAGATTGGACTGTTTTAGGATTGGAATTTAGGAAGGAATTATCAATCAGTGGCCTTTGTTGTTCTAGTCGGTAGGTCTAAAATGGGTGGGCCTTACGCACCTTGCCACCTAAGATCGTCTGGTCTGGGATGGTATTTCCGAAAGCTCGCTACACGGACAACATCGAAAGTCATGGATAGTTCTTTAAAGGCAATCTGAATGAGTATGTACACTTCATTGTGGACAGAAAATTTGTAATCAATGGTTCTCTAGAAAGCCATGAATTCCAAAGAACATTCCGATTATGTTTTCACGAACTATTCCACTCTAACTCATAAGGCAATAAGCTTTGAAACTGAATACAGTCAAAAATTGTTTGAATCTTAGTTAAAATCTATTAAAAAACTCTCTTGCTTGGGACAAGCAAGGCACAAGTGTGGGGTGTTTGACAACGCCTAGTAATATCATATATTTTAGTCGTTGTTGAGCCTTATTATTAGTGAAATTATATCACATATCTGCTGGTATTACTCACTTTTCGTGCCAGCACTTGTTTGGAAAGAAATAATGAAAACGGAGACTAAAAGCGTGCAATTTGGAAGAAGTTTGAAGATCAAGGCAAAATCAGGAAAATACGTACGCGCGCCGCGGAAATCATCAAGGCGCGACGCGGTGATGAGGCGGTGGAAAACATTCAAATTCCGAAGAAACGGGGATAAAACCCTACGCGCGACGCGGGATCCATAAAAGCACGGCACGGTCTCGAGATTTTTGCAACTATAAATAGAGGCTTTTAGGTCGAAAAAACGAGCGAAGACCTGGTGTAAAATCAACCACCAAGGCTCTTTGACTCCGAGATTCAGCTTCAAGAACCACTTTGGTATTTCTATGTTTTTATCTTTAATTTCCATTTAGTTCAATAGTTAGTAATAGTGGCTAGTGTCCTTGGGAGTGACAACCATTTACATTGAGTCTTTTAGTTTTAGTTTTCTAGTGTTTGTTACTGTTTTGGAACCTTGGAATCTGTTTTGGTTAATAATAATCATTCAGTTTATGTTAGGTGTTGGTTTTTCGGTATTTATGCTCGTTATTGGATTGTAAATGTTTGTTTTGTGTTTGGATGCTTGAATGACCTTGATTGGACTGATTTCCCTTGCTGATTTCAGTGACCAACTAGGGTTAGCTTTTTGGTTAGAACTTAGCCAGTGACTGTTCATTTGGACTTTAGTTATTGGTTTAGTTTATGCTTTGTTTGTGTTGACGTTTGGATTGACTTTGTTTGCTTCTGAATTGGAGATGTACTTCTGATTTCAGAAAGTGACTAGGTTTGGTTGATAGTTTTAGTTTAGTTTTTGCTCTTTGGGATTGATAGTCAAAAGTTAGGAACTAGGTCCTCTGACTGTAGCGTGACACTGCAGTTGGTAATCTGTCACCTGTCTCGACCACGTAACTTCTGTGGATCGACCCTGACTTCCACTGTGCTAAGTGAGAGTGAGGTTATTTTTCTTATTTTTGACCGCATGACCACCGCTGCGATGTCAATTAGCTTCCATCCATTGTTTCCTTCTTTGTCAGCATGAGGTGATTGACTTCCTTTCAAAGGCGCCTGGTTCGATCCTTGCCTAACCTACGGATTTGCGAATCCGCTTCTTATACACATCATTTTGCTATATTAATTCAATACTTTAGAATTCTGCATATTTCATGGCAATTCATTAATTTTGGAAAGCTGGGAACATGGCATGGCATGACGTTCTATAATCATGCAATCTTATCCTATCCTTTACTTAGGATTCTAAAGCATTACTAAGGAATCCTTAGGCATATGTTCTTTCTACTATCATTCGCAGTTTAAGCCTAGGAGTGGAAAATTCCAATCCTAATTCACTTAACTATAGCTTTAATACCAACTTGTAACACCTCTATTTTTTCATACATAAAAATTACTATGGTTTATAAAACATACACAACCTGACAATATGTTTCATTACAAAATATGCAACCAATAAAACTATTTTTTGGGTGTTACAAAGTTTTATATCATCAAATAATAGTAAAAATAGAACTTTACTAAGTTCTTATATCTAAAAGTCTCATCCTCTTGTAATCCAACATCTACTTGTTTACTCCTGAAACTAGAACATATGATAGTTTGTAACTTGCTTTTGTTGAAGTCTTAGTTTCTTAATAATAAACTTTAATTGTTCAAATAAAATTTAGATATTAAAGAACTAATGATTTGTGATGTGAGAATTAATAATATAATTAAATACTAAATTGGCATTAGTTATGCATGTGTATTTATATTTAGATAAAATAAAATGGTTATTGTTTATTTAATAACTAAATACTTTTATAAAAAATTTAAATATATTAAATGTAACATATTCATTAAATACATATATTTGAGTGCGCATTTAATCACATTATATGAAGTGGCATTTATTAAGTCGGTTATTTATTTACTATCTAAATATTAAATGCTTTTGTTCTTTTGTATATTATGAAAGATTTATTTTATTGACTATTTATTCACCACTGGTTTGAAAATCAATGGTTAGGATTTTTTAAGTATTATTTTCTATCATTATAAATAGCATAGAGAATAATGTTTTGTGTCATACCATAGCAATCTTCTGTCATCTCTTATCGTGTATATTCTCTTCTTTTTTGAAAATGAAGATGTCTAAAGGTTATGGTATCTTGATTATGCTAGTTGTGGTAATTCTTACTGTAAAAGTGCAGGTAGGTAGGGCAGTAGACTGTAATCCAAGGAAACTACTACCATGCCTTCCATCACTCGATCCAGGGGCACCACTACCAACTCCCGATTCCGAATGTTGCAAAAGTCTCCATGAGGAAGAACCATGCCTTTGTAACTTTGTGAAGGATCCAAGATTAGGCCCGTATATTCAAAACCCTAATGTGAAAAGAGTTGCAAAAGCTTGTAGTATCACCATTCCAAACCCAAAAACATGCCATTAGTATGGTTTTGAGATAAATATATATTACTTCAACTTATTATACTACCATATGGATGAGATATAATAAATAGTGTTTGAGTTGAGGTTTGAACAATGGTTGTAAGATCTATCCCTTTTGTTAAAATAAATGGTTAAATCTCCAATACCATATCCTCAACTCTCTCTATCTCTCTCTCTCTCTCTCTCTCTCTCTCTATCTATCTATCTATCTATCTCGTTCTCTCCCTTATTTCTTATATGTTGGTTTATGTTGTATAGCATGTTTAATAAATTTATCATTGGTTCAATTTTAAATGTGATTTTTGAACTATCATCGTTAATATGTTACTTACATGTTTTTAAAATACAAATATTAAAAGAAAGACTTTAATGAAAATGTCTCTATATTTTGTTAACCTACCAATATTAAAGTAAATACTTTAACATTACACATACATATATACAAACTTTCTTACATACACATTTAATTTATTACTGTGTTTTGTTTTGCATGTTTGGAACCCACTTTCCGAGTATTAATTTACTCAAACCTCACATTCGGTCATACTCCTGGACGTAAGTAGTGATTTAAGATTGTCATGGAGTATTGGTAGATTGTCCATGGTGATTGGACATAACATAGAGAATGCAACCAACACTCATGAGTACTTAATGGAGATTTAGGTATTGGAGAAACCCGTACTTAGAGATTACTTCATGGACCAAGTTACGAGTAATTCTAAGATGATAATATCTTTTATTCTTCAAACATAGATACATGAGGGTTTTGCTATGCAAGTCTGTTATGCATTGATTTGCTACAATGATGTTTGCAACTGGCAGTAATAAATTATATACCCATGTATGACATGATGAGTGCACAAAAACTATGTAGTCAAACATTATTTGTTCCTTCTATCCTAACGGCAGAAATGATATATATGGTCCCCTCGATGATTTGATGTTGACATTAAGTGCTTGGTCGAGCCCTGACTAAATTGATGTGTTCAATTGAGTAGCCTGATGTGGTTATCATAAATCTTTATCGGGAAACATAATCTTGAACATTGAGATTGACCTTGTCTGTGTCTCAAGTTCATAATGATATATTGTAGAACAAAGGAATAATTGATCACTTATCTAAGGGTCATCTCATGATTTTATCAAAGTTCAGTAGTTGCACTGGATGACACGCTCTCTACTGACTATTTGAAAGTATTAGACCATATAGAGTTGGTCACTTGTCCAAGTGGGAGACTGTTGGAAATAGTGTCTAAGGTCATAACTATTAGTAATATTTATAATAATAGTAAGGTCCTTTTGGGTTGCCCTTAAGATCCAGTTAAACAACTTAGTGACAAAATAACTTACGAGAAATTAGTTTATTAATTTGTCATCTTATGATAAATTATATAGAAGCTAATTTGAAATTAGTTAGAATTAATTAAATACAAGGACTAGATGCTGATTAATTAAAGGAGTTTAATTAATAGAAACAGTCTAAGGGCTAAGTGGCAAAAGGAATGTAGCTTTGGCATTAAGCAAGACCTTGCCTATACATAGAGAGAGCTATGGTTCAAAACCTAGATGCCCTTTCCACCCTTGTGTGTGCCGCCACTTTGAGGCTCCCCTCCCGTTCCCTTTTGGAAAAAATTCTCCCCTCCCCAAAGAGTTTTGGTTTTTGCCTTTCAACCATAAAAACGGTTATATCCATTTGCTTTCTTGCGTTCTTGGTTGTGAACCAAAAGAGGGATTATGGTCTGGATTTTTTACATCCAACCTAAAAAGGTATATGTTGTCTAATTCATCTTTAGTTGCAACAATTGATATGAACAGTAAGATCCATGCTAGTTTTTTTATGAACATATGTTTTGATATGGATTAGTCTTCTACTGCATATGCCATATATTGTTTTGTTATTATGATCAAAACCCTTTAGCAGCAAGGAACCAATCATGCTTTGATACAACTTCTGATTTGCCACTGGCTTGTCGAGAGAAGGACCAAGTGAAGTTCCAGCTTTCATCGGAATGCTTGTTTCCTTGCAATCAGATAACCCAAAATGTTTTAGAACATCTCCGGCGTACTTCTCTTTATTAATGAATATACCCTCCGGATTCTGAAGGAAATTCAAACCAATAAAATTGTGAAATTTAACCATCATGTTCATCTCAAAGTGTCTACTCGTTAACTTCTCGAACTCCTAAGTCAACTTTGGATCAGTAGAACCAAATATAATATCATATTGCACAAAAACAAACAACATAAATTATATCGCGACGACTTGCTATGAGATACAACAAGGAACCAGTCATGCTTCAATACAACTTCTGATCTACTACTTGCTTGTCTATAGAAGGACCCAGTGAAGTTCTAGCATTGGAACTCTTGTTTCCTTGCAATCAGATAACCCAAAATGTTTCAGAATATCTCAAGTGCACTTTTCTTGATTAATGAATATATCGTCAAGATTCCGACAAACATTCAAACCAAGAAAATTATGAAGTTTTCCCATCATGCTCATCTTGAAGCATCTACTCATTAACTTCTTGAACTCATGAGTCAACTTTGGATCAGTAGAACCAAATATAATGTCATCGACATATATTTGAACCAGCACTAGGTGGTTATCCATTTTCTTACGAAACAAAGTGAGATCTACTGCTCCTTGTTTGAATTTGGCTTTCTTAGGAAATTGTGTCAACACACCGTAGCACGCTCAAGGAGCTTGCTTCAAACCGTAGACTGCCTTGTAAAGGAAGAATTTATCTGGATTTCCATCATCGAGAAACCCTGGACGCTGTTCCACGTATACGACCTCTTCGATTTCACCATTCAAGAATGCGCACTTGACGTCCATCTGATAAACATTGAAGTTCTTAGGAACGACATAAGCAAGGAAAATCAGAATTGATTCTAGCCTAGCTATTGGTGCAAGGGTCTCTTCATAATCGATATTGATACCCTATTGTTGGTAGTATCCCTTAACCACCAGTCTGGCTTTGTTACGAATCACGTTTCCCTCCTCATCCGACTTATTCTGGAAAATCCATTTCAATCCAAGAACCAAAGCGACTTTGGCCTATCCATGAGTCGCCAAACACGATTTCGTTCATATTCAGCCAACTCGTTTTGCATTGTCATGACCCAATCCGGATTTTGAGTGCAACAATAGCATTCTTTGTCTCCACTTTGGATATAAAGTTGTTGAACATACAGTAAAGAGATTGATTACTGAATAAGGTACTTCGACCCCTTAACTGTGCCTGTGTCAACACCCCACCAGATGGATCACCAATGATTTGTTCTTTTGGGTGACTCGAATACCATCGCTCAAAGGATGGGTATGCAGGTTTGCTGATTGATTTGTTGACAATATCACGATGTTCATTACCTCCACCTGTAGATATAACATCGAAATCATCATTTTCATTAAACACATAATTTTGATTTCTAATAAAATGGTCAAGGAATAAGGTGATTCAAAGAATCATGCTCCCGTTCAAGATTTGCAACAAATTTAGGTTCTCGATCGAGTTGAAATGTAGGCTGCCCCTCAAACTGTGCATTCAAATCATCAGTGAGGTTCGAATTTCTCTCCCCCTCAGTCGAAGCATTGAAAATAACTGGAGGATGCTGATCTTCGCCATCTCAGTCATCACTTGTTGTTGTCCATCTTACTCGCCCTCAAACGATGCATTATTACTAGTTGGTTCTTGTAGTTCGATTGGCACTAATATAGGTCGAGAGCCAGAGACGGAATTTAGATTGTCTGTTGATCGGTCGTCAAACAACTTGGATGCCTCATTAATTACATTATCGGTAGCTTGAGATTCGGACAATTGGGTGGTTACAGGCTCTCCAAACAACTTTTCGAAGTAATCATTGAATGACTCTAGAGGCAACGTTGAAGACTGTGATGAAAGAAAGATTTGACTTTGAGGAAAGATCGAAGTCGAAGGCCTATCACATGTATCATCGAAAGTGACATTGTAAGTTTCTTCGACCTAACGTGTCTATTTTTACTTCAGCACATGAAATGAAACCGCCTTCTATGCGTAGCCCATGAAGATTGATTCATCGCCCTTGCTATGGAATCTGTTTCAATTGTCCTTTGGGCATAAAATGAAACACTTGGAGCCAAGAAAAATTTTACATTCAGATTTGAAAAGGTGATTCTTCTCTCATGCTCAGTCTCATCTCAACTAGTTATGGCATAGGCACTTATCCTATCTTAACTTCAAGAACATTTCTAAGATCTCTAATGACCAGCTGGTGAGAGGAATTCCAAGAATGGTATTCATTAAAGATAAAGTGTGTGCAGCGTGTGAAAATGGAAAACAGACCAAGTCTTCCTTCAAGTCCAAGCAGTGCTCCTCAATCATGAAACTATTCAGTCTCCTTCATATGGACTTGTTTGGCCCTATTCTAGTCTCATCTCTTAATGGAAAGAAGTACTCGCTGGTGATTGTTGATGAATTTTCTCAATTTACATGGGTTGTATTTCTAAAGAACTAGGGTGATGCTGCTGCAGAGATCATCTCTTTAATTAAACAATCATAAATCTTGTATAATCACAAGGTCAAACAACTCAGGAGAGATCATGGCACTGAATTTCTGAATCCGAAACTGGAGTCTAACTACGAAGAAAAAAGGATCTTTCAAAAATATTTTAGCAGCTAGAACTCTTGAGCAAAACGGTGTTGCTGAAGAAGAAACATGACACTTATTGAAGTTGGGAGAACGATGGTTGTTGATGCCAGTCTCTCTCTTTCTTTTTGGGCTGAAGCTGTGAACACTGCATGCTACACTGAAAATCGTTCCATCATTGTGAAATATCATGGGAAGACAACGTATGAGATGCTTAAAGGTCCTAGACCTGATATTTCCTAGTTTCATGGTTTCGGTTATGCATGAATCATTCTTAAGCAAGGGGTCAACAGTCAAAATTTGAAACAAAATCTGATGATGGTGTCTTCTCAGGCTATTCTTCTATTTCAAAAGCATTCAGTGTTTTCAATATCAATAAAAGAGAAGTAGTGGAGTTTATTCATGTCAAATTTGATGAATTACATAGCCTGTCCAATTGGAGAATCATTCCTCATCTATCCTAGATGAACTCCTCGTTCCCATTTCATCAGAATCTTCTCAAAATGAATCTCACACCCTGATTGTTCCAAGAATTTCCGCAGTTGAGACTGCCCATGTCAGTGACACTCCCGTCATGTTGATAATGAAGTTAATTTTTCCTCAGACGTTGTGCATCTTGAAGCTAATCCTATTATCGAGTCTCATGACTTGTTAGCTCGTGAGTCTGAATACTCTTGACGACGCCTAGTAATATCAAGTATTTTAGTCGTTGTTGAGCCCTATTCTGAGTGAAATATATCTTATAAACTGTTATATTCTCATGTCTTTGTGTCTAGCGCTTGTGTGCAAAATATATTAAATATACGGGTTAAACGCATACAAATTGGTGGACGAAAGGAATAGCGATGGATTCCTATAGAGCATCCGGGAACAAGCAGATTCAATTGGACGACGAATTCTGACACGCCTAGGTCGTTATGCGGTCAAAAATAAAAAAAATAAAACCTCACATGCAAACTAGTATAGTAGCAGTAAGGGTCGATCCGTGGGAGTTTGGTGGTCAAGATATAGTGTCAGAATGACCAACTATAGTGTCACGCTATAGTCGGCGGTGTTTCCTTCACTTCCTGAAAACCAATGAAATCGAATACCAAAAACTAAAATAAACATAAACTAAACTAAACTATTCCAAACTTTAAACTAAACTTACTTACTGATTCCTGAAGTGAATCCCAAGAAAATAAGAAGCAACAAACAATCCAAACCGTTCAAATAAACATCCAAACATAAACAATATCGAAAAACATGTAATATAACTAAAACCGAATGATTATCATTAACCAAAGTCAATTCCAGAAACTACAATGTTCCAACTCCGAAAGTATTCCAAACTTAACTTGTTCCAACATATTCTACACTTCAGAATCGCTGAAATCAAGCTAGAACTAAAACTAAAAAATATTGAAATAAACAAGAAAACATAAAAATACCAAGTGAAGCTACTGAAATCCGAAATATGGAGTCAAAGAAGACTAGGTTACACCCTTTGGTCGATTCTTCGCTTCTGAAATTTGTCCTAGATGCCTCTATTTATAGTTGCAAATTAGGGTTAATCGTGTCGCGCAGGACTTGGATCCGCGTCGCGTGTTATCCATTATCCCCTTATTTCGCACTTTGAATTTCAATTCACCGCCTCATCTTTGACTTTCCACGTCGCGCGTGCTCCTTTAGTTGCGGCGCACATGTCTTTTCGACTAAAATGGTCTTTATCCATACTTCTTTCATTTTGTCCATGTTTAGTCCCTGTTTTTATCTTTTTATTGCATACAAGTACTAGCACAAAAGTGAGTAATACCAATATATATTTGATATAATTTCACTAAGAATAGGACCTAACAACGACTAAAATACTTGATATTGATAGGCGTTGTCAAATTCTTACGTGGAAAAAGGAAATAAAAGGTCCGCTTCGACGATTTCCTCTATACTGAATCTCTTAAGAATAGCTTATATAGTCATGATTCAATTCAGATCCACTGACTTTTTATTTCTTTCTCATTTTTCGGATCTGATTGGAACACTTGAGAAGTAGGAAGACTTTGGCGATTCATATCATAATAGGTAGAATATTTATTTCCTAGCACATAAAAGATGAATAATGAAACATGAGGAAGAGTATACCTTGTAGTGACATAGTAGTTCTCCTAATCGACTACTTATCATGATGAACATTCTATTGGTTGGTGGAGAAAGTTGGTGGAGAAAATAGGAGAAAGTAAATGGTGCTAAATGAGAACGTTTGAAAGTCAACAAAAGGATGAAGATGGGCGCCTGCTTCTTTTATTGTTTCACATCAGTTCTCTTCTTCTCTCAAGCCTATAAATATGAGGCTGCACAACACAATTAAGATGCACCACTTGAGCTCAAAACAAGAGTTATAAATTGTAATCTTGTGAGTATTAATAAGATTTCTCTAGTTGTAGCTCGTGGACGTAAGATTTGCACCGAATCCGAACCACGTAAAAATCCTTGTGTTCTTCTTGCTTTATTTTCGTGAGTTTGTGTGTGTGTGTGATAGTGTGTTTCCGCTGCGTGTACCCTGTCCGATTCCTAACAACTGGTATCAGAGCTTCGGGTTTCGGAGGAGGTCTCGGTTTTAGAAATTAGAGTATGCTCTGTGGTTGCAGTTTTGTCTGATCTTCCACACCAGAAACTAATTTCTATTAATCGTATTAAAGGTATCTCGGTACTTTGAAGGGTACTGTTCTGTCACACAAAAGTACTATAAAAGATTTGTCTCTTGTTTATCGTAATGGCTGAAGACAAGGTTGTAATCGAGAAGTTCAACGGTTCTGACTTTAGCTCGTGGAAAATGCAATTAGAAGCATTGCTGTGTCAGAAAGATTTGGACGTGGTACTTGGAGACAAACCGGAGAAAATGGAAAAAGTTGCCGAAGATGCGTGGAACTCAAAGGACAAGAAAGCTAAGGCGGTTATTACGTTGTCGTTGGAAATGAGCGTTGCTTTCAACATCATGAAGGAAACCACTGCACGTGGTATGATGGATGCTCTGACGAACATGTATGAGAAACCGTCGGCGGCTAACAAGGTGTTCTTGATGAGGGAATTGTTCACGACAATGATGAATGAAGACAGCTCAGTTACGATTCACATTAACAATCTAAATTCAATTCTGTCCAGATTGTCATCTGTGGGAATTAAATTTGATAACGAGACTCGAGCTTCACTGCTACTAGCTTCACTACCTGATAGCTGGTCTGGAACAGTAACCGCTGTTACAAGTTCAGTGGGGACAAGTGGTATGACTTTTGAAGGGGTTAGAGATTTGGTTCTTGGCGAGGATGTCAGATGCAAGAATCAAGGTGGATCTTCTTCTTCTGAGTTATTAAATATCGGAAGAGGTAGAGGGAATAGCAGAAAAGATGGGAGCAGTGGGAGTCGGGGAAGAAGTTCGTCTAGAACTTGGAAGAATGTGAAGTGCTGGAACTGCCAAGAGGTGGGACATGTTAAGAGTCAATGTCCAAAGAAAGAACTGAACATTGTTGGTGCTGAGAATGTTTATCAGGAAGATGCATTGATACTCAGTATGGAAAACTGTATAGACTCTTGGGTCATGGATTCAGGGGCATCGTTTCACGCCATGGACAACGGAGAAACGATGGTGAATCTAAAAGAAGGAGATTTTGGGAAGATACGGTTAGCAAATGACGAGATGCTTCAAGTAACGGGCATGGGAGATATTGATCTGGTTACTTCATTGGGAACTACATGGAACCTAAAGAATGTAAGGGTGATTCCGGAGCTGAAGAAGAAATTGATTTCTGTTGGTGAGCTGGATAAACAAGGATTGGAAGTAAGGTTTGGTGGTGGTAAATGGAGGGTGGTCAATGGTAATTCGGTGATTGCTCAAGGTATGAAGCGTGGGTCATTGTATATGGTTGAGGTACCTGCTGAGGGAAGTATGACCGTCCCCGTTAAGCATGACAAAATCTGGTTCGCTAAATCTAGTGCTAAGAGAGTTCATTTTGCAAACATGAATTCTGGAGCCAAGGGGATGTTACCTGAACGAGTCGGAAAGTCTAAACCATTCAGGGGATTTTGTGACAGTGGGAACACGGGGTGTGTTCCGGGTACAGTTACAAAAAGCCGTTGGGTTTTGAAGACTAAGACTGAAAAATTCTCTCTTGTTGGAAGTTTGCAAAGTTTGGAGAGTGTTAGTGGTCCTCGGTGTATCTCTGGAGCTGGTGGAGTGTCCAAACCGGTTGAGACAGAGGATGAGTCGGTGGTGGGCTTAGCCACGGCTGAGTTGGAGCTTGTGGAAGCTTCAACTGGCCCTTCTAGTACTTGATGATGAGGGGCGGCTGCAACTAGGAATTCACTAAGTTTAGCTTGTTCTTGGGAACTGGAGGCTTGGAAGACTTGGTGGTTTTTTTTTTTTTTAAGATTACTGGAGAATTGTTAGGTTATTTTCTCCAAGTGGGAGATTGTTGGTTAGTGGAGAAAGTTGGTGGAGAAAATAGGAGAAAGTAAATGGTGCTAAATGAGAACGTTTGAAAGTCAACAAAAGGATGAAGATGGGCGCCTGCTTCTTTTATTGTTTCACATCAGTTCTCTTCTTCTCTCAAGCCTATAAATATGAGGCTGCACAACACAATTAAGATGCACCACTTGAGCTCAAAACAAGAGTTATAAATTGTAATCTTGTGAGTATTAATAAGATTTCTCTAGTTGTAGCTCGTGGACGTAAGATTTGCACCGAATCCGAACCACGTAAAAATCCTTGTGTTCTTCTTGCTTTATTTTCGTGAGTTTGTGTGTGTGTGTGATAGTGTGTTTCCGCTGCGTGTACCCTGTCCGATTCCTAACAACTGGTATCAGAGCTTCGGGTTTCGGAGGAGGTCTCGGTTTTAGAAATTAGAGTATGCTCTGTGGTTGCAGTTTTGTCTGATCTTCCACACCAGAAACTAATTTCTATTAATCGTATTAAAGGTATCTCGGTACTTTGAAGGGTACTGTTCTGTCACACAAAAGTACTATAAAAGATTTGTCTCTTGTTTATCGTAATGGCTGAAGACAAGGTTGTAATCGAGAAGTTCAACGGTTCTGACTTTAGCTCGTGGAAAATGCAATTAGAAGCATTGCTGTGTCAGAAAGATTTGGACGTGGTACTTGGAGACAAACCGGAGAAAATGGAAAAAGTTGCCGAAGATGCGTGGAACTCAAAGGACAAGAAAGCTAAGGCGGTTATTACGTTGTCGTTGGAAATGAGCGTTGCTTTCAACATCATGAAGGAAACCACTGCACGTGGTATGATGGATGCTCTGACGAACATGTATGAGAAACCGTCGGCGGCTAACAAGGTGTTCTTGATGAGGGAATTGTTCACGACAATGATGAATGAAGACAGCTCAGTTACGATTCACATTAACAATCTAAATTCAATTCTGTCCAGATTGTCATCTGTGGGAATTAAATTTGATAACGAGACTCGAGCTTCACTGCTACTAGCTTCACTACCTGATAGCTGGTCTGGAACAGTAACCGCTGTTACAAGTTCAGTGGGGACAAGTGGTATGACTTTTGAAGGGGTTAGAGATTTGGTTCTTGGCGAGGATGTCAGATGCAAGAATCAAGGTGGATCTTCTTCTTCTGAGTTATTAAATATCGGAAGAGGTAGAGGGAATAGCAGAAAAGATGGGAGCAGTGGGAGTCGGGGAAGAAGTTCGTCTAGAATTTGGAAGAATGTGAAGTGCTGGAACTGCCAAGAGGTGGGACATGTTAAGAGTCAATGTCCAAAGAAAGAACTGAACATTGTTGGTGCTGAGAATGTTTATCAGGAAGATGCATTGATACTCAGTATGGAAAACTGTATAGACTCTTGGGTCATGGATTCAGGGGCTTCGTTTCACGCCATGGACAACGGAGAAACGATGGTGAATCTAAAAGAAGGAGATTTTGGGAAGATACGGTTAGCAAATGACGAGATGCTTCAAGTAACGGGCATGGGAGATATTGATCTGGTTACTTCATTGGGAACTACATGGAACCTAAAGAATGTAAGGGTGATTCCGGAGCTGAAGAAGAAATTGATTTCTGTTGGTGAGCTGGATAAACAAGGATTGGAAGTAAGGTTTGGTGGTGGTCAATGGAGGGTGGTCAATGGTAATTCGGTGATTGCTCAAGGTATGAAGCGTGGGTCATTGTATATGGTTGAGGTACCTGCTGAGGGAAGTATGACCGTCCCCGTTAAGCATGACAAAATCTGGTTCGCTAAATCTAGTGCTAAGAGAGTTCATTTTGCAAACATGAATTCTGGAGCCAAGGGGATGTTACCTGAACGAGTCGGAAAGTCTAAACCATTCAGGGGATTTTGTGACAGTGGGAACACGGGGTGTGTTCCGGGTACAGTTACAAAAAGCCGTTGGGTTTTGAAGACTAAGACTGAAAAATTCTCTCTTGTTGGAAGTTTGCAAAGTTTGGAGAGTGTTAGTGGTCCTCGGTGTATCTCTGGAGCTGGTGGAGTGTCCAAACCGGTTGAGACAGAGGATGAGTCGGTGGTGGGCTTAGTCACGGCTGAGTTGGAGCTTGTGGAAGCTTCAACTGGCCCTTCTAGTACTTGATGATGAGGGGCGGCTGCAACTAGGAATTCACTAAGTTTAGCTTGTTCTTGGGAACTGGAGGCTTGGAAGACTTGGTGTTTTTTTTTTTTTTAAGATTACTGGAGAATTGTTAGGTTATTTTCTCCAAGTGGGAGATTGTTGGTTAGTGGAGAAAGTTGGTGGAGAAAATAGGAGAAAGTAAATGGTGCTAAATGAGAACGTTTGAAAGTCAACAAAAGGATGAAGATGGGCGCCTGCTTCTTTTATTGTTTCACATCAATTCTCTTCTTCTCTCAAGCCTATAAATATGAGGCTGCACAACACAACTAAGATGCACCACTTGAGCTCAAAACAAGAGTTATAAATTGTAATCTTGTGAGTATTAATAAGATTTCTCTAGTTGTAGCCCGTGGACGTAGGATTTGCACCGAATCCGAACCACGTAAAAATCCTTGTGTTCTTCTTGCTTTATTTTCGTGAGTTTGTGTGTGTGTGTATGATAGTGTGTTTCCGCTGCATGTACCCTGTCCGATTCCTAACACATTCCAAAACTAAAAAAAGCCCTTTCTCAGATTTGAAGCGATGACTTAAGCCTCTTTCTTAGCCCTAATGAAGAAGTTATGAAAGAAGTCTACTTTCAGACGAAAAGACACGCGCACTGCGAACTGAAGAGCACGCGCGCCGCGAAAAGTAAATGAACGGATGATGAGTTTGACATTCAAAAAGCGAATATCAAGGTTAGAGATAAGGTCGTGCATGGTTTTCACCTGTACGCGATGCGACCAGTCAGATTTCGCAACTATAAATAGAGGCATCTAGTTTGTTTTTTAGGAGCGAAGACCAGACCCAAGAGTAGAACCTAGGCTTCTTCGACTCAGAATTTTGGATTTCAGATATCAACATATGGTATTTTCATAGTTTTAGTTTATTTTCTTTAGTTTTCGGTTTTTGTTATTTGTGCGTTTCCAACGGTTTTGGATTGTATAACTCGTTGGAACGTGTCGGGATTGGATTTTGATTGAAGTCAGTAACATTTGGCTTCTGAATTGTTCTTAGTTTAATGCAAGCATTTGGTTTTAGTTATTTTCATTGTTAATTTCGGTTTTATGCTTATTACTTGTTTAGTTGTTTGATTGATTGTTTGGATTGGTTGATGATTCTGATTTTCTGAGTATACTTCGGGGTCAGAACATCTTAGTTTGGTTTGGATTGAATTTAGCTTTTTAGTTTAATAATTGTTAGTTTATGTTTTCGGTATTCGTATGGACTGGATTTTGTGAAATGTATGGAACACCACTAGCTATAGAGTGACACTATAGTTGGTTAAATTCTGACACATATATTCAACCACCGACTCCACGGATCGACCCTTACTTCCACTTAGCTAGTGTGCTCGTAAGGTAATAAATCTTGTATTTTTTGACCATATCAACGACTGCGACGTGTCAACTCTCTCCCTATAAATCCAAGTTCTAGCTTTCGATACATTAGAGATCATCCTCTTTCTCAAGTCATTGGAGAAGTATCAACCGGTGTTCACACTCGTCATCAAATTTCAAGCAACTTTTGTCTCTATGTTAACTTTTTCTCACTGATTGAAGAAAAGAAAGTTGATGATGCGTTGAATGACCCTGACTGGATTAAAGTTATGCAAGATGAGCTGCATGAATTCAAACGGCACAAAGTTTGGATTCTTGTTCCTCGTCCAAATGGAAAAACTATTATTGGTACACGCTGGGAATATCATAATAAGATGGATGAAGATGTGGTTATTATTAGGAACAACGCAAGGCTTGTTTCTCAAGGGTTCACCTAGCTAGAGGGGTTGGATTATGATGAGATGTTTGCTCCAGTGGCTTGTCTGGAGCTATTCGACTATTTTTATCTTATGCTTCCTTCATGAACTTCAAAGTGTACCAAATGGACGAAAATACAGCTTTTCTGCATGGTGATCTCCTTCAAGAAGTTTTTCTCAAACAACGCCCTGTTTTCGAAGATGAAGACTTTCTACATCATGTCTATAGACTTGATAAAGCTATATATGGTCTCAAATAGGCTCCCAAGGCGTAGTATGATACACTTACAACATACCTTCTTGAAAATAATTATAGAAGAGGAGTTATTGACAACACACTGTTCATCAAACAATTAGGGAAAGACTTCATCCTAGCTCAAGTTTATGTTGATAACATAATTTTTGGTTCTATAAACGAGTCACTGAGTGCAAAATTTGGTGTTGTAATTCAAATAAATTTGAAATGAGCATGATGGGTGCGCAATTCTTCTTCTTTGGACTTCAAGTTAAGCAATCATCCAAAGAAATTTTTATCAACCAGGGAAAATACAAAACCAGCCAAAACCCCTATGTCTTCCTCTCTCAAGTTGTCTGCTAACCTATCAGACACTAATGTAAATGCTTTTATCTATCGGTAGATGATTGGTTTGTTGCTTTACCTTATAGTGAGTTGTCGTGATATCATGTTTGCCACGAGCATGTGTGCTTGTTTTTAGGCTCATCGAAAGGAATCTCATGTTGCTATTGTGAAAAGGATTTCTTGCTATTTAAAGTATACTCCCAACCATGGGCTATGGTATCCTAGATATTCATATATTGAGCTGGTTGGTTTCACTGATTTTGATTATGTCGTGTGCACTCTTGACAACATAAGTACTTCATGAGGGTGTCAACTTTTGGTTAATCGCCTCATCAGTTGGTCAAGCCAAAAACGATCGTCAGTGGCATGTTCAACTACTAAAGCTGAATACATTGCTGCTGGAAGGTGTTGTGCTCAAATTCTTTGGATTCAAAATCAACTGATGAATTATGGCTTCAAGCTCTTAAAAATTCCCATTTGTTGCAACAATACAAGTGCCATTTTCATTACTTAAAATCCTATCCAGCACTCAAACACGAAACACATTGGAATCAAACACCATTTCATCAGGGACATTGTTCAAAAAGGGAAAGTAGAATTGGTATATGTTCCAACAGCAAATCAGGTCGTTGATATCTTCACAAAGCCACTAGATGAGCAGAAGCTGGCATTTCTTATTGCTGAACTGGGAATGTTAACCCAGTAGTTGGTTTGTTCCTTTTTAATTATTACTTTACTTTCAGTTATTCACTTTTGTTTCCTTTTCAAAGTATTTTTAAATCAAATAACAACCAAAACAAGTTTTTAAATTGAATTTCTTCTTTTATTTGTTTTGGATTACATTTATACCGCTTGTAGTACATTTAACAACTTGGCTCATACAAGTTCCACTCCTGGTGAATCCTAAGCCTCTTTCTCCTGAATGCATAATACTCCTTTCCTCGTTCAAACTGCACCACAAAGTGATTATCCTGCATACGAATGTATCTCCCCACCCACCAACCCTCTTGATACCAAGCATCTACTATGTATCCTTCAACCAACTCAACTATCAATTCTGGTGGATATGGTCGTATCCTTATCTGTGACGCCACTTCTTACAAAGGAGATCCATTGTCCTTCATAAATATTTCATAGCGCACTTGATACCTGCAGCACGACACTTCTTAGACTCATGATGCAACGAAAGATCCGTCAAATGCAGTCCCTTTACCCTTCACCTCTACCTTATCAACAATCCGGATTAGCATTTTAATGAGTTTATGCATTTAGATGCAGAAAACATATTCCATTCTACTCTTTTATAGACCAAGTGTATGTGAATTTCAATGATTTATCTCTTTCAATACACTGACAGATTCCTCCCAAGTCAAAAAGGCACCTGAAAACGTTAGCTTGAGTGGACAACTCCCTGAGTCGTGCCTTTCCAAGAGTTTTGTCGTGTATTACTTGCAACTTATGACCATTCTTGTCCCTAGAAGCATGTTGTTGTATGTAACCAAAGACTCGCCAGTACTCATCAGCGAGACCAACTCTGAGACAAATAGAGCCAATCATTCATGTCTTGTGTTTAGAAATGTCTACTCCCTGACTTGAGACTGCCCGATCCCCATAAAAATTCTTTCAAGTCCCGAGTGATTTTTCTTGTTATACAACCAGACCATGTCCCTGAAAGCATGTTGGCGCATGCCCAGTCTCGTGTTTTGTTGAAATACTGAGCTCTAACCCCCTTCACACGCTGAACATAGCTTACAGTATGTGTTGTATTGCCTGGTCCTCTTTTTGGCAAGGGTAGCAAAAAAAAATTTACTCAGTTGCTCATAAATGTCTTCTCATCTCTTCCAGTACAACTCAAGCTACTGGTAATGATTTTTCCTGCCACTTGACATTTTGAAGACATTTGTCACCAGCGTTGTCTAGTCAACCTACTGGTTTTTCCTACCAGGTGTCAACTGACGGTTATGCAGATTGGTTATTATCACATTCCTCATAAGCACAGATTTCTCTATCATACTTTTCACTTACCATCATTACACGCTGCCATCCATCACCCTATCATCTCCCATACCATATATATATATATATATATATATATATATATATATATATATATATATATATATATATATATATATATATATATATATATATATATATATATATATATATATATATATATATATATATATATATATATATATATATATATATATATGTATATGTATATATATATATACATGTATATATATATATATACATTCCCTCCGATTTCATCCATTTTCTCTATGCTTTCAAAAACCCTAACAACAAAAACTCTCAACCCCTAAAATTCTCCTCTATGGCTCCTTTATTTTTCTATGATCAATCTCCTAATGTCGTTGAGGCTGCTTCAACTCCAACAAATCTGATTGTGTTCATTCAACAAATGTGTGTGTTGTGTACGACATTCCCTCAAAACTTGTAGGTCTAGGATTGGAAGTCTTTATTCAATTTCTGAACTCACATCCACTTCAGTTTGTTGTGTCAGACTTTCTAGTCATGATATATGGAGATGCTATCTCTGAATTCTTGTATTCCTGCAATTATAATGGTGCTTATGAAAGTCTTCATGGCACCATTCACAAAGGTACCTTTGGTCGCTGTCTTCGTTGTATGAGTCCTTTTCTCCATTTCCTACTGAAGACAAGTGCAAGTCCAGGTTACCTCACATTGGGTATAATTCCTCTCTTCAATGGAAGATAGACGGATTTAAGTTTTGTCATCCGCCAGTGTCTTCCTCTTGACTGGAAATTTCTTTCAGGGGTTATTAGCAAGCCTCTTGGGTACAAAACTTGCAACCTAGATTGGTTAAACTTGTTTAAACTGTATAGCATGTATGCTATGGTGTGTAACAAATATTTTGATTTCGCTTATATATTTTTTATCATCTTGTAAGCCTGATCACCAACAGGAACCGTCGAACATATGTTGCTTATCTAAGGTTTCTGGCTATGTCATTAGAGTTTGAGAGCCCCATTTATTATTCCACTGATGCTAAACCTCTTGATCTTCCACTTCTCTCATCAAAGATTTTTCAAGCTACACCATCTCTTGCCGATCCTCAAATCACACCATAGATGAGGTACTTGATTGATCATCCATATTCTACTGCTCTCATCCTAATAGAATTTCAAGCTGATCTTCCTGCCATGCCAGTTCCTCACCCTGAGGAGTAATCTGATGTAGTTAACTCTGATAGTGATGAATCCATGCAAAGTTCCTTAGATTCTTCATAAGAATGCACTGCATCATCATGCCCTGAGGAATCTCAACGAGGATGTCCTATAATCTCTCTAATGATATCGCTACTGTAGAAATTATGTCTCCCATCAGGGATGATCAGCCACTCCTTGTCAACACTTATATTCGCTTTGACTCTCTAGTTTCATCAACACCTCATGACACCCTAAATCTCCTCTCTATCATCATTCTTTTTTTCATGCTGAGGGCATACATTTCCCTTCCCCAGGATGGCATGACATTCTATCCCACTCTCAAATCTTGTCGCTCGTAGGCCCCCTCTTAACCCATTCCCTGAGCCTACTCTCCCTGATATTGCCGCATCCCTACTAATCTCTTCAAACACTAATTGAATATGATCGTGTCCTGTCAACGAGATTAGGGGCCATTGAAATTGATGTTGCTTTTATAAAATAGACCCTACTCTCTCGAAGTAACACTACCTACACAACTGCTATTATCCTACTTCCAACACCTACTAATCCTCCTTCCCCACCACCTACTAATCCACCTTCTCCTCTTACTCAAAATCAACCACCCCATCACCTTGTCCTCAAACCTCACCACCTAGGCCTCTTCCTCATAACGATCATACTACTACTCTCTCTCTAGTGTTTTTGATGATGCGAACTTTTCTTAGAGCAATCTTAGGGGGAGCCTATAACTCAGGGGGAGCAACATGATGATGATGTGATGTTGGATTTATATGCTCATGAATCATTATAGAATGAAATTGCTAATAACATATAATCATATAGGGCCATACCTATTGAATATGTATTAAGTATTTGATAATCAATAAACAAATTCAACTCTTGTATTTAATTAGATAATAATTATTGTTTTATGAAAATAATAATTAAAAAGGGAACAACTAGTTATTATATCATATGGTATGATATAGTAAGCCATATACAAGTTTTTGGACACTTTGGATTCTACTCACTTATACTTGACACATTAGTTTATTAAGGTAGTTTGTTAGAAACTCCTTTTTGTATTTTTCTCCCTTGTTGGCCGAATCCTACATGTGGGGGATGCACGTTTCTTGTCAACCTTCATCTTACACATCAAATACTTCTAAAAGATAATATCTTTGTATTTAATGAAGGTATAGGTCTTGGATCACACATGTAAGTATATAAGAGAGTGTTAATTAACAAAGTTTGCAACTAGTTTTTCCTCTCCCTATACACAAACTGTCGGCTCTCTCTATCTCTCCCTCCTTTACTATTTTGTGAACACAAGTTAAGGGTTTTAGTGTTTTAAAGTGCTTCTCATTTAGTAGTTAATTGTGTTAAGTACTTAAAGGCTTAAGAAGTTCTTTATACAATAAAGGAACTAGCATTTAAAGTACCTTACTCTTGGTGGTGGATACTTGTAGAGAAGATCAAGCTTCTTGGTTTTTGCCATCTTCTTCAACTCCCCAATACCAAGTGGGATCAAAGGCTCAAAGGTTGTCATTATAAAACATAATATGGTTGTTTTAAATATCATTCTAACCTATGTAAATGGATCATTGATGGTTTTGTTTTAAAATTGTGTAATAATAAACTTGTTACTTTTAAATGCTTCCGTTGCCTTTTTTTGGAAAACGCTCTATTTTATGCCGCAAACCCCATCAGGTGATGGTCTCTATGACCTATCCTTTCTAAATGTTCCCCCTATCTCTGTGATCCACCTAGAGGAAAATCATGAGGGGGAGCAAGATGCTTCAAACAATGAAGAGATCTATACCAATCCTATAAGTCATCTCAAGACCAGCAACCCTTAGCTATGAGATCCAGTAAAGGTTCTGTTGAAACATCTTCTGTCCCTGAGTCCTCTAAGAAAATGAAGATGGTCTCTTCCATCAATAAAAAGGTTGCTGAGTGGGGAATGTCTGAGGAAGAAGTCAGAAGATTCACAGTTAAACACAACCTGATTATGACCAACAAGATGATTACTATGCGCGATGATTGTGTCACACCCCCAAACCGTAATGGCGAAAACGTTCGAGGGTGGATGACTTCATGAACAATATCATAACAAAGTTGAATAATAGTGATTCCAAGCAAAACAACCATCATTAAATAATTGCAAATGTTACATCGTTTAAAAGTTGCATGTTTCAAATACAATTACAAATGATATCAAAATAAGCAAAAACGACGTCGCAACGTCCCTTCGATTAGCACTGTGGTCTACCTTATCAATTTCCTAATAATACAAGTAATTTGAAATTGTCAACAATTAAGTTGGTGAGTTCATAAGATTTTGCGTAAGAAATGTCCTTTGTTTGTAAGCGATAGTGTTGAAAACCAAGAAAATCCAATATTTTCTCATAAAAATATCCAAGTCTTTAAATCCCAAAGACTAAAATGTAATATGTAAAATGTAGTGTGAAATTCCTTAGAAATGTATGTTTCCACGTAAACAATTTATAAAAATATTAACTTGATTATTTTCCCCATGTGAGATACCCATATAACCATACTGTGACTAGTTGGCCTGCTGCGACGTTCTTTAGGCGTCGGAATGTTAGACATTTGGACACCTCAGACCTGCCGGTCTAGCTGTAGCTAGCAGCTCAGGTGTGGGGTTGTCAAGCCCGTATAGATCTATACTCAAATATCGTGCTCTCTTACCGAGACTCTGGTTATAAAAATTCAGGACTTATAGTAGGTACTTATTGAAGTACTGTGAAGATTCATCTCACAAAATGTACGTATTCCAATCAACTTGTTTACGTGAGATTTGTATGTAAAAACTCTTGTAATCATCCATTATCATTTTTCCCATGATAATATAGTAATGTTTAATAACTATATAATTTTATATAATTATTTTTGTCATAATAACCTTATGTTCATAAACTATTCCAATAATAGTCTATTTTTAGTGTTCCGTCGTGATAATCATATTTTTACGAATAATAACGAAATGACTTATTCAAATGATTATAAATATCATCTTTTAAGATATTTCTAACAAAAATGGTGTAATAACTTGTTTATAACCATTTTTGCTAGAAAGTGATATTTCCCGGTTACAAAAACGTAGTTTTTGTTAGTTTTCGTTTTTATGACGTTTATGTCAAAAATCTAGTGTTTTACACACTTTATTTATAGTCTTGCATCTTTTACACAAACATAATATGTCATAATATTTACAATACATGGATCTAACCATTTCTCATGTCAAGATCATTTGTACACAACTTCTAGTTTTCATATTTATAACATTTTTATCCAAGATCTAGCATTTTTACACATTTTATTTGTAGTTTGGAAACTTTTACACAAACATAATATGTCATAATGTTTATCATACATAGATCTAATCATTTTTCATATCAAAAGCATTTTTACACAACAATTAGTTTTATGAACTTGTGTAAATCATCTTTTATAGCATTTAAACATATGTAAACTTGGATAAAACAACATTTATAGCATTTAAACTTGTATTCTCCCCCAAAAAGGTTAGAAAAGATGAAAATGAGGGGTATGAACTCACCCTTGTAGCGTGCTTGGTTTAAAAACTAGGTATTCCTTGGAAGATCGGTGGTAGGAATGAAGATCCAAGCCTTGGTGCTCGGAGGACCCTATGACAAAGCTATTAACCAATGGTTTTTCATAGATGTTAGTGTGTGTAAATGGTGTAAAACTTGTGTAATGTGGATTAGAATCATAAGGTGAAGGGTGTCTTACCACTTGGACTTGCAAAAGAACTTGGAAATGGAGTTTTGTGATGGTGTTGGATGGTGGCGGTTTGGAAGAGAGGAAGAGAGGGAGAGAGTGAGCTGAGAGGAAGAGAGGGAGAGGAGAAGAGAGAAGTTGTGATTTGTTTCAAATGAGTTTGGCTAGTTCCTTTTGGTAGATTTGGCTTTGATTTTTCTTAATATAAAATTCTTAGGCTTTAAATTCTCCTAGATTGTGAATAGTGCCTATATGATTTGAGAATTGATGTCTTGATTCATGGTTCAGCCGATGGGGGTGGGGTGGAGTGGTTTTTATAAAAATAACAATATACTTATATAAATGGGTGATTTTTATAAAATCGTAAGCCGTTTTAGTGAAATTGTGTGAGTTTTTTACGAAACAAAGTTCTAAATAATTATTTTGTATAAAAACATTGTCAAACATTTATTTTGATTGAATTATAATTTGTTGGATGTCGAAATACGCGTTTAAGCGCAGTATTCTTCTGATTTCGCGATTTTTGGCATTTTATCGGAAATGGAATTTGGCTTTGAAATTAAATACTAGACATTATTACGTTCCATAATATATGAATTGTTATTTCATAATTGACATTTAAGACACCACATTTTGTATTTTGCGTCCAAACCCTGTGTACATTTATCCGTTCACAGCGGTTAAATCGTCGTAACTTTCACATACGAACTCCGTTTTCGACGTTCTATATATCCACAGGTTCGTATTTACGAGTAGATCGTTTTATGAATATTATTATTCTCAAAATAATATTTGTACGATTATCGAATTTTTACGCTACAGTAGTTTGCTGTCCGCATTTTCGACTTTTAATTGATAATTGTTTTGACTTAGCATACGTAGTATTATAATATTTAATAATTCATCGCAAAAGTTATGGAAAATAACTTTTCAACACATGGATTAACGTACGCTTCATTTGACTACAGTTGACTTTTGTTGACCAAAATTTACAATTGTCACATCATCTACCCGTTAGAAAGAATTTCGTCCCGAAATTTAGCTCTTGAGTGGATCCTCAAGGGTTTGGGAAGAGATGTGGATACTTCTGCTTTATTTGGTCCTCACGTTCCCAAGTAAATTTAGGTCCACGATTGGCACTCCAACGGACCTTAACTATCGGTATGCGGCTCTGCTTCGTTCTCTTGATCTCTCTGTCCATGATCTCTACGGGTTCTTCCACGAAATGAAGGTTCTCGTTCACCTCGATCTCGTCGAGTGGAATGACAAGGGTTTCATCGGACAGGCATTTCTTTAAGTTGGATACGTGAAAGGTGGGATGGACATTGCTGAGCTCCTGCGGTAGTTAAAGTTTGTAGGCTACTGGGCCGACCCTAGCAAGGATCTTGAAGGGCCCAATGTATCTGGGGTTCAGCTTCCCACGCTTTCCAAAGCGTATCATTCCTTTCCATGGTGAGACCTTCAACAACACTCGATCGCCAACTTGGAATTCCAAAGGTTTGCATCGTTTGTCGGCGTAACTCTTTTGTCGGTCACCAGATGCTTTCAATCGTTCACGGATCTGAACGATTTTCTCCGTCGTTTCTCGTATGATCTCCGGGCCGGTGAGCGTGCTGTTAGATACTTGACCCCTGGCTAGTTGAGTATCACCTACTTCAGCCCAGCACAGAGGGGACCTGCACTTACATCCATATAAAGCTTCGAATGGGGCAACTTTGATGCTGGTGTGGTAGTTGTTGTTGTATGAAAACTCAATAAGTGGTAAGTGGGTGTCCTACGCCTTACCAAAGTCTATCACACAAGCTCTCAACATGTCTTCCAGCGTTTGAATGGTTATTTCACTTTGCCCATCTGTCTGTGGATGGTACGCTGTACTCATGTCGAGTCTGGTTCCCAAGGCTTTTTTGCATTGATTGCCAAAATCGTGAAGTGAATCGACTATCTCTATCTGAGATAATCGAAATTGGCGCCCCATGCAATCGTACTATTTCTTTGATGTACGTCCTTGTAAGTTTTTCCATCTTGTCGGTCTCTTTGATTGGCAGGAAGTGAGCGGATTTGGTTAACCTATCGACGATTACCCATATGGTGTCTAACCCACCAGTTGTCTTTGGTAGTTTGGTTATGAAGTCCATAGTTATCCGCTCCCACTTCCACTCGGGTATTTCCGGTTGTTGTAGTAAACCCGAGGGCTTTTGGTATTCTACTTTAACTTTGGCGCAAGTCAGGCACTTGCCCACGTAAGTAGCAATTTCTGCCTTCATGTTTGGCCACTAATACAGTTTCTTGAGATCCAGGTACATCTTGTCGGACCCAGGATGAACGGAGTATCTGGTCTTGTGAGCCTCATTCATGATAATGTCTCTGTATATGCCGAATCTCGGGGTCCAAATTCAGTTCATGAGGTAACGAGCTTCGTCATCCTTAACTTCGAGGTTTTTATCCATCCCTCGCAAGGCTTCATTTGCGGCATTCTCAGTTTTTAAGGCTTCTAGCTGCACCTCCTTGATCTGAGTGGACAAATGGGAACGGATCGTTATCGACAGAGACTTTACTCGGCGACCCGAGTATTCTTTCCGACTAAGGGCATATGCCACCACGTTGGCCTTTCTTGGGTGATAACGAATTTCGCATTCGTAATCACTTAGCAGCTCTATCCATCGTCGTTGTCTCATGTTGAGTTCTTTTTGGTTGAGGATATGCTGGAGACTCTTATGGTCAGTGAAAACCGTACACTTAGTGCCGTACAGGTAGTGTCTCCAGATCTTCAATGCGAAAACTACCGCCCCCAACTCGAGGTCATGTGTAGTGTAGTTGACCTCGTGAGTTTTAAGTTGTCTTGAAGCGTAGGCAATGACTTTTCCTCTTTGCATGAGTACGCAGCCCAGACCCTGGTTCGATGCATCGCAATAGACCACAAAGTCTTCTGTTCCTTCTGGAAGGGACAGAATAGGAGCGCTGAACAAAGCTTTCTTTAAGGTCTGGAAGGCGGCGTCCTGTTTATCTTCCCACTTGAATGTGACACCCTTCTGTGTCAGGGCAGTAAGTGGCTTCGCAATTTTGGAGAAATTTTGTATGAATCTTCGGTAATAACCAGCAAGGCCCAAAAACTGGCAGATTTCTGTCAGAGTTCTTGGTGCTTCCCAGTTTTCGATGGCTTTGATTTTGGAGGGATCCACATGTATCCCTTCCTTGCTGACTACGTGGCCTAAAAAGTCCACCTTTCGAATCCAAAATTCGCATTTCGAAAATTTCGCATACAGCTTCTCTGCTCTTAATGTCTCCAAAACTTGTCGTAGGTGTTGACTATGTTCCTCCTTACTTCGTGAATAGATGAGTATATCGTCGATGAACACTATCACGAATTTATCTAGGTAAGGTCGGCATACGCGGTTCATCAGATCCATAAACACTGCGGTCGCATTAGTCAATCCGAAGGGCATCACAACGAATTCATAATGGCCGTAGCGAGTTCTGAATGCCGTTTTAGGAACGTCTTCTTCTTGGACTCTGAGTTGATGATACCCCGACCTCAGATCGATTTTTGAGAAATAACTCGATCCTTGGAGTTGATCGAAAAGGTCGTCGATTCGGGGTAGCGGATACCGATTCTTGATAGTGAGCTTGTTCAATTCCCGATAGTCAATGCACATACGGAATGATCCGTCCTTTTTCTTTACAAACAAGACCGGCGCTCCCCAAGGTGAGAAGCTCGGTCTGATGAACCCTTTACTCAGCAGTTCGTTTAGTTGGCTGGATAATTCTTGCATCTCTGCCGGGGCTAATCGGTATGGCGCTTTTTCTACTGGGGCGGCTCCAGGGATCAAATCGATTCTGAACTCGACTTGTCGTGCAGGTGGTACTCCTGGAAGGTCTTCTGGGAATACGTCAGAAAAGTTGCAGACTTCAGGGATCTCTTTGATGCTCTTTACTTCTTTCTTCTTGTCAACAACGTGGGCTAGGAAGGCATGGTATCTTTTCTGTAGGTACTTTCGGGCTTTGATGCAAGACACGATTCGGAGGCTGGTACTGGGTTTATCACCGTAGATAACAAGGGTCTTGTCATCCGGCAGATGAAGTCGGATCCCTCGTTCGTAACACATGATGTCGGCATGATGGGGGATTAGCCAATCCATACCAACAATCACGTCAAAGCTTCCTATTCTAACAGGCATTAAGTCGATTTGAAAGGAGTGATCGTCCAGAGTAAGTGTACAGCCTATGTATATGTCGTTTGTGCTTTTTGTTTTGCCATTTGCCATTTCTACCGTAAATGTTTCATTGAGTGGTTGAGGTTTTTGTTTTAGTAAATATTTAAACTCGTGGCTTACGAAACTCCTCTCCGCACCGCTATCGAATAGTATACAAGCATATGAATTATTGACGAGGAACGTACCGGTAACCACGGTAGGATCCTCCACCGCTTCCGCGCATCCCATGGCTAGGACTCTTCCATTTCTCCCAACGTTCTTTGTCTTCGGGCAATCACGCTTAAAATGCCCCGTCTCACCACAACTATAGCAAGCTTGACTCACCCCAGCATTAGAGGCTTGGGTGGTTTGTGGAACTGGCGCCTTGCAGAAACGGGCGGTATGACCCTTTTTGTTATAGTTCGAGCAGTGCATTTCTCTACAGGCTCCGGTATGGTGGAAATTACACTTGTTGCACTTGGATAGTGTCCCATTATACTGCTTGGTTGCTGTTGGGGTAGTCGGGACAGTGGCTGCACGGACTGCCACAATCTGTTGTCTCTTGGCGCCTTCTTGGTTAGGCTGACCTCTCCCCCTGTTCCAGGGTTTCCTTTTGTGGTCTTTCTCCTTTGGTTGATCAGTTTTAAGGGTCATGGTGCCCTGGCGAACCCCATGGTCGACTAATCGTTGGGCCAGTCGTTTGGCACTGTCGTAGGTGGCGGGGCTTGCCGCTTCTACGTTCCCCTGGATCTGAGGAGATAGCCCCCAGATATAGCGTTCCACCTTCACAGATTCTGGCGTGACCATAGCAGGGCAGAGGGTTGCCAAGTCATTGAATCGGTTCATGTAGGCGGTCAGATCTGAACCTTCCATGGAAAGGTTCCACAGCTCCTGTTCTAGTTTTTGGATCTCCCCTCTGGGACAGTACTCTTTCATCAGCATGGTCTTCAGTTCCTCCCAACTCATTGAGTTGGCCACAGGAAGTGTCAGAGTCTTAACATGACCCTTCCACCAGGACATGGCCGTCTCAGCAAAAGTACAAGCGGCGAATTTGACTTTAAATTCTTCGGGGCATGCAGAGATATCAAAGATTGATTCAGTCTTCTCAATCCATCTCGTGAGAGCAAGGACACCACCAGTACCATGGAAAGCCACAGGTTTGCAATTCGCGAAGTCCTTGTACGTGCATACTCGCGATTGGTTTGATGTTTCTCCATTTGTGGAGTCGTTGGTGCCATTTCTGGTTCCGTTTCCATTCGTCCCATTCGAGTTTATCTGAGCGATAGCAGCTGCTACCGTAGCAGTAACAGCGGCTTGGAAAGTAGCTGAGTCCATCATGGGCGGCTCGGGGGTTTCGATCAGTGCGCGCCTAGCGTTTCTTCGATGGGGTGGCATGTTTCTGCCACAAGGATTTAAGATTTGACGTTGGTTAGTTTATGGAAGGATCGTTATAAGTATGTTGTCATTAGGATATGGCGTTTACATATTTTAGGCTTATCTTTGTCCTTTTCTTTTCGTAAGTTGAAGCCATAATCCAGTATCAAGCATACATATCAAACACTTGTACACGTTTTATAAATAAGATACGTCATCATATTAGTAATAATTTGTAGCGTTACATAAATTTCGAGATAGTAAAATTTGACCTTCGCAGAGGTCTACAATGCAACAATAAACAAACGGCGTAACGACCCACAAAGAGTGTAATCACTTAATTGTATGGTCGCGCCTACATACAAGAGCGAGTAGCGTATAGCGCTTGCTCATAAAATCTTAGTCTATAACAAAATTTGAGTAGTACAAGTACTACTCATGGCGAACTGGGTCCCCTGGCTCCACGAAGCGCGGCCACCTGTGCCCTCAGATCGGCAGCCTCTCGTGCGGCCTCCTCGGCCCTCTGCTCTATGTCCTGTATCCTCTGTTCGGACTCTGATATCCGCACGAAGGCCTCCCAGAAAATCCCCATAGTCGTCCTCCCGTCCTCCTCAAGCGAGTCGACCCTCTCTGAAGTACGGTGATGAGCCTCGTCGATGCGTCGGACGCGTGCTGTGGTGACCTTAGTAGCGGCCCCCACATCCAGGACTTGGCTGGATGTCGCCCTGATCCGATCCTCCTGGCGACTAATGCGCCCGATCATGACCGGTAAGGCTCGGTCTACGGAACCTCCCTCGCTGAGGTCGAAGAAGTCTCGTCACATGCCATAAGGGGGAATCAGGCCTTGTTCGAGGCTCCACTGGCGTAGGCGCTGTGCCCATTCTGGCGTCGGGTCCTGAAGAGGTTCTTCTATTAGTAAGGGACGGTGGATGGGCAGCACCCTCTTTCGAGGAGTACGCATCCATAACGGGCCGCCAGGGTGGTGGTATACCTGGAAGCTCGGCTCCGGGAGTGGTGCATGATGCTCGCGGATTGGGTGGCGGGGGTTGATGACTTCGGGTTCGTCATCGGACTCCTCCTCATCCCATTGGTCCTCACTATCCGACATTTCTTCCGGTTCTTCTTCTGGGTAGTAAGGGTCTCCTGGTAGGTGATGTCCGGCCATGACGTCTGTAAGAGGATTGGGGTGTAAGAAGTATATAAAGGGGATTCTTAATTACACATATATATAATTAAGTAATGTACACAAAATACTCATATAGTATTTTAACTTCATGTTTAGTTCTATAGCGTCATAAAATACTCCTATAGTATTTTAAATTTTATGTTTAGTTCTTTTGGTTATTGGTAAGTGTTCGGACTTGTTGTTTACCACGACTATTCCTAAGTATACGTTAATCATATCTTGGATCAATACAGTTGATCAGGCTCTATTTATCCAAGATATAATTACCAAAATACTTAGGCTTATCCGTAGTGTTCAACTCATCCTACCTCTTTTGTATGTTTTCGTTATGATATCATTCTAGTATGTATGTACGTACTTATACTTTTTATAAAATTTTCGTTGTAATTTTAAAAGTATACTTTGTACGAAAATGTTTTCGAGAGTTTTAGTCTCATTGTATTTATAGTTGTATATCTTTAAATGGATTGATATACTTAGTTCACTATAAACAATGCTCTGATACCAATATGTCACACCCCCAAACCGTAATGGCGGAAACGTTCGAGGGTGGATGACTTCATGAACAATATCATAACAAAGTTGAATAATAGTGATTCCAAGCAAAACAACCATCATTAAATAATTGCAAATGTTACATCGTTTAAAAGTTGCATGTTTCAAATACAATTACAAATGATATCAAAATAAGCAAAGACGACGTCGCAACGTCCCTTCGATTAGCACTGTGGTCTACCTTATCAATTTCCTGAGAATACAAGTAATTTGAAAGTGTCAACAATTAAGTTGGTGAGTTCATAAGATTTTGCGTAAGAAATATCCTTTGTTTGTAAGCGATAGTGTTGAAAACCAAGAAAATCCAATATTTTCTCATAAAAATGTCCAAGTCTTTAAATCCCAAAGACTAAAATGTAATATGTAAACTGTAGTGTGAAATTCCTTAGAAATGTATGTTTCCACGTAAACAATTTATAAAAATATTAATTTGATTATTTTCCCCATGTGAGATACCAATATAACCATACTGTGACTAGTTGGCCTGCTGCGACGTTCTTCAGGCGTCGGAATGTTAGACATTTGGACACCTCAGACCTGCCGGTCTAGCTGTAGCTAGCAGCTCAGGTGCGGGGTTGTCAAGCCCGTATAGATCTATACTCAAATATCGCGCTCTCTTACCGAGACTCTGGTTATAAAAATTCAGGACTTATAGTAGGTACTTATTGAAGTACTGTGAAGATTCATCTCACAAAATGTATGTATTCCAATCAACTTGTTTACGTGAGATTTGTATGTAAAAACTCTTGTAATCATCCATTATCATTTTTCCCATGATAATATAGTAATGTTTAATAATTATATAATTTTATATAATTATTTTTGTCATAATAATCTTATGTTCATAAACTATTCCAATAATAGTCTATTTTTAGTGTTCCGTCGTAATAATCATATTTTTACGAATAATAACGAAATGACTTATTCAAATGATTATAAATATCATCTTTTAAGATATTTCTCACAAAAATGGTATAATAACTTGTTTATAACCATTTTTGCGAGAAAGTGATATTTCCCGGTTACAAAAACGTAGTTTTTGTTAGTTTTCGTTTTTATGACGTTTATGTCAAAAATCTAGTGTTTTACACACTTTATTTGTAGTCTTGCATCTTTTACACAAACATAATATGTCATAATATTTACAATACATGGATCTAACCATTTCTCATGTCAAGATCATTTGTACACAACTTCTAGTTTTCATATTTATAACATTTTCATCCAAGATCTAGCATTTTTACACATTTTATTTGTAGTTTGGAAACTTTTACACAAACATAATATGTCATAATGTTTATCATATATAGATCTAATCATTTTTCATGTCAAAAGCAATTTTACACAACAATTAGTTTTATGAACTTGTGTAAATCATCATTTATAGCATTTAAAGATATGTAAACTTGGATAAAACAACATTTATAGCATTTAAACTTGTATTCTCCCCCAAAAAGGTTAGAAAAGATGAAAATGAGGGGTATGAACTCACCCTTGTAGCGTGCTTGGTTTAAAAACTAGGTATTCCTTGGAAGATCGGTAGTAGGAATGAAGATCCAAGCCTTGGTGCTCGGAGGACCATTGGACAAAACTATTAACCAATGGTTTTTCATAGATGTTAGTGTGTGTAAATGGTGTAAAACTTGTGTAATGTGGATTTGAATCATAAGGTGAAGGGTGTCTTACCACTTGGACTTGCAAAAGAACTTGGAAATGGAGTTTTGTGATGGTGTTGGATGGTGGCGGTTTGGAAGAGAGGAAGAGAGGGAGAGAGTGAGCCGAGAGGAAGAGAGGGAGAGGAGAAGAGAGAAGTTGTGATTTGTTTCAAATGAGTTTGGCTAGTTCCTTTTGGTATATTTGGCTTTGATTTTTCTTAATATAAAATTCTTAGACTTTTAATTCTCCTAGATTGTGAATAGTGCCTATATGATTTGAGAATTGATGTCTTGATTCATGGTTTAGCCGATGGGGTGGGGTGGAGTGGTTTTTATAAAAATAACAATATACTTATATAAATGGGTGATTTTTATAAAATCGTAAGCCGTTTTAGTGAAATTGTGTGAGTTTTTGACGAAACAAAGTTCTAAATAATTATTTTGTATAAAAACATTGTCAAACATTTATTTTGATTGAATTATAATTTGTTGGATGTCGAAATACGCGTTTAAGAGCAGTATTCTTCCGATTTCGCGATTTTTGGCATTTTACCGGAAATGGAATTTGGCTTTGAAATTAAATACTAGACATTATTACGTTCTATAATATATGAATTTTTATTTCATAATTGACGTTTAAGACACCACATTTTGTATTTTGCGTCCAAACCCTGTGTACATTTATCCGTTCACAGCGGTTAAATCGTCGTAACTTTCACATACGAACTCCGTTTTCGACGTTCTATATATCCACAGATTCGTATTTACGAGTAGATCGTTTTATGAATATTATTATTCTCAAAATAATATTTGTACGATTATCGAATTTTTACGCTACAGTAGTTTGATGTCCGCATTTTCGACTTTTAATTGATAATTGTTTTGACTTAGCATACGTAGTATTATAATATTTAATGATTCATCGCAAAAGTTATGGAAGATAACTTTTCAACACATGGATTAACGTACGCTTCATTTTACTACAGTTGACTTTTGTTGACCAAAATTTACAATTGTCACAGATTGGTTGGTGTAACAACTTGCTTAGCAGGAAAGGGGTATTGATCAACAAAAGGCCCTTATCATTTAGTTCACCTCACTGGTGGACAAACAGAGAAGAATATATAATGTCAACCAAAAAATTGACTTGTTAAAATATGTTGATTTTTTTACCAGACGACATTCAGTGCATCCAATTGTGAAGGTCATGTGCATCAAGCCTAAGAGTCGAAAGATTTTGTTAGTTCAACTGACCAGGAAAGATGAGAATAGTGATTTTCTTAAGGATGTCATGATCTCTAAAATTGTAAAATATTGGTTCAGTGAATGGCTTGAAATGTCCAACATTATAAAAATCACAAGGGCCTTCACTCTCGAGAACAGAGGATGGATTTGATTCTATGATGAACAAGGCTATAAACCTAAAGCTTGTTCCTACTTCCTCAGCAGCTTCCTCATCTAGACCACCTTCCTCAGCCCCTATGAGAAGAACAAGGAGCACCCATACCACCCATCTACAAATTTTTTGGTCCTTTGTTATTAACAACACACTGCCTCCTGGGGTTGAGCCTGAAGCTCTCAAGCTGGTTCGTGAATCGGTGCATGACATTTTTATAAAGATGGAAATGAGGCGATGTGCTTTATATGCACCAATGAGATCCCACTTGCATCTACTGATCACCTCTTCCATTTTATGTGTGAATGTATGAAGGCCAAATCCACTAAAAGCTTTCATTATCTTCTGTATTCGACACTGGAGAAGAGAACGAAAAAGCTTTTTCATGATGATTACAAATGGACCAAGCCTAAAATTTTGGATGAAGCTTAAATGGTGAAATCCCTTGGAAATCAAGCTTTTGGGTAAAGTTTTGAAATCATCAGATTGGGGGAGATTTTTGGGACTACCATTCAAATATGATGAATGCCAAAGGTCTTCATGCTGATTATTAGCTCAGCGTGTGTCACGCTGATTGTTCTTCAGCGACAACGTGAAGATATAGTTTGTTATCAGATCTGTAATCTTAGTGATTAGGATCCTATATTTGTAAAGTTTTCTATATACATTGATTTGTAGGATTTACCATAGATATAACTTTTACCTAGTGTAGATGTGTTATTTTGGGTTCTTTTGTATGTACGCTTACACTTTTTAATTCTCTTTGTGAGATTAATCTATTCCCTTAATCAGAATTGGTTTCTGATTCTTGTGTGTTATTTCTTGTCAATCTTTTGTTACGATCCAATAACCCGTCATTTAATGGTACTTTTACGTAGTGACAACCATGAAAATTGCAATTGCAATATAGGTGTGTGGATGCAACAGTAGAGGATATGACTGAAGCGGTAAGTATATCGTACTAGTTATCGAGCTTAATATGCATAATATCACATTATATTTGGAAGCAATCATGATACCCATATCAGTACTTAACTAATATTCCATAGGTACAGGTATATCTGTCCGAAAAATGTTCATCGAGGCATACATGTCACTCATATATCCAATTCCAAACATGTTTTCATGTGTTTCCCTATAATTGTTTAACTCTTGAATTACATTATATCGAACGGCTGCCCAGTCGTTTTGATCAATGTCGAGACAAGCAGATATTGCTCTAAAACTAAATTATATTGAACTGCTGCCCAGTCATTTTGATCAATGCCGAGACAAGCAGATATTGCTCTAAAACTACAATTTTCATCAGGTTTCACATGTTGTATTTGACTGATGTAAGGATGAAATAACTTTAGTAATTGATTAACGAGGGAACTGTATATTTTGATTTGTTCTGACATAGGAACTATGTCTTGTTGGTTCTTCTATAACCAAAACCCTATGAATCAACTAAATTAGACACGTTTGAATAACTTCGTCTATGGGGATATTAAAGAGGGGGATCAACGGTAGTTTTATTAAACTGTTTATCCTTCAAATATGGGCATCTGTGAGTGGACTTGTGAACTGCCATAACTCCAATGATTTTGTATTAGTAAAGAATAAATCTTCCAACGTTGGTCTTGGCATTTGCATGATTGTAATGAATATAGTCTTTTTATTGTAAAATTGCATATTGCTTTTTCCTGCATTGTTGGTCATATGAAATTTATAGAGTGTATTGTATAACATTCCGTATGTGGACACATTATATATATTTTTCTTCTTCAGTGCTGATGATATATCATGTTGTTTGATATTATTCATTTCCAAATCTTCTACTAATCAATTTTTTTCTTCAGACAATCGCATTGCATATGGATGACCCTCCATATCTAATGTAGGCTCGTGATTATGTGTTCCAGATATCACCTTTAGTGTCCAATAATCATACACTAATTTTGTACTTTGTTATGTACCACCACAATCACATTTAAATATGATTTTACATTAGACCTCATTATGTCTAGTTTTGTTTCTTTTAATGATAATAATGTAATAAAAAACGTCAGGTAGTTTGCACGCAAACTCCTGGAATTGATTTTTTTTATTATAAAACTAATAAGATAAATAAATAAACACACACACACACACACACACACACACACACACATATATATATATATATATATATATATATATATATATATATATATATATATATATATATCTGATACTCAAGCAATGACAGATCAAAGACAACTAACCAAAAATACTTCCTTTAATAAAAATCCAAAAATCATAACAAATCGTTCCAAACTATCACTAACTATCTAAACTACTACTAAAGAACTACATGAGTCAATTTATTCTCCTAAAATCTAAAACTCAACGTCACGTAATTAGAGAAATTCCTGGATACGACATACTTTCACACCAAGTTGATATCGAACTAACAAAATCGGCTAAAAGCGAAAACAATGATCATTTAACCCAAACTTTTGAAAAGAAACCAAATAAGAACGAAAACATGCTTTCAGATCCAGATAACTCTCGACCGATGTTGTAGAACGTTGACTGAAAAGCCTCTATTTATACTTGTAGAATCGGACACTTCGCGCTGCCAGCAGCCTCAATTAGTGTCGCTAACCAACTGTTTTCCCGATATCTCGTTGATTAGAATTGATGTGAATTACGAGTATCTCTTTATTGGCATCGCGAACTATCAACCTTAGCATCGCGAGCTGCTCGATTATTATCTTCTTAGTTCCAGCTTATCCTTGTTCCATTTTTACTCTACTTCTTGCATTTTAACATCTTTTCTACAAAAGACAACTTCCTAGAAAAGTGAATGTATTCAATCGAGTTATAGCAATAATTCAACTAAAACATACCAAGTAATGCGTAAATAAAGCAACACAAAAACGCGTTATCACCCCTTTACCTTAATTACATATTTCATTATACTCCCTCTCTTTTTATAAGTCATCAATTAAACACACACATACACACACACACACACACACATATATATATATATATATATATATATATATATATATATATGTATGTATGTATGTATGTATGTATGTATGTATGTATGTATGTATGTATGTATGTATGTATGTATGTATGTATGTAATGTTTAATTTAAATAAATAAGAGTGTTCGAGACCAAGAGCTGTAGATATATTTTTAAATAACATTAATAAAGGTTGGAGAAATTAAGTTATTAATATAAGGTTTAAGTTGATTAATAGTAAGTAAATATTGAAAATAATTCAAATGAAAGTAGAAAAAAAATATTTTCCAAGTGTGAATCCAACAACGTCTTTCGTTGATTGACATTCAATAAAAAGTTTTCTTTTATAATATAATGTTATTTACATAAGATCGATATACAAATTATTATATTTTCAAAATTTATAACATCAATGTTATCTTTTTATATAATATGAAATCTAAGTAGTTGTATCTACTTCGAGGTGGAGCTCATCTTGTTAATCTATATTTTGATTGATTAAAAAGGAAATAAATAAAAAACAAATTATTTATAATTATAATGAAATAATATTATAAAAATATTATATTTATTGTTTATTGCAACGTGAAGCGTCTACGTATTTTTTTTAAAGTGATTAGTTTTTTTTTAGAACGGCAAATATATTCTACTACTACTCTTAAACTACCACTAAATCCATCTATGTCTCTAGCGAGACTTGAACCCTCAACCTCAAATAGGGAGGACGACGCATTTACCACTTGACCAAGAGGCCATTGGCAAGTGATTAGTTTGCTAGCAATTAAGCTCAATATATAAACATACGTTTTTACTTCTTGTATATAAAAACGAATTAAAAAAATAATTCATTTTATATATAATTATTTTTTATATATAATAAAACAAAGTTAATTATGTTTTTATCAACGCCCTTCAAATATACCAGTCACCAAACAATGATCCGCTAGTTTACAATCGTTTTCACTAATTAAATATGTGGCCATTTTATGTTTTATTTAAATGACCATTTTATTATATGTCATAAGCTATTTTGTTGTTTTTATGGGCAAATTATGAAAAAAAAATTTACCAAAAAAATTGTTGTTTTTTCTGAATTTTAAAAAATTGACGGTTAACTGAATTTTTGGCAAAATATAATGTCTTTTTTCATAATTAACTCTTGATAATATTTACAATTTAATTTATATAATTACAAAAAAACACCCCCAAACTCTTTATTTTCTTCTGTTTTCACTAATTAAATATGTGGACATGTCGTTTTCACTAATTAAATATGTGGACATGTGATGCCGCCGGTATCATCGCCCCGTGATGCCGTCATTAAAGTTCATTGGCGAGATCTTCTAGATGAAATCAGCTCCTATCTCCCTTGTCTTCATTTATTCTTGGCAGCAACCACCCCCAAACTCTTTATCTTCTTCGGTTTCTTTCTTGATTTCTACCGTGGCACCAATTTGTATCGTTGCTGGGGGCAAAGACATCGTCCAGCCTAAAGAAATTGAAGATGTCATAATATGGTAAATTGGATTTGGTTTAGAAAATCTAATTTAAGAAGAGGACACACATACATTTGTTTTTTTAGAAGATGACACACATATCTTTTTAGGTTTGCGGTCTTTTAAAAAACAAACGATCGCGAGTGCTAATGTCTACACGTCGTCTGCGAGACGCAAACAAAAAAAATCCAAGAAGACCTGCAAACAAAAATACAAGCACCTATGTTTTGTCAACTTTTCTGATTTAAGCATCAAATTTTCATTTTTCGAATAAATCATCAACTTTTGGAAAAATAAAAATTAACCCGACCATTATGACCTGAACAGATAAAAACAGTTTTGATGAAATATTTGCCAAAATTGATCGTTTATTTCAAATCTTTTAAAAATTAATGATTAAACCGAATTTTAAAAAAATATAATATTTTTGTTTTCATAATTAGCCATTTTTTATTTTGCCATAGTTTAAATATTTAACGAAAATAATTGAATTATTATATGGATATATTCATGACTCATGAGTCGTCAATTTTGTCATTTGCCATTTTTTTATATACCATCGACCCTCACGAGGATCCTTTTCTACGATGAAACCTCCATTCATTGCCGACCAAAATTCCTCCATTTTTACACATACGTAGAGATGCAGAGCTTAGCGAGAAGGCAACGTGGTGTTCATCACTGCTCTCGATTCTTCCTCAATGAATTCAAACGAAGAACAACAAGCATTAGCAGTAGCAGCACCAGCTCCCTCCTCGATCATTCTCTCAGCGGCGATCCTGATTCTGTTGTGAGTTCAACTTTAATCGAGTTATCGTGCACACACGTACTTGATACGATGACATTGCTCTAATTTCTGAGGAAATTCGATGGATTTGCAGGTATTAGTGGAAGGTAATGCGAGTTCGAGAACCGCAGTTCTCAACAGACCTTCCTTCCTCAATGCGCTCAACACTGCCATGGTTCGATCACCTTCCATCTGTATTTGTTTGTTTTTTTTTTTTTTTTTTTTGGAGATAATTACGCACTGTATATGTTGATTAGGTTAAATTCTTCTGAATCGGGAAGGAAGATTGGGGATTAACTAGTACAAATATCTTTTGAGAAAATAATCGGCGATTGAAACATAATCCTCAATTTGCATGTACTGAGATTGTGTTATTTCTAATTGATTACAAGTTCAAACAGTTATACTTGTCAGATATAATTAACTTGTGAAAAATTGATAGAAATTAAAGCTGTTAGGTTTGCAGATTCTAAATCCATTATGTAGCCATTCTATTATTTGATTAATATTAATAAAGGCCAAATGCAATCATTCATAGTCTATTTTCTTCATGTACAATTTTGACTTTTGGGTCCATCCTACTAATGTACAGATTTAAATTGATAGGAGATTTGGTCAAAAGTCCAAACCATCGTTTTTAATCCTTATCTTCAATTATGTTATGAAATCAAGATTATATATTCAAAAATTTCAAGATTTATCAGTTTTTTATCATATGTTTGATGCAATAATGGCAGTGTTTGACCACTTTTAGTGATGTCAGGGATACAGGTTACAGAAACTATATAAGAATTGGGAAGATACCCCTGATATAGGTTTTGTGGTTATGAAGGTAACTCTTACTTTTCTTTCTTTTTCTTTTAATTATTTTCTTGATTGATCCATGAAGAACTCATTTATTGTTCTAGATATTGTTTGTAGGGTAGTGGCAGAGCTTTTTGTGCTGGCGGTGATATTGTTGCTATCCGTGATAAGGTTAAAAAAGGTACAAAAAAACCACTTTCACCCGTAAAATTAATGCATGCAAACTGAAATTTACGGTTAATTCCATAAAATGACAACAAATAATACAAAATTTGCTTTTTTGGCCACTTATCTTTTAATTGTATTCAAGTAGACCTAAATGAACAAATACTGACCTATTGAATACAACTGAAAGATAAGTAACCTAAAGAGCAAACTGCGTACTATTGGTTGTCATTTTACGACATTAACCCTTGAAATTAATTTACTTCTGCAGGCAATATGGAAGAGAGCAAGGAATTCTTTTGGACATTATATAATTATATATACCTTTTAGGTACATATCTAAAACCACATGTAAGTACAACACTATTCTTCTAGCAAAAGGGTTCTTTATCATTTTAAATTAACAAATATTTTTATTCGACTGTACGGTAAAATGGTCATTTACTATTATTCCGACAGTTCATTCAGTCCAAAAGAAAAAAAGAAACAATCTTTATGTATAGAGCATAGAGCACTTCATCCAAACATTATTTATGATTTATCCATTCAGCATTTTTTCAATAAAAAAATCAATATTTTTTTAAATTAATATATATTATGTGGTTGTGGATTCATGATGTAGGTGGCTATCTTGGATGGGATTACAATGGGGGGTGGGGCTGGAGTTTCAATTCCAGGAACATTTAGAGTTGCAACTGATAGAACTGTAAGCATATTTATATTTTGTTTATATTTTTATGTTATTTTTTTAACATTAGTGGTTTTTTTTTTTGTCTTTTTCATTGATTAATCGTTTAGTTGGGTCCCACGTGCAGATTTTTGCTACACCTGAAACATTAATTGGTTTTCATCCTGATGCTGGAGCTTCCTTTCACCTTTCACATCTTCCCGGTTATTTAGGTATGAGGAGGGCATTTTCGTCTTTTTGCATACAGGAGATATTTATAGCGAGTCACTATCCCACATCGTCCCACCTTTTTGGGTAAGACAAAAGGCTGCAATTTTTGTCTCAGTCCCAGTCCCAGTCCCAGTCCCAGTCCCAGTCCCAGTCCCAGTCCCAGTCCCAGTCCCAGTCCCAGTCCCAGTCCCAGTCCCAGTCCCAGTCCCAGTCCCAGTCCCAGTCCCAGTCCCAGTCCCAGTCCCAGTCCCAGTCCCAGTCCCAGTCCCAGTCCCAGTCCCAGTCCCAGTCCCATCTTTTTTGGGTAGGATAAAAAGCTGCAATTTTTGTCTGATTGACATCAGTCTCAATGCAATGCATGTCAGACACAGTACAACCTGTTCGGTTCAGTCTTGTCTTGTCTTGTCTAAAATAAAAAATGACTTATATAAAAATTAAAATGAAAATTAAATATGTATATGCAGGGGAATATTTGGCTCTAACAGGAGACAGGCTAAATGGAGTAGAAATGTTAGCATGCGGACTTGCTACACACTATTCACTAAGCACAGTCAGTTCTTTCATGCCTTCTCCTATTTCTAACATAATTATATTCGGTAAATGCAAGAAATAGCAATGTACTTTCATAATTCGGTAAAATTTTCAAAGTATAGTGTCCTAATAGGAATATAAATTGGAAGTACAATGCTATAGTTGGTTAGATTTAATTTTCATCATACAATGTCTTAATATGAAAAAAATGAAGTAATGAAAGTAGGTTGCTATTTCTTGCTTGTAGCCGTAATTATTTTTCTCCGGTTTAATGAATATTATAATCACTTTGCTTACAGAATGTTTCATTAATTGAAGAACGCCTAAAAAATCTGATAACTGATGATCCTTCTGTTATTGAAACTTCTCTTGAAAACCACAGTGAAATTCACTATCCAGATAATTCAAGTGTTATCAAAAGGTATGTTTTTATGATTTCTATTATAGCATTGTACTTTCACTTCTTTTTCTTGTTAAGGCATTGTACATTTAAAAATCTACCCAATTATAGCATTCTACTTTTTTAGATTATTTTCTTTTTAAGGTATTATACTTGTAAAAATCTTACCCAATTATTAATTATATCAGTGGAAATTGCTTTGTGTGTTTGGATGACATTTCTGTAATTATGTATATATTTCAAAGTACGATGCTATAATTGGAATAAATGAAAGTAGGATGTTATAATAAACAAATTAACAAACGTATGTTGCTATTTTTTTTATTTAACTCGTTTCAAACGTCATCCTATTTGATTCTTCTAAAACTGCCCCCATTTGCATTTTAGGGCTAAATGCAAGAAATAGCAACGTATTTTTATTTATTTGTTTATTATAGCATCCCACTTTAATTTCTTTCTATTACAATATTTTACTTTGAAAAATCTACCCACCAAATTTTCTTTCTCCATTCCTTTTGGATATATTATTAATAGCTAATGTATGAAATATGACTACAAATTTATATTATTTTTGGTAAAGATTGTAAGCATTTGAATACAGTTTATACAACTTAATTTTTACTTTTAATTTTTTTAGGATTGAAATGGTTGACAAATGTTTCAAACATGATACCGTCGAGGAAATCATGGATGCGTTGGTAATATTGGAATCTTTTAAACTTTTTAATATTTGTTTTTTTTATAATTTAATAATTAAAAAACTATAAAAAAAATTGACAGGAAAATGAAGCTGCAAAAACTAATGATGGGTGGTGTCATTCCACCTTGAAGAAACTTAAATACGCGTCACCATTGAGCTTGAAGGTTTCCTTGAGATCAGTAAGTCTTCTTTTGTTATATATATATATATATATATATATATATATATATATATATATATATATATATATATATATATATATATATATATATATATATATATATATATATATATATATATATATATATATATATATATATATATATATATATATATATATATATATATATATATATATATATATATATATATATATATATAATGCAAGAAATAACAACGTACTTTCATTTATTTTCTTATTATAGCATCCTACTTTCATTTCTTTCCTATTACAGCATTCTAAAACTATTCCAAATTACAATTTCCACTGCTATAATTGCATAGATTTTTCAGAGTACATTGTCTTAATAAGAAAAAAAAAATATAGTTGAAAGTAGAATAAATGCTATAATTGAATTTACAATGCTATAATTGAGTAGATTTTTCAAAGTACAATTTATTAAGAAAAAACAAAATTTGAAAGTACGATGCTATAATTCGGCAGATTTTTCAAAGTTCAATTTATTAAGAAAAAGTAAATTTTAAAGTATGATGCTATAATTGGGAAGATTTTTCAAAGTACAATTTATTAAGAAAAAGTAAAATTTAAAGTACGACGCTTTAATTGGGTAGATTTAAGTACAATTTATTTAAAAAAAATAATTTTGAAAGTACAATGCTAAAATTGGGTAAAATTTTCAAAGTACAATTTATTAAGAAAAATTAAATTTGAAAGTACGATGCTATAACTGGGAAGATTTTTCAAAGTACAATTTATTAAGAAAAGGTAAATTTTAAAGTATGATACTATAAATTAGGTAGATTTTTCAAAATACAATGCCTTAAGAATAAAAAAACTGAAAGTACAATGCTATAAATTAGGCATTTTTTTCAAATTAAAATGCCTTACGAATAAAAAAAACTGAAATTTCAATGCTATAATTGGGTAGGCTTTCAAATACAATTCCTAAATAAGAAAAAATGAAATTACAATGCTGTAATAAACAAATAAATGGATGTACATTGCTATTTCTTTTTAAGTTCAAATTTATACAATTAAACTTTATTTCATTTTGTATTCAGATACGCGAAGGCCGGTTTCAGACTCTTGATCAGTGTTTAATTCGTGAATATCGCATGTCTTTACAAGGAATTTCCGGTCAGATTTCAAGTGATTTTTGTGAGGTACTAAATTCTCTTATTTATTATAGCAACGTACTTTCATTTATTTTAGCTAAATGCATTAAATAGCAATGTACTTTCATTTATTTGTGTATCATAGCATCTTACTTTCATTTACTTACAACGTTATGTTTTTAAAAAATCTACCCATTATTTTTTAAAGTACAATGCTATAATAAACAAATCAACGAAAGTATGTTGCTATTTCTTGCATTTAATCCATTATTTTTTAATATAATGTAATCACCTTATTGGCTGAAAACTTCATTAGGGTGTTCGTGCACGTATGGTGGATAAAGATTTTGCACCAAAGGTATCAACAAATTCATATTTGGATGCCACGACTTCTTTAATATTTACCAAATTACCCTCCTTGTGTTTTTCGAGGGGCAAAATGGTCAATATGTATTTTCGGGAACATACTTTTTAAAATCAATATTTAAGGGTCTTATATCATAGGGGGCACTTAAACGTTGACTTTTAAAAGTAGGTTACCATAAATGGAAATAATCGACTTAAAGTATGTTGCCTAATATGAACATGCAGTGGGACCCACCGAGCTTAGAGCACGTATCACAAGACATGGTGGATCGATACTTTTCTCCCCTCAGTGCATTCGAGCCCGAACTAGATTTGCCCGTAAAGCAGCGAGAGGCATTCACTTAAAGTCTTGTGTTCTTTAGCCTATGTTTGTCAAGATCCTAAACGGTTTTCTTGGAAAACCATTTAAATCGAAACATCACTTGGCTTTAAGTGATGTATTTTTCAAAAATGCTCAAAGAATGGATTGAATGAATCTTTCGTATGGCCTCGATTGTTTTACACAGTGTTTGGTGTGCATTGGACTGATGTCCTCTACCCAAAAAGGTGAGATAGTGACTTGATCTCATTTGTTTGTATGTGCAAAGGATGTAAATACCTTTATCGTTGTCGAAAATAGCCCTAGAAAGTTTGTTTACAAAATATGACGATCTTGTATTCTATTTGACATGCATTCGACTAGAAAAAGAAAATGTTTATAAGACATGATAACTTTTATCATTCCTAAAAGAACATGGGACAATGATTGATCAATCCTCCATCTTTGCAAAGGATGTAAATACCCTCAATCAAAATTAGGTATTAAAGTTTGTCTACACAATAAGGTGGCCTTGTATCATGTTTGAAATGTCGATGGTACAAGAATTACAATTTGTTTGTCTTGTCTAATGGGACATTGACTCGCTCTCGATCTGTGGTCTAGGCAAAAGATGTGAATATCCTTCTCGTCTTTATTGAAAATAACCTTGGAAAGCTTGTAGAGAGTATTTGACAGAAAATGATGAACTTGCACTACATTTAATATGTATTGGAGTTGAAATTGGTGTGTGTTGTATAAAATATTGGCATTTTCTTGTCTTATCAAAAAGATGGAAGGTGGGACAAGAACTCGTTATCGATATCTTGTTTGTGCAAAAGATGTAATTATCATCCTCATCTAAAATAGCTCTAGAAAGGTTGTCCTGAACATAGAACATGACAACCTAATATTGTATTTGATGTGTATTTGATTGGGGTTTGAACCGATATGAATGTCATGTAAATTACAATTTGTTGTTATATCTAAAAATGGTATATCGATGTAAGGCATTGAATTGCTCTTGACTTCTCATCTATGTAAATGGATCCTTGATGATTTTGTTTAAAATGATTTAGAATAAACTAGTTAATTTAAATAAGGTTTTCGTTGACGTTTTAGCATAAAACGCTCTATTGTATTTATCAAAACCCATCACTATAATCATGCATTCTTATCCTATTCTTTACTTATGATTCTAAATCACTGCTAAGGAATCCTAAGGCATATGTTCTTTCTACTATCATTCGCAGTTTAAGCCTACAAATGGAAAATTCCAATCCTAATTCGCTTAACTATAGCTCTAATACCAACATGTAACACCTTCGTTTTTCAAAAAATAAAAATTACAATGGTTTGTAAAACATACACAACCTAATAATATGTTTCATTACAAAATGTTCAACCAATTAAAACTATTGGGTGTTACAAAGTTTCATATCATGAAACCATAGTAGAAGTAGAACTTTACAAAGTTATTATAGCTAAAAGTCTCATCCTCTAGTAGATCTAACATCTACTTGTTTACTCGTGAACCTATAATATATGGCAGTTTATAACTTGATTTTATTGAAGTCTTAGTTGTTTAATAATAAACTTTAATTGCTACAAAAAAAAGTTAGATATTAAAGAAATCATGATTTGTGAAGTGAAAATTAAAATACAATTAAATACTAAATTGACATCAGTTATGCATGTATATTTATTTTTAGATAAAATAAAATGTTCATTCTTTATTTAATAACTAAATACTTTTAAAAAATTTCAAAAAAATTAAATGTCATGTATTCATTAAATACATATATTTTTTTGAGTGCACATTTACTCGCATTATATGAAGTATCATTTATTGAGTCAGTTATTTATTTACTATCTAAATATTAAATTGTTTTGTTTGTTTGTATATTATGACAAATTTATTTTATTGACTTTTTATTCACCGTTGATTTGAAAATCAAAGGCCATGATTTTTTTGGTACTATTCTCTATCATTATAAATAGCATAAAGAGGAATGTGTTGTGCCATACCATAGCAATCCTCTGTCATCTCTTATTGTCTATATTCTTTTTTTTTTTTTTTGAAAATGAAGACGTTTAAAGGTTATGGTATCTTCATTATGCTAGTTGTGGTAATTCTTACTGTAAAAGTGAACGTAGGGAGGGCAGTAGACTGCAATCCAATGAAACTACTATCATGCCTTCCATCACTCAATCCAGGGGCACCACCACCATCTCCAGATTCAGAATGTTGTAAAAATCTCCATGAGGAAGAACCATGCCTTTGTAACTTTGTGAAGGATCCAAGATCAAGCCCGTATATTCGAAACCCTAATGGGAAGAAAGTTGCAAAAGCTTGTAGTATCACCATTCCCGACCCAAATACATGCCATTAGTATGGTTTTGAGATAAAAAATATATTACTTCAACTTATTATACTACCATATGGATGAGATATAATACATAGTGTTTGAGTTGAGGTTTGAACAATTGTTGTAAGATGTATCGCTTTTGTTAAAATAAATGGTTAAATTTCCAATACCATATCCCCTACTCTTTCTCTCTCATTCTCTCTCTTATTTCCTGGTTTATGTTGTATAACGTATTTAATAAATTTATCACCGACTCCATTTTAAATATGATTTTTAAACTATTATTGTTAATATGTTAGTTACATGTTTTTAAACTACCAATATTAAAGGAAATACTTTAATGAAAATGTCTATGTATATTTTCTTAAATGATAACGCACTTGGATATTACATATTTTATGTGTTGTTGGATAGGGTTTTGGTTAATTTATTGTTATAAAGATACTAATATCGCTCACTTTTAGTGCAAAGGGTCTTGTGTGTACTTTTACCTAAAATGCAGGGTTTAAAGTGCAAAATTGGTGAAGTTGGAGATAAGAAACGAATATAAGAACAAAGAGGAGCTCGCGACGCGGGGAAGACTCCTATGAAACGCTACAATCGGGATAAATTCGTCAGTGGAAGCGACTTAGAATTCAAAGTGACATAAAACGGGGATAAGGCATGACTCGCGACGCGGATAACACCTGTTAGCGACGCGGGACAACAGATTTCTCAACTATAAATAGAGGCTTCTAGGTCAAACTTCGGGAGCAAAGACTGATCCATCGAGTGAATCTCTGGCTTCTTTGACTCAAGTTTCGTAGTTATTCAATATCATGTGAGTACAATTTTCACTGCTATAATTGCATATATTTTTCAGAGTACATTGTCTTAATAAGAAAAAAATATTTAAAAGTAAAATAAATGCTATAATTGAATTTACAATGCTATAACTGGGTAGATTTTTCAAAGTACAATTTATTAAGAAAAAACAAAATTTGAAAGTACGATGCTATAATTGGGCAGATTTTTCAAAGTACACTTTATTAAGAAAAAGTAAATTTTAAAGCACGATAATATAATTGGGTAGATTTTTTAAAGTACAATATTAAGAAAAAGTAAATTTTAAAGTACGATGCTATAATTGGGCAGATTTTTCAAAGTAGAATTTATTAAGAAAAAGTAAATTTGAAAGTACGATGCTATAATTAGGTGGATTTTTCAAACTACAATGCCTTTAGAAGAAAAAAAGTTGAAAGTACAATCAAATAATTGGGTAGACTTTCAAATACAATTCTAAATAAGAAAAAATTAAATTACAATGCTGTAATAAACAAATAAATAGATGTACATTGCTATTTCTTTTGAAATTCACATTTATAAAATTAAATTTTCATTCATGTTGTTTTCAGATACACGAAGGCCGGTTTCAGACTCTTGATCAGTGTTTAATTCGTGAATACCGCATGTCTTTACAAGGAATTTCCGGTCAAACATCAACTGATTTTTGTGAGGTAATAATAATAACATCTCTTATTTACTATAGCAACGTACTTTCATTTATTTGGACTAAATGCAATAAATAATAATGTACTTTCATTTATTTGTTTATTATAGCATCCTACTTTCATTTCCTTACAACGTTATATTTTTGAAAAATCTACCCATTATTTTTTAAAGTACAATGCTATAACAAACAAATCAACGAAAGTATGTTGTTAGTTCTTGCATTTAACCAATTATTTTTTAATATAATGTAATCACCTTATTGGCTGAAAACTTCATTAGGGTGTTCGTGCACGAATGGTGGATAAAGATTTTGCACCAAAGGTATCAACAATTCGTAAATGTTTACTAAATTACCCTCCTTGATTATACAACACTTTGTGTTTCTCGAGGGGCAAAATGGTCAATATGTATTTTCGGGAACATATTTTTTAAAATCAATATTTAAGGGTCTTATATCATAGGGGCACTTATACGTTGACTTTTAAAAGTAGGTTACCATAAATGGAAATAATTGATTGAAAGTATGTTGTCTAATATGAACTTGCAGTGGGACCCACCAAGCTTAGAGCACGTATCACAAGACATGGTGGATCAATACTTTTCTCCCCTCAGTGCATTCAAGCCTGAACTAGATTTCCCCGTAAAGCAACGAGAGGCATTCACATAAAACAAATAAAAAATTTAAAATTAAAATCATGGACAGTCGTGTATTCTTTAGTCTATGTTTGTCAAGATCCTAAAAGGTTTTCTTGGAAAACCATTTAAATCGAAACATCACTTGGTTTTAAGTGATGTGTTTTTCAAAAATGCTCAAAGAAATGATCGAATGAATCTTTCTTATGGCATCGATTGTTTTACACAGTGTTTGGTGTGCATTGGACTGCTGACTCGATACCACTTTGACAAATTGTAATCTTTTGTCCTCTACCCAAAAATGTGAAAGAGTGATTTGATCTTATTTTTTTGTATGTGCAAAGGATGTGAATACCTTAATCATTGTCGAAAATAGCCCTAGAAAGTTTGTTTGCAAAATATAACGATCTCGTATTGTGTTTGACATGCATTCGACTAGAAAAAATGTTTATAAGACATTATGATTTTTGTCTTTCCTTAAAAAACATGGGACAATGATTGATCAATCCTCTATCTTTGCAAAGGATGTAAATGCCCTCAATCAAAAGTAGGCATTAAAAGTTTGTCTACACAATAAGGTGGACTTGTATCATGTTTGAAATGTTGGTGTTATAAGAATTACAATTTCTTTGTCTTGTCTAATGGGATATTGACTCGCTCTCAATCTCTTGTCTAGGAAAAAGATGTGAATATCCTTCTCGTCTTTATTGAAAATAACCTTGTAAAGCTTGTGGAGAGTATTTGATAGAAAATGATGAACTTGTACTACATTTAATATGTATTGGAGTTGAAATTGGTGTGTGTTGTATAAAAGATTGGAATTTTTCTTGTCTTATCAAAAAGATGGAAGGTGGTACAAGAACTCGTCATCGATATCTTGTTTGTGAAAAAGATGTAAATATCATCCTCATCTAAAATAGCTCTAGAAAGGTTGTCCTGAACATAGAACATGACAACCTTATATTGTATTTGATTAGGGTTTGAACCGATATGAATGTCATGTAAATTGCAATTTGTTATATCTGAAAATGGTATATCGATGTAGGGCATTGAATTGCTCTTGACTTCTCATATATGTAAATGGATCCTTGATGATTTTGTTTAAAATGGTTTAGAATAAACTAGTTATTTTAAATAAGGTTTTCGTTGACGTTTTAGCGTAAAACGCTTTATTGTATTTATCAAAACCTATCACTATAATCATGCAATCTTATCCTATTCTTTACTTAGGATTCTAAAGCACTGCTAAGGAATCCTAAGGCATATGTTCTTTCTACTATCATTCGCAGTTTAAGCCTACAAATTAAAAATTCCAATCCTAATTCGCTTAACTATAGCTCTAATACCAACATGTAACACCTTCGTTTTTTTGCAAATAAAAATTACAATGGTTTGTAAAACATACAATGGTTTGTAACACCTTCGTTTTTCCGCAAATAAAAATTACAATGGTTTCTAAAACATACACAACCTAATAGTATGTTTCATTACAAAATGTTCAACCAATTAAAACTATTGGGTGTTACAAAGTTTCATATCATGAAACCATAGTAGAAGTAGAACTTTACAAAGTTATTATAGCTAAAAGTCTCATCCTCTAGTAGATCTAACATCTACTTGTTTACTCGTGAACCTATAATATATGGCAGTTTATAACTTGATTTTATTGAAGTCTTAGTTTTTTAATAATAAACTTTAATTGCTACAAAAAAAAGTTAGATATTAAAGAAATCATGATTTGTGAAGTGAAAATTAAAATACAATTAAATACTAAATTGACATCAGTTATGCATGTATATTTATTTTTAGATAAAATAAAATGTTCATTCTTTATTTAATAACTAAATACTTTTAAAAAATTTCAAAAAAATTAAATGTCATGTATTCATTAAATACATATATTTTTTTGAGTGCACATTTACTCGCATTATATGAAGTATCATTTATTGAGTCAGTTATTTATTTACTATCTAAATATTAAATTGTTTTGTTTGTTTGTATATTATGACAAATTTATTTTATCGACTTTTTATCCACCGTTGATTTGAAAATCAAAGGTCATGATTTTTTTGGTATTATTCTGGATCATTATAAATAGCATAGAGAGGAATGTGTTGTGCCATAACATAGCAATCCTCTGTCATCTCTTATTGTGTATATTCTCTTCTTTTTTTTTTTTGAAAATGAAGACGTTTAAAGGTTATGGTATCTTTATTATGCTGGTTGTGGTAATTCTTACTGTAAAAGTGAACGTAGTTAGGGCAGTAGACTGCAATCCAATGAAACTACTACCATGCCTTCCATCACTCAATCCAGGGGCACCACCACCATCTCCAGATTCAGAATGTTGCAAAAATCTCCATGAGGAAGAACCATGCCTTTGTAACTTTGTGAAGGATCCAAGATCAGGCCCATATATTCGAAACCCTAATGGGAAGAAAGTTGCAAAAGCTTGTAGTATCACCATTCCCGACCCAAATACATGCCATTAGTATGGTTTTGAGATAAAAATATATTACTTCAACTTATTATACTACCATATGGATGAGATATAATACGTAGTGTTTGAGTTGAGGTTTGAACAATTGTTGTAAGATGTATCCCTTTTGTTAAAATAAATGGTTAAATTTCCAATACCATATCCCCTACTCTTTCTCTCTCATTCTCTCTCTTATTTCCTGGTTTATGTTGTATAACGTATTTAATAAATTTATCACCGACTCCATTTTAAATATGATTTTTAAACTATTATTGTTAATATGTTAGTTACATGTTTTTAAACTACCAATATTAAAGGAAATACTTTATTCAAAATGTCTATGTATATTTTCTTAAATGGTAACGCGCTTTGATATTACATATTTTACGTGTTGTTGGATATGGTTTTGGTTAATTTATTGTTATAAAGATACTAATATCGCTCACTTTTAGTGCAAAGGGTCTTGTGTGTACTTTTACCGAAAATGCAGGGTTTAAAGTGCAAAATTGGTGTTTGAGATAAGAAACGAATATAAGAACAAAGAGGAGCTCACCACGCGGGGAAGACTCCTACGCAACGCTACAATCGGGATAAATTCGTTAGTGGAAGCGACTTAGAATTGAAAGTGACATAAAACGGGGATAAGGCATGACTCGCGACGCGGATAACACCTGTTAGCGACGCGGGACAACAGATTTCTCAACTATAAATAGAGGCTTCTAGGTCAAACTTCGGGAGCAAAGACTGATCCATCGAGTGAATCTCTGGCTTCTTTGACTCTAGTTTCGTAGTTATTCAATATCATGTGATTACAATTTTCACTGATATAATTGCATAGATTTTTCAGAGTACATTGTCTTAATAAGAAAAAAATATTTGAAAGTAAAATAAATGCTATAATTGAATTTAGAATGCTATAATTGCGTATATTTTTCAAAGTACAATTTATTAAGAAAACACAAAATTTAAAAGTACGATGCTATAATTGGGCAGATTTTTCAAAGTACAATTTATTAAGAAAAAGTAAATTTTAAAGTACGATTATATAATTGGGTAGACTTTTCAAAGTACAATATTAAGAAAAAGTAAATTTTAAAGTACGATGTTATAATTGGGCAGATTTTTCAAAGCACAATTTATTAAGAAAAAGTAAATTTTAAAGTACGATGCTATAATTGGGCAGATTTTTCAAAGTACAATTTATTAAGAAAAAGTAAATTTGAAAGTACGATGCTATAGATAGGTAGATTTTTCAAATTACAATGCCTTAAGAAGAAAAGACGTTGAAAATACAATGCTATAATTGGGTAGAGTTTCAAATACAATTCCTAAATAAGAAAAAATTAAATTACAACGCTGTAATAAACAAATAAATGGATGTACATTGCTATTTTCTTTTCAAGTTCATTATAAAATTAAATTTTCATTCATGTTGTTTTCAGATACGCGAAGACCGGTTTCAGACTCTTGATCAGTGTTTAATTTGTGAATACCGCATGTCTTTACAAGGAATTTCTGGTCAGATTTCAAGTGATTTCTGTGAGGTAATAATAATAACATCGATTGTTTATTATAGCAGCGTACTTTCATTTATTTTAAGCTAAATGCAATAAATAACAATGTACTTTCATTTATTTGTGTATTATAACATCTTACTTTCATTTCCTTATAACGTTATATTTTTGAAAAAATTACCCATTATTTTTTAAATTATAATGCTATAATAAATAAATCAACAAAAGTATGTTGTTATTTCTTGCATTTAATCCATTATTTTTTTAATATAATGTAATCACCTTATTGGCTGAAAACTTCATTAGGGTGTTCGTGCACGAATGGTGGATAAAGATTTTGCACCAAAGGTATCAACAAATTCATATTTGGTTGCCACGATTTCTTAAATATTTACTAAATTACCCTCCTTGATTATACAACACTTTGTGTTTCTTGAGGGGAAAAATGGTCGATATGTATTTTCGGGAACATACTTTTTAAAATAAATATTTAAGGGTCTTATATCATAGGGGCACTTCAACGTTGACTTTTAAAAGTAGGTTACGAAAAATGGAAATAATTAGTATGTTGTCTAATATGAAATTGCAGTGGGACCCACCGAGCTTAGAGTACGTATCACAAGACATGGTGGATCGATACTTTTCTCCCCTCAGTGCATTTGAGCCGGAACTAGATTTGCCCATAAAGCAGCGAGAGGCATTCACATAAACAAATAAAAAAATTTAAAATTAAAATCCCGGAAAGTCTTGTGTTCTTTTGCCTATGTTTGTCAAGATCCTAAAAGGTTTTCTTGGAAAACCATGTAAATCGAAACATCACTTGGTTTTGGGTGATGTGTTTTTAAAAAAATCTCAAAGAATGGATTGCATGAATCTTTGTTATAGCCTCGATTGTTTTACGCAGTGTTTGGTGTGCATTGGACTGCTGGCTAGATATCACTTTGACAAATTGTAATCTTTTGTCCTCTACCCAAAAAGGTGGGATAGTGATTTGATCTCATTTTTTTTATGTGCAAAGGATGTGAATACCTTTATCTTTGTCAAAAATAGCCCTAGAAAGTTTGTTTGCAAAATATGACGATCTCGTATTGTGTTTGATATGCATTCGATTAGAAAAAAAATGTTTGTAAGACATTATAATTTTTTTCTTGCCTAAAAAAATGGGATAATGATTGATCAATCCTCCATCTTTGCAAAGGACGTAAATACCCTCAATATTAAAAGTTTGTCTACATAATAAGGTGGCCTTGTATCATGTTTGAAATGATGATGGTACAAGAATTACAATTTCTTTGTCTTGTCCAATGGGACATTGACTCGCTCTCGGTATCTGGTCTAGGCAAAAGATGTGAATATTATTCTTGTCTTTATTGAAAATAACCCTGGAAAGCTTGTGGAGAGTACTTGACAGAAAATGATAAACTTGCATGTGACAACCTAACTTTTAATATATGAAATAAGGACTTTAAGTCAAGTATCTTGATACTAAGAGGTTTGATGTCCAAACAAGTTAAATGTATGTAGAATGGCAAAATGCTGTAAAAAAGGGGTAAATTGGTCTTTTGAACCTATGAAGGACCAATTGTTTAATAATATTGTGTGTTTATGGCAAAAGTGTAAGAAATTAAAATCTTAAATGATATGTTAAGAGTTTTGGACCAAAAGTGAACAAAACTAGATTAAAAGGACCAAATTGTCATTTAGGTAAAGTGTGGAGGTATAAATTGAGAGAGGCTTCTAGTCCTCTCCATTTTGAGTCGTGAATTATCTTCAGCAGAGAAAGAGAGGTCGAGACTTGAAGAGCTCTGAAGGATTAGAGCAGAAATCGAAGAAATCAAGATAGAAGTTGTGATTTCCAAGTCATCCAAGGTAAGAATTCCATCTTTGCAAGCTATTTAATCCATTTTGGGTTAGTTTGAATGGATGAAGACGAAATTCAGAAGTGTGTGAGGTTTGTTTTAAGTTTCTAACCCTTGAATCATGCTCTAAACATCATTAGAACTCGATTCCACCTTTGGAGACAAATAGAAGCAAAAGGAATTGAGAATTTTGTTCAAAAAAACCCTAGAATTTGGGTTTGTGAAGATTGATTTGATTCTAGTGTTTATGGAGTAATAAGTGTTGTTTAGGAGACTTAGAAATACTCTAAATATAATGTTTTAACCTTCTATTGAACCGGATTTGAGCTGAAACCACGCAGACTAAGGACTAAAAGCTGTGCAGGAAAAATAAGAGGATCTGTAGGCGAAACACGGTTCGTGTTTCCCCTGACACGGCCCGTGTTTTCTATGCAGATAAACAGAAGGTGATCAGAAGGTGGAACACGGCCCGTGTTTCCCCTAACACGGCCCGTGTCAGTGTCTGTAGAAAATTTGGAAGTTTTGCATAGTTCCATATGATTGCTACATGACCCGAATGACTTGGACACTTATAATTCACTTCTATTATGACCTGAATTGAGTAGTTTGATCCCCCAATCATTAGTATAAGTTTAATATGGTATGAAAACATGAAAATATAAGTTCATATCATGACCCAAACAATGTGCATAAGTGCGGATCAAACAATAGAGAAACAAGGAAAAAGATGAATTGAACACTTAGACATTTCTTGCATAATCTAAGGTGAATAAGTACGTATTAGTGTTATTGAATACAAATTTTATATATGTTTAATAAGTGGTAAAAGACTTGAGTTTTCCTAACAATTGTTATGGTTGGAATGTAATTGATAATTCCAATGTTAATAAGGAAAATAATGAAGTTATTTACAAGTATTTAAAGATATAGACATGGGACAACCTTTGGTAAATTTGGAATGGAATGGTTAATTCCTACCTTGAAGGGGACAAATCTAATATATGTAAAAATAGTTTGTAAAAGAACATAAAAGTAAATTGGAATGACATTGTGAAATGTTAGAAATGTATCGGTGTCAAGTAAACGGAAAAATATCAAAGCTCCGATAGTTTCTACTTTTAGAAACTTTAACGACTCAAGTTACAAAAAAAATGACATAAGAGAGTAAAATGAGAGATGTTTTGACATTTAGTAATTAGTAATGTTTTATAAGTATGTTAGACTTGTAAAGTTATTGATTCACATGTTAAATCCAAGAAATATACAATTTGTCAAATTGGGACATAAAGGGTAAATGTGTCCAGAATAATTATTATAATTTAAGTATTACACTTAATCTTTGGAATGAAATTAGATGATGTTAAAAGAGTTCATGTGTGATTTAACACATATTATGTGTTTAGTTTATATTAGTTTATGATGTTCTAACCTCTTATTAAATCAATAGAGGTTGATCGACATTTGGAGGCAAGTATGAGTCAAGGACTAGTGGATTAGTGTAGCTAGACATACCTAGCTACCGATGTGAGTACATGAGGAGTTTTCTGGGTACATAGCAGCAAGCTTTGCTTTTATGCAAATTGTTTAATGATTAATAGTTTGACAAATGATTTTCAAAAGTTATGTTAAATGTTTCATGAATAATGGTTTTTGAAGTGATTTTTAAAGCTTGAATGATTAAGTATTGATTTATGTTTATCAATTGAAATGGTTTGCAAATGATTCTAAAGTTTAAAGCTTTAAAAGTTGTTTTATGCAAAGGTCGGAATGATTTCTATATGATTGAAGAATGTTTATGATCGAGGCCAACATGTAATGAATTGATGATAGTAAAAAATTGGAATATGAATTAAATGTAAGAAATGTGAGAGATGTCCGGACAAGGACCTTACCCGCAAGAAGGGGGGTCAACAGACACTACTGGGATGGTACCTCCCGTCGCGAAGTAGTTGTCTTCAACACGCCCTTATGGATAGATTTGTTCTATCCCATGAAGGGAAAGGGAACTAGCACGCCCTCACGGATATATTGGTTCTATTCCGGGGAGGGAAAGGGAAACGGGGAACCCGTATAAAGCCAAACAATAAGAAATTAATCATGAATTACAATTGGCCTATGTTTTGATAAGAAAGGATTCAATTTATGTTTGCTTATGCTAAAGTGGAAAACCTAACGTTTTTGTGATAAAGTAATGAGTTATGTTTTATTGTTATAGCAGCGAACTTTTGTTTTGATGATAAGTAATGACTTTATGCTTTTGATGATTAAACAATGATTCTAAGATTTTATAATGAAGTATTAATCTATAATTTGATATTTTGACAATAAAGTGGATTTTGCAGGTTATGAAAAGAAAGGAAAGTTTTCTTGGTTTTCTTATAGTTAATGATATTAAAATTGGTTTAAACTTGTTGGGTCTAAAACCCATGTATATCACGAGACTTTTGTCTTACGTATGTTTGTTTTAAAATGCTATGTACTCAGGAACAGGATGTCTAGCATTGGATTAAAGGAGTGAAGAACTTAGAAGCTTATATATGGATGGTAGATAGAAAAGATGATCAAGAAGATAAAGTTAATCCAAGTGCGGTATAGTTTGTCATGTAATTGAGAGATGTTTTATTATGGTTTAGAATTCCCTTGTAGTTGTACAATAAAATTTTGTTATGTCCCGTATTGTTTTTGAGTTGTTTTATTTAGTCGGGTCAGTATGGAATTGTCCATATTGCCCAAAGGTCATGCCGGATTTTCGGTAACTTTGAGTTGTTAAAGGCTTTACTGTGGTTGTTTTGATATGAGTTTGTAACCCCCAATGTTGTCTAAATATCTTTTTACGTAATTGTTTTTATTGGGACCAAAAGTTTTAAACAATGTCTTATTGATTAAAAGAAAAGTTTTTAAAAGAACGAAATTTTTATTTATAGTGTTTTTATAAATTAATACACCAAATAAGGTGTATGAAAGATGGGGTGTTACATTGGTACATTTAATATGTATTGGAGTTGAAATTGGTGTGTGTTGTATAAAAGATTGGAATTTTCTTGTCTTATCAAAAAGATGAAAGGTGGGACAAGAACTCGCTATCGATATCTTGTTTGTGCAAAAAATGTAAATATCATCCTCATCTAAAATAGCTCTAGAAAGGTTGTCCTAAACATAGAACATGACAACCTTATATTGTATTTGATTGGGATTTGAACTGATATGAATGTCATATAAATTGCAATTTGTTGTATATCTGAAAATGGTAGATCAATGTAGGGAATTGAATTGCTCTTGACTTCTCATCTATGCAAAAGATGTTAATGGCCTAGTTTGCATCATCAAAAACATAAATAAAAAAACTTGTCTAGTTATGTCTAAACCTTGCATAGATTTGTATGGCACACATGATAAATTGATCGTCTCCTCGAGTATTGAGTAATTAGGAAGGGCTACATGGTTTAAAGTAGCCTTTTTGAATTTTCCAAATCCGGTTAGGCTAGTGACAATCTATGTAATCATTGTTTTACCAAACATGTGACCCTTGTGATCTAAAAAATTTCCATTTCACACAGAAAGATGTAGAGTTTGCTAATCACTCTTGGATTTTCCTCAATGAATCCAAATGAACAACAAGAAGCTTTAACGGTAACGGTGGTCTTGTCAAATATGCACTCATCCATGATCTTGATTCTGTTGTGAGTTCAACTTTAATCAAGCTATTGTGCACACACAATCACTTAGTAACATGTTTTGATGATTTTACAGCTATTAGTGGATGCAATGCAAGTTCTAAAGAACCATAGTTCTCAACAGACCTTCACCCTCGATGTCCTCACTACTATCATGGTTTAACTAAACTTGTGTTTTTAGGATTATTAGACCAACTCTAAGTATACATAACTTTACAATTTCTTTTATAAGAAGCATTTATTATCCTTTTGCCCCTTGGTCTTTATCAACACCAACCCAACATTCTCACTAATATTATCAGAACCGATATTCCCTATCTATTTAAGTACCACTTGTTATCTGACACGTGCTATTTCCCTAGCTTACATTGTTCTCCCCCACTTGGCTTCGACCTAGGGTTTCCTAACCAATACATATAGTTTTTGGTTATCCTAACAAGGATTCGTATTACTTAAAACATTTTTCACTAGCAAAATATATGTTGGTTACTTCTAAATCTCACCACTGATCTCTTAGTACCTTATATAGGGTCTATCACTTTACATATACCAACCCGTATTCCCTTTCATTTCTTGTAGGGTTCATATATCTTTCTTAACTTGAGTTGATACATACTTCCACTAATAATGTATACATCCTACCTTCTAACATATCCTTAACATACTTAAGTAGGGAGGTTCACTCCCAAACTTAACATCTCAACTTCCATCTAGGTAGTATCCGTTACCCTCAAACTTTTTATTCCTTCGGTGTGTACTGTAGGTCGGGTTCTTTTATTTAACGAGAATTCTTTGTCCATCTAGAATTCTGCACATACCTCTGGGAATCTGAAGTATTTGATGCTATTACCATAGGCCTTGCCCTAACCCATATGAAGTATTATTCTCATCCGACAAGCTACAAGTTTCATATTAACCATTCATTTATAAATCTAAAACGATCATATGTAAACTCATGATATAGGCATCTCCATTTGTACTAATAACCAATTTTTTACTTCGTCTATTCGTTCTCATATCGTCTCATAAGTTAGCCAAAATTTGTGTTCAGGTTTCTATTTGAACTTGACTCATACTTCGCTCCATATCCTTATCATTTGAACACATTCCTGTTTCCATTCTATTTGCATTCCTGTACCAATTATACTATTCATTCATAGTTTGATTTCATCACACTAGTTCATATTCCTCAACTCAGATACTATACCGTCATATTGGCATTTAATTACACTGTTTTGTTCCCTTATTCGAAATAAAACTTTACTTTTGCAGGAACTAGTATGAACTTAGGTAGCCTCTTAACCGTCTGTAAACTCCGACTCTAACCAAGGTACAACCTTAGTTCTTCCACTTTTATTAGCTGATTTCTACTTTAGGTATGTAACTCTCTAAGTACCACAGTTATAACCCTAGAGTGGATCACACTTGCCTACGATGCATAACACTAGCTCAGACGCATCTTCTTCCTCTCATATTTGTCTCAAGTCTCAAATATATACAAATCTGGTTCTCTTCCGTTTTCAGCACCCGGAAACCACATGTCCTTCTAGTCTCATACTCATCATTGCTCCATTTTTCCACCTCTATCCAAGGAACACTAGATGTCATCTTCCTTTTCTACATGTTGCATACATTAGTCACTATCTTTCTCAATAAAAGTTGTCACTCGAATGGAAAATTCCCCAATACTTCTTCTTCCAACAACTACAACTTCTGATTTCAGAACTATAGGTGGTCGTGCCACCACTTTTTTGGTCATCTAGATTCTTCTTCACATTGACAACTTAAGCCTGTTATCTGAAGTATTAAGAACGGGTTTACTTCTCGTCCATCTAACACCTACAACATCTAACTGCATCATTACACTCAGGTTCATATCATTACCCATTATTAAGAGTAGTGAAGCATTAAACATGCTAGTTATTGTAATTGCATTACAGGTAGGACATATGGGTCTTTTCCAAGCATCTTATCTAATCTAGCATGTCATACTATCTGACATCACTCCGGACTTGATCCACGGAAAGTTTTTTATTCTACCAAGCAGGGCCGGTCCAATGATTTTCAATGCCCCAGGCGAGATATTAGAATAATGCCCTATGTTTGAGACTATACAATAGACTAAAAGCATATGCCCTATATATAAAAACAAAAGTATATTAGTCAAACAAAATTCAATTTAATAAAAATAAAAACCTGCAAAACTCATTTAAAACAATACATTGATGATTCTTTGAAGCAAAAATTCCGAAAAAACAATCAAAATTAAACAGATTGTGTGAACAGAAAACGAACAAAAATCATAAAATGGATTGATCAAAAGTGATTTAAATCTAAAATCTCCATGTTGGTGCTCAATGTCGTTACTTACAAAGACAAATCTATATCAGGTGTAAAGTATGATCTCAAGCAAGAGCATTTATATCCTTCCTTTGTTTTCCAAGAACTAAAATGCATTCATGTTGCAAAACTTAAAAGAAAAGCCCATAATGGCTATAAACCTTCAAATACCTAGTAATTTTGCATGTTTTCCACTGCAACTAACAAAGTTTCACGAAAATACTATATAAAAATTTTAAACTTGTAGACGTTATTAAACTCCACTTTCTTTTAACGACAATGAGCTGAATATTCCACACAAAAACAGTGGAGAATTATTTATAATTTACTCAAAAATTTTACAAGGCATATGTTTTTGAATTATTCAACAAATAATGATGTGGTATTGTTATATCAAATTAATTCCGGTAGTTGTTATTGCAAGTTGCAACAACTTTGTTCACCCAGTAAATTCTTAGTCTTATACCCCATGGCAAATGCACCGAGTGACCTTCTGATATCCAGGAAGCTGCCAATTAAGAAGCAAAATATAATACAAAATCAAAACAATAAGTCATATGGAAACATAATTTAAAGGCGGTTAACTCTAACTCGGTGATCGCTATAGCACGGTAACATGAAAATAAATACAAATTCAGTTCCAAGGCATCCAGATAGCTAAAATTCGAATCTGACGGGGAAATCCCCATGGAAATACACGAAATTAAAAGTTTACATAAAACACTAAAACAAAAATTGAAAACGAACACACATATTTGGGATTTGTATGAACAGAAATTATGAGAACAGAGATTAGAAGAATGACTTACGAGAAATAGAGAATGAAATCATATAAGAAATATACCAGTTTTTACATAGCCATACGTTTGCGCTTTCTCCTTCTCCACGTTGCCGTCTCCTCGTCTTCTCCCATCTCGACATCTGAAATATTAATTACGCGTACACTTTTTTATAATGTTGAATACTTAATTTCTTTTTGCCGCCTTTATGATTCATGCCCTTAGGTCGCGCCTTCCTCTTCCTTTTTCAATTGACTGAACATATTTTCAGCCCAATAGAGCGTATTCATGATACTAGGTTCAAAATACTTGATGCCCCATAAAATTTGTTGCCCTGGGCCGTGGCCCAGCTCGCCCATCCCTTGGGCCGGCCCTGACCAAGTCACAGGGGTACCATGTGTTACTAGTGTCACACACGCTATAACACTATATGCACATAGTTTGGACTTCACCACTAGCACCCTGATTTACGAGTTCAGGTCGTTCTATATTATCTTCTATTAAGCACAAACTTTTTATAAACTTTTTATTATATTTGTTATTTATTTATTTTAAAAAAGGTGTGAGGAGAGTTATAGTGAAAGGTGGCCATTTTCTATGTTTAGAGGATTGAGGAAAAATGAAATAAATATGATGTGACGTTTATTTCGAAGTCAACAAATGAAATGAGTGGTAGAGGGGGTAGGGGGTTGAAGGGGGAGGTACTCCTTTGGTTTTCTTAATGTAATATCCTTAGAAGTATGAAAACTTGAATATAATTAATGTAAATTTATAATTCTGAAATTTTGAATATTTCAAATCCTTATTTTTTTTCATCTTCTATTTTTCTAGATTTGTTGTTCTCCATCACTAGATAATCGGTATCATCATCTTGTTACATACTTATGTTTTTAGAATATCATACATCATACTGTCATATGTACTTATTCGTATTATAATATAAATTCATGGTTTGCATCGTCTTCTTATGTCAAGATTTTTGTTCTTCATCATTCAATAGTCGATATCATCATATTCTTATCATGCAGTTATTCATAATAGACTGTAACACATCATATTATCATGGACTTATTGGTATTAGAATATAAATTCATGTTCTTTATCATTTTTTTCGTTTATTAGATTTTTTTGCTTCACTAAATATTTTAATGTTATCTTAAATTCCCATGAGATTATGATGACTAATATTATAATAGGACTATGATGCACTTATTTCTATTAGAATATGGCACGCCATATTATCATATAATAAAAAATTATAACAAATATTAGAGTACTATAGAAAAATAACGATGAAAGGTTAATTCATATACGAGTATTTGGAAACTCATATTAGGATAGTAAGAAATACAAATGACACCATTTTCTTAATATATCTTACACGAATGCAAGAAGATAATGATATATCAAAGAAGGAAGAAGATGACAATGACGATCATCACAAGAAAGAAGAAGATAATGGCGTAGGAAGAGAGCGAATGGCATGAATGAATGCCAAAATGTTTTAGTTTCTATAGTAAATAGACATCAATTATTTTAATTATTTGACCACATACATTTTGAAAGAAATTTAGTCAAAGATGATTTAATTTTAAAATTTTCAAAAATAACATTGTCGATCACAGCCATTTATTTTTTGATCCAAACGCTTAGATTGGTTCTCATATTTTCTTTTAATTTTTAATTCTCATTCAAACATAAATTTTATTACTAAAATCACTAAAACTAGAGATCTCGTATCATAAAAGATCATCCAAAATATTACCAAATAACCACATATTGCAGAAAATGGTCTTCCCAAAATTCATTTAATTTTGCGAAATTACATTTCCAACCATTCCCGTGAGAAGACATTTTACTAAAAAGTAAATTGCAAATTTGGTCCCTATGGTTTACCAAAATGTGCAAGTTTGGTCCATTTTCAAACTTTCGTGCATCAGTCTATTTTTTAAATTTCAAGCATGTTTGGCCCCTCTCCTTCACTGTTGTTTGATTCAGTCTATTAAGTCCCTCGCGTGCTTCCCACGTGAGGGTAATTTCGTCATTCTAGGTTTGTAATTCAAAAAGGGCAATGTCACACTCCTTCGTCTCCCTTCTCAATGGTCTTCTTCGCAAGGTTGTCGTAGACACTGTTTTCAGAAATTGATTTTCAATGGTGATGTGTTATTGTGGTAAGGTAGTCATTCGTCGCACCTTGTGGACTGATATCAACCTTGGGAGGCAGTTCTGGTGTTGCCCTACGCTTGTAAGTTCTCAAACCTTCATCAGATAATCTATTATCATTTTTCTGAAAAAATGTGTTTCACTTTTGGAAAGGTTCCATTTATTCCTTTCTTGGATGGTTTGATACACCTATGTGTGACCAGGCAAAGGAAGTAATACCAGGATTGTTGAAGTTATACCTGATCATCAACTGGATATTGTTTGCGGGTGTCTATATTATGTCAAATTAGGTTTTAGGATTCATGTTTTCTTTTGAATGCTTTTGAAAAGCTTGATTGTAACAGTGTAAATTAACCAAAATGCATTATGGATAGTGTGTTGCAACAATGTATGTTAACCAAAATGTAGAAACCAAATTTATCAATGTATTGTTAAATCTATTTCACCAAAGTACATCACCATACATGATAAAGTATCCATAATTTTAACAAAATATATATCCACAATACATATTTCCATGATAAACATAACATTTATCAAAGTATTGTTATATCCATTTCACCAAAGTACATCACCATACATGACATACACAAGTAATAACTAACACCACATAAACATGCCTCCCACCTTCACCTCATGCATTACTACCACCTTTCACCTCCTTGTCCTCTGCTAGTTCTAACATTGCACTCCTACCCTGAGTTTCCTGGCTTAGTTGTTGACTACTCTTCTGACTTTGACTTTCTCTTATTTCCTCTTTAGTTAACATTCTTTTCTTCTTTGGCATCCCTGACATCATATGGTGTGGGGGAGGGTTGATTGAAAATGGGCAATCACTTATAGGCCACATGACCTTGCGAAAATGAATAAATATTCTTCCAGGTTTCCAACCAACACACCCTGTCAACGTATGTGAACATTTGTGTCACATATTCACCATTATCTACCATGTCATTAAGTGTTGCAATGACATATTTGCACAGAATGCCTGCTAGATCCCATTTTCTGCAGTTGTATGTCCTTTGTTGCATATCAACTACATATGGATCTAGCCATGGGCCTTGTACTGGATGGTGAAGTATTTGTAAGTTGCACTAAAAATGATAACAAATAAAAGTTTGCATACCAGTAAAATGTGATATTGCCCACTGTTGTATAGGAACCTATTTCAACCATTTTGGAATATTTGTAGCTGTGTCACATTTCCATAGATAGTCCCCTGACTCCTCATGCTTCCAACATGGGAAGTCATATTCGAAAAATTGAAAGTGGGCTTATTATTTGTTAACGTCAACATTTATGCATTTTTAAGCAAGGAGTTTAATGGTAAGCTTAAACTTAATAAAGATACAATACATGCAATGAAGACAAATTCTTGGAGTAATGCTTACACCATTACTCCAATAACTTATCTTCATCGCACGTCTCACATCTTTGTTACGTTTAAGCTTACCATAAACCTCATTTTTGCAACAAAAAAAAACATAATGTTTGATGTTAAGAAATTGAAAATCCCATTTTCCATTTCTGAAATATAACCCTGATCATAAAAAAAAAGCATATGAATATTCATGATGGGGTTTGTTTCCCACTTGATCATCTACTCCCACACCTCCCAGACCCGAACCCCTCTCCTCTCCAATAATGATCCAAGAAGATGATACCAGATAAATATGCAATACTCCAATCCACACAAATAAGATCGAAATAAAGTGAAAATACGAAGAAAAAATAAAATGCAAGACCTGAAGAAAAAAAAACATATATTGTAACCTTCAAAAGTTGATTGCATTCATCATATAGTTTGCATACTTACATCTGGAAATTTCGTGAACTCAACCCCGTGATGGAGTTTTCTTTTATGGATCGACGTCAGTGAGGGTTTTCCTTTTGGCGGTAATAGATCAACTAGAGAAAACACATCACCATCGCAATCAATTTTTTGAAAACAGTGACTAGGGCAATCTCGAGGAGAAAACGATCAAGAAGGGAGTCGAAAGAGATAGGGTTTCACGTTGACTCTTTAAATTAGTTTAGGAAATAATAATAAAAGAAAACGACAAGCAATAAAATGACAAAATTACCTTCACATGGAAAGCACACAACAAAGTGAATCAAACAGCAATGAAGGAAAGGGACCAAACATGCTTGAAAGTTTCAAAAACGGACCCATTGTGCACGTAAGTTTGAAAATAGACTCAACGTACACATTTTGGTAAACCATAAGGACCAAATTTGCAATTTACCCTTTACTATCTTTACTAAATTACCCATGTTTGCCAAATTTACCTATTTGTATGCCACCTATTCGTAATGTAATTTAGTAGCTAACATATTCCATTTTGCAAAATATGTGATTATTCAAGATATTCCCATTTCCCCAAACAATGGTCATCTTATAATAAAACACATTCCCTTTTATCATTTTATTGACTATATAATAGTTAAGTTCCCCTTAGAGGTACAACTCAATTCAGTAATAAAAACAATTATGCAACAAATTAATTTTTTTTACCTATCAATGCCACTACTTTTTTATATTACTCCCCATTTATGCGTTATCTTTTAAGATTAGTTACATAACCAAATAACATAAAAGGTTCTAACTTTCAAAAACTTTAATTGGTTTCCTTTCACAAATAATCAAACAAGCTCTTCCGTTTTTCACTATCATTACAATGAATCAAACATAGTTTATTAATGCTACTAGATTAGTAACCAAATTACCATTTCATAAATGGAGGAAAAAAAAGGATGAAGATGGTACAAAGATGTATAGGAACAAAAAGTCATGTAAAACACACAAGAGGTTCTCTTGGTCTTTTATATGAGTTCATCAATTGTGTTCGCACAATTCATTTTCCTGCATAAAATTAAACGCAACATGAAACCTTTATCATATATCGTAACCTTTTGGCCGTTTATGCAGGACAAGACATAACAGAACAGAACACGTTGTACTGTGTTTGACGTGCACTAGGAATGAGACCGATGTCGATGGACAATGGGAGACAAATTGCAGGTTTAAAAAAATTGAGAACAAGTTGTGGAAAAGAAGATGCAAAATTAGGCCATGACAGAACAGGTTGTACTGCGTTTGACGACTAGCGTTAATAGGACAATAATTGCAAATTCAAATTCAAATTTATGGCAATGACAATGACAAACACAGACGATGATACGGCGGCAGACATGACATGACATGATATGACACGTCAGCGTCAGCGCCAGCGCCACAGACGATGATACGGCAACAGACATGACATGTCAGCGTCAGCGTCAGCGTCAGCGTCAGCGTCAGCGTCAGCGTCAGAGTCAGAGTCAGAGTCAGAGTCAGAGTCAGAGTCAGAGTCGATGATATGGGGACAGACATGACATGTCAGCGTCACAGACGATGATACGGCGACAGACATGACATGACATGACATGACATGACATGACGCGTCGGCGTCGGCGTCGGATGCGAATTCAAATACAAATTATGATAGGGACAGGGACAGGGACAGGGACAGGGACAGGGGCAAAAAAGCATCAATGGGACAAAAAAAATCTAAATCTTGGGAAAAATTCCAAAAAAGGACATGATTCTACCTTATGGATCTCGAAGATTGAATGGTTTTGATTAAGTCGGAATATAAGATTCTAGCAGCATTACTGATTTGGAAGGCGAATGGATATCAACTTGGAGATACATGAACTTCCATTGCTTGTCCTCTTTATCTTTAAACATCTCCGTGAAAACCTTCCCAGCTCCATGTGGCCCACGGATATAAAAATTAACCTAAAACCACCAATCATTAAATCAATATCAATTAAAAGAAATTGGTATTTTCTTTTGTTTTTGTATTATAGCATCCTACTTTCGGTTCATTCTATTACAACATTGTACTTTCAATCTCTTTTCTTATAAAGGCATTGTATTTTTAAAAATTTATCAATAGTAGCATTGTACTTTCAATTTTTTTTATTTTTAAGACATGATTTGAAAGCTATTACCCTTTTTTGAATTTAAAAAAAAATGAAAGTAGGATGCTATAATAAACAAATAAACGAAAGTACGTTGCCATTTCTTGCAATTAGAAGTAACCTCAACATGCTCAACACCATCTTCATCCTTCCAAACTCTATTAGGGATTCGTTGGCGAGCTGCCCGGTTTCTGCTTTCCTGACCGTATCCAGTAATTGGTGACCCAATTCTGACTCTAACCTGAAGGGCAAGATGGTCATTTTCATAGAATTAGCAAAATGGATGTCGAATAACACATGGACTAAAAATGTTAAGAAACAAAGAAATAAGGGTAAAAAATGTAAAAACATTCATACGTGGACCATATCAGAAAAATCGATATAGCACAGGGACAAATGTGTAATTTACTCTTCTTCATATTCTCTAAAATATATATTAATATAGCTGCTTAGATGGCTTTTAATATAATATAGGGTTAAATCTCAATGCATTTATCACATCCTGTAATATTATATATTAATATCATAATATGAACAATCATGCACATATTAGCTTCATAGAATATCGAGTTTATTATTACGATTATTGTTATTATTATTATTATTATTATGACAATGAAGAAACCTGACTGTCGTCTTGAATCCTGCGTAGAGCCTTGTTAAAAACTTTGTACCTACAAAGAAATTTTTTTCATAAAGTTGCATTATTGCATAAAAATATAAATTATAAAATATACAAAATCCTAAGGCCCTTTTTTCCCCATGAAAGTTTCGATTGGATAAATGATATATAAAAGATATTTGAGAAAATGTGGTATACTTGAGGAAATGAAAGAAAAAACTAAATGAGGGCAAACTTGTAAAATATATAACTTGCCAGATTAAGTTAAAAAGAAATAAAACTTACTCTTTTGGTTCAAATATAAGTTCTTTGAAAACACCATATCCTGCTGCAGCAGCTATTCCAAGCCCTACCAAAATAACAACACTGTACGAAGCTCCCTCTGTAAATGTCATTGGCTTCTCTGGTATATTGTAAGTTGGTGCATCAAATGGATCTTCAACAGTTGTTACATCTTTTCTAGTCTATAAAGTAAGAGGAAAAGTATGAATTCCAAATGTTTATAGTTTTTGTCAGTTGTATAATTAATAAAGCACAACTACCGTTCTTCACATTCTTGCAAAATACATGAGTTCTTATTATAGCAATCGTAAAATCGATTCCAGAGATGAGAGATTGTTTGATTCAATACAATTCAGTTCAAATTAAACACATGATTTTTGAGGATTCATTGTGATAAAATTTTATAATCAAAAGAAAAATGGTTCACTTCGTTGAATGGGAGCATAAAGTTTGCAGAAAACTGTTAAGAACAATAATGCAATGCAACATTTTTGTTCTCAATCATGAAACATTTTTTGACCTAAACACACAATATCGTTGGCATACAAATACAGAAAAACTTCTGTAACATATCCAGTTTAGTAACAGAAAACAAAATCCAACCTCTGAGGCTTTCTCACTTGTTGATCGTGAAGCTCTTGATGCAAATGATCTCGCTTCAGAAACACTCACGTTACTAGCTCTGTTAGTCTTAGAAACTTGAAATCGTAACCGTAAAGAAACTAGCGAACTGAAATTTCCTGCAAAAATATAAAGCAGTAACAATAATGATGTGTTTATCAATGTAGAAACATAAATGACTTCATTGTTTATACGCATACCAGTTTCTCTTCTGTTTCCTATCGCCACGTCGGTTGTGAACCGTCGAACGGCGGTGGTAGTGATCGGTGACGAGAGCGGTGATCGGCATGACGAAACAGACGACGAGGATCTACACTGAGTACGTAATCTGTACAGAGAACGTGAAGAAGATCGAATCATGATGTTGATTGCTCTTTAATGTCGATAAACCCTAATTTATATTTTGGGGGTTTTGTTAAGGGGACCTTTTTTGCGTTGCAAGACTTACAGACATGACGTAAAGCGGAGCAGCATATCGGGTCGGGTTTTGACCTGATGATGAACTCGGTTTTATAATATAATATGACATTAGGTGGTTGGTTTGAGAGATTTAGGAAAATTTGACATGATTTGGGGTTTTAAATTCATTTTAATATCTTATTTGGTTTGCATTAAGAATGGATTGGTCAATCCAATATTATAAAAAATGACTGGTCAATCTAATATCATAAAAAATATCTAAGTTTAGAAGAAAATGCATTGGTCAATCTAATATCATAAAAAATATTTATGTTAAAAGGATTTTATAAACTTGTTCTGGATTTTTAAATCCAATAATATTAATTTTTATGGTTTGAAGAAAATGATTTTAAGAGAGAGAATTTTTCCTTCTATCTCAATATGTTTCTTTCGTCTCCTAAGAGTGTGTCTCCTTGTCACTTGATACCCGATATAAATTATGATTGTTGTTTATTTTAATTGAAAATGATTTTAAAATATTTTATTTATAGAAACATTAAATAAGGATATTTATGTCATTTGACATATATACATTATGAGTCATTTGCAAACCAAATATTTGTAAAAATGGATTTTAATTTCCTTCAAAATAATGAACTCATAATAACATTTATATCCATAAAAATCCAAATATGTCGAAATACAAATGCGTTGACATATTGAAAATCCTACAAAAAATACAACAATCCAAACAACCCCTCAAAATAATCATAAAAATGACAATCACTAATGCGAACAGTAACCTTTGGTTAACAGAGTTAAAATGATCATCATGTTTGAAATGTTTTATATCAGACTAATTAATTTTATATCAAAACTGTTAGAAGATTGTTAAGATGTGATATGCAGCAACCCAAATCTAATATTTTTAGACATCAATATCCATCGTTTTTGTAACTTTTGAACCTAAGTTATGTATTTTAGGGTTTTTATTGGGCTAGTAACATAAAAAGAATATAGTTTGGCAAATATCCGGTTTAACTACTGTATTTTATAGTATTAAAAAAACCTCTCATACTTTCGAAAACTTGCGTCCCTACTACTATTGTGTGTTGCACAGGTTTTGCAGTGTGTTTTTGTTCTAAAAACCACTCATATTTATAAGAAAATCTTATTGCGACCACTAATTTTGTTGTCTTAAAATTTTGCAATTTTAAATCCTTTTTGTATATATGGATCATGCAATATAGCTTTGTTGTTTTAAAATTTAAATCATTTTGATCACAAACATGTTTCAAGCTCTTATGGTCGGCAAAGTTTGGAGTTTTACACTTTACAAGTAACGTCTCTATATCTTCAAGACAAATAAGACCACTGCTAATTCTCGACTATGAATCAAATATATTTATTCAGGTTTCTTGAGTTGAAAAGATACATAAGTGATCACCCGAACCCATTGCATCAAAATGCATCCCATTGCAATCTTAGACGTGTAGTAACAAACTATAGAATCTCTTATTCCCTCCGGTAGATGCTTTGCATTTCAACTCCTTCATTGGAAAGCCTCCTCCTATTCTTCCGCACATTCTCAATGGCATTGGAAGCTTGCATATCCGGGTGTTTATACAATCGAGTTGGCTAAGAGTCATATTGAATACGAGAATTTGGTTCGTGGATAGGAGGCTATCATTCGGAACATTTTGGTTCCTACAAAGATAAATATTCTTGGGTTGGAGGATGTTTTTAGATCTTTGACTACTAGAAAGAAATTGGTTGATAGAGGAGTGGATGTTGATACTCTTTTGTGTCCATTTTGCGATAGTTACATGGAGACTTCATACCAGCTTTTACTTTCCTGCGATGTTGCTTATTCCATTTGGAGGTTTATTAGTCATTAGCGGGATATCCCAATTCCAGTAGTAGGGTCGATTAAGGGGTAGTTATCTTTGGCAGATTTAACCAAACTTAATGCTACTCAACGCCAATGTCTCGATGCCTATATGGGTGCTTTGGACTTTCGGAAACTATCCAATGGTTGAACACATAATCTTAGAAAGTATGCCATCTTTAATAAGATTGTTTCTGGATCGTTTTTGCGATTGGTTAATTAAAAATATAAACAAATAGTCAATTGTGTTGGTTGCATGGTTGTAAAACCCAAAATGATCGACTATTGCTTTCTTTTCATTAACTTGCTAATCTAATATAATATTGTGGTTTCAGAAAACATCTACTAGGTATTTATTTCACGCCATCCTCTCAAACTTTTATCATGTATCATAACCACCAATTCCACATGCATTTTAAAATGTTAAATTATTTTTCTAAACATTATAGGATCAGAATCATACAAGTCGGTTGCATGCATAAAAGTGGACAACTCACCAATGTTTCTTTTTTCTATTCTCGCGACCAAATACCCCATATTCTGATATGAAACGTCGACACAACGATCAACTATATTGTTGCACTATCTTGTTGCACGTCTCTTTCACTCATTTCCACAACTTGAAGCTCCATATTCTTACCATAATCTTCACTTTCTTGTCTAGTGGAGGACGAACATGATGAAGATGAAGAAGCAGTCTCAACGTCTTTCTTGTTTTGTTCCTCAATGGTCTTCATTTCTTGAATGCGAGGAGGACTCATCTGTGTTTCTTCGACACTCTCAGCTAAATGCAACTTCATCTCACGGTGCTCTTGACACAACGCACACCAATGCAAACAACAGTGTACCGCACAAGGGTCACAAGGAGAATCCTACATAAAATGTTAAACATAATTCGTGGATTTTCAAACACTTCAGCTGTGCGGAACTAATATCTGTTGAATAATGAAAAAGAAACGTATATGATATATATATACCTTTAGGTGATATTTACGTTGGAGTGATTGTCGTGCCATGCCAGTATAAATACCACACATCCACCAAGCAAAAAGAAGGCCCTCGGTAATGAGACACGAAGTACTTGGATCTATTCCGGGGATCAATGCAATAACTGTGGCCAAAACCATGCCACCTTCTACACATAGCGCATGACACATACACGCATTGTTTGCGGGTATCTCTTCATTGAGGCTCTCTACATTGCGCCCAAACAACATACATGGACAAAATAACCCGGTCATGCCTAAAAGAACCATTCGATTATTCAAAAAAGAACACCACAAATGTTAGAGATATTGGGTTATAATTTAAGCATATACATAACAGTTACAACAAAAGATCGGAACTTACAACTGTCAGAATCATCGGCACAACTAAATATTCCCGTAGACCAATCTTCATCAGCGGGTGGTTCATATGTTGATGGTAAGGCCTGCCCACATTCTGGGCATCTACGAGCATGCAACTAACAAAGGACACTAAAATTAGAAATTCCATATTAAACGATCTGAAATCTATTGATTCTTGTCTTGCTGTTCAAACAAAAAACGATCTGAATTTTATATTGTAATATCAAAACAAAAGGCAATCAGAATTAATATATACACGCATGTACAAATGCATGTATGTGTACACAGGTACAATAATTTACAAACACATTATTTTTGGTGATAAATTTAAAAAAGGAAACCTCATGAATATCAATAGGTTGATTGAGCTCCCCAGGTGTGACATCTTGTAGCGAGGCTTCTTGCTCCTTCGTAAGCTTCACATAAGACTTTTCTCCCATTTCTCTTTATTCTTCCGTTTCAGACATAGGAAATGTACGTCTATTTTTTACTCATAAGTTCCACTGAAAATTCGCGCACAAGTGTGTGTTTCTACGTGTATATATGTATGTATTCTCGTCCCTGCATTTTAGTTTGAGTGAGAAACTCTCTCCTTTGATTAAAAAAACGTGTGGACCGAACTTGATCTTAATTTTTACAAATTTATAATTTGATTCACACGTATTTACTGAGTACTTTGGTATTAACAATTTCATAGTTCTTTCTTTTCATGAGGTAATTGTGCATGATTTCTTTCTATACGAATTAATAAGAATACAAATCTTTAAAAGACATGTTGGATTGCTCACGGCCACATGTCGTGACTCCAAAATCGCAAATTTGATAGAGGACGCTTCCATTTGAAAACGAAGTCAGTTAAGATGTGAAACTCTTGCCTTAATCATCAACTCTTGCCTAAATTTGCAAGCTGAATCTGAGTAATTATAGCCGAATGCAATTATCTTGCGTTTTATTGGTAGTTGTGGTTAAATGCAACTACCATAGCTGATTTGAAAAGGGCGTTGTAGCTCAATACAACTCCGAAGAGCTGAAATAAAAAGCTGTAGCTTAATGCAACTCTTATGAGCTAAGTTTGATGGTTATAGCTAAATGTAACCTATAAAGTTGAAACATGCAGTTGTAGCTGAATGCAACCATCTAACCGAATTATAGAAAATTATAGTTCATATTATTGTTAGTCATAGCTGATTATGACTGATACGGACATAGCCGATATTGTCAATAAGTCATTGAATTTGGTCAAAACTGACTTGATCGACAACCGATATAAGATGTAACCGCTCATGTGCAATAGTCGTTTAATATGTCGAAACCGTGTATAAATGTGATTTTGGTTGTGATTGAAGGGATATTTCTCCTTAGCAATCAAACCAGTCATTGTCAGGAGTAAAATTAAGGTTCAGAATTTAAAATTATAGGCGCAAGGAATAGTGAGAATGAAATGGATACGGTGATGAAATGAGAACTTTGTGATCATAGGTGGTGAATTAATCCAGGAATGATGTGGATGCATAATAAGTACTTTGTGACTACGAGATGGGACCACTACTGTAATTATATAGTAAGTATCTTGTAAACACAGTAGACGTGTAGCCGAGCTGAACTATGACGGTGAGTGATCAACATATAAAAATGATGAGAACTTATATAACAAGATTCTAAAGAAAATTTGTTGAACCTAGAACAAAGCTTCGACAAAAAAGCATACCTCATGATTGAAAGGTTTTCTGCAACCATGAACTAAATAACCTAAGTTCATATGCAACCTATAAGGATCTATGTTTTCTTCTAATTGAACATATAACCAAAAAAAAAAAAAAAAAAAAAACCTAGAGGCCAATAAAAAATTTAAAGATCAAAACAAAAAAACCAACATTGATTTCTTGAAAGCTGAGCAGCAAAAATATCCTGTCTCAAATGAAAGTCACACCCTTAGCCGGGAGGTTTATGGATCGAAATTCCAGAGAGAAAATAATAGAATGAGTAGCTGATAATGAGGTCTAGGGGTCCCTATTTATAGGGAAACAATAAACCCTAGCCGTCAGCCATTTTCCGGATTATTCGTACGCGCGCCGCGGCCTATACATTGGCGCGCCGCGCGCCGCAATTCAACTATTGAATTTGTACGAATTTAATCCCTGACTTCCTGATTAATCTAATTAATGCCACAGAAATCAATCCAATTAATTTTTGATTAATTATCAATCAAATAATATTATTTCTAATTAATATATTATCTCCATAATGTATTAACAAACAATATCTTGATTTTTAGTCATATAATAAATCAACCTTTTCTCTCTACTTAACTTTCCACCAAACCTCCAGCTATGAGGGCAACCCAAATAGACTATGCTACTATTAATTAGGTAAATACTAATTATTAATCATGCTTAGACACCTAATCCAACAGTCTCCCACTTGGATAAGTCTATGACTATAATTACTAATTTAACCTCTAATTAACCAGCACTTATAGCTTCCTAGAAACCGCTGCCAAACTCTGATCTAATTAGTTCTGTCCATAGATAAGTGATCAGATGATCCTCCGTCCAACAAGATATTTTCAGACACAAGACATGTATTAAAGTCAATCCCTGTCTGATTCACTGTTCCTCGATTTCCGATTTGCATATGACTCTTAAACTACCAATTTAGTCCCGGTTGGCCAACCATCTTAGTCAACTTCAAATTCATCGAGAGGCCTACAGATATCTGTTCCCCGTTAGGGTCAAGGGACGAATAAGCTTCGACTCATATACTTATGTCTTTTACCAGACAAATCACTCACAACAATACGTTTTATAACACCGAGTTACCGATGCGTTTTCGTATTATCAATGAACAACCGCTTAGTAAATCATAACTCATATGTCTTAGCTTAAAGATCAAAAGATATTATCGTCTCAACATTGCTCGTGATGAAATCCATTGAGCAATCCATTGAGCGCGGGTTTATTCAATACTCAAATCTCTATTTCCAAGTACTCACGAATGGTGCAGCAATCCAACTGCAATGTCTAACTCCTTAGACAATCTATTACCAATTCATGACAGTCTTACTTCACACTTACTCCCCAAAAGTGTAATCGACTGTGGATATTTGAATAATCCAATTATTCAGGAAGTAAAACATGCAAAATGAAACACAATGACAAAGTATTGACAAAAGTAGTAAACCATTACTCATTAATAAATCTCTATTATTAAATCACAAGAGTCAAATACAATACATTGTTACAAGTTTCGAAACCTATCTAATTTACATAAACTTTATATCATCTCTTAATCCAATGCTCCTAGCATGCTGATTATGCTTAATCCTACTCAGAGCCTTTCGTCAAGGGATCTGCAGGATTATCTTCCGATGATACCCTCTTTACCACGAGGTGACCTTCTTCTACCTTATGCCTTATGTAGTGGTACTTTCTGTCGATATGCCTAGACTTTCCAGGGTCTCGCGGTTCCTTTGTCAAGGCGACTGCACCTTCGTTATCGCAGAACAGTTCCACGGGCTCCTGAATACTCGGGACTACTCCAAGGTTACCGATGAAGTTCTTCAGCCAAGCCGCTTCCTTTGACGCTTCACTTGCTGCTATATACTCTGATTCACAAGTAGAATCAGCCACCGTATCTTGCTTGGAACTTTTCCAAGTTACCGCTCCTCCGTTCAGAAGGAATACCCAGCCAGACTGAGACCGACCACTGTCTCTATCCGTCTGAAAACTGGCATCTGTATATCCTTCAACTCTCAATGTATCACTGCCTTCAAGGACTAACACCATGTCCTTTGTCCTTCGTAGATACTTGAGTATATATATTCTTTACGGCTATCCAATGCGCCCTTCCAGGGTTTCCCTGGTACCGACTGACCATGCTCAGAGCAAAGGCCACATCAGGGCGAGTACACGTCATAGCGTACATGATCGACCCCACAGCCGAAGCGTAAGGTACCCGACTCATCTCAGCTATTTCCTCGTCTGTACTCGGACTTTGAGTCTTACTCAGCTTCGCATTACTTTGGATAGGTAGCTCTCCCTTCTTGGAATTTTCCATACTAAAACTCTTTAGTACCTTTTCCAAGTATGTACCCTGACTAAGTCCAATTAGTCTCTTCTTCCTATCTCTCAATATTCTTATCCCAAGAATATAGGCAGCCTCTCCTAGGTCCTTCATGGCGAAACACTTCCCAAGCCAAGCCTTGACATCTTGCAAGGTTGGAATGTCGTTTCCCATGAGCAGTATGTCATCAACATACAGTACCAGAAAGGTCACTATACTCCCACTAGCTTTGACATATATGCAGGACTCATCCTCGCTCCTAGAGAAACCAAACTCTTTGACTTTCTCATGGAAACAAAGATTCCAGCTGCGAGAAGCTTGCTTCAATCCGTAGATTGATCTTTCAAGCTTACACACCTTATTGGGATACTTTGCATCGACAAAACCCTCTGGCTGACTCATGTAAACATCCTCAGTCAACTTTCCATTAAGGAAAGCGGTTTTGACGTCCATCTGCCAAATTTCATAGTCATGAAATGCAGCTATGGCCAGCATTATCCTAATAGACTTTATCTTGGCTACTGGTGAGAAGGTCTCATCATAATCAACCCCCGCGGTTTGAGTGAAACCCTTCGCAACCAGTCTTGCCTTGAAGGTGTGTACCTTTCCGTCCATATCAGTCTTCTTCTTGAAGATCCATTTGCACCCGACTGTCTTTCGACCCGGTACATTGTCAACCAAGTTCCAAACTTGATTGTCATACATGGACTTGATCTCGCTATACATGGCCTCTTTCCACTTGGCAGACTCAGGGCCCGCCACTGCTTCCTGGTAGTTAGCTGGTTCATCTAAATTTATCAGTGTCCTATCACTGACAAACGTGTCCCCATCCGAAGTTATATCGAAACCATAAAACTCGGGTGGCATGCTAACCCTACCGGAACGCCTAAGAGGTAAGGATACATCAGTCGGACCAACAGGAACTTCTTCCTCATGTTGGTTGCTAGTTTCTCCTAAGGTTGTGTCATCTAATGCCTCTTGAATTTCTTCAAGATCAATGGTACTCCCACTGTCCTCTTTGAATATGAGCTCTCTCTCTCTCTCTCTCTCTCTCGAAAGACCGCTCGTCTAGCTACAAAGACCACGTCCTCGCTTGGTCTGTAGAATACGTATCCAAAGGACTGTTTGGGATAACCAATGAAGAAACACCTTCCGCTTTTGTCTGCGAGTTTGTCTTGAGTCTCTCTTCTAACGAAATCCTCACAACCCCAGACCTTGATATGTGCCAACGAGGGAACTTTCCCCATCCACATCTCATGAGGTGTTTTAGCAACCTTCTTAGTTGGGACAAGATTGAGGATATGGGCGGCAGTCTCTAAGGCATACCCCCAGAAGTGAATGGGAAGTGAAGCTCGACTCATCATGGAACGAACCATATCCAATAGGGTTCGGTTACGCCTCTCCGCAACACCGTTCAACTGTGGTGTCTTGGGAGGTGTCAACTGCGAAACTATTCCGCATTCCTTTGGATAGTCTAGGAACTCGATACTTAGATACTCTCCGCCTCTGTCGGACCTGAGCATCTTTATCTTCCTGCCTAATTGATTCTCTACCTCGTTCTTAAACTCTTTAAACTTTTCAAAGGTGTCCGACTTGTGCTTGATCAAGTATATATAACCGTATCTACTAAAATCGTCGGTGAAAGTCACGTAGAACTGCGTGCCATCCTTTGTGGTTGATCTGAATGGACCACACTCATCCGTGTGAATGATGTCCAGCAGACCCTCACCTCTTTCAAAAGACCCTTTGAAAGGTGATTTAGTCATTTTGCCCAACAGACAAGATTCGCAGACATCATCCGACCTGAGGTCGAATGATTCCAACACTCCATCCTTTTGGAGTTGGGCGATGCGTTTCTTGCTGATGTGCCCAAGCCGACTATGCCACAGGCATGCCTTTTCTACACCACTAGTAGAATCAATATAATTTACATTATGTCCTAAATTGTCAACACATTCAACAGTTTCATACACACCATCACAAGGATAAGTAGTAAAAATCAAAATACCATTTTTGAAAACAGAAATCGAACCAATTTTATTATCAAAAGAAAATTGAAATCCTTGTCTGAACAATGCGTGAAATGAAATAATGTTTCTTGCCATTTCTGGCGAATAGCAACAATTAAATAACTCTAAGCTAACATCACTACTAAGCACTAAACTATAAACGCCGATCTTGGTAACAGGGGACGATCTCCTATTGCCCATGATCAGGTTCAGTCTACCGTGCTCCACCTCCCTGCTTTCCTTTAGGCCCTGCAGATCAGAAAAAATGTGAAAACCACATCCTGTATCAAGGACCCAAGAATTAGAAGATGGTGAGTTTTTAGAGATAGTGTATATACCTGCTGTCGATGGCTTTACTTTCCCATCCTTGACATCCTGTAAGTATTTGGGGCAGCTTCTCTTCCAATGGCCCTTCTCTTTGCAATAGAAACAGTCGGCTTCATTGGGGTTGGCCACACAAGGAATGTGGGAAGACTTGATTCTCGTGCCATTGCTGAACGACCCGACCTGAACCTTTTCCCTCCAATTTTGTTTAGGATGGCCCTTCCGTTTCTTTCCTTTGCCACTTCCAATGGCTAAGACGGGCTGATTAACCGATGGTACACTTTTACCCTTCATTCCGTCCTCAGCAGTCCGAAGCATACGATGCAATTCAGTCAGGTTAGCCTGATTGTTGTTCAAATGGTAAGCCAACCTGAACTAGTCATAAGAACTCGGCAAGGAGTTAAGCACAATGTCAACGGCCAACTCCTCGTTCACAGGTATCGCAAGCATCCTGAGCCGCTCCACGTAACCTTCCATTCTTTGCACATGAGCACAGATGGACTCTCCATCTTTAGGTTTGCTGTTCGTGAAGTCCTTGACTACCTCGCACCTCTCGATGCGCTCTTGCTTGCGGAACTTTTCCGCAAGCTCCTTGTGCATCTCAAAGGGCCAGTAGTCTTCGTATATCCTTTGCAATTCAGGGTTCATTGTGGCAATCATGATGCAGGCCACTTTGGTCGCATCATCAGAATGTTTTTGGTACGAGGCAATTTCCTCGGGAGTAGCAGTTTCAGGGTCAATATCGACAAGCTCGGTCTCGAGAACATACTCTTTGTTCTCGTACCTCAAAGCCATATTGATATTTCTAATCCAGTCATTGTAGTTTGTCCCGTTCAGTTGAACCTTGGAACATAATGAGAGGATTGAGGTAACACTGAAATTTGAGTGGGGAGCGGATTGATCCGCAGAAGATATCTATAAAAGAAGGTAAGTTTAATTAGATACCTGTCGGTCCTTATAATAACCCAATGTAAAAATAAGGCTAGGATCCAACTATAACAATTTACAAACTAGAAGAGGGATGCCGTAATCTATTTGCAAATTTTATAAAGGTAGGCGAATGACGATTCAGCCAATTCCACAGCGGAAAATATAATCTTATTATAAATGGAATTCCTAGTTTCTTTTGAGATTTATTGAACTGTTCAATAGCATGTTTAATCTCGGATATGCCCCACCGTTTGTGACTGGGATGCCGAGGATCACAAACCGGGTGTGAATAACCATGCAAATTAGCTTGGTACTCTCGGGGTCCATTACCATCTCAAATTGATGTACCGGTAAACCACAGACGCTCCTTCAACAATGATAACACCCGAGACACCCATTGCCACTCTTTATGAACCCCCATTGGTGTGCCGGTAAACCACACACGCTCCACCAACGTTTCATAAAGTGAAATGTGCAATTTCATGGGTTAGCATCAAATTCACATTTTTCCTAAAGTAACTAGATTGGGAATTTTTTGTAAATGGTTCTAGTACTTTGATAATTATACTTTTAATGATTAAGCGGTCCTATCAAAACTGTTCGGCTAACGACCCTCCACTGATCAGGCGAGCGGTGGGCGAGAGTGTTCACCCATTAGAACGCCATTTTATAGGCAGCCTCCTTATACCCACTTTATAGATCAGCTTCGTGAATGAGGCCTACTATTGAATTGACTGACCAATTTTATCTTATACATATAGTATTAACAATTAATAACATATATAAGATGTATTTTAAAACTCTTTAAAATATTCCAGGTTTATCTTTTAATTTTACCAATTTAACTATTAAATTTAAAATTAAATTAAACCTTTAAAATGATTTAATCATTCTTTAATTAACAATTAATTAAATTAATTAAATCTTAATATTTTAAATCTTTTTAAATATTTTTCTAGATTTTTCCATTAATTTTCGATAATTAATTAAATCCATTTTGAATTATCTTTTAATTAATAATTAATTAAATTAATTCAATGAAGATAGGTTTATCCAAATTAATCAAATTAATTAAAACCTATCCTAAACCCCCTAAAAATCGATTTCAAATAATGGGGTTTAAGGTTATCCATTTAATTAACCAAAAAGTTACCAAAAATAGAAAACCTCCTAAAACCTTATAAGCCAAAATCGAAATTACCAAGGGGGGGGGGGATTAGGGTTTCCAAAACCCTAATCCTAAAAGTCGATCCATATGATAAAAGGGTTTAGAAGCTTTAAACCTTAAGCCATTTATAACAATTCAACAAGAAAACAAAACAGGCTCTGATACCACTGAAAGGTTTTCTGCAACCATGAACTAAATAACCTAAGTTCACATGCAACCTATAAGGATCTATGTTTTCTTCTAATTGAACATATAACAAAAAAAACCTAGAGGCCAATAAAAAATCTAAAGATCAAAACAGAAAAACCAACATTGATTTCTTGGAAGCTGAGCAGCAAAAATATCCTGCCTCAAATGAAAGTCACACCCTTAGCCGGGAGGTTTATGGATCGAAATTCCATAGAGAAAATAATAGAATGAGCAGCTGATAATGAGGTCTAGGGGTCCCTATTTATAGGGAAACAATAAACCCTAGCCGTCAGCCATTTTCCGGATTATTCGTACGCGCGCCGCGGCCTATACATTGGCGCGCCGCGCGCCGCAATTCAACTATTGAATTTGTACGACTTTAATCCCTGACTTCCTGATTAATCTAATTAATGCCACAGAAATCAATCCAATTAATTTTTGATTAATTATCAATCAAATAATATTATTTCTAATTAATATATTATCTCTATAATATATTAACAAACAATATCTTGATTTATTAGTCATATAATAAATCAACCTTTTCTCTCTACTTAACTTTCCACCAAACCTCCAGCTATGAGGGCAACCCAAATGGACTATGCTACTATTAATTAGGTAAATACTAATTATTAGTCATGGCTTAGACACCTAATCCAACAATGATAATGTAACTATTGCATAATAAGGTTGAGGTATATATCAAGGGCTAGACGATTCCGATGACGGAATCTTTTGAAATGGGGAGAGCTTGTAACCCCCGGTTCCGTAAAGCATCTATAAGGAGGTTACTGTGAAAAGCCTAAGTATAAATTGGATTGGAAATAAAGTAAAATAGAACAATTAATACTATTGTGGTAGAGTACTGCTAAAAAGGGAAATATGTTAAAGAGTGAAGCATCGTTTGCAATTAGCGGTGCTATCTAGAAGTGGTGCACGATGAGGATAATGGGGTTCGCGACATATAGAGACACTATTAAGGGGAGGATAGCGACACTAATAAGAAGCGGTGCCAATAGCGCCACAATGTAAAGAGATAGCGACACTATGGTCGTCTGGACAGAATGACTTTTTAAGCCATAAGTCGATTATTTGGTCCCTAGGGCTATTCTATTACTTCAAAATAGGGAAAACACGAATTGGAAAGAATTCAGGGGTTCTGAAACTCGGATTGAAGAAATGAGGAGAATTCATAAGTACTTCTTGATCTTGGAGGTAAGATCTCGAACTTTGGTAATGAAATTAGTAAATTCATGTTAAATTAAATAGGAGGGTTGTAGTTCCAGATGTTCTGAGGCTTTCAGAAAGCTGTACAAGATGATATATATATATATATATATATATATATATATATATATATATATATATATATATATATATATATATATATATATATATATATATATATATATATATATATGGTTAAAAAGTGGACATATATTGTGTCTTACATTGGTTATGTTAAGAAATCATGAATATGATTGAAGTTAAAGAATGATTATTGGCCCAGTTGTAAGAAGGGTTAAATATAGATGTTGTGGCACCTTTGATACAAGATATAAACCTGAAATAAAGTTTGGTTATGATTGGAAGTGATTTGATGCATTAAGGACTTGAATCTATAACTATGTTCATACATAGCGACCATATGTGTTTATGATAGCGTCGCTAATGTTGACGATTCATATTTATCGACGCTATACCCATGGACGACGACACTAAGTATGAACAGCTTGAAATTTAGGTATATCATGGGTCAAATGGGTTAGTGGGGTGATCCTAAACCTGAGTTATAATTCTCAAAAGCAATTTGTGACTTATTCTCAGTTTTGGGAGGCAACCACGACGACCGACTAATTAGGAGCAATATTCCATCAATCAGGCTATTAACTAGGTGAGTAATCTCAGACCTAAATGAGAATATATCCCATTACATGTTAGTGTGATATGTGGAATGTATATATTTGATTTATTTGGGGGGATTTTGTAACTAAAATTGTTACAATTGGATTAGTAAATATAGTTGTTCAGGTATAGCTGGTTTTACTATATGGGTAACAGTCGTATGCCAATATAGATTGGATTCCCGAGCTGTATGGTTTCAACATTGTAGCCAATGTTTTAGATAGTCTGTATAGATGTGTAATCATGATTGATGCTCAGGTAGTGTTGATATACGGACAGTGTTGGCGAAATAGGTGGTATTAATGGCACAAGTAGTATTGGTTGTGCAGATAGTGTTGATAGGACAATACCGGCAGCTGACCAACCACCCGTGGAAACCTGACTACTGGATGAGTGGACTACCTGACAATCTGACCAGCTGAGGTGTCGATTCCATAAAAAGAGTCGACTACACGTGTATAGTGGAGATGCCTTAAAGACTGAAGTCTTGGTGTTTGAGTAGTTGTTATATATGAGCAGTTAGGTAAAGCATAAGCGGTTGTAAATACCGGATATTGCTCAGGTGGCTGAGAGAATGATTATGTGGTTGGTGTACGTGCTTGGGCGGCAGGATGGCGACGTATGTAGCCATAGTTAGAATGTGGACTTTACCAGTGGAGGCTGATAACCATATGAGTGATACATATGTTAAGCCAGTCACCATAACCTCATTCAGTGATTGGCCATTATTGTTGAGTATGCTAATATTCTTATGAGGTGGTGTTTGGCAGGGGATTACTCACTCAACTTCTGTAAGCTTACCCTATCTATTAAATGTTGTTTTGCAAGTACCTGCATCAGTAATACGGGAAAATATATGACCAAGAGATAGATGACTAAGAAACTGTCTATTTGTAGAAGACCATGTGTTTCGGAAATTGTAATACCATGCTCGATCCGCGGGGAATTCTGTATGTAAGCTTACCATATCTGTTATATGTTGTTGTGGAATGTATTTTGTATGAAAAATTGGGTGTTACAAGTTCCTTCTCCTAGATATAACACTATCTTATAGCATTTTATATCTAGAGTAGGTCGTGAGACAATCTAATAACTTCTAAGATGATCTAAGAACTCTTTCTTAGATATCATAAAGGCTTTTATTGGTCCTATAGAGTTGTTTCTTCAACTTCACTTTGGATCAATTTTATTTGAGTTGTCTTATTTGAAAAACGTGTGTAATTGCAAATGACTAATGGTTAAGTATCCTTTTTCGCATAGAAATTACGAAACCACCTTGTCAAAAAGATGATCCAAGAGGTTAGGTAACCTTTTTCCCACAAGGGCCACACAAATAAAGGCAAGTGTCTTCAAAAGGATAGTATAAACTATGTTTCTCGAACACAACTACAACGATTGAATCATCAGTAAGATTATGTGGTATCTAACACCATGTTTAGAAATACCTTTTGAGATGATCATATACATCACATGTATCATTCTTAACAAAACTTTTTCTCTTCTATATAACTAGAGAGGAAAGCTCAACTTCTCATATAAACAAGATTCACATATATCAAATGAAACATCCTCATTTACCCTCAAAATACCACATTTTTGAAGTGGATATGCGTTTAATGTTTATGTGAGTAAGTTGATTATGTCATATTCAAATATCATTTGAGTTTTATGGTGCTCACATGATATAGAACTATTGTTTAGAAAACTATTGAGATTCACTTTATATTTCTATTAATAGATCTAATCTTCAAAATAGAATATGATTAAATCGTTTTTGAAACGGTTAAGAGAATCTCATTCAATCATTAAACATGAAAATGAAAAACATACTCATTCAGTCAAACAAAATTAAAACATAACTTGTTTTATAGTACAAGGCTTTATGTTTAAAACGTAATCTATGACTTCCAAAAGCTCTATTCCACAACTCTTGCTTCTTCGCTCAAATGGATAATAATCTCGCTTTTTCTATCAATTGCTTACTTTTCTTGAACACTTGTAACATATTAAAATTGTTAGTCTTACACTTAGTATCAATACTCAAGTGTTAGATGAGGGTAATTGTTTTATCATGTAGATACCTGAAGTCCCCACCTTGATCATCTTCATTTTCAATTCTTCAAGAAGAATATGACAACTCCTATTATGGTGTCTAATGGTGCTCCATTTATCAAATGCAGGCTCGGATACAAGGGAGTTCAAGAAGTTCAATGGAACAGGGCCCACCAATGTACAAGGGCCCATAAATTTTCAAAGTGTGTATATGGATTAGGCCCAATCAGCAATTCTTATACATTAGGTTTTTTTTACGTAAACTAATTTCAGCAAGTGGCAAGTGAGCGTGAAGTAATCAGAAGCAAGCGGGAAAGTCAGAATATAGAAACGAAAATCAAACAAAAAAAGGAAATCTGAAACGTCGTTCTTCTTTTTCGTTCATTACTGAAGACGCAATCATGGTTAACGGCTTCTTTCTCGTCTCTCGATCACTCGCTTCGTTTATGTTGATATTTTTCATATTTAATTGCAATCGGAAATAGCAAACGTATATTCTTCATCCTCCTTCAGTTCTTTGTGATAATCACTACTCCGAACACGTATTTTCTTTTGTTCTTCATCCTCCTTTGCGATAATCAGAACATGAAAATCACACTCCCATATTTGTTTCTTGGCTGAATCGAAAAAAGAAACACAAAATAAATTTCAATCTTTATCCTAACAGAGGTATCAGTTTCTGATTTCGGTTTTTTTCTTAATTCTTATTTTCTGATTTCGTTTCTTAATTCTTATTTTTTTATTTCAGATTTCAATTTTGTTTATGTCTTTCTAATTTAATCTGATTAGAGGAGTGGATATTGGACAACACAACAGAGGATTTGCAATGTTTGGGGCCTACATTTAACAATTTGTACAGGGCCTCCAAAATCTCCTCATCGGCCCTGATCAAATGCAACATACTTGACAACCAATCTATAATGAAAATAGGTCAAAAAGACCATACCCATTATTTTGGAAGTTATTAGACTCTAACCAAAAAGCCAACAAATCAAATCATAGGGTCCAAATTTGCAACTTTATCATCTAGAAATCGTTGTTTCTATTTATTGGATATGAACCATTAAGCTCAAGGTGGACGGAACCTTTGCCTCCAAGCCCTCCAAACCCGCTTATGTCGTCCGTCCCAATGTGGACAAAATGGTTTCCCCTCTAAAGTCGCACCCTTTGAAGCCGCTACCCTCATATCCTTCTTTGTGTTCAACCCAAAGCGGATTCAAGAATCCACTAAATACACACCCCCTCCAACCCGCCAAAGCCATACCTCTTTGAAGTCGTTACCACGCCGTAGACACCTCAACCAACCCACCTCCATCCCCCACTCCACTCTGTTCACCCGCACTAGGGATGATAAAAAAGACCATTATCTAAAACCGAAACCCGTTTAGGACCAATTAGGCATTCTTGTTCGATTCTCGGGTGTTAGAATTGAGCATTTCGGGTATCGTTTCATTTTAGGTTTGGTCCTATTGGTTCCGGGGCCTAGAACCGAGAATGTAAAGAGTCGAGGAATGAAGGAGGGTTTAAGGGATATCGACCGAAAATCAATAAAACACTTCCCCCCCATGTACTAGTGATGATCGACTAAGGACAAAGAAGCTTCAAATCCGATTTTTTGTTTTTTTGAAATTGACATTAGAATTCAAACTTATTTCAATTTTGTCCCGAACTGTAAAATATCATAACATGGTAATACGATCTGAGAATTACATGATTCTTTTTCCCTTATTGAGTTTAATGTTTGAAGTTAATTTTAGACTATAAAAACACTTTATTTGATTGCATATTCACCAAGTTACAAGCCCCGAAAGGCAGAGTATCAAATCTAATTTTTTTCGAAAATCTTACTTTTTTTTTGTTTGTACTAGATTCTTCGTTTGGGCAAGATGAATTATACATCAAAGTCTTTATCGATTTAGGATTAATTTATGAAAGTTCAAGAATATATGATAAAAAACATAACATCTTCGATTTGGATCCTATAGTTGTTACCCTAAACCGATATACATTTTTAGCTAATTTTGTCTCATACATGACAATGCCCGAACCTTATGGGTAACCAAACCGAGAACATAATTACACATCTGTCCGGTCTTCGGTTCCATGGATTGGCTATTTTCGGTCTTCAATTATTTCGGTTCTGATCGGTCCAGTTTCGACCGTGCTCACCACTATAATTGAATAGTGTGACAAATATGTTTTTGAAACCGTCAATAAATCAAAATTGGAGTTCCGCATTATATATGTAACTTACAAGATTTTCTCGAGTTTGTTTCAGAAAACGTGAACATTTGAGAAAAACAATATACTTTGATCGATTTAGAATGTTCTTTTCTTTATTCCATTTCCTTTATTACAAGTCAACATCGTTAGAAACCTGATTTTCGTTTGATTATCAAACTTAAATAGATATATACGGTGATTTAACTCATTTGTACGAAACACATAATTTACAATTGTATATTATCTGCGAGTTGTACGACTAGCAAATAGAAAAATTATCTATAAAAAACACCTGCCTAATTGTTAAACAGGTCAAATGAATCAAAAATTTATACAACTTGATTTTAATAATTACTCCCTTTTAAATTGTTTTATTTAAAAAAATCAAAGTATTATTTTGAAAATTGTAACTTGTAAGCATATGTCAAACCCAATTCATTTATAAAACTAAAAATACCAAATAAATGTTGGTGAGTTTATCCAACTAGTTACTTAACACCCCAATAGTAAATTATCAAAATAAACTGGACAAAATGTCATTTTAAAAACCTTAAGGACTCTTTACGAAAAATAATCACCAAGCACCATTATCTCCAAAATTTGTTTTTCTTTTTCTATCACTTTACTTTGAAAGTATGGGAGGAGGAGCAGTTCCATCGCCGGCAACCACCGCCGGCAACCACCACTCACGATTAGCACGTTTTCCGACGGTTTCAACCGTTTCTTCCGATTTCAACGAAAGCTCCGATTGCATGGATGAAAGTGAAACAAACTTTGGACCTGTTCCTTCTAAAATTGAAGTTGAAAACGCCATATCTGATCTTCGAAGGTACGTTTTTTTTGTTTTTGTTCCTTATTCAAGCATCCAGAAAACTCAAAATTACACACATAATATTTTTACTTTTTTAGTGTTTGGATATGATTTTTTACATGACTATCTGAATATTGTAATTTTTATCGGTGGATAATCAGTTTTTATTATTTGGGTAAATTGATTTTAATCATTTGATTATAAATTTATAATGTATAATAATCAGTTTTTAGATAATAGTTGACCTTTTTTGAAAAACTAATATATCATAATTGTTAGAATTATAATTAATAATCGTTTTATAAAAGATTTATCAATAAATAATCCGTAAAAAGTATAATTTTAATTGATAGAATCATAGAAATATTTTAATTGATAGAATCATAGAAATATTTTTTTTGTATTCTAAATTTACTCTTTTGTTTTTGAAATTAGGGTAATGAATGGATTTTGTGCAACAAATTCAGAATTATTAGATTCTTCGAGAACCCTTATGAAATCTTTGGGACAAAAAAGGCTTCTTGATGCTTACCATTTGCTACAAACAGATGCTTCAGTTCAGGTACTCAATCTAAACGACATCGTTTGGTCATTTGCAACGCTTATCGTATTGGAAATCAATTATGATTTGTACTTTATGCAATGAAAGTTGTATTTTTTTAAATCTAGATATTCGATAAATCCTTTGTGTATCTATTTTTTAATTTTGATTAAAAAAATGCAATTTTTTGGTAGAAATTAGTGCTATCGATATCATCAGATATAGAGGTGTGGGATGCCATTTTAAAGAACGATGCAGTTCGGGATTTTCAACTCTCATTGCCAGCCAAAGGTTAATTTTATTTTTCCCTTTGTAAATTGTAAGTGAATTAATTAACAAGTTAAATGCAAGATATAATAACGTACTTTGATTGATTTGGTTATTATAACAATTTTTTAACAATATTATACTTTGAAAAAATGACAAAATTATGACAATTTCATCTAAATACAACTCAATTTTCAGGCCGATAGATTTTGTACGATTCTATAATTGTTAAATTTTTAAGGGAAAAAAAATTAAACATGCGGCAATAGAAGTAATTAAAAATACGATGCCATAATACACAAATAAACGAAAGTAATACAAAAAATCAATCAAATTTGACAAAGAGGACCATGAATGCTTAGAAGATTTAGTGACAACTATATTGTCACAAAAGCTTAAAAATTCTCGCGATTGAGCTTACAATCAATAGTGTGTGTTTGTAATGCAGCTCACGAAGAGAAAAACATGGGATACAAGCAAGAACTCGACTCCACATCTCTTATAATTAAATGGATTTTTGCTTTCATGAAATTGAAAATTACAGAGTTAATCGAGAAATTAGAGGTTTTTGTTTTTGCAACAATACAATCGGTATCAAAAGAGACAAAATCCACATCAAAACTCGATTATATGTTGGAAGAAAAAGTACGATCTTCACTACTCCTTTCGGTGGTCATCTTGTTGATAGTGGTCGTCACAAGGAGCGCCGAGACATGATCAAATTTCTATGAATCTTTGTTAAAATGTAGTTTTTGAAGTTTTTTAAATAATTTTTGCATGTAAGAAATAGCAATGTACTTCTGTTGATTTGTTTATTATAAAGGGTCGCAGAAGTAAATTAATGTAGGGGGAGCAAGGAAGGTAACACACATGTTTGAACATGAGATATAGCATATGGATACTCACTATCTTGCAACTAGGGACTCATTTGTGTAGTATAACACTTTTTTACTTTTATATTGTGTATTTACAGTATTTTATTTGAAAAATCTATCCGGTTATAGCAAAATCAATTAAATACAAAGCAATTTTATTTCTAAAATTTGCTAGAAATTTCAAAGTAGAAAAATATTGAAAGTATAATATTATAATTTGCTAGGAATTTTTAAATACAATGCCTTGATAATAAAATTTGTAAGTGCGACAGTGTAATAGAAAACGAATATAATACACAAAATAAATGAAAAATATATTGTTGTTTTTTACATTTAATGCTCTAAAAATATATAAAATACATTGATTAATGTCTTTGTCTATATTTTAGAATTATTACGGGGAAAAATATTGAACATGCAGTAATAGAATTAAAAGTAAATATGTATAACACACAAATACATGAAAGTACGTTGCTATTTCTTGTATTTTACTCAACCTTGACTATGTGAAGTAATACGAAAGGATTAATCAAATTTGAACAAAGAGGACCAGGTATCTTTTTACAAGGTCAAATCGAATAATTGTGTACTACTGGGAATAAGAAGATACTTTGCTCTTGCCACCAATATAGGCAATATATTTTTATTTTTACACATAATAAGAGCATACTTGTACTTTTTACCCACAATAGCAACACGTGTATTTTTTTACCAATAAGAGTAGTGTACTTTATTTTTTTACCAAAAAAAAATGTTCTTATATTCGTTTACCCATAGTACCAACGTACCTATATAGTTATATCCTTTTATCCATAATAGCAATGAACTTACATTTGGTTATCAGTATGTATAATGGATGATATGTTGGAAGAAAAAGTTCGGTCTTCACTACTCCTTTTGGTGGTCATTTTGTTGATAGTGGTCGTCACAAGGAGCACCGAGACATGATCCAACTTTTATGAATCTTCATTCGAATCTAGTTTTTGAATAATCTTTATTTTGTATGAGTCTAAGGGGTTAATATTGAAGAAATAACAATGTACTTCCATTCATTTGTTTATTGTAATGGGTTGTCCCATGATCAGGAAGTAAGTGACAATGTCCACAAAGCAAGGCAGGTGATGCACATAAGAACATTAAATTTCTCCTATGGATTCTCCCTCTTTGCCGCTAGGGGCTGATTTGTCTATCATAAGACCTTATTTTTATGTTTTCCTATTAAGCCATTGTACTTTGAAAATTTTATCCATTATAACAATATCAGCCAAATATAAATATATATAATAATATGTTATTAGTTCTTTTTTACATTTAACCCTTTATAAAGATATAAGACACAATCGTTTCTTTCCTTACGCTTTAGAACTTTTTGGAGCCCAATAGCCATCAAATCCAAGTGGAATATTCATGGATTTCAGCACTTCAAGTTTTGCCACAACAATGTTCATCTCCTCGATCCTCTTGGCATCTAAGATCACCAGACACGAGTTTTGTTATGATATCGCATACTGTAAGCAAATATCATTTAGTTAGGACATTTCTTCAAACTGTGATAAAAAAACTCGAGTGAAACAAATGCATGAAATAGTAATGTATTTTCATTTATTTGTTTAGCATATTATATTACTTTAGTTTATTTGATTATAACAGAATCCCCCATTATAGTACACATCCATACACAAAGCAAGTGTAATACCCAGCTCATAGAAACAAATACACTCAAAAAGTTTCAATTTTTAAACATAGTTTATCACATCAAAGCATAATGTTGGTGTATAAGTTACATATAAGAGGTACACTAGTGTATCATGGGAGTACAAAAACATACAAAACTCCCCCAAGTCGGGCTGCTACGGTCCTTTTCTACAAGCCCTAAGCTTCCTAACCATGGGCTACCTCCTTCCCTTTACCAGGGTCATGCTAACCTGTAGGGTCATCACACACACACACACTATAAGCTACAAAGCTCAATGAGTAATCAAATACATATATCAATATATAGATAAAATAAAGTAATTTATCTCATAACAACACAACTCTACATATCTTCATGATCTCCACTCTTTAATGACTTTCCACCTCAACCCCCACGGTCTCGAGACATAAAGTCTCACCGCACCCCCTCTGTTGTGTGAACCACAAAGGCTCTAACCACATATGTTGAGTGATTAAACCCAACCTCTCGGCCACTAAGGCCTATATGAACCACATACGTCTCTACAACATATATCAGACGATTAAACCCAATCTCTCGGCCACTAAGACCAATATGAACCACATAGATTCCTACAAAAATCTCTAAGCCACAAAGGCTCATGTGAAATAACTCCAAGTCATAAAGACTCAATCAACATATATCACAAGAGATATAGTACATATTACTCACCTGGTTTAGTAATCCTGCACAATTCTAGCTAATACAACCAGTAGGTACAAAGTGTTTTCTTAGCACTTTCAATCACTTACACCATCAGACACATACCACATATATGTAAATACCTTGTATATACATAACTATAACTTGCAACTTGATCACCACAATTAGGGTTTGTGATTAGAACCCTTTTACACACTCAATTTCAAGAACTACTTGCTTCAACCTTGTTATTTGCAGGTGGGTTACCAACACCACCTGTAACCAAACCTTTCCAAGCTAAATAAACTCTTAATTTGAAGCTAGAACATGAAATCATACCTCTTAGATGCAAGATATCTGCTCTTACTTCAATTCCTTGAGTTCTTAAGCTTCAATTTGATCTCTGGAGATTAGAGGACTTTTTATGGGGTTTAGAGAGAGTTTTTCACGTATTCCTTCCCCCCCCCCCCCCAATTGAGCTTAAACTGACTTATAAATAAAGTGGGTCTGCGCATATTGGCGTCACTAAGTGACCAGATAGCGACACTATATGTGCCTACACAGCCCATTTCGTCTTACGCGATCTGTGTAAACTCCACTGCTTGCCACTACATGTCCTACACGACCCGCGTGAGTCTGTAAGGTGTTTCTACTTCCCCTACACGACCCGTGTGACCTCCTTTTGACATTTTTCAAGCTAAAACATCTTCCAAAAGGGTTTCTAACCACACTAACACATATAACAACGTAACTAATCTTAATTACACAAATATTAACACATTAACACTTACCGAAAAGTAACACGGTGTTACAACAAGTTTCACTACTATATATAGATATAATTGGAAAATTATAAATCAAAATATCTCTAAATGACCAAATTCAACCTTAACCTTATTTTCTATCGATTTTCATTTTTTAGTTTTTGTTATTTCAAATAATACAATACACTTATACGCCCATCCAACTTCCACACCAAAACACGCACCCACCCCCACAATCACACCACCCCATACCCTTCCAATCACCCACCCACACTCTACACCCATCCCTATCCCCACCCTAACACCCTACATACATATATAATGTCTAGGAATTATATATGCTATTTGAAAGAAATGGAATTTTTGTTTTTTTTTGGTTAGATTTTGAGATAACTAATACCTTATTTATGACAACTTTTAGCATTTGACAATTTAACATATAGCATAAAAATTGAAAACATTTTTAGATTTCTTAATCAAAACTATATTCAATCGCTAAAGTTTATATAGTTGTTTAATTCATACGACTTATGGTAAATAAAAAAAGGTAAATACGATTTTCTCAACCATTGTTTTTCTTCATGACGTTGGGGTACGAACCGAATATGGGAACGAGGTAGGTGTTTTGTGGGTTATTAAAAACACGTTTAGTCAAAGCTAATTGAATTTCCATTTTCTATTTTAGAAAATTAAAAAACGTGTTTGAATATTTATTTTCTAGGGTTAAGATCGAATTTGGTCATTTAACTTAGTTTAAGTTTATAAAATCATTTAACTTTTCATTTATCCCCAAAAGGTCACTATAACCGGGTTATGGCCAATCATAGTGACTATTTCGAACATTAATAAAAATTTTAATGACTTTTTAAAACTTAAACCGAGTTAAATGACAAATAAACATAAACCATAAAAATATGTGGCTAAATTCGACCTTAACCTTTTTCTAAAGATATTTATATTATATTTGATATTAAAATAAAGAGAAAATTACAGTTTTGGTCCTGTGGTTTACCACTTTTTTCAGTTTTAGTCCAAGTTTTTTATTTTCATATTGATGGTCCCCATGGTTGCATAAAGCTTACAGTATTGATCCCTAGTCTATGTAAAAAGACTAAAATGTCACTTTTATTTTCTTTTTAAACTGTTATTTAAGATATTAATTATTTAGAAAATAAAAATAAAAATAAAAATACAGTCCCCTCTCTCTCTCTCTCTCATTCTTCACATTCCGTTTGTAGAACAGAACCCCACCATTTTATCCGGCGCCAATCCACGCTTCGATGGCCGGAGAAACCTATTTAGCCCAATCGAGTTTCAAAAAGACTTGCTTGAACTCTATATCAACATCCCAATTCCAATAGGTAATACTCCGAATTCCTCCAAATGATGAGATGACCGGATGAACCAAGAAAAATCCAAGCTTTTTAGGGTAAACATCAATAGCACTTGTGATTCGATTGTAGCACGAAATTTTACTTGAAATGATATGTAATTTAAACAGAGAGAGAAGGGATATACCTATATTAGTGGAAGAATCAGATTTTTTTAATATCGGTGAAGACTTTCTCGGCCTTGGCAGTGGTAGAAAGGAACTTACATGCTGAAGATCATGCCAAACCATAGAAGGGAAAGAACATTCAAAGAAAAGATGAGGAAGGGAATCGGAACAATCACCGCAGAAGACACATATGAGGTTGGGAGAACCAAACAACTCCCAGCTTCTGATTTTATCATGGGTCTTGAGACGATCTTTGAGAGCAACCCAGAGAATGAAGGCATGTCTAGGGATATGCTGGGAGAACCAAACAAGATGATACCAGTCGACAGGCTGTTCCGAGGGGCGGATAGAGTGCCAGACAGAACGGACCGTAAAAGGAGAGACCTTACCGTCTCAAAATTTCCAGAGGAGTTTATCAGGAACGGACGTTGAAAGAGAAGGGGGGTTATGAGAAAGGAGAACGGGATGGGAGTCCTGCCAGCAATGGGGGCGCACCCAACACCCGTTGAGAACAAGGTCAGCAACCTTAGAATCAGGAGTAAAGCCCGCAGTATGGATGTTACGGGCGGATAAGAACTGAGAGAGGGGACCAGCAGGATGCCAGTTATCAAACCAAGCAGACGTAGAGCAGCCATCACCAACATTGGAGACAATAAAGTCCCTGATCTTACCCCGCATGTCGAGGATATTGCGCTAGGCATAGCCCGTACCGCTTTTCTTGGGGGCATCCCAGAAGTTACGCCCACAGAGGCGGTACGAGTGGATCCACCTGACCCAGAGAGAATCCTTATTAGAAATGAGTCTCCAGGCATGGGAAGCCATAAGGGCAATATTCCAAACAGCAATGTTACAAATACCCAGACCACCATGGGTCTTAGGGAGACAAACAGTCTTCCATGAGACTTTGGATTTACCATGCTTCATCTCACCGTTGCACCAGAGGAAACCCCTAATGAGTTTTTCAATCTCGTTAGAGATAGATTTAGGAAGAATAAAAACGGAGGCCAAATAAATTTGCATGGAAGAAAGGACAGAGAGGATGAGCTGGAGACGACCGGCAGCTGGTCGGATATCATCAATCTTCTCAAGCCCATCTCTAAGGGTAAGACCGCCTGGTCCGTTATCCGAAGACTTGTGCTTGCGGGAGCTATCTACCACATTTGGCAGGAAAGAAATAACCGGATTTTTAAGAATAAGAGAAGATCGTATCATGCTATTGTCAAGACTATTATTGATGATGTTCGTTGTAGACTGCTGAGTCTGTCTATGAAACCTTCCCCTAATATTATTTGGGCTAAAAGGGTCTGGTCCCTCCCCTAACGTTGAGAGATGTATCTCCTATTTTCCACTATGGTCCTTTATTCTCTCATTTCTCATAGTGGAAACTATGAGAAATGAGAGAATAAAGGACCATAGTGGAAAATAGGAGATACATCTCTCAACGTTAGGGGAGGGACCACTGTACTCTAAAATAAATTATGTAAGCATCTATTTAAAGACCTTACACTGAAGTGAGGTTTTTGAAACTTTAAGGACTTCTCAGACAAATAATCACCAGCAACAATCTTAAACTAGTGAATTTTTTTTTTCTAATACAGTTGTGTTTAGTATGGAAGGAGCCAAAGGAGCAGCAGTTCCGACACCGGCAGCGGCCGCCTCCGCTTCCACCACCAGCAACCATCGCACACGACCACCATGTTCTCCGAATCTTTCACCCTCTTCTTCCAATTTCTGTACTAAAAGCTCCGATTTCGTGGATGGTAGTGAAAGAAGATCGAGTGGAACCAACCTTGGAACTGTTCCTTCTCAAATTGAAGTCCAAAACGCCATTTCCGAGCTTCAAAGGTACATTTTTTCCTTTTAAATTTCCAGAAAACCCAAAATTGAAGTAATGGAAACTAACTTAACTAAGATCTATACTGATCCGAGTGTTTTATAGATTTTGTTCAACTATTTTTTTAAGAACACTATGACATTATCAACGTTATAATTGGATCACTTTATTTTATTTTAACAAATGTGAGAAAAAATTTAATAAGAACAACCTACAGAAATGTTATTCTCTAATAACAAAAAATATTTTTGTTAAAAAAACTATGGGAAACGTTTCAAGTTGCCACGCATTCTCAATTTTTTTTATATAAGTGTGCAGCCGCTCAAAAAAAATAAAAAAATAAAAAAATAAAAGTGTGCAAGGTTTAGTAGGTCCAACTTTAAATTTTTTACAAATGTGGTCAAACTCTTTTTTTCTTTTCTACAAATTTGCCTTAAAAGTAGTTTTTTTTACGTATTTACTTTTTGTAAGGTTTTTAAATTTTTTTACAAATTTTTTGCAAGATTTATATACCCTTTTAAACTTTTTTATGACATTCTCTACAGTTTTTGAACATTTTTATTTTTTTACAACTTTTTTATAACATTTAGTCATTTAGAAATATTTTCGCTTAATAAAGTTACAAAAAAAGGTAAGTAAAAAGTTGTAAAAACCTGTTTGGAAGCGTAAAAAAAAATAAAAAAATTGTAAAGCAAGTTAAAACCAAGGTTATCAAACTCCCAGTTTACTCGTAAACTCTTACGAGTTTACTCGTAAACTCTTACGAGTTTACGATCCCAGATTCCAAAAACGATCCCGATTCTACTAAACTCGTTTTTTAGCAAACTCGTACGTAAACTCGTAGACTCGGATCGGCGATCGTATACTCGTATACGATCCGAGTCTACTAAGTTTAATAAAAATCTGATTTTTGACTTTATTTGACACTTTGACCGGAAAATTAAATTCTAACTTAGAAGAGAGAAATGATATGATGAATGATTCGTTTATTATTTTAGATTAAATTACATTGGATATGTCTATTAGCTATTTTGAATTTTTGAAACTTTTTTTTTTGTAACTTGTGAACTTATGGTATAATATGTATTCTCATTTTTTGTGCTTTTTGTAGAATCTTACGATCCGATCCGATCCTAGGATTCCGATTTTGCAAAACAAAAAACGATCCTCGGTAGGATCTCGAGTTTGATAACCTTGGTTAAAACCTTGTAAAAAAGTTTTGAAAGGTTGTAAAAACAATTACAAAAATGTGTATAAAATTTTTTATTATTTACAATTTTAAAACAAGTTGAAAATGTTTGTCAATTACAATTGTTTGTACAACCTTTTAAACTTTTTCAAAAGGTTTTAAACTTGTCATAATTTTTTAAATTCGTAAAAACAGTTATAAAAAAGCTTAAAAACCTGTAAAAAGCTTGTGAAAAGTAAATACGTAAAAAAATAATTTTGAGGAAAAATTTAAAAAAGAAAGTTTGGAGCATATTTATAAAAAAAAGTTAAAGTTTCAACCAATATCATAGTAACCTGAATACATTTTTAATAGTTGGTTACCCAAAAATAATGGTATGCCTCGTTCCGGATCTCTCCGTCAACTCTCCAATTAAAGCTAAAAAAAAAGCATGTGATACAATTTTTTTCAACTCCTTGTTTAAGAATAACTGCCATATTTTTTGCATTTTCCTTTAATTATATTTCATTTCATTGAGTTTAAGTGTTCAACAACATCATTAATTCGTTCAACAGGAGTATTACATTTTAAGCCAATAATTGTTTTTTATTTATTAAACTATTATTTTAATAATACCAGAATTAATTTGAACTATTTATTTACAAATTATTTGGTTATATTTATTTAATAATACATTTTTCAAGTTATTGTAAGTTTGTAACAAAAAGATTTTGGACAAATCTATATAAAGCTAATAAATAAAAGAGGTATTTATGAAAGTCTAAAAAAGGTTAGAAAATCGAAATATAATTAGAATTTTATTTTGGTGTAAAAATTAGAGTAGATTGAAGATGGTCTAAACATGTTGCAATTTTGTTTGAAATTAGGGTAATGAATGAAATAGGTGCAACAAAATCAGAATTAAATGATTCTTCAAGAGCCCTTTTGAAATCTTTGGGACAAAACAGGCTTCTTGATGCCTACCATTTGCTACAACAAGATGCTTCTGTTCAGGTTCTCAATCAAAAGCAATAATTGTTAAAGGCTTTTGTTATAAAATTTCTTAAGTTTATCGTAAATGTTCGGTTTTGTCATTCTATGGATTTTATGTCCACTAAAGCCGAAAATTTGCAAACTTTTTTCTATCTTTGTCCTTGAAACCTGTGATAGCAGGTTGCCAGGTTACCTTGAAATTATTTTCACATAAAAGTCCTTATATTTGCAAATTTTTACGTTTTTACCATGAAATTAATTTCGCATAGAAATCTTTAAGTTTTTCGAAAATGTTTGGTTTTGCCCTCCACCATCGCCACCACCCACCGCCACTTCCACCGTAGTGGTGGTGGGTGGTGGCGGTGTTGGAGGACAAAACCGAACATTTTAAAAAAATTCAAGGACTTCTATGCGAAAATACTTTCATGGTAACCAGGAAACCTGTTATCACAGGTTTCAGGGACAAAGATGGAAAAAAAAGTTTGCAAATTTTGGGCTTTAGTGGACATAACATCTATAGAAGGACAAAACCGAACATTTACGAAAAATTAAGGACTTTTATGATAAAAGCCCTAATTGTTATGTAGTTTATGTAATGAAAGTTGTATATTATGTAAATATACTTTTTCAATTTGATAAAAGAATTGCAATAAATTATATATTATATTTTTGGTAGAAACTAGTGCTATCGATATCATCGGATATAATGGTGTGGAATGCCATCTTAAATAACGATGCAGTCCGGGATCTTCAACGCTCATTGCCATACACAGGTTAATTTTCCTTTCCCCTTTTTAAATAATTAGTTTACGACTTAAATGCAAGAAATAGTAACAAACTTTCATCAATTCGTTTATTATAACGTCGAACGTGGTGTTACAATCCCACATCGACCGAAAGTAAATTCAGTTGGTGGCTTATAAGTCTAAGTGTCCATTCCTCCTACAAGTTGGCTTTTGAGAGTGAGTTCTACACTTGAGCTTATGGCTTGATATAGGCCTAGTATGTGATGGGTTCGTATCACGTGACTACTTTTATTTTTTCATATGGCAATATTTTACTTTGAAAAACGTGCAATTCTCAGTGTTATAGCCTTGTACGTTTTTCAATTTTATAATAAGAAAGAAAAGTTAAAGTTGCAATTTGCAAATACTTTTCTTAGTATGTTGTTGTAGCAGAAAAAATCGAGTCTAGGATACTATAATATACAAATGAATGAAAGTATGTTGCGCTTTTTTATATTTTGCTCTTAATTAATGATCTGACGTAATATACAAAATTAATAAAATTCGGACAAGTAGGATTTGTTGTCTTTTCAACGAGTCAAAACGAATGGTTGAGTGAAGTTGAACACTTTTATTTTAAGCCAATCCAACGTCTTTTAACCATAGAAATGTACTTTATGTTTTATCCAAAATAGCAACATGTTTATATTTTTTACCCCTAATAACAACAAACTTACATTACGTTACCAATATGGATAATGTATTTTATTTATTACCAAGGTTTAAAGGTACATAATCACTCCCCGAGGTGAACGAGGAGTAAGCCTTTAGGCGGAATAAAAAAATTATATAAAGAATTAAAGATTAATAAACTTGACAAAATTCTAATATTTTTGAAAAAAAAAACACTGCACCGGAACATAATAACATATTTGAGTACTCATGTCCATAAAAAAGATAATCATAACCATTTATTGAATTCTAACAAAAACTTTAACATATAATGCTATCCATTTAATAAAAAGATAATCCTACCCAATTAGCTAATTGTAACAAAGGACACCTTTAACCGATAAAAAAAATTAAATACATTGCTATTTTCAGTAAAAATGTTTAAGCATGTTGCTATTATGAGTACAAAGTGTAAGTACATTATAATAAGAGTAAATAATGTAAACAACATTGTTACTTTCACAATTCAGTTTCACGTGATTGAGCTTACAATTAGTAGTGTCTTCATAACACAGGAACCAAAGAGAAAGGTATGGGATACGCGCAAGAACTCAATTCAACATCTCTTGTGATTAAATGGATTTTTGCTTTCATGAAGTTGAAAATTACCGAGTTAATAGAGAAACTAGAGGTTTTTGTCTTTGCAACAATACAATCGGTATCAAAAACGACAATATCCACATCAAAACTCGATGATATGTTGGAAGAAAAAATTCGGTCTTCGCTACTCCTTTCGGTGGTCCTATTGTTGATAGTTGTTGTCACAAGGAGCGCCGAGACATGATCAAACTTCTATGAATCTTCGTTATCTTGTATGAGTTCAAGGGATTAAATGGAAGAAATAACAATGTACTTGCATTCATTTGTTTATTGTAAAGGGTTCTCCTATGAATGCTTGCCTCTTTGTCACTAGGGGTTGATTCGTCTATTACGTCTTATGTGTATATTTTCCTACTTAGACATTGTATTTTGAAATTTTTATCTATTACAACAATATTACCAAATACAAATAGATAATAATATGTTGTTATTATTATTGTTTTGAATATTTAGCCCTATAGAAAGATATAAAACAACATCGTTTATTTCTCTACGCTTTAGAACTTTTAGGAGCCCAAAAGCCATGAAATCCAAGCGGAAAATTCAAGGATTTAGGCACTTCAAGTTTTGCCACAACAGGATTTGTCTCCCCGATCCTCTTGGCATCCAAGATCACTAGATACGACTTTTGTTCCGCTACTGCATACTGTAAGCAAATATCGTTTAGTTAGGACATTTCTTCAATATATGATAAAAAAACTCGAGTTAAAAAATGCATGAAATAATAGCGTATTTTCATTGATTTGTTTATTATAATAATATTATGTTACTTTCATTTTATTTGTATTATAGCAGAAACCCCAATTATATTAAACATCCAGATACAAAACAAATTTTCACTCCTATATATAGATATACCTTGGAAATTATAAATGAAAATATGTCTATAGGCGTTTTGAGAGCGTACCTCGACGACAAGAATGTATCCATCATCTTCGTCGTTCCCTTTTGAGACGAACATGGGCTCACCAACAAATCGTCTCATGTCCACGGACCATGTTTGAATGGAATTCTTTAAGTTGTTGAACTTCACCACTGTATCAAATGGAAAATGTGGTAGATCTTGACGAACACCCGAGGTGGCTGCTGCATACAAAAAAGTATTTTTTCTTCCACCAAAATCTTGATTAATCACGGCGAAATCCGTTGCTTGATTCCATTGGTCATTTAGAGGATCCACACAACATTTTTCACACTTTCCATTTGCATCCAAGTTAATCGAAACCTATATGTCATAAGACTAGTCAAATCAAAATTATTTAACAACTAATTCACACACCCTCTGAATCTACTTATAAATTTACATATTCGTCCCAAACAAGACTTTAAACCAGACCAATTGGCTGAGGGCATCTTTCCGACAGCTTCTGATACCGCAAGGTCACACAACCTTTAGTGGTCAAGTCAATTATGTCAAATGCCACTTACATGTTAGCATTGCTTTGGGGTGGGTGTCACTCATGAACAAATTTTGTCCATTTCTTTGAGTATCTAATATAAATGATATATAATAACAAATAACACAAGATAACATTCATATTATAATTAAAACAACCAAGACCTTGATGATAAGAGGCGACAATTTATTTTCTCCTTTATCCACATTCATTCCCCAAGGGTCCACTCTACCACTTTGCCAATCATATCCTGTTAATAAACATTACCATCAAATCTCAAAACATTAAAAAATTATTATCCTAATACTGCCTTAAACTCTAATTATAAAATTTCCTTTTGTTTAGAGACAAACGTACCGAACATTTTCTGAAAATTGAACCACTTGTAAGAACAACCACTAGCTTGTATTTGAATTTGTTTATTGCCATTGTGATCTCTTTCTTCAAATGCATTCCCAATATGAAGCATCCACATTTGTAAAGGAGCTTCAATCGGCACTTTCCAGTCCCTCTTTTGTTCTTGATCGGGAAAACGAGGTAGCAAATATATTGGAGATGACGACTTACTATCATTCACTGATAATGCTGACACAAATGGAGTGTATCCACCTATTGCTGACATTGCTCCTAGATTATTTTTTTTCACAGTAAGAAAAATAACCATAGAATACCCAATTTGTTGTTGACAAGAATATAAAAAAAAAAAAAAAAAAAAACTCAAAACGGTAATAAATTTGATCCAAGGGTCACAAAATTTAGTTTTGTTTTTTAACTTATATAAGGATAAGAGCAAATTACGAAAAAAAACACTATATTTTAACACTTTTTCTGGTTTAACCTTCAAATTTTCATTTGTTCTAATAAAACCATCAATTTTTGGAATAAAATTCAACCCAACCATTATGATTTGAAGAAGCCGGTAACAATGGCTTCGATTAAATTTTTTACCAAAAATGGTGGTTCTTTCGAATCTTAAAAATTGGTGGTTAAACCGAATTTCTGGCGATATATAGTGTTTTTTTCGTAATTAAACCTAGATAATGTTTACACTTAAGCTATAAAATTACGAAAAAAACACTATATTTCATTACTTTTTCTGGTTAAACCATCAATTTTTCATTTTTTCTTAAAAACCACCAATTTTTTAAGAAAAATTTTAGCCCAATCTTTATGACCGGAAGAACCGGTAATAATGGCTTCAATGAAACTTTTTTACCAAAAATTGATGATTTTTTTTCCAAATTTTTTAAAAATTGGTAATTAAACCAAACTTTTGCCAAAATGTAGTGTTTTTCGTAATTAACCCTAAGAAAAATAACCATAGAATAACCAATTTCTTGTTGACAAGAATTAAAAAAAAAACTCAAAACGCGCGGTAATAAATTTGATCCAAGGGTAACAGATTTTTTTTTGAACTAATATAAAGAAAATTACCAAGAATGTTAAGTTTGCAGCGATTGCCAAACAATACGTAATAAGAATCTGTGAATGCCCAATCGTGAATCATGAGATGATCTGGGATATTGAATTCTTGCTTTTGCTGGATCTTGAAATTAGAGTCATATTCTGCACCATAAATTAAATATTTCATTATGAAAACAAGACTTACTGATTAAAAATAGCGGTGCCAAGCTTTTTGTATATGGGAGTTGATCCGTACACAATAATTTTTTATATAATAATTTTTTGTCATACACAACAATTTATGCTTTAGATAACTTGTATAATATGCATAATAAACATATTATTGTTGTATATGACAAAAAGTTGTTGTGTACGGATTAGTTCCCTTTGTATATACTCGAGCTTTAGTAGTTATATTTCTGGAGTACATTTTATAATGAACTAAACATTGATAAGTCCAATTTGAATCAACTCTAAGTCGTTTTAAGGTTTTGTAATCCCAAGAAATTCCAACACGATATGACTCGATGCTTAAAAAATTAATTATGTGGTAAATGACTTAAAAGGATAACGAAATATTAAATTTGTTCAAAAATATCATTTAAGTTTTATAAACTCAAAAAATTACCATTTAAATATTGCCTTTGTATACATTATACAATCAAAGTACACATTTTATTAAAAAATAACCATATTGTTAAATGGCATTTTTTTAACTTATAATGTATACAACAATAGTTTAATGGTACTTTTAAAACAAAATGTTGGTATAACGTATATAAAGACAATAGTTCAATAATATTTATTGAACTTATAAAACTTAAATAATAATTTTTTAAACAAATTTAATACTTGGTAGCTCTTGAAAATCATTTTTCCTTATGTTTATATCTTTGTTCAATAAGTCTGATTTTGTATAAGTTAATGTTATGTGTCTATTTTATAACAATGTACTTCTATTAAACCAAGAATATAGCAATGCGTTTTCATTCAGATGTCCACTAAAATTAGTACAATGATCTCATAAGACTATCCCAAATTAAAAAAAAAAAAAATAGAACACAAAATGGTCAAAATTTAGACAACATCCAAAAATCAAATGATTTTAATGGAATCATATATTGAGTTTTTCTAAATGTCACCTTCATATTATCAATAACTTTATTTACATGAATTTTTTATGTACATTTTATATTCGTTTTTCTTTTTACTATAAACGTACCGTAAAATGTAAAAGTACTACGTGGGAGAAGCAGATCCTCTGCATTGCATGACATCATAAGAAGCCTATTCCTCTCTGCATCAATCTTATAATGCGCCAACAGTCGTTTTGGTGGCATCTTAAAAATCCCTGCGTGCATCCAACAAATTACATAATAAATAAATAAATAAATAAATAAAGTTTCAACTAACAGCATTTTGTTTGGACACATACAGCAAGAATAAATCCAATAAGAAATCTGTAATTTTATTGTACGCATTATAGATGTATTCCAATAAATTATATAACAAGCCATGTGACTGATTTTATAATAATTTTAAATTAAAACAATATGTAATCATATTGATTTACTTTTGTTTAAATAATAATAAATTTTCAAACCAACACGACTTATTTTGGACACATTAGGTAACACAATAATTCTAACAAAACGTGTCATTACTTTTTTAAACTTATAATATTCATACCATACAATATTGGCTTCAATATGCTTGTAACAAGATCCAAGACAATCCCACCGGCGTCCACCTTACATTGGCCGGTGGATTCCGGCACCGTCGATCCGTCACAACCGTTGATCAAATCAAGCTCTCCGATCGTATCCAATGAACCAGATTCAATCTCATGAGGTGGGCCACCTTCCCACAAACACAACAATCTGTCACTCCATCTCAACACACTTGTATTCGCCACGTTTTTCATAACGGTTGTATTCCCAACTTTTTTACCGTTTTTTAAAACCGAAAACGGACCCCGATAAGTGAACCGCCACTCACCGGTATCATGGTCATGTTCATGCACTTGAGCCATGGTCTTAATGTATCGAGCCATGTACGTGACCTCACCTTTTGTCCCATCAATTGTGAAGGCTCGAAGATAGCCATGACCATCAAAAGGGTGCACCGATGAGCCATGGTCGTCCTTAAACAAACCTGGTCCGGTTAGATAATATGTTCCTAGTGGGAAATCTGAAGGTATGGAGCCTTCAACTACACGTAAGTTAATGGGGTTTGTAGTTTCTGAACGTTGTGACATGAACAGAAACTGGTAGTCCCAATAAGCTGTTGTTTTTTCGTCTTGTAGTGAAGTTGAAACTTGTTGACTTGAGATGGCTTTGGGAATGTCTTGAGCAACATGTTTCGGGAATGAGATTGCTTGAGGCGATGGTGATTTGATTGTTTGGGACGATGGTTTGAATGGGATGAAATTGAATGCTTTGGCATGCATTTTGTGAGGGTGGTGGTGGAAGTAGCCAAGTGAAGAAACTAAGTAGGAATGCGGATAGTGCGAGATGTGTTTATAGAATTATAGAAAGACAAAATGGAAATGACATAAATACCCCCTTGTTTGCTTTGATTACTTATTTTTTAATGAGTGTTTGTTATTCTAGTTTATTTAAATCAAATGCACTAATGAAAGTTTATAATCATGTGAAACTTAGTAAAAATAGTGCTCAGTGTAGGTCGGCTTGACCTATCAATATAAATCTGTTTATTATGTTGATTTTTAGAAATAATTAAGAAGTGATAAATTATATATGATTAAAAATCTACCGGGATAAATTGATAATTTCATAATATTATTCTAGGATATAGTAAGCATTAAAATAGACATGAATATCTTTTGATTAGTTTAAGTTTTAACTAAATTTAATCAAGGTCCCGTTAATATTGCATCGTTATTAAATTATAACCGACACATATAGTTATTTTGTCTTACCGTCCATTACAATATCTCCGATTTGCGGGTTATGGAGGCTCGTTTATGGCGAATTGCTCAACAGAAAGCTTTTCAACAATGAATGACTAAATAAACATCTCATTCTACTAAATATACATATCTATTCAAAATCAACTTGATTTTATATATTGAAACTGTATTGTTTTCTGAAAATATTAGACAGGAGTCGTTACAAATAGTTTGATTTTTGTTAATGGATGTATATGAGTGTATATTTAGCATCACACCCTTTCAATATTGCATCACACACTTCTGGTGTTGAAGCCCTCGAAATTTGAACTTAGGGCATCTAGTTATCTTCTTGACCAATAACTATATTTCACTTCTATTACAAGAATCTCTTAAATTATACATTATATAATTTACTAATTGGTTGTACTTAATATATATTAATAGATTGCTTGCCACTCTCGTTAGACTTTAGGAATATTATGCAAGATCTATGAAAATCTTAATCTCTAAAGGATACTAAATATAAAAAGAATTCTAACTAGTACAAAATCTTTGACAATGATCTAATGTCGTGATTGTAATTTATATTCGACAGTCTCAAATGCTAGTAAATCATTGACGTTCCATCTTAGTGTGTCTACGGGTAATCAACGGTGTTTTATCGTAAACAGAGTATAGATGATCGACATCCTGGTCATGCATGGAAACATGGAAGTGTACTTAATCGACCGGGCACGCCTTTCAAGTCAGGTGAGACTAACGAATCGCAGTTCAAAAAGTTTCGCATGATATGTATCTCACAAACATTCCTTCTTATTTATATGTGTGGAAAATTATGATATGCCTCCAAAATTAGCAAGTGGCAAATGGTTCAGGGGTTATTTTGGTAACTTATCATATATTCATAGTTTGACTATGAATAGTAATATAAATGGGAGAAATATGAATTGGATGCTGTCAATTGTAGGCGTGACTATGAATAGTAATATAAATATGAATTGGACGGTGCAGTCAATTGTAGGCGTAGGAAATGCAGACTCAGCGTGCATTTTCTCTCTTTCTCACCATCAATTCTTCTTACTTGGAGCCTATATATAGGCTTGTTTATTTATCAGTTTAGATCATCTCAAAAACCACAGAGTAATATATATATATATATATATATATATATATATATATATATATATATATATATATATATATATATATATATATATATATATATATATATATATATATATATATATATATATATATATATATATATATATATATATATATATATATATATATATATATATATATATATATATATATATATATATATATACCACCACTGTTTATAGCTCATTGTATCCCTCTTTGTCTAAACCCTGTAAACACTGCAAATTATAGTGAATTGTTTCTCGGCTTCCTCCGCCCGTGGTTTTTCCCGATTTGGGTTTTCCACGTAAATCTCCGTGTCTCTATTTTATTTACTTCATTCGTATTTTCGTTGTGATTATTATCGTTTGATAATTTTGATCTCATTCCGCATTGAGCTAATATTGTCTAAAGTCAATTCGGATCCATCGTATTTACAACAATTGGTATCAGAGCGTCCGGGTTTTGATATTAGCTTGTTGGGATCATTTTATCAAGTAATAAATCATGTCTTCGGTGAAATACGATATTCCGCTGCTGGATCGGAATACCCGATTTCCGCTGTGGCAAGTAAAGATGAGAGTGTTGGATTAGGTGTCTAAGCCATGACTTTACATTTATATTTATCTTGTTAATTGAAGCAAAGTCCATTTGGGTTGCCCTCATAGCTGGAGGTTAGGATAGAGTTCAGTAGAGTAAGAGGTTGATTTATTACTTGTGTAATAAATCAATAGAATTAATTAAATGGTTTATTAATATATTTAAGTGTTAATATATTAATTAGAAACTATAATAATTAATTGAGATTTAATCTAGAATTAATTGGATTTAATTTAGTGATTAAATCAATTAATTAAAAGTGCAGGGACTGGTTTGTATTTATTCAATAGTTGAATAACTGGCAAGCCAGTAGCCAGGGGCTAAAGTTGGCGCCAATATGGAGGGAACTCCATAGTTGGCAAAAACCTTAATTAGGGTTTAGAAGCCTTGGTCCAAATGGTCAACAGGCTTGCTCATTAAGGAGGCTCCTCTAGGGTTTCAGCTATAACCCTTGGAGGCTATAAAAGGAACCTCCTGGCTCCCCTTTTTTCTGCGCCACTTTTGAACAAGATTACTCTGCTGGACTGTCTTCTCCATTGCTTTGGGTGTGACTTGCATTTGAGGTAGGACACTTGTGCTGCTAGCTTCAAGAACAAGATTCAAAGGTTGGTAATTCTTGTTTTAAACTTTAGAAATTATTGTTGGCCTTTAGATATTAGTTTATTATCTTCATAGAAGAAAACATAGATCTTTCTAGGGTTGCATGTGAACCATAGGAATCTTTGTGTTCATTGTTTGCTAGAAAACCCTTCAGTGGTATCAGAGCTTAGGCTTGTTTTCTTGTGAATTGATATAAACTGCTTGTTTGATCAAAGGGTTTTCGAAAATAAACCCTTGTGAGGCCTTGGTTTCGTCCATGGTGGCTAGGGTTTCAAAACCCTAGCCTCCCTTGCCTTATCTGCGAATTGCATGCTGCCTTGAATACTTGGTTGTTATTTTTGGTAACTAGATCTTCTGAATAACTTGAACCTTTATTCCTTGCATGATAATTTCGAGATTTTGGCTAGGGTTTCCTAACCCTAGCCGCCACCCTTGGTCCCCCCCCTTAATTGCTTGATTTATTTGCCTTATATAATGTGTTGTTATTTTGGTAATTGGATTAATTAAATAACTAGAACCTCCTTTATTTTGGCTTGTAAATTTCGAACCATATAGGGACCAAGATAGAAAAATTAATTTGATTAATTTTATAAAACCTATCTTAGATATAATTAGTTTAATTAATTGTTAATTAAAAGATCAATTAAATCAGCTTAAAGATTTAATTTAAATTTTCAAAAAATTCCTTAAAAATTTGTGAAAATTATATTAAAATTAAATCTAAAATATTTTAATAAGATTAAAATATATCTTATATATTTATGATTAAAAGTTAATATTTATATATAAGAAAATTGGTTAGTCTTACCGCTAGTAGGCCTCATTCACAAAACTGTCCTATAAAGAGGGTATAAGACGACTGCCTATAAAATGGCTGTCTAATGAGTATCCAATCTTACCCACCGCTCTCCTGGTCAGTCGAGTGTCGTTAGCCGAACGGGTTTGATAGAACCGCTAAGCCTCTTAAAGTATAATGCTATAATTGAAAGTACTAGAACTTTGAACAAAACCCAATCTAGTTACTTTAGGTTAAAAATGTGAATTGGTGCTAATCCATGGAATTGCACATTGTATTTTGTGGAACGTTGGTGGAGTGTGTGTGGTTTTACCGGCACGCCAACTGGGTCCGCAAAGAGTTGCAATGGGTTTCTCGATTTTGTCATTATTAACGGAGCGTATGTGGTTAACCGACATGTTAATTAGAGATGACAATTGACTTCGAGAGTACCAAGCTAATTTGCATGGTTATTCACACCCGGTTTGTGATCCTCGGCATCCCAGTCACAAACAGTGGGGCACATCCGAAACTAAACATACCATTGAATAGTTCAATGTGTCTCAACAGATCTAGGAATTTCATAAGATGAAATTGATAAGTGTATTATCTACCTTAATGACCATTATGTTGTGATTACGGCATCCCTCTTCACACTATAGTTGGGGTATTTTGGGTCCTAGCCTTAATAAATAATATATTGGGTAATTATTTAAAAGGATTAATTGAACTAATAAATTATGTTTATTGTAGATGTCTGAATCAAGTGTCTATTCTCATCCCTCTCCTCATTCACCCATTTCTGAGAGCATCAGAAAGCACCTGCTAAATATGAAAAGGCTGACTGGCCTTAACTATATGGTATGGCTTCACAAATAGAGAATAGTTCTCTGTTTTGCTGGCAAGCCATATCTTACTGAGTGTCCGCTCCCCAAAGCATGACATCACACAGTAGCTTGTGATGAGCATGACTCCTTGATTGTTAAGTCAAGGAAAGTTCGTTGCCTAATACTATTGATCATTGACCCCGAGTTCCGTAGGAATTTAGAATTCTTGGGGTCAGATAAGTTAACACAGCTAGTTGTGGAAAAGTTCCATGAACTGGTTGAGAAAGGACGAGCTAAGATCTTCAAAGAGTTTGAAGTGTGCAGGAAGTAGCACCAGTTCACATGTTCTCAAGACTGAGAGACACATAGGTGAACTGTATAAATTTGGTCCCCCCTTTTGATCGGGTGTTAAAGAATTAGCTCGGCTCGCTGATCCGTTCATTCTGATGTACAGAAAGGGAAACCAGATAAGACAATCGTGGATATGCATTCAATGTTGACTCTGTATGAGTCGTTCATAGAGAAGCATAGTTCCATTGATTCAGCTGCTTCGAGATTGAGTCCAGTAATAGGACACATCAAGAAATGATCCAGATCGTCTAGACCGGTTCCTCGATGGTTCAAACTGAGAATCCACAGGGTGGGACACAGTCACAGAAAGATTGGAAAATGCTCTGAAGCCAAACAGTTTGGCAACTCAGGAATATCTTAAAACTCAGAACACCTGATCCTTAGTTCCTTGATACAGGATGTGTGTGACAATTGTAAAATTTGGTCAACAAAAGTCAACTATAGTCAAACGAAGCGTACGTTAATTTATATGTTGAAAAGTTATTTTCCATAACTTTTGCAGTGAATTATTAATATTATAAGTATTACGTATACTAAATCAAACAATTATCGGTTAAAAGTCGAAAATACGGACAGCAGACTACTGCAGCGTAAAAATTCGATAAATCGTACAATTATTATTTTGAGAATAATAATATTCATAAAACAATCCACTCGTAAATACGAAACTGTGGATATATAGAACGTCGAAAACGGAGTTCGTATGTGGAAGTTACAACGATTAAACCGCTATGAACGGATAAATGTACACAGGGTTTGGAACCAAAATACAAAATGAGGTGCCTTAAACATCAAATATGAAGTAACAATTCATATGATAAGTAACGTAATAATATCTAGTATTTAATTTCAAAGCTAAATGCAGTTTCCGGTAAAATGCTGAAATTCGCGAAATCGGAAGAATACTGCGCTTAAACGCGTATTCCGACACCCAACGAGTTATAATTCAATCAAAATAAATGTTTGGCAATGTTTTTATACAAAATAATTATTTAGAACTTCGTTTCGTCAAAAACGCATAAAAATTCACTAAAACGTCACACTATTTTATAAAAATCACACATTTTTATAACTACATTGCTATTGTTATAAAAACCAACCCCACCCCACCCCCCTACCCAACCCCATCGGCATCCAAGGCATGGGAGACACCAACACATCACACCAAATCAACTAGGCACTATTCAAGATCCATGAGAGAGTTATGGCTAGGAATTTTATATTATGGAAAAAGCAATTGCCAAATCTATCCTAAAAGAAACTAGCCACATTCATTTGGAACAAACCCACACTCTTTTCTCTCTTCTCCTTCCTCTTGCTCTCGGCCTCAAACCACCATCACCATCACCATCTTCAAGCTTCCATTTCAAGCTTCTTTCACAAGTTTAAGTAGTAAGTTTCACTCATCTTTTGATTCTATACTACATAACACAAGTTTACACCTTTTACACACACTAACATCCATTCATATCCATTGGATATTAGTTTTGTCCAAGGGTCTTTAAGCTGCAAACTTCATCATCTTCAAAGATCTTGCAAGTATCCTTGGTAAGTTATGATCATCTAGTGATTTAAGTTCTAAATACCTTCATTTACTCTTTTACACACTCATACTCACGAAAATCCATTGGATAATAGCTTTGTCCAAGGGTCCTCCGGGTCTTAGAACCAAAATCTTCAACCTTCTTCCAAGAAACCTTAAGATCCACACTCAAGGTGAGTTCATACCCCTCATTTTCACCTTTTCAAACCTTTTTGGGGGAGAATACAAGTTCTTTAACTATATATGTTGTTTATTTCAAGTTTATATGTGTTTAAATGATATATATGTTGATTTACACAAGTTTATAAAGTTAGTATTTGAGTAAAAATACCTTTGACATGAAATATGAGTAGATCTTTATAAGATGTTCATAATGATACATAATATGCTTGTATAAGAGTTACTAGACTATTATTAAAGTGTGTAAAAATGTTAGATCTTGAACAAAAATGTCATAAATATGAATTTGGCATGAAATATGAGTAGATCCATGTATTATGAACACTTTGACATATTAACTTGTGTAAAAGTTACTAAACTACAAATAAAGTGTACAAAAGATACTAGATCTTGGATAAAAACGTTATAAAAACGAAAACTAGTAAAAACTACGTTTTTATAAATAAAGGTACTATTTTCTAGCAAAAATGGTTAAAATCAAGATATTACACTATTTTTGTGAGAAATATCTCAAAAGATGATATTCAAAATCTTTGAACAAGTTATTTCGCTATCGTTCGTAAAAATAAGGTTATTACGACGTAATTACTAAAAATAGACTATTATTGGAATAGTTTATGAACAAAAGGTTACTATGACATTTAAACATGACAAAAATAATTATATAAAAATATATAATTATTATACTTTACTATTTTATCATGGGAAAAATGATAATGGACGATTACAAGAGTTTTTATATACAAAACGTACGTAAACAAGTTGATTGGAATACATACATTTTTGTGAGATGAATCTTCACAGTACTTTTATAAGTACCTACTATAAGTCCTGAACATTTATATAACCAGAGTCTCGGTAAGAGAGCGCGATATTTGAATATAGATCTATACGGGGCTTGACAACCCCGCACCTGAGCTGCTAGCTACAGCTTGACCGGCAGGACTGAGGTGTCCAAATGTCTAACATTTCCGACGCTTGAAGAACGTCACAGCAGGCCAACTAGTCACAGTATGGTTATATGGTATCTCACATGGGAAAATAATCAACTTAATATTTTTATAAATTGTTTACGTGGATACACACATTTCAAAGAAAGTACACTACAGTTTACATATTACATTTTAGTCTTTGGGATTTAAAGACTTGGACATTTCTATAAGAAAATATTGGATTTTCTTGGTTTTCAACACTATCGATTACAAACAAAGGACATTTCTTATACAAAAATCTTATGAACTCACCAACTTAATTGTTGACACTTTTTCAACTACTTGTATTCTCAGGAAACTGATAAGGTAAATCAAGCGCTACATGAAGGGACGTTACGACGTCGTTTTTGCCTATTTTTGATATCATTATAATTGTATTTGAAACATGCAACAGTTAAACTATGTAACATTTGCAATTATTTAATGATGGTTGTTGCTTGGAATTCACTATTATTCAACTGTGTTATGATATTGTTCATGAAGTCATCCACCCTTGAACTTTTCCGCCAATACGGTTTGAGGGTGTGACAAATTGGTATCAGAGCATTGTTTATAGTGAACTAAGTATATCAATCCATTTAAAGATGAAAACATTTTTTTGTACAAGTATACTTTTAAAATTACAACGATAATTTTTATAAAAGTATAAGTACATACATACATACATACTAGAACTATATCATAACGAAAACATACAAAAGTAGTAAGATGAGTTGAAAGCTACGGATAGGCCTAAGTGTTTGGTAATGATGTCTTGGGTGAATAAAGCCTGATCAACTGTATTGATCCAAGATATGAAACGTATACTTAGGAATGGTCGTGGCGAACAACGAGTCCGAACACTTACCAGTAACCAAAGGAACTAAACATAAAAATTTAAAATACTATAGGAGTATTTTATGACACTATAGAACTAAACATGAAGTTAAAATACTATATGAGTATTTTGTGTACATTACTTAGTTATATATATATATATATATATATATATATATATATGTGTATTTAAGAATCCCCTTATATATACTTCTTACACCCCAATCCTCGTACAGACGCTATGGCAGGATTCCATTTGCCAGGAGACCCATATTTCCCCGAGGAGGGAAATGGGGGATGGCTTAATGAGGAACCAGAAGAGGAACCCGAAGAGGTTCCGGAAGAGGAACCAGAGGAAGCTTCGGAAGAAGAAGACCAGTGGGACGAGGAAGAGTCAGAAGATGAACCAGAAGTTATCGACCCCCGTCACCCAGTCCGCAGCTTACATGCACCACCGCCACCACCACTATATCAGGTATATCGCCACCCTGGTGGCCCGTTATGGATGCGTACACCTCGAAAGAGGGTACTTCCCATTCACCGCCCTTACTAATAGAAGAACCTCTTCACGGCCCGACACTAGATTGGGCAGAGCAGATACGCGTCTGGAGCCGCGAGCAGGGCTTGCGACCCCCGTACGACCTATTCTACGACCACTACGACATCAGTAGAGGGGGCTACGCAGACCGAGCTTTACCAGCCATAATCGGGCGCATCAGGCGCCAGGAGGAGCAGGTTAGGGCGACCTCCAGCCAGATCATGGACGTGGGGGCCACCGCCGAAGTCACCGCAGCACGCTTCCGACGTTTAGACGAGGCCCATGACCACACCTCTAGACGAGTCGACCCCCTCGAGGAGGACGTACAGACAGCCCTGGGGATGTGGCGCGAGGCTATTGTCCGAATATCTGAATCCGAGGAAAGGATTCGAGAGTTAGAGCGGAGGGCCGAGGAGGCCGAGCGCGAGGCTGCTGAGCTCAGGGCGCAAGTGGACGCACTACGCAGAGCCGGGGGACCCAGTTCGTCTTGAGTAGTACTTATACTACTCAAATTTTGATATAGACTAGGACATCTATGAGTACGCGTTATGTGCGGCTCACTATTGTACATAGGCGCGGCTCTACAATCAAGTGACTACACTTTTTGTAAGCCGTTACGCTGTTTATTATTATCGCTCTGTAGGCCTCTGCGACTAATTGGAAGCATTGGTGAGCCCGGTTGCTGCCAATTAAGAGAACCTTAGGACGAGATACAGTCTATGTGACAGTTTGATTGATTTTGCAACTAGTCTTAAAACCAGTGGGAGTAATCATCAAAAGAAACCAATATGGACAGAAACGTACCTTCAGAATATCTGGTTGAGTGAGACGATACTCAGAGTCAAGTAATTGACTCCGAGAGGAGCGCTCTCAATAGAAGCTGAAATCCGAAAGGATACTGCATATTGTAAGTCGTTAGTGGAGCGCGTGTGGATCACCGGCATACTAATAGGGACTCACAAAGAATATGCCAGTATAAAGGTACTTAGGCCCGGGATTTCCCCGCGGGCATCTCGCAAGAAAGGATATTCAGATTCTCAAAATATGCCAAAGGATTGGATTTTAAGAAAAAGCTGAAAGATATCCGTTAAGATGTCAGAAAGGTTTGGATTCTCAAAATGTGCCAAAAGTTCTGGATTTTGTGAATAGTCCATAACCGTGTCAAAGCCAGTGGGAGTATCGCTGTTATCTACTATCTCCATATGTGTGTTGAATAATGGTTCTAGGAAACGTCTCTTTTCATTACAAAGTGTAATGACTTGGTGTTAAGAGACGGATCGCTGTGAAAGACTTAATAGAGATACGGCATGCTCAGGTGGTTACAAACGTCTATGAGATAGATCGAAACTCTGCCAAGATGATCTTGATGTGACTCAAGATGCATAGCTCAGGAAAGGGGTTTCATGTCATTGCAAAGTGTGATGATTTGGCATGAGAGGTATGAAAGGTGCAACGTACTCACATAATCCATTGACATATATCAGATAGATGTTGTCATCAGTATAGAACTGGCCATAGTAAGCATGATCTTGATAAGATTCAAGATGCATGAGAAAAAGTCTCCGAAAGGATATAGTTATTAAAAGTCGTGACACAAGGATTATAAGTAATCCTAAGATTCCAAAAGATTTTGGAATAGGACTGGATCGAATCCAACAAGTTTCTTGGATCAATCAGAAGTGTCATGAACATGTCTTGATGACTTAATGCTTAGAGCATAGTGAGTCAGATTCAGGATATGACCTGGCTGGGAATACTTAATGGATTTTGTACATACGTGAGAAATCATTGGAAAATGATTAAGGGGTGAATGATGATGTCAAATTTGAAAAGAGTTTTAAAATAAGGACTTAATGGTTAAAGAATTTCGTTGGCATTCCGATGGAGCGCGTGTGGCTCACCGGCACATCGTAACACCTCGAAATAGTCTTAGGGTGCAGTCGTGTCGACTAAAGATCCCGAGAACCATGGAAAGTCACAGTACATAGAATGGAGTTGTTAGTGAGAATGACGTTATGACCAAAATTGAGATATCATCGGAAGAATATCCGATCGGATAAAGTGTATAAATGTATAACATTTGAATACATAGAAAGAGTGAAAGGTCAAGTAGACATAGATACATAACACGAATTAAATAGTTTAAAAGGAATCTAGAAACCGATAATAGTTTTATGTAAAATCCGACTTGGTGATTACCTCGTGGAGACTTGGTAATTAGGCAAGAGTAGCCACCGGTCAGATTTTATGTTTCAATTTTGCATGTTTCACTTCCCGAATAATTTGATTATTCAAAAGGTCCACAGTCGCTCATACTTTTCGGGAGTAAGTATGAACGAAGACTGTCATGAATTGGTTTGTAGATTGTCTAAGGAGTTAGACATTGCAGTAAGACTGCTACAACGTTCATGAGTACTTAGAAATAGAGATTTGAGTATTGGATAAACCCGCACTCAATAGATTGCTTCATGGATTACATCACGAGCAATGTTGAGACGATAATATCGTATGATCTTGAAGCGGAGACATATGAGTTGAAATTTACGAGTCGGTTGTGCATTGATAATGCGAAAACGCATCGGTAACTCGATGTTACAAACGCATTGTTGTGTACGATTTGATAAGTAAAAGACACAATCATATGAGTCGAAGCTTATTCGTTCCTTGACCCTGATGGGAAACAGATATCTGTAGGCCGCTCGATGATTTTGAAGTTGACTAAAGTGCTGGCCAGCCTGGACTAAACTGATGTGTTCAATTAGAAGTCTGAAAGTCATAAGCAGAATCAGAATTCGGGAAACAGAGTATCGGACAGAGATTGATCTCAATCCATGTCTCGTGTCTGAAAATATCTTGTTGGACGAAGGATCATATGATCACTTATCCATAGACAGAACTGACTGGGTCAGAGTTCAGCAGCAGTTTCTAGGAAGCTGTAGGTTGTTTATTAATCAGAAGATAAATTAAAGTCATAGACTTATCCAAGTGGGAGAATGTTGGATTAGGTGTCTAAGCCATGACTTTACATTTATATTTATCTTGTTAATTGAAGCAAAGTCCATTTGGGTTGCCTTCATAGCTGGAGGTTAGGATAGAGTTCAGTAGAGTAAGAGGTTGATTTATTAATTGTGTAATAAATCAATAGAATTAATTAAATGGTTTATTAATATATTTAAGTGTTAATATATTAATTAGAAACTATAATAATTAATTGAGATTTAATCTAGAATTAATTGGATTTAATTTAGTGATTAAATCAATTAATTAAAAGTGCAGGGACTGGTTTGTATTTATTCAATAGTTGAATAACTGGCAAGCCAGTAGCCAGGGGCTAAAGTTGGCGTCAATATGGAGGGAACTCCATAGTTGGCGAAAACCCTAATTAGGGTTTATAAGCCTTGGTCCAAATGGTCAACAGGCTTGCTCATTAAGGAGGCTCCTCTAGGGTTTCAGCTGTAACCCTTGGAGGCTATAAAAGGAACCTCCTGGCTCCCCTTTTTTCTGCGCCACTTTTGAACAAGATTACTCTGCTGGACTGTCTTCTCCATTGCTTTGGGTGTGACTTGCATTTAAGGCAGGACACTTGTGCTGCTAGCTTCAAGAACAAGATTCAAAGGTTGGTAATTCTTGTTTTAAACTTTAGAAATTATTATTGGCCTTTATATATTAGTTTATTATCTTCATAGAAGAAAACATAGATCTTTCTAGGGTTGCATGTGAACCATAGGAATCTTTGTGTTCATTGTTTGCTAGAAAACCCTTCAGAGAGATATTCTCATTCAGATGGATTTACACAAGGCGCTCTTGGGCTTCGAAAGGATGCCCAATAAATGGACCGAAGAAGAAAAGGAGATGAAAGCTATGAAGGCTTTATCTCAAATTCGTTTGCACTTGTCAAATGATGTTTTGCAAGATGTTCTAAAAGAAACGTCGACGGCTGCTTTGTGGCTGAAGTTGGAGTAGTTATTGATGACAAAGAGCTTACCGAACAAGTTGCATCTAAAGCAACGATTGTTCAATCTCAAGATGATTGAAGGAGGCTCGCTAGCTGAACATTTGTCTACATTTAAAGAGTTAGTAAATAACTTGGAGAATATGGATGTTCAATATGAAGATGAAGACTTGGCTTTATTTTTGTTGTCATCGTTGCCCGAATCCTATAGCCATTTTCGTGATACAATCATCTACAGTCGTGACACTCTTGTTTTAGATGAAGTCTTTACAGCTTTGGATTCTAAATAGAAGATTAAGCATATTACCGGTGGTGGTTCAAGTGATTCTAAAGCCGAAGGTTTGAATGTCAGAGGAAGAACAACAGAGAGAAGTAGAACTTCTCAATCTTCTAACAGAACCAGATCCAAGTCAAAAGGCAAATGAAAGTTTTGCAACTATTGTCACAAGAAGGGACATGTGCTTGAAGAATGTTTCAAGTTGAAGAATAAAGAAAAAGAGAAGGCTGCAACAAATGGTAAACAAGCTAGCACTTCGGGTGAAGCCGATGTAGCAGAGGTCGAATGTATTGGAGAACTCTTGACAGTTTATTCAGATAAACTGGATTCCACTGGTGATTGGATACTCGACTCTGGTTGTACTTTTCATATGTGTCACAACAAAAGTTGGTTTTACACATTTGAAAAGGTTAACCAGGGCTATGTGTTGATGGGTAACAATACTACATGTCCAGTTCTTGGACATGGTTCAGTCAGAATCCGTATGTTTGATGGCGTTATCCGAACCATTGGGGATATTAGATATGTCCCTAACCTCAGAAGAAACTTGTTATCTCTTAGTTCCTTTGATAAAAAAGGATACGAATTTGCCGGTAAAGGTGGAGTTCTCAGGGTGTTCAAAGATGGTTCCGACAAATTGAGAGCCAGTCGAAAAACCTCAGACCTCTACTTTCTTGACGGGCAAACAATTTTGAGTGATGCTGCTGTTGTTTCAAAGTCTCTTTCTGATCCAGATCAGTCCCGTCTTTGGCACCTTCGACTTGGCCATATAAGTTTTCAAGGCATGTCAGAATTGATTCGAAGAGGTTTACTTGGTCAACAAAAGATTGTTGATTTGGAGTTCTGTGAAGACTGTGTATATGGCAAGGCAAAACGAGTGAGGTTTGCAAGTGGTATCCATACAACGAAAGGACTACTCGACTATGTCCACTCGGATTTGTGGGGACCAGCTCGAGTTGCTTCTAAAGGTGGAGCTAACTATATGCTCACTATCATTGACGATTTCTCTAGGAAGGTGTGGTGTTTCTTCTTAAAACATAAGGGAGACATTTTCTCTACCTTCAGAGACTGGAAAGTTCAGGTTGAAAAGCAATCAAGATTGGTATTAAAGTATCTTCATACGGATAATGGACTAGAGTTTTGCTCAGAAGAGTTTAATGCCTATTGCCGAACGGAAGGCATTACTCGACATCGCACGGTAGTCCATACGCCTCAACAAAATGGTGTAGCCGAAAGGATGAATAGCACCATTATGGAGAAGGTCAGATGTATGCTTTCAAATTCCAAATTGCCAAAGTCCTTTTGGGCAGAGGCTGCTTCTACTGCTTGCTATGTTATCAACCGATCACCGTCACGAGCAATCGAAAAGAAAACTCCGTATGAGTTATGGTCCGGGAAACCTGCCGATTATACACATCTGAAACCTTTCGGATGTCCAGCTTATGCACGAGTTGACAATGGGAAGTTAGAACCGAGAGCACTTAAATGTGTCTTTCTTGGTTATAATCTAGGAGTTAAGGGTTACAAGTTATGGAGCAATGATCTAAATAAAATCATCATCTCAAGAGATGTTATTTTTGACGAGTCTGCTATGATTCATCAAACTTCCGACTCTACAGAAGATACAGTCGCATCATCAAAAGCAAATGAAGAGAAAGCTCAAATGGATGTGGAGTTTCCTACTTCACCTGTCACCATTCCGAGTCCAGTTGAGCAACAAGAGTCTTCCTCGCCAAATGAGCATGTCATTGTTGAAGAAACAACAACTTCACAACCACAAGCTACTACTCGAAGCATTGCAAGAGATAGGCCAAGAAGACAAATTGTTCCTCCAAAGAGGAATGCTGAAGCTGAACTTGTTGCTTACGCTTTTATTGTTGCTAATTATATTGAGTCGGAAACGGAGCCTCTAAATTATGATGAGGCTATCAAATCTAAAGACTCAAGTGATTGGATGATTGCTATGCATAATGAGATGGAATCCTTGCAAAGAAATGGTACTTGGGATTTAGTTCCTATTCCAAAAGGGAAAAGGTCAGTTAAATGCAAGTGGGTCTACAAGCTCAAAGAACCTGTTAACCCAAATGAGAAACCTGTTGGATTAGGTGTCTAAGCCATGACTTATAATTGTATTTATCTTATGAATAAAAGCAAAGTCCATTTGGGTTGCCCTCATAGATGGAGGATAGATGTATAGTTCAGTAGAGAGAATAGTTGATTTATTAATTGTATAATAAATCAATAGAAAATAAATATATATGGTTTATTAATATATTTAAGTGTTAATATATTAATTAGAAACTATATTAATTAATTGAGATTTAATCTAGAATTAATTGGATTTAATTTAGAGATTAAATTAATTAATTAAAAGGTGCAGGGACTGGTTTGGCATTTATTCAATAGTTAAATAACTGGCCAGGTAAAACCAGGGACCAAAATGGCACCACCCTGGAGGCTCCTCCAGGGTTTGGCGAAACCCTAATTAGGGTTTTGGTAAGCCTGGTACAAGTGGTCAAAAGCCTTGTCCAGTTGGAGGCTCCTTAGGGTTTCAGGTGTAACCCTAGGAGGCTATAAAAGGAACCCCATGGCACCTCATTATTCACGCCATCTCTCTCTGTGTTACTCTGCTGGACTGATTCTTCCATCACTTGGGTGTGACTTGCATTTGAGGCAGGATTCTTTTGCTGCTGCTTGAAGGATCATAAGATCAAAGGTTGGTTTTCTTAATTCATCTTTAGAATTAATTGTATCCTTTAGGTTCTTAGTTCTAATCTTCATAGAAGAAAACATAGATCAATATTAGGGTTGCATGTGAACCATAGGAATTTTTGTGTTCATTGTTTGCATAGAAACCCTTCAGTGGTATCAGAGCTAGCTTGTTTTCTTGTGAATTGATTTGAACTGCATGCTTATTTTTTCCTTGAGTGTTTTGCGATGAACACCTCATGGAGAGAGGCCAAAATCGATGCCAAGGCTAGGGTTTCCTAACCCTAGCCGCCACCCCCTTGGTCCCCCCTTGATTGCTTGATTTGCTTGCCATAATTATGTGTTGTTATTTTTGGTAACAATATCAATTAAAATAACTTGAACCCTTCTTGCTTGGCTTGTAATTTTCGAGAATCATAGGACCAATACAGATAAATTAATTTGATTAATTTGGTAATCTGTAACCTAGATTTAATTAGTTTAATTAATTGATTAATTAAAAGAGCAATTAAATCAGTTTAAAGAATTAATTAAAAATTTTCAAAAATTAGTAATAATTTGCGAAAAATTAAGACAAAATTAATTCTAAAATATTTTAATAAGATTAAAATATATCTTATATGTATTTACCGCTAGTAAGCCTCATTCACAAAACTGTCTTATAAAGAGGATATAAGGCGACTGACTATAAAATGTTAGTCTAATGGGTATCTACTCTTACCCACCGCTCTCCTGGTCAGTCGAGTGTCGTTAGCCGAACGGGTATGATAGAACCGCTAAGCCTCTTAAAAGTATAATGCGATAATTGAAAGTACTAGAACCCTAAAACAAATCCCAATCTAGTTACTTTAAGTTAAAAATGTGAATTGGTGCTAATCCATGAAATTGCACATTGCACCGTGTGGAACGTTGGTGGAGCGTGTGTGGTTTACCGGCACGCCAACTGGGGTCCACAATGAGTTGCGATGGGTTTCTTGATTTTGTCATTATTAACGGAGCGTGTGTCGATTACTGGCACGTTAATTAGAGATGACAATTGACTTCAAGAGTACCAAGCAATTTGCATGGTTATTCACACCCGGTTTGTGATCCTCGGTATCCCAGTCACAAACAGCGGAGCATTCCCGAGATTAAAAGATGCTATCGAACAGTTCGGTAAATCTCAAAGAAACTAGGAATTCCATTATAATATGATTATGTTTCCGCAGTGGAATTGGTTGAATCGTCATTCGCCTACCTTATAAAATTTACAATATTGATTACGGCATCCCTTTTCGGTATTGTAGATTGTTATTGTAGGATCCTAGCCTTATATTTGTTCTTGGGTGAATATAAGGATTATTATTATTATTATATCTAATAAAACTACCTTCTTCTTGTTCAGATGTCTTCTGACCAATCCGTTCCCCACTCAAATCCCGGTAATGTCACCTCGATTCTGTCATTATGCTCAAAAGTGACGTTGGACGGCACTAACTATAATGACTGGATCCGCAACATCAAAATGGCTCTAAGGTTTGAACATAAAGAGTATGTTCTGGAAACCGAGCTTGTTGATGTGGACACTGAAACCGCTACTCCCGAGGAAATCGTTGCGTACACTAAACACTTTGATGATGCAACCAAAGTGGCTTGCATCATGATCGCTACTATGAACCCTGAACTGCAGCGTATCTATGGGGACTATTGGCCTTACGAGATGCACAAAGAGCTCGCGGAAAGGTTCCGCAAGAAAGAACGCATCGAAAGGCGTGAGGTTGTAAAAGCTTTCACTAACAGCAAGCCCAAGGAGGACGAGTCCATCTGTGCACATGTGCAGAGGATGCATGGTTATGTGGAAAGGCTTAGAAAGCTGGAGATGTCTGTCCATGAGGATTTAGCAGTTGACATAGTGCTAAACTCCTTGCCCAGTTCTTATGACCAGTTCACACTGTCGTATCATTTGAACAACAACCAGGCAAATCTAGCTGAGTTACACCGCATGCTTCGTACGGCTGAGGACGGGATGAAGAAAAAGCTGTGCTCCCTATCAACCTGCCTGTCCTGGCTATTGTCTCCGGAAAGGGAAAGAAACAGAAAGGCCCTCCTAAGCAGAACTGGAGGGAAAAGACTCATGTCGGGTCATCTAGCGGTGCTCCGAAAGGTAAGTCTTCCGGAATTCCACATATTCGGAACCCCAAAGAGGCCGACTGCTTTTACTGCAAGCAGAAGGGTCATTGGAAGAGGAGCTGCCCAACGTATCTGCAAGACGTCAAGGACGGTAAAGTGAAACCGTCACAGGCAGGTACGTATTCTATATCTAATAACTCATCTTTTTACCGTTCATGGGTCCTTGATACTGGATGTGGTTTTCATATCCGTTCTGATTTGCAGGGCCTAGAGGAAAGTAGGGAGCTAGAGCATGGCAGACTGAACCTGGTCATGAGGAATAGGCGAACGTCACCTGTTACCAAGATCGGTGTTTATGGAGTGATGCTGAGTAGTGGAGTTAGATTAGAATTACATAATTGTTGCTATGTGCCTGATATGGCAAAGAACATAATTTCATTTCATGCATTGTTTAAACAAGGCTTTTATTACGAATGTAATAAATTGAATGGTTCAATTTCAGTTTTCAAAAATAATGTTTTCATATTTAATGCTATGCCTTGTGATGGAGTGTATGAATCTATTATGTGTGTTGATAATTATGGCAAAAATGTATTAGCTATTGATGCTTCAAGCGGTGGAGAAAAGGCATGTCTGTGGCATTGTCGCCTTGGCCATATAAACAAGAAACGCATCGCCCAACTCCAAAAGGATGGAGTGCTGGAATCATTCGACCTCGGGTCGGATGATGTATGCGAATCTTGCTTACTTGGCAAGATGACAAAATCACCATTCAAAGGTTCCATTGAAAGAGGTGAAGGTCTGTTGGATATCATACACACAGATGTGTGTGGTCCCTTCAGAACAACCACTAAAGATGGCACGCGATTCTATGTGACCTTTACCGACGATTTTAGTAGATATGGGTATGTCTACTTAATCAAGAATAAGTCGGATACCTTTGAAACGTTCAAAGAGTTTAAGAATGAAGCGGAAAATCAATTGGGCAGAAAGATAAAGATGCTTAGATCCGACAGAGGCGGTGAGTATCTTAGTATCGAGTTTCTCGATTACCTCAAGGAATGTGGAATTGTTTCACAGTTGTCGCCTTCAAGAACACATCAGCTGAATGGTGTTGCAGAGAGACGAAACCGAATCTTGTTAGACATGGTTCGTTCCATGATGAGTCGAGCCTCACTTCCAATCCATTTCTGGGGGTATGCCTTAGAGACTGCCGCCCATATCCTAAATCTTGTCCCAACCAAAAAGGTTGTGAAAACACCGCACGAGATGTGGACGGGGAAAGTTCCCTCGTTAGCACACATCAAAGTCTGGGGCTGTGAAGCATTCGTGAGACGAGATACTTCAGATAAGCTTTCAGAAAGAAGTGAAAGGTGTTACTTCATCGGATACCCGAAACAGTCTTTTGGATACTTGTTCTACAGACCGAGCAAGGACGTGGTCTTTGTAGCAAGACGAGGGTTCTTTCGAGAGAGAGAACTCATATCCAAAGAGGATAGTGGAAGTACGATCGATCTCTAAGAAATTCAGAAGACGCCTGATGAAACAACCTTGGAAGAAACTAGCAACCAACATGAGGAAGAAGTTCCTGTTGGACCCACCGACATTTCGTTGCCCCTTAGGCGTTCAGGTAGAGTTAGCATGCCGCCCGAGTTCTATGGTTTCCATATTACTTCGGACGGTGACACGTTAGTCAGTGATCGTACATTGACTAATTTGGATGAGCCAGCTAACTACCGTGAAGCAGTGGCATGCCCCGAGTCTGCAAAATGGAAAGAGGCAATGGACAGCGAGATAAAGTCCATGTATGACAATCAAGTTTGGAACTTGGTTGACAATGTACCGAGTCGAAAGACAGTCGGATGCAAGTGGATCTTCAAAAAGAAGACCGACATGGATGGAAAAGTGCATACTTATAAAGCTCGGCTGGTTGCGAAGGGATTCACTCAAACCCCGGGGGTTGACTATGATGAAACCTTCTCACCAGTAGCCAAGATTAAGTCAATCAGGATAATGCTTGCCATAGCTGCGTTTCATGATTATGAAATCTGGCAGATGGATGTCAAAATCGCTTTCCTTAACGGGAAACTGACTGAGGATGTTTACATGAGTCAGCCAGAAGGTTTTATAGACACAAAGCACCCTGATAAAGAATGTAAGCTTGAAAGATCAATCTACGGGTTGAAGCAAGCATCTCGCAGTTGGAATCTTTGCTTCCATGAGAAAGTTAAAGAGTTTGGCTTCTCTAGGAGTGAAGATGAGTCCTGTGTATATGTCAAGGCTAGTGGGAGTATAGTCACTTTCCTGGTACTGTATGTTGATGACATACTGCTCATGGGAAACGACATTCCGACCTTGCAGAATGTTAAGGCTTGGCTCGGGAAGTGTTTCGCCATGAAAGACCTAGGGGAAGCTGCTTATATTCTCGGGATAAGAATACTTAGAGATAGAAAGAGAAAATTGATAGGTCTAAGCCAGTGTACATATTTGGAAAAGGTGTTAAAGAGATTTAACATGGAAAATTCCAAAAGGGGAGAGTTACCAATCCTAAGTGGTGTTAAATTGAGTAAGACTCAAAGTCCGAGTACCGATGAGGAAATAGCTGAAATGAGTCGAGTGCCTTATGCTTCGGCAGTAGGGTCGATCGTGTATGCTATGACATGTACTCGTCCTGACGTATCCTATGCACTAAGCATGGTTAGTCGATTCCAGGGTAATCCTGGAAAAGCACATTGGATTACGGTCAAGAACATACTCAAGTATCTGCGAAGGACAAAGAATATGGTATTAGTCCTTGGTGGCAGTGATGAGTTAAAAGTGAGTGGATATACAGATGCCAGTTTCCAGACAGATAGGGACAGTGGACGGTCCCAGTCGGGCTGGGTATTTCTTTTGAACGGTGGAGCGGTCACTTGGAAAAGTTCCAAGCAGGAAACGGTGGCTGATTCAACGTGCGAATCAGAGTACATCGCAACGAGTGAAGCGTCTAAGGAGGCGGCTTGGCTGAAGAATTTCATCGGGGACCTTGGAGTGGTCCCGAGCATTCAGGAGCCGGTGGAACTTTTCTGCGATAATGAAGGAGCGGTCGCCTTAGCAAAGGAACCGCGAGACCATGGAAAGTCCAGGCATATCGAAAGAAAGTACCACTACATTCGACATCAAGTAGAAGAAGGGCACTTACTGGTTAAGCGAGTATCATCCGAGGACAATCCTGCAGATCCTTTGACTAAGGCTCTGAATAGGATCAAGCACAATCAGCATGCTCAGAGCATTGGATTGAAGGATGATATTAATTTTAGTAATTAGATAGATTAGAAACTTGTAACAGTATAAATGTAATTGACTCGGTGATTTTATAATAGAGATTTATAAATGAGTATTGTTACTGCCTTTGTCAATTGTTTATTTCTGTGTTTCTATATTTGCATGTTTAACTTCCTTAATAATTAGATTATTTAAAACTCCACAGTCGATCATACTATTAGGAAGTAAGTATGAACAAAGACTGTCATGAATTGGTTGCAGACTGTCTAATGAGTTAGACATTGTAGTAAGACTGCTGCAACGTTCATGAGTACTTAGAAAATAGAGATTTGAGTATTGGATAAACCCGCGCTTAACAGATTGCTTCATGGATTATATCACGAGCAATGTTAAGACGATAATATCAGGTGATCTTTAAGTGGAAAGATATAATCTGTTATTTGCGATACAAGTGCTTATTGACAATACGAAATCGCGCCAGTAACTCGGTGCTATAAAAGGCATTGTTGTATGTATTTGGACCCGCAAAAGTTATGGACATATGAGTCAAATCTTATCCGTCCCATGACCCGATGGGAAACAGATGTGTTCAATTATTAGTTGACTGAAAGTGTTGGCCAACCAGGACTTAATTGATGTGTTCAATTATTAGTCTCTAAAGTCATATGCAAATCAGAAATCGAGAAACAGAGTGTCAGACCAAGATTGATGTTAGTCCATGTCTTGAGTCTGAAAATATCCTGTTGGACGGAGGATCATCATATCACTTATCTTTGGACAGAACTGACTAGGTCAGAGTTCAGACAATTAAAGTCATAGACTTATCCAAGTGGGAGACTGTTGGATTAGGTGTCTAAGCCATGACTTATAATTGTATTTATCTTTTGAATAAAAGCAAAGTCCATTTGGGTTGCCCTCATAGATGGAGGATAGATGTATAGTTCAGTAGAGAGAATAGTTGATTTATTAATTATATAATAAATCAATATAAAATAAATATATATGGTTTATTAATATATTTAAGTGTTAATATATTAATTAGAAAATATATTAATTAATTGAGATTTAATCTAGAATTAATTGGATTTAATTTAGAGATTAAATTAATTAATTAAAAGGTGCAGGGACTGGTTTGGCATTTATTCAATAGTTGAATAACTGGCCAGGTAAAACCAGGGACCAAAATGGCGCCACCCTGGAGGCTCCTACAGGGTTTGGCGAAACCCTAATTAGGGTTTTGGTAAGCCTGGTCCAAGTGGTCAAAAGCCTTGTCCAGTTGGAGGCTCATTAGGGTTTCAGGTGTAACCCTAAGAGACTATAAAAGGAACCCCCTGGCACCTCATTATTCACGCCATCTCTCTCTATGTGTTACTCTGCTGGACTGATTCTTCCATCACTTGGGTGTGACTTGCATTTGAGGCAGGATTCTTTTGCTGCTGCTTGAAGGATCATAAGATCAAAGGTTGGTTTTATTAATTCATCTTTAGAATTAATTGTATGCTTTAGGTTCTTAGTTCTAATCTTCATAGAAGAAAACATAGATCAATATTAGGGTTGCATGTGAACCATTGGAATTTTTGTGTTCATTGTTTGCACAGAAACCCTTCAAAACCAAGATATAAAGCTCGGTTGGTAGCTTAAGGCTACAGTCAAATTCCAGGCGTTGACTATACTGACATCTATTCCCCAGTAGTCAAACACACTTCTATTCGTGCATTGTTGGGGTTAGTTGCTTCAAATGATTATGAGTTGGAGCAACTAGATGTTACTACAACTTTTCTAAATGGTGAGCTTGAGGAAGAGATTTTCATGCAACAACCTGAAGGTTTTGTAGTTCCTGGCAAGGAGGACTACGTATGTAAATTGAAGAAATCTCTCTATGGCCTCAAGCAGTCTCCTAGACAATGGTACAAGAGGTTCGATTCTTTCAAGACCAGTCACAAATTCAACAGGTGCACCTATGATAGCTGCGTTTATTTCAAGAAAGGTGACGATGGTTCAAAGATCTACTTACTCTTGTACGTGGATGACATGTTGATTGCAGCAAAAGATATGAAGGAGATTCAGAAGTTAAAAGACCAGTTGAAAGCTGATTTTAAAATGAAGGACTTAGGAGCTGCTAAGAAAATTTTAGGTATGGAAATTATTCGTGACAGGAAGTCTAGGATCTTGCATCTTTCTCAAAAGGGTTACATTGAGAAAGTCCTACGACGTTTTAATATGCATGAAACAAAGCCTGTCAACACACCTTTTGCAGCTCATTTCAAGTTATCATCCGCTTTAAGTCCTACTACTGAGACTGATATGGCGTACATGGCACACGTACCATACTCTAGTGCTGTTGGATCTCTGATGTATGCTATGATCTGCACACGCCCTGATTTGGCTTATGCAGTTGATCTCATTCCGCATTGAGCTAATATTGTCTAAAGTCAATTCGGATCCGTCGTATTTTACAACAATATGTCTGTGAACTATGGAATACGTATGCTAGGTTTGAAACTGTCACACCCCCAAACCACGATGGCGGAATCGTCTGAGGGCAGAACGGGACATAGCATCACAACTATTGCATACATTGAAACATAAGTAGATAACAACCATCATACATTATAATTGGAAAGTTACATTGTTCAAACGGTATTGTTTCAACCCAATTACATTATAATAATGAAATAAGTAAAAGAGACGTCTTCGCGTCCCATTCCAAAAGGTTAGTCGGACCTGACTAATTGTTTCCTGAGAATACAAGTAATTTGAAAGAGTGTCAACATTACGTTGGTGAGTTCATAAGATTTTTGAATTGAGAAAATCCATAGTCCATTTTAAAGAGATAGTGTTTGAAACCAGAAAATCCAATATTTTCATATAAGTGAGTTGTAGTCTTAAAACCCAAAGACCGAAAATGTATACGTGTTTCTATACTTGAAAATAGCATTGCATAGTCTTATTCTTGTATGAAACCATGTAAATACATGTTTATTCGTGGATTAATTGTAGATCTGATTCCGTAAAACCTTTACGTAGGTAAAATCGTACTTTTATTTATATATGGATAAAATGTAGTTTTAATTTCCATAAAACTTGTATGTATAAGTAAAACCATACTTATATTTGTAACTTGTTAGAATGTAGTTTTAATACCATAAAACTTTTTTGTATAAGTAAAACCATACTTATATTCGTATCTTGATAAATTGTGGTTTTAATCCCATAAAACCCATATGTATAAGTAAAAACCATACTTATATTTTGTGTAGAGCAACATGAGTTTTATATTTATATAAAACCATTTGAAGATGTTTTTCCCCAAACTAAGGATATTCGTTGTCGTTCATGTGAGTTATTATAACCTTGTTGTGACTAGTATGTAGGCCTGCCACGACGTTCTTCAGGCGTCGTAATGTTAAGACATTTGTCACCCCAGACCTGCCGGTCTAGCTGTAGCTAGCAGCTTAGGTGCGGGATTGTCAGTCCCGTATAGATCTATACACAACTATCTCGCTCATGAATGATTAAGGTTATAATCCAGGACTTAGTGCGTACATCTTTCAGTACTGTGAAGAAATGTCTCACATAACCACCCAACGTGATGTTTTATCCTAGTTCGTACTGAAATGAAAACCTTTTTGTATTTGTAATTATCAAAATATACTCATGATAATTATTGTGTAAAACCTTGCTTGTAAATGTAGTGAAAACTCCTTTGTATTCGTAATTATCAAAGTGTCCATGATAATTATAGTATGTAAATATACTGAAAACTCCTTTACGTTTGTAATTATCAAATTGTCCATCATAATTATAGTATGCATAAATTATATATTTATATAATTATCTTTAGTATTTCTGTCGTATCTTTGTCGTTCGTTCCATAAATTATACCCATTATAATTTATATAAATGTTTTTGTTGTGTTAACGTATTTAAGCCTAAAAGATGTCAATGAGTTGAAAAGTATAATTTCTTACATCTAAGGCACTAAATATACTAATAAGATAGATTTAAAGTTTATCAACATGTCATGGTAAGAAATTTGTTTTAGTCATATTACATAAGTGATGACAACATTTTAAATCTTGTCATTTTGTCAAAATGATGGTAATCATTCCAAATGGTCATTTTTCATACACATTATTTTGAATATAGTCATTTTTGTTTAAAATACCAACTTCCTTGTAAAAATATCATTTCCCAAGTTTATTATGACGTTATAAGTCTAAATAGTCGTTATCTCGTCAAACTGACGTGATTTTTATAAATCACTAGAAAAGTCGTATTACAGGTCACAAAAACATACTATTCCTATAATAGTCTATTTTTAGTATACCGTTGTAATAATCATATTTTTACGAACAATAACGAAATAACTTATTTAGATGATTATAAATAACATCTTTTAAGATATTTCCCACAAAAATGGTGTAATAACTTGGTTATAACCATTTTTGTTAGAGAATATTGTTTCCGGTTACAAAAACGTAGTTTTTACTAGTTTTCGTTTTTATGACGTTTATATTAAAGATCTAGTATTTTTTTTACACAACTTATTTATACTTTTGTAACTTTTACACAAACATAATACATCATAATGTTCGTAATACATAGATCTAACCATATTTCATGTCAATAACGTTTTTACACAAGTACTAGTTTTATAAACTTGTGTAAATCATTATTTATAGTATGTAAACACATATAAACTTGTGTAAATCATCATTTTTAACATGTAAACTTGTATTCTCCGCCTAAAAGTTTAGAAAAGATGAAAATGAGGGGTATGAACTCACCCTTGACGCGTGCTTTACTTAAAACAAGGTTGTTCTTGCGGGATTTACGGTAGAAACGAAGATCTAAGCTTTGAAGCTCGAAGTACCCTTTGACAAAGCTATTACCCAAAGGTTTTACGTAGATGTTAGTGTGTGTAAATGAGATAAAAGTGGTGTAGTAATGTTTAAAATATTATGTATAAAAACATTGCTAAACATTTATTATGTATAAAAACATTGCTAAACATTTATTTAGATAGAATCATAACTCGTTAGACGATGAAATACGCGTTTAAGCGCAGTATTCTTCTGATTACGCGATTTTCAGCATTTTACCAGAAAATGTATTTAGCTATGAAATTAAGTACTAGATAGTATTACGCTTCATAATATATGATTTGTTATTCCATATTTGATGTTTAAGGCACCACATTTTGTATTTTGAGTCCAAACCCTGTGTACATTTATCCGTTCACAGCGGTTTAATTGTTGTAACTTTCACATACGAACTCCGTTTTCGACGTTCTATATATCCACGGGTTTGTATTTACGAGTAGATCGTTTTATGAATATTCTTATTCTCAAAATAATAGTTGTATAATTATCGAATTTTTACGCTACAGGAGTTTAATATCCGTATCTTCAACGTTTACTCGATAATTGTTTTGAATTAGCATACGTAGTATTATAATATCTAATAATACATCGTAAAATTATGGAAAAATTACTTTTCAACATAAGGATTAACGTACGCTTCGTTTGACTACAGTTGACTTTCGTTGACCAAAATTTACAATTGTCACATCATCTACTCGTTAGAAAGAATTTCGTCCCGAAATTTAGTACTTGAGTAGATCCTCAAGGATTTGGTTAGAGATGTGGATATTTCGGTTTCATTTGGTCCTCATGTTCCCAAGTAGATTCAGGTCCACACTTGGCGCTCCAACGGACCTTCATTATCGGTAAGCGGCTTTGTTTCGTTCTTTTGATTTCTCTGTCCATGATCTCCACAGGTTCTTCAACGAAGTGGAGATTTTCGTTTACTCCAATCTCGTCAAGCGAAATAATGAGAGTCTCACCGGACAGACACGTCTTCAGGTTTGACACGTGGAAAGTGGGGTGTACATTGTTGATGTTCTTGTGGTAGTTAGAGTCTGTAGGCTACCAGGCCGATCCTAACAAGGATATCGAATGGCCTGATGTACCTTGGATTCAGTTTTCCATGCTTCTCAAGCGTATCATTCCCTTCCAGGGTGAGACCTTCAACAAAGCACAATCGCCAACCTGGAATTCTAAGGGCTTGCGTCATTTATCCGAGTAGTTCTTTTATCGGTCACGGGATGCTTTCAATCGTTCACGGATTTGAGCGATTTTCTCTGTCGTCTCTCAAATGATCTCAGGACCGGTGAGAGTGCTGTTAGGTACTTGACCTCTGGCTAACTGAGTATCACTCACCTTAGCCCAGCACAGAGGGGATCTGTACTTGCGTCCGTATGAAGCTTCAAATGGAGCAACCTTAATGCTCGTGTGATAACTATTGTTGTATGAAAGTTCGATGAGCGGCAAGTGGGTGTCCCACGACTTACCGAAGTCTATCACGCCAGCTCTCAACATGTCTTCCAGCGTTTGGATTGTTCTCTCGCTTTGCCCCGTCGGTTGTGGATGGTAAGCTATACTCATGTTGAGCCTGGTACCCAAGGTCTTTTGCAATGATTGCCAAAAGCGTAACGTAAATCGACTATATCTATCTGAGATAATGGATATTGGCGCATCATGCAATCGTACAGTCTATTCGATGTACGTCCTTGTCAGTTTCTCCATTTTGTCTGTCTCTTTTATTGGTAGGAAGTGTGCAGACTTGGTTAACCTATCGACAATTACCCATATGATGTCCAGCTCACCAGTTTCCTTGGGTAACTTAGTTATGAAGTCCATGGTTATCCGCTCCCACTTCCACTCGGGTATTTCTGGTTGTTGTAGTAAACCCGAGGGCTTCTGATATTCTATCTTGACCATGACACAAGTCAAACACTTGCCCATATAAGTAACAATCTCTGCTTTCATGTTTGGCCATCAGTATACTTTGTCTTGCGAGTCTTTTCCAGAACTAACTCCCTGAAGCCACCGAACTTTGGTGTCTGGATTCAGTCCATGAAACACCGTCGGGGCATTAGTCAACTCAATATTTATCATGACCAATTTTGCAGTGGCCATACTGAGTCCTAAATGATGTCCAAGGAACGTCCTCCTCCTGAACTCTAAGTTGATGGTACCCAACTTTCAAATCGATCTTTGAAAAGTAATTGAATCCCTGTAACTGGTCGAACAGGTCATCGATTTTGGGAAGTGGATATCTGTTCTTGATAGTCAACTTGTTCAGTTCTCTATAGTCAATACACATTCCAAAGGATCCATCCTTCTTTTTCATAAATAAAACCGGTGCTCCCCAAGGCGAGAAGCTCAGTCTAATGGATTCCCTTTCTAGTAGTTCGTGTAGTTGACTAGATATCTCCTGCATATCTGCTAGGGCTAGTATATATGGAGATTTTTCTAGGCAGCAGCTCCCGGGGTCAAGTCGATTCTGAACTCGACCAGTCATGTTGGGGGTATCCCCGGAAGATCTTCTGGAAACAAATCAGGAAAGTCACAGTCTTTTGGTATGTCAGTGATTTCCTTCCTTGATCGCATCTGACTGGACCCCTTTGCCTTCGAGCAGTCTCTCTTGAAGTGCACGGTTTCTTCATTCCCAAAACAAGCACGTCTGACAGTCGAGTTGGATGCTTGATGGGTTCCTAGTGCCGGAATCTTGCAGGGACGGGCTGTATGTCCCTTCTGCTTGCAGTCATAGTAGGTCATCTCTCTGCAGGCACCATTATGAGGAAGATGGCATTTGTTGTGCTTTGGGAGGTTCTCGGAATACTGTTTCGATGAAGTTCCTAAAGGTACGTACTAAGGATAGGCAGCAAAGTTTTGATAGGTCTCAAATGTAAGGACTATTCAGGTGTCGTCTACCAAACAAGTTATGAAACGATCGAGGATTTTTGGAAACACAATTTCTGTTGCGAGTACTATCACCACAATAGAACCATATTCAAAGAATATGTTTAGGGAGTTATTGTCTCTAACGGGGGCCGTGAAAGATCATGATAGATCAAACCACATGATCTAGGTGATGTTGGAAGGTTTTAGAACGATAAGTAACTTCACTGTTATCAAAATGAGTACAACTCCAAGCGAATGATGATACTTATGTCGTAACCAAACAAGGTAGTAAGAGAATGAAGAAATTCCTTATAATAAAGGCCTAAGTCGTCGATGAGGGACTCATATAGAACTATTTTGATTTCTATTTTGATGATTTATCCAACTGTTTAAGTCAAGCCAATCGCAATTTGCAAGGGGTCGGAATAAAAATGAGTTTAGGGGTCAGGAAATCATTTGAAATTGCAAGGGTAGGGTGCTACCTTGAAGGAAGGCGTAGAAGTATTGACCATCGAGAATGAGTACATTCTCAATTTAGTGATTCTAGGAAGGTAATCCTTTGGAGGATAAAGAATCATAACTTTTAACTTTTCTCTCTTCAAAATAGAGGACCTGGCAAATTGTTTGCACAACCCTTCATGGTGTGAATGCAGTCCTGTACCTTTTATGGGGTCAGCGGTTAAGTTATAGGTTTGACGTGTGGCATAAGGTGATTGAATTCTCGATAATAATGAGAATACCAATGATGTTAGAAGATCTCAAACGAATGTATGAAACGATATGAGTCGAAAGATAACTCAAAGTTGTAGGAATTTCCATGTGTCGACGAAGTGCGAAGTTGATCTGGGAACGAACAGCGTAAGGTCAATGATTGTTCTAGAAACATGTGAGTAATTTGGAGAGTATAACATGATGGTACACTTGAGAATATCACTCATGTATTCTGAGGGCCTTGAACTAAAACTTAGCAATTTTTGACATAGTGGAAGGGATTTGTGCATTACGATATATGAAGTAAAGGCGGTTGGGTAAGCATTCCCAAAAAGGGAGGTTTAGAATCAAGAGATATCCTAGCTTAAGTCTTAAGCTCGAGATAGAAATAATCTTAAGGCTGAAATCGTAGCGCAAAAGGATAGTCTCACGTATCGGTCAACTATGAGTTAAACTTCTGTGTCTCCTTGTGAGTCATATCGAGAGTACTCACTAATGGTTTTCAAGTCATGACTACTCATGGCGACTCAATTATCCCTTAACGTGAAGCTCCCGTCGTCGCCCTTGTCGGCATTAGAACCGTTTTCTTAGTCGTAACTCAAGTAAGCAGATGATAAAGAGGTATCGAGATAATATTGATATGAGTGTCGACTTAGAATTGTCATTAGTGTCTCTTAATAATAACTAATACTATCAAAAGTATTTATATTAAGTGTTGACGTGGTTACTAAGTGTTGTAGGATTCTCGAGTTTTTACTCCGTTGTCCATTATGCTCACACATAGTTACATGTCGGTCAAACCCTAGTCAAACGTAGTTGATCAGGCTACGTTTCCCCATGGTTTGATAACATATTATACTAAGTCTAAACGTAATGTCCAACTTAAACTCTAATGTTCTTGTAATTGTTGTATTGCGATACTATCTTTGTTTGTATGTGTATACTTTTATATAAATATCATTGTATTTTAAAAGTATACTTGTACGAAAAGTTTTAGAGAGTTTTAGTCCCATTGTATTTATAGTTGTATATCTTAAATGGATTGATATACTTAGTTCACTATAAACAATGCTCTGATACCAATCTGTCACACCCCCAAACCACGATGGCGGAATCGTCTGAGGGCGGAACGGGACATAGCATCACAACTATTGCATACATTGAAACATAAGTAGATAACAACCATCATACATTATAATTGGAAAGTTACATTGTTCAAACGGTATTGTTTCAACCCAATTACAGTATAATAATGAAATAAGTAAAAGAGACGTCTTCGCGTCCCATTCCAAAAGGTTAGTCGGACCTGACTAATTGTTCCCTGAGAATACAAGTAATTTGAAAGAGTGTCAACATTACGTTGGTGAGTTCATAAGATTTTTGTATTGAGAAAATCCATAGTCCATTTTTCCTTGTAAAGAGATAGTGTTTGAAACCAGAAAATCCAATATTTTCATATAAGTGAGTTGTAGTCTTAAAACCCAAACACCGAAAATGTATACGTGTTTCTATACTTGAAAATAGTATTGCATAGTCTTATTCTTGTACGAAACCATGTAAATACATGTTTATTTGTGGATTAATTGTAGATCTGATTCTGTAAAACCTTTACGTAGGTAAAATCGTACTTTTATTTATATATGAATAAAATGTAGTTTTAATTTCCATAAAACTTGTATGTATAAGTAAAACCATACTTATATTTGTAACTTGTTAGAATGTAGTTTTAATACCATAAAACTTTTTTGTATAAGTAAAACCGTACTTATATTCGTATCTTGATAAATTGTGGTTTTAATCCCATAAAACCCATATGTATAAGTAAAAACCATACTTATATTTTGTGTAGAGCAACATGTAGTTTTATATTTATATAAAACCATTTGAAGATGTTTTTCCCCAAACTAAGGATATTCGTTGTCGTTCATGTGAGTTATTATAACCTTGTTGTGACTAGTATGTAGGCCTGCCACGACGTTCTTCAGGCGTCGTAATGTTAAGACATTTGTCACCCCAGACCTGCCGGTCTAGCTGTAGCTAGCAGCTTAGGTGCGGGATTGTCAGTCCCGTATAGATCTATACACAACTATCTCGCTCATGAATGATTAAGGTTATAATCTAGGACTTAGTGCGTACATCTTTCAGTACTGTGAAGAAATGTCTCACATAACCACCCAACGTGATGTTTTATCCTAGGTCGTACTGAAATGAAAACCTTTTTGTATTTGTAATTATCAAAATATACTCATGATAATTATTGTGTAAAACCTTGCTTGTAAATATAGCGAAAACTCCTTTGTATTCGTAATTATCAAAATGTCCATGATAATTATAGTATGTAAATATACTGAAAACTCCTTTACGTTTGTAATTATCAAATTGTCCATGATAATTATAATATGTAACAATTATATATTTATATAATTATTTTTAGTATTTCTGTCGTATCTTTGTTGTTCGTTCCATAAATTATACACATTATAATTTATATAATTGTTTTCGTTGTGTTAACGTATTTAAGCCTAAAAGATGTCAATGAGTTGAAAAGTATAATTTTGTTACATCTAATGTACTAAATATACTAATATGATAGATTTAAAGTTTATCAACATGGCATGGTAAGAAATTTGTTTTAGTCATCTTACATAAGTGATGACAACATTTTAAATCTTGTCATTTTGTCAAAATGATGACAATCTTTTCATATGGTCATTTTTCATACACATTATTTTGAATATAGTCATTTTTGTTTAAAATACGAACTTCCTTGTAAAAATATCATTTTCCAAGTTTATTATGACGTTATAAGTCTAAATAGTCGTTATCACGTCAAACTGACGTGCTTTTTATAAATCACTAGAAAAGTCGTATTTCAGGTCACAAAAACATACTATTCCTATAATAGTCTATTTTTAGTATACCGTTGTAATAATCATATTTTTACGAACAATAACGAAATAACTTATTTAGATGATTATAAATAACATCTTTTAAAATATTTCCCACAAAAATGGTGTAATAACTTGGTTATAACCATTTTTTGTTAGAGAATAGTGTTTCCGGTTACAAAAACGTAGTTTTTACTAGTTTTCGTTTTTATGACATTTATATTAAAGATCTAGTATTTTTTTTACACAACTTATTTATACTTTTGTAACTTTTACACAAACATAATACATCATAATGTTCGTAATACATAGATCTAACCATATTTCATGTCAATAACGTTTTTACACAACTACTAGTTTTATAAACTTGTGTAAATCATTATTTATAGTATATAAACACATATAAACTTGTGTAAATCATCATTTTTAACATGTAAACTTGTATTCTCCCCCTAAAAGTTTAGAAAAGATGAAAATGAGGGGTATGAACTCACCCTTGACGCGTGCTTTACTTAAAACAAGGTTGTTCTTGCGTGATTTATGGTAGAAACGAAGATCTAAGCTTTGAAGCTCGAAGTACCCTTGGACAAAGCTATTACCCAAAGGTTTTACGTAGATGTTAGTGTGTGTAAATGATATAAAAGTGGTGTAGTAAGGTTTAAAATCACTAAAGAAAGCTAACTTACCAAAAAGGTTTGAAAAACGCTTGAAAACGAAGAACGGTGGTGGTGGAAGGTGGTGGCCGGCGGTGGTTTGTGGTGGTGGACGAAAATGATGAAGGGGATGGGGGAGGATCAGATCTTGAGAGAGAGATGAGAGGTGTTGGATGGAGTTGTGTTCAAATGAGAAGCTTTGGTTCTATTTATATGATTTTCCAAGATTTTGTTTTAATATATTTTATTAAGGAAATCATTTCTAGCTAGATTGTGAATAGTGAACTAAGATCATGGTGATCTTGGAGAGATTTAGCTGATGAGGGTAGGGGGTGGGGTGGGGTGGGTTGGTTTTATAAAAATGTCACTTTTTATATAAAAATAAGTAGTTTTTATAAAATCGTAAAACGTTTTAGCGTAATTCTATGAGTTTTTGGAGAAATGATCTTCTAAATAAATATTATGTATAAAAATATTGCTAAACATTTATTTAGATAGAATCATAACTCGTTAGACGATGAAATACGCGTTTAAGCGCAGTATTCTTCCGATTACGCGATTTTCTGCATTTTACCAGAAAATGTATTTAGCTATGAAATTAAATACTAGATAGTATTACGCTTCATAATATATGATTTGTTATTCCATATTTGATGTGTAAGGCACCACATTTTGTATTTTGAGTCCAAACCCTGTGTACATTTATCCGTTCACAGCGGTTTAATTGTTGTAACTTTCACATACGAACTCCGTTTTCGACGTTCTATATATCCACGGGTTCGTATTTACGAGTAGATCGTTTTATGAATATTCTTATTCTCAAAATAATAATTGTATAGTTATCGAATTTTTACGCTACAGGAGTTTAATATCCGTATCTTCAGCGTTTACTCGATAATTGTTTTGAATTAGCATACGTAGTATTATAATATCTAATAATACATCGTAAAATTATTGAAAAATTACTTTTCAACATAAGGATTAACGTACGCTTCGTTTGACTACAGTTGACTTTCGTTGACCAAAATTACAATTGTCACAGAAACGGTGAGTGACATTTTCATTGCAAAGCGACTCTCCAAGTTCGATAAACCTTTTGTGTTGTAGATTCATTAAGGTCAAAGATGTGAATCTTTTGACCGCAAATCTTAGGACTATTTGGATTGGGAAGATGAGTTGTTTGCTAATGTTGCTTGGTTTGATCGAAGTTTCAAGCCAGGGGGTTTTGGTTTTAACCAACGGATGTCGAAGTTACTAATAGGGGTAAATCACAAGGAACTTTATATGTGGGGGCTTTAAAGGGGTGTGTGCAGATAAGGCTATCGTTGGTGATGATAATCATGGGCAAATGACTCTCATTGGACCACCCCTTAGGGCTTTGGCCGAGAAAGACAGAGGAGGGAGGGAGAGTGTCTCCCATTCCAAGTGGGTCCTGCACACTCTCCTATATTCTATAAATCAACCCTTTAATATTTTATAAAATATAAATCCTTTTATAAAATAATCTTTTGCATTTAATATGATATAAATCAACCATATGAATTATATATGTTTTATTTAACTTATCATTATAAATAAATAAAAGTTATGCAAACTTATTAAATCATTTAACCTTTAAATGACATAAATATCACACTTAAATTAATTCATATCATATTAATTAAATTAAGATACAATATTATTTTCATAAAATAATAAATACAATAGTAATAACATTTTATACTGAATCAAATTCTCTAGGTAAAAATGTCAAATTGCTTTCTACTTGTCATTTGTGTGACCTTGTAGGATCATATGTTATTGGCAATATCATTCTATAATCATTCTTGAGCAAATAGAAGCAACGATCTCACACTTGCACAAGATTTGTTTATAGACTGATACAGATAGTGATGAACATCTAGCAATTGTTCACCGCCCCCAACAACACACGAAGAAATGCCATTCAATAACATCCAATCCTCAAAAGCTCACAGCTTCAGTTGATGTAGAATGTGGTGTACCAGTTATCCCTTTGTCACAGACATCATGTTGAACATGAGACATGGATCACAATCATTCTCATTTGTGTTTAACTTTTAATAAGGTGCCTTAGATGTCTAACTCTCAACACATAAGAGGAATAAATCCCATATTACCTGTATATGCCTATTGTGTAGTTCATACTACAATGATGGCCTTTATAAATGTCTGGTCAAAGAGCAGCGTTAACCATATCAAAGCACGGTACTCTATACACTTAAGTTCCTAATATGAATATCAGATAGAAGGATACGAAGATACTATCCTTATTCAAGAACCACTTATGACAACGACCTATGAAGTGATCTTGAAGTGGGTCAAGTCCAATACTTGTTCTCTAGAAAGTATCTATGAATTTGGTTGCAACACCTTGCCATTTTCATCAAATTTAACAAATCTATTTTATATTAGTCTTATTTTATAGTTTCTCCTACAACTATGATCGACTATGGACACTTTTGAATAACTAGATTATGCAAGGATTGAACATGATAATATAGAACATAACAAGTATTAATGAAAAGATTATATCTCATATATCTAATTCAAAATAGTAAATTCAAATCAAATCCAACCACTAGAATAACAAAGTCCTATAGCTTTAGCTTGACCATCATGCATAGCTTGTGGAAGGGACTTCGTGAATGCGTATGGCAGATTTTGATCTGTGTGAAATTTGCGAATACAAATATCTCCTCTTTTAACTTCATCCCAAATATAATTAAATCTCCGAAGAATGTGCTTAGTTTTCTAATGTGACCTACGTTCCTTAGCTTGCGTAATGGCACCCTTGTTGTCACAAAAGATCTCTAGCAGATCTTGAATGGAAGGAACCACGCCCAAATTTGCAATGAATTTCTTCATCCAAGTAGCTTCTTGTGCAGCTTCTGAAGTAGCAATGTACTCTAACTCTATAATGGATTGTGCAAACACCCTTTTCTTTACTTTTCTAAGAAATCGCACCCCATCATAAAGACATACCCCGTTTATGACCGAGAATCATCTCGATCTATTTGGAAGCTAGCATCAGTGTAACACTTTACACTAAGATCTTCTTCCAAACCCCCTAGATAAGGAACATTTCTTTGGTTCTTTGAGAGTACTATAGAATGTTCTTTACAACCGTCCAATGACTTCTCCTGGATTTTGTTGGTATTTACTAGTCATGCTTAAGGCATATGAGACGTCCAGTCTTGTGCATTACATGACATACATGACGGATCCATTTTCAGAAGCATATGGAATACCATTAATTCTTTCTAGCTAAACTTTTGTGCTAGGACTTTAAGGCATGCTCAAAATGGTGCCATGTGGTATTGACAAGAAGCCTAGAGTCTTTATTGAACCTTTTCAACATTTTGTCAATATACGTACTTTGACTCAACCCTATTAGTTATTTTTATCTATATCTACATATCTTTATTCCAAGAATATAAGTGTCCTCTCCTAAATCTTTCATTGAAAAACATTTTCCGAGTCAAGACTTAATGTCGTTCCCAAAGAGTACTATGTCATCCACATACAAGACTAGGAATGTTACTGCGCTCCCACTAGTTTTCTTGTAAACACAAGGCTCATCTTCATTTTTTATGGAACCAAAAACTTTGATAACCTCATAAGAATGAAGATTCCAGCTTCGAGATGCTGCTTTAATCCATAAATAGATCTTTTAAGCTTAGACACTTTATTAGGATACTTTGGATCGACAAAACCTTCCGGCTGAACCATATAGATATCTTCAAGTAAGTGCAATTAAAAAAAACCCCATTTTGACATCCATTTGTCATATCACATAGTCATAATATGCGGCTATAACAAAGAGTATTGTAATAAACTTAAGCATTGCCACAGGAGAAAAGTTTCTTCATAGTCAACACCATGATTTTGATTGAAACCTTTTATGACAAGTTTTGCTATAAATCTGTGTAAATTTCCATCCATGTGAGTTTTATTCTTTAAACCCATTTACTCCCTACAGTCTTACTATTGGTAGGAAGATCAACCAAGTCTCATACTCCATTATCATACATAGATTGCGTCTTAATATTCATGTCTTTGAGCCATTTCTTAGATTCAGAATCTGACATAGCACTTTGATAATTGATGGGTTCATCAAAATTCGTCATACGCCATTCCTTATTAGACACAAAAATCCATTTCTCTTAGGCTCTTGACGAACTCTACCAAATCTACAAACCCTTTCTGTTTCATTAAGTTCCTGATCAACTATTTTTCAGGTTTAACAACCTCTTGTTAAGAACTAGTGCAAGCATGTGGTGTATTGGGTTGTGGTTCTTGATCTTCTTCAAGTTCCACATTCCTCCCACTAGCCATATCCGCTAGAAACTTGCTTTCTAATAACTCAACTTTTCGAGAGATGAAAATCTTGTTCACGGTCGGATTGCAGAAGTAATAACCGAAAAATTCTTTTGGATATCCTAAAATGCACTTAGTAGATCTGGGATCGAGTTCTCTAGAAGCTTCTTGTCTTACATAAGCTTCTTGTCTTCTAACTCTAGCAAAAAATTTTATAAGAATCCATAAGATATTGAAATTAAATGAAAAATAATAAGAAATGGGAAAAAGTGAAATACAACATTGAAATAAAAGTATGTTGAAATAAAAGTGTTATTGTAACAATATGAAATTTTTTTAACTGGAATGTGTGGTACAAGGGTAAAATTTGAATTTTGACAATAAGCCTTGAGGCTAGGGAATCTTTAAAAGGTATACTTTTAATGGATACAAAAATGAGGACTAGTACATTAAAGATTTGTTGCTCACAAGAAGTAGAATATTTAGGCCATGAATGGTTAAAGTGGACTTGTACACCATTGTATATGATTCTAGGTATAATTGATGTATTTGTTTTTAAACATTATTTTTTATATTGGTAACTATTGCTTATTATTACTTGCAAATAAAATGTGTTAAAATAACTGTTTTATTGGCATGTGTAAATTCTAGTTTGCTTGAGGAGAAACAAAGTTTAAGTGTGGGGTATTTAGATATCGCCCTTTTTATATACATATTATATGAGCTATTAGGGCACTGTAAGTAGTATTTTGGTTAGAAAATAGGATATAAGGCAATTAATGGTTTGGAGTTACTATTTTAGGACTTGTGACATTTTTAGAGCAAAACGTGCTGAAAATGGACATTCTGGAAGAAAAACATGACACGCCCAACAAGCTGAAGGGTTTTCTAGCAAACAATAAACAAATAAATCTTATGGTTCACATGCAACCCTAGAAAGATCTATGTTTTCTTCTATGAAGATAATAAACTAAAATCCTAAGGCCAACAATTATTTCTAAAGATCAAAACTGAGAAAACCAACCTTTTGATCTTATGATCCTTGAAGCTAGCAGCACAAGTGTCCTGCCTCAAATGGTGTCACACCCAAAGCAATGGAGAAGACAATCCAGTAGAGTAATCTTGATTGAAAATGGCGCAGGTTTTAGGGTGGCCAGGTGCCTCCTTTTATAGCCTCCAAGGGTTACAGCTGAAACCCTAAGGAGCCTCCAAATGGGCAAGCATGCTGACTAAATGGACCAAGTCTTTTCTAAACCCTAATAGGGTTTCGCCACCTATGGAGAAGCCTCCATAGTTGGCGCCACTTTTGGCCCCTGTCCACTGGCCAGTTATTTATTCAACTATTAAATAAATACAAACCAGTCCCTACACTTTTAATTAATTAATTTAATCACTGAATTAAATCCAATTAATTCTAGATTAAATCTTAATTAATTATTATAGTTTCTAATTAATATATTAACACTTAAATATATTAATAAACCATTTAATTAATTCTATTGATTTATTAAACAATTAATAAATCAACCTTTTACTCTACCGAACTCTATCCTAACCTCCAGCTATGAGGGCAACCCAAATGGACTTTGCTTCAATTAACAAGATAAATATAAATATAAAGTCATGGCTTAGACATCTAATCCAACAGTCTCCCACTTGGATAAGTCTATGACTTTAATTTATCTTCTAATTAATAAACAACCTGCAGCTTCCAAGAAACTGCTGCCGAACTCTGACCCAGTCAGTTCTGTCCATAGATAAGTGATCATATGATCCTTCGTCCAACAAGATATTTTCAGACACGAGACATGGATTGAGATCAATCTCTGTCCGATACTCTGTTTCCCGATTTTCGATTCTGCTTATGACTTTCGGACTTCTAATTGAACACATCAATTTAGTCCAGGCTGGCCAGCACTTTAGTCAACTTCAAAATCATCGAGCGGCCTACAGATATCTGTTTCCCATTAGGATCAAGGAACGAATAAGCTTCGACTCATATGCTTGTGTCTTTTACTTATCAAAATCGTACACAACAATACGTTTTATAACATCGAGTTACCGATGCGTTTACGTATTATCAATGCACAACCGACTCGTAAATTTCAACTCATATTTCTCTGCTTCAAGATCATACGATATTATCGTCTCAACATTGCTCGTGATGTAATCCATGAAGCAATCTATTGAGCGCGGGTTTATCCAATACTCAAATCTCTATTTCTAAGTACTCATGAACGTTGTAGCAGTCTTACTACAATGTCTAACTCCTTAGACAATCTACAAACCAATTCACGACAGTCTTCGTTCATACTTACTCCCGAAAAGTATGAGCGACTGTGGACTTTTGAATAATCAAATTATTCGGGAAGTGAAACATGCAAAATTGAAACATAAAATCTGGCTGGTGGCTACTCTTGCCTAATTACCAAGTCTCCACGAGGTAATCACTAAGTCGGATTTTACATAAAACTATTATCGGTTTCTAGATTCCTTTTAAACTTTTTAATTCGCGTTATGTATCTATGTCTACTTGACCTTTCACTCTTTCTATGTATTCAAATTTTGGTCATACTGTCATTCTCACTAACAACTCCATTCTATGTACTGTGACTTTCCATGGTTCTCGGGATCTTTAGTTCCCATGACTGCACCCTAAGACTATTTCGAGGTGTTACGATGTGCCGGTGAGCCACACGCGCTCCATCGGAATGCCAACGAAATTCTTTAACCATTAAGTCCTTATTTGAAACTCTTTTCAAATTGTTATCAACATTCACCCCAATCATTTTCCAATGATTTCTCACGTATGTACAAAATCCATTAAGTATTCCCCGCCAGGTCATATCCTGAATCTGACTCACTATGCTCTAAGTATTAAGTCATCAAGACATGTTCATGACACTTCTGATCGATCTAAGAAACTTGTTGGATTCGATCAAGTCCTATTCCAAACTCTTTTGGAATCTAAGGATTACTTATAATCCTTGTGTCATGATTTTCAACAACTATATCCTTTTAAAGACTTTTTCTCATGCATCTTGAATCTAACTAAGATCATGCTTACTTTGGCTGGGTCAACACTGATGATAACATCAATCTGATAGATGTCTATGGATTATGTGAGTATGTTGCACCTTCTTTACATCTCTAATGCCAAATCATCACACTTTGCAATGATAGGAAACTCCTTTCCTGAGCTATGTATCTTGAGTCTCATCAAGATCATCTTGGCAGAGTATCGATCTATCTCATAGACGTTTATAACCACCTGAGTATGCCGTATCTTTATTAAGTCTTTCATAGCGATCCGTCTCTTAACACCAAGTCATTACACTTTGTAATGAAGAGACGTTTCCTAGAAACAGCATGTAACACACATATAGAGATAGAGATAACAGCGACACTCCCACTGGCTTTGGCACGGTTATGGACTATTCACAAAATCCAGAGCTTATGGCACATTTTGAGAGTCCAAACCTTTCTGACATCTTAATGGAAATCTTTCAGTCCTTTCTCAAAATCCAATCCTTTGGCATATTTTGCGAATCTGAATATCCTTTCTTGCGAGATGCCCATGGGGTAATCCCGGGCCTATGTACCTTTGTATTGGCATACTCTTTGTGAGTCCCTATTAGTGTGCCGGTGATCCACACGTGCTCCACTAACGACTTACAATGTGCCATGCAGTATCCTTTCAGATTTCATCTTCTATTGAGAGTGCTTCTCCCGGAATCAATTACTTGACTCTGGGTGTCGTCTCACTCAACCAGATGTTCTGAAGGTACGTTTCTGTCCATGCTGCTTTCTTTTGATAATTCAATTACTCCCACTGGTTTTTAGACCAGGTGTAAAAATTAATCAAAAATGCCACATAGACTGTCTCTCGTCCTAAGGTTCTCTTAATTGGCAGCAACCAGGCTCACCAATGCTTCCAAGTAGTCGGATTGTAAATCCGTACCGACTATAGTGTTTTACCACTATTCGGTATATCACCCCGATCATAACTACTTATGACGGTGATCAATACTACTGGTCAAGAGAAGATTATGTCAGTATTAAAACAGAAATCTAATTTCTGCTCTAAGCCTAGTGATAACTAAAGGTTCTATCACATGGCTAATCCTGAACTCATTTAGGACTGTCCTAACTCTCACTGTTTCCTAAGAACATGAGTTCTTTCTAAAAGAGCTCTTCTTTTACATGTATAGATGGATAGCCAGTGAAACGACATTGCTGATCAGGTTCAGGCTAGTCATGAGGTTCGGACGAACACTACAAGACCCTGGACTCTCTATGTGTAAGTGGGATAATCCCAGCTTCACATTTCAGCAGTATCTCCAAAACCTACTTAGTCTAGAATGTGGTTAGAATATGGTCTGACTGGTTTAGTATTCAATGTATCGGAAACTAATTGACAATGTATCTCATACATTGAGGATCGAACTGTTTCGACCAACGCTCCATCATCTTCCCTAAGACACATTATAACTATTAATGTTCTCGGAAGGGGATAAATTGTGAAACATTTTCCCAGTTTATGCTGTCACTCAGGTTCTGTGGGTCTTGTACTTCCTTTGAAGTCCTTGAACTGTTCAAGGTTTCAATTCAATCACTTATTCTGATAAGCGAAGCCATATTCGTCATACCGATTGACAAATATCGCGGAGTACAACCAATTGTGTTCCATTTGAGGATTCGAGCAATACACAGCAGCTGATGTGTTTGTCGCTCCTAATCTCAATATCTTTTACATCTCTATGTAAACTTATGACTTTGTTAATTCTGTTCAAGACTTGCAATCTTCAGTTGACTCTAAGTCAGGTGATTCCAAAATCCTATCCTTTGGATCTTTGGGTGATTCATTTCTTGCCACATGTGCTTTATAAAGAACTTAATCATCATCTGACTCTAAGACAAATGATTCCAATGTCCTGTCCAACTGGATCTTTGGTTGATTGATTCTTATAACATTTAACAATCATAAGGGACACAATTCTTAAAATCCAAACACTTTGGATGCATTCAACATTCAAGTTATCACCAATCATGCATTCAACACAATCATACAACATTTCAAGGATAATTTCAAACAACAGTTGTTAAAAGAAAAACGTCAATTTTATTAAACCAAAAATCCTTGAACAATGTACTATATGATAGACAATGTCATACGCATCTAAAAGCCAATAACAATATTTTAATATCTAACTAAACTTCAAACTGCATGAGCCGGAAATCCAATCCAAAAGTGCTCCTATGCGCCAAAGTCCCGTACTCTACTGATTCCCTGCATACAAACCAAAATGTGACTATCACATTATGCATCAAGGAATTATGGAACGGGAGTTTTGAGGTTTTTAGATATACCTGAGCTTTCAAAAGATTTTTTTTACTTGGGAGCGTCTTCCAATCTTTCCGCGACTGTATCCGATTTTGCGGATTCCCAGTTAGAGACACGTCCAGACGATCTGGATCGTTTCTTGCTGCGTTTGTTCACTGGACTCAATCCAGAAGTAGCTGAACCACTAGATCTATGCCTATCCAAGAGTGACTCGTATAAAGTCAACAGTGGACGCATTTCCATAAGGGACTTTTTCCGGTCTTCCTTTCTATACGTCTGAATGAACAAATCGTACTCACTAGTCAGCGAAGCAAATAGAGTGTTAACACTCGACTCCTGACTCATGGAATAACCAAGGTTGTACAATTCTCCTATGTACGCTTCAATCTGAAGAACATGCAAATCGACGCTACTTCCTTCTTTTAGCCTGCACTCTGCAAGTCTTTTGAAGATCCTAGCTCGTTCCTCTTCAACCGGTTTTTGGAACCTTTCCTCAACCGATTGCATTAACTCATACGGCCCCAAGGATTCAAAATCCTTGCGGAACTCAGGGTCAATGGCCAATAGCATGAGGTCACGAATCTTTTCGGATTCATCAACTAATAAGTCATGCTTATCATAAAGGCTCTTTATGATGACTTGTTCCGGTGGAACCGGGATCGGATACTCGGTGAGATGAAGCTTGCCAGCAACAACGAGAACCATTCTCCAATTGCGAAGCCATTCCTTACAGTTAAGGCCAGTCAGCCTTTCCATATTTGGCAGGTGCATTCTGATGCCCTCAGAAATGGGTGAAGGATGAGAGGGAGGAGAATAGACACTTGATTCAGACATCTACAAAAACAGAATTTTATTAGTTTAATTTAATCCTTTTAAATAATTACCCAATATATTATTTATTAAGGCTAGGACCCAAAATACCCCAACTATGATGCGAAGAGGGATGCCGTAATCACAACATAATGGTCATTAAGGTAGATAATACACTTATCAATTTCATCTTATGAAATTCCTAGATCTGTTGAGACATATTGAACTATTCAATGGCATGTTTAGTCTCAGATGTGCCCCACTGTTTGTGACTGGGATGCCGAGGATCACAAACCGAGTGTGAATAACCATGCAAATTCGCTCGGTACTCTCGAAGTCATCTCTAATTAACGTGCCGGTTAACCACACACGCTCCGTTAATAATGACAAAATCGAGAAACCCATTGCAAGTCTTTGTGAACCCCTTTTGGTGTGCCGGTTAACCACACACGCTCCACCAATGTTTCACAAATTGCAATGTGCAATTTCATGGATTAGCACCAAACCACATTTTTAAATCTAAAGTAACTAGATTGGGATTTGTTTAAAGTTCTAGTACTTTCAATTATAGCATTATACTTTTAAGAGGCTTTAGCGGTTCTATCAAACCCGTTCGGCTAACGACACTCGACTGACCAGGAGAGCGGTGGGTAAGAGTGAATACCCATTAGACTGTCATTTTATAGGCAGTCGCCTTATACCCTCTTTATAGGACAGTTTAGTGAATGAGGCCTACTAACGGTAAGAGTAACCATTTAATCTTATATATAAATATTAACTTTTAATCATAAATATATAAGATATATTTTAATCTTATTAAAATATTTTAGAATTAATTTAATTATAATTTTCGCAAATTTTAAACAATTTTTTGAAAATTTAAATTAATTCTTTAAGCTGATTTAATTGATCTTTTAATTAACAATTAATTAAACTAATTAAATCTAAGATAGATTTTATAAATTAATCAAATTAATTTTCTATCTAGGGCCCCTATAGGATTGAAAATTACAAGCCAGGTAAAAAGAGTTCTAGTTATTTAATTAATCCAATTACCAAAAATAACAACATACTTTTAAAAGGCAAGTAAATCAAGCAAATAAAGGGGACCATGGGGCTTGGCGGCTAGGGTTAGGAAACCCTAGCCTTGGCAACGAAATTTAGGCCATTCCAAGAGGGTTTTTCACAAAAACACTCAAGGCAAGAATCATTCAAGCAGATTATATCAATTCACAAGAAAACAAGCCATAGCTCTGATACCACTGAAGGGTTTTCTAGCAAACAATGAACAAATAAATCTTATGGTTCACATGCAACCCTAGAAAGATCTATGTTTTCTTCTATGAAGATAATAAACTAAAATCCTAAGGCCAACAATTATTTCTAAAGATCAAAACTGAGAAAACCAACCTTTTGATCTTATGATCCTTGAAGCTAGCAGCACAAGTGTCCTGCCTCAAATGGTGTCACACCCAAAGAAATGGAGAAGACAATCCAGCAGAGTAATCTTGATTGAAAATGGCACAGGTTTTAGGGTGGCCAGGTGCCTCCTTTTATAGCCTCCAAGGGTTACAGCTGAAACCCTAAGGAGCCTCCAAATGGGCAAGCCTGCTGACTAAATGGACCAAGTCTTTTCTAAACCCTAATAGGGTTTCGCCACCTATGGAGAAGCCTCCATAGTTGGCGCCACTTTTGGCCCCTGTCCACTGGCCAGTTATTTATTCAACTATTAAATAAATACAAACCAGTCCCTGTACTTTTAATTAATTAATTTAATCACTGAATTAAATCCAATTAATTCTAGATTAAATCTTAATTAATTATTATAGTTTCTAATTAATATATTAACACTTAAATATATTAATAAACCATTTAATTAATTCTATTGATTTATTAAACAATTAATAAATCAACCTTTTACTCTACCGAACTCTATCCTAACCTCCAGCTATGAGGGCAACCCAAATAGAATTTGCTTCAATTAACAAGATAAATATAAATATAAAGTCATGGCTTAGACATCTAATCCAACACAAGCCACATGACACGTAGGAAGATAAGATGCTTTATGCGATGTGTAGATGTACCTTACGCGACGCGTTCTATGTCAGCAGAAAAACTATAAATACGACCTCAATGTCGACTTAGAGAATATTTAGACTGAATTGAATCGAGGAAAAACCCTAAAGTTGTCGTTTTGTGAGTCTAGTAGGCGATTCGGAAACCAGAAGGCTGACATGAACTAGGAATCAGAAGGCCCATGTGCATAATTATTAGGTTATCGTTTTGTTGCTTTAGTGTCCATATTTAGCATACTTATTGGTTTCTTTATGTATTCTAGTTCCAGATTTGGGGTTATACCCATTACTCTCATTTAGATTTGATAAACACTCATTTTATGATTGATTGATATTAAGATATTAATGGTTGTTCAATTTATCGTGTTTTCTTGATTAAAGAACCTTATGTGTTAAAGTTTTAAATTTATGGCTTATTGTTATTTGCTAAGTAATTTTATTTGAGATTACCATTCTAATTGAAATTGCTTGAAACTTTAATGTATACGAATACTTGCATTAGACGACCATTTTGTGTAATCCATTAATCATCATGACCATTGAGAATCACCAGGTTAAGTCTTCCTTGATATGAACTAAAAAGGCTGATATTAGGGATAACTAATTAACATGACCATTGTAATTATGAGTCTTTAGAATCATTAGATTAGTGAATGGACCAAGGGAACTAATCACTTTAGGAATCAGTGAACATCAAATTAATATCCATTGCACTTAATAGAAATCAATCATAATGAATGAGGTAATCAAGTTTAAGTAAAAATACCTCTAGATCTGTTTCCAAGTCAGTTTTCCATGATCAGTTTGTCTTTTGTGTATGCATTAAATTCCCCATTTTATTTTATATGTTTAGTTTAACAAATAATCAAATAAGCTAATCTATTCCACTCCCTTTCCCTTAAGTTTGACACCCGTTCTTAACAAAACTATACTACAACACGATTACGTATACTGCCTAGTCTGTAATAGTCCCTAGTTGAGATAAGATCATTTTTATAAATTTAAAACAAGATCTTACACATCAAGGTTTTGACATTTTCCAGGGATTGATTTGTACGCATGAAGCATCCAACTATTAAATAATTGTACTTAAAAAAACTGTTATAGCAATAACATCATAATACATATCCATTTTCTTTCTAAAATCTATAGGTTTTTAAAATATAATGTCTTGTTAAGAAAAAGTTTGAGAGTACAATTTTGTTGTTGGATAGATTTTCAAAGCACAATGTCTTAATGATAAATTGTGTACGTACAATGCTCTAACAGAAATAACTGAAAATAGAATGGTATGATACAAAAATAAACAAAAATACATTGTTATTTCATGTATGTATGCCTTAATCAAGCTTGATCTAACTAAATACAAAAATAATGTCTTGTTAAGAAAAAGTTTGAGAGTAAAATTTTGTTGTTGGATAGATTTTCAATGCACAATGTCTTAATGAGAAACTGTGTACGTACAATGCTCTAACAAAAATAACTGAAAATAGAATGTTATGATACAAAAATAAACAAAAAATACATTGTTATTTTATGTATATATGCCCTAATCAAGCTTGATCTAACTAAATACAAAAAAATCCATCAATTTTGAACAAATAGGATATGCTATCTTTTTTAATTAACGAGTCAAAAAGAATAATTATGTGAAGTAGTTGACTATTTTCAATTCGGCAAATTCTAGGAATAACAAAAGATGTTATTCTACCCTCTACTATAATTAATGTACGTTTATTTTAACACATAGCAGAAACATATTTATATATTTGCTCATAATTGCAACGTACTTATATTTCCTTTCAAACACACTTTATTTTTTCCCTAAAATAGCAAATTATTTATAAATTTTAACATAAAAACAATGGGCTTCAATTTCGTGTTCATAAAGTAGTAACCAAACAGAAGGCCACATGATACGAGCAAGTACTTAACTCAACATCTCTTATCGTTAATTATTTCCCACTATGAAATTAAAAATCACAAAGCTCATCGATAAATTTTTGACACAGTGTGTCGAATAAGACAAAATACAACTTTTTGATACTTTTATTATTATTTTCATCTCATATGAGTTTAAATTAGAGTTAAATGTAGTAAATAGCAACGCGTTTTCATTGATATGTTTATTATAGTGTATTACGTTTGTTTCTTCCTATCACAACATACTATATTGAAAAGCGTACCAAATTATAGTAATATCATCCAAACACAAAATAGTTTCACCTAAAATGGAATGTTGCAATTGGAAAAATAAATTCACGGTAACATCCAATTAAAAACATGAAATAGAATGCTAAATTGAGTATGTTTTTCAAAGTATAATACTTTAGTATATTAATTAAAAGTACAATGTTGTAATAGAAAAAAAAGATGAAATAGGATGCTATAATACAAAAATAAATAAAGGTATGCTACTATTTCTAGCATTTAGCCCTTTAAACAATATAAAAATAGAGTCATGTCTTTATTTACATTTCTGAACTCGTAGGGGCCCAAAAGCCATGGAATCCAAGCGGAAAATTCAAGGATTTAGGAACTTCAAGTTTTGCCACAACAGCATTTGTCTCCCCGATCCTCTTGGCATCCAAAATCACTAGATACGATCTCTGTTCTGATACTGCATACTGTAAGTAATTACCGTTTAATTAGGGTGTTTCCTCAAAATATGATAATAACGAGGGTTAAATATTTTCATTCACTTGTTCAAAACACCATCCTAATTTCATTTTTAGTATTACATTACTATAATATAACAAGTTAGATTTTGAAAGTACAGAAAAAATGAAAAAAAATCAAAGTTTATTTGCAAAATATTCACACATACCTCGACGACAAGAAGGTATCCATCATCTTCACCGCTTCCATTTGAGACGAATATCGGCTCACCGATGAATCGTCGACTGGCCACCGACCACGTTTGGGTGGAATTCTTCATGGTGTTGAACTTCACGACTGTATCAAATGGAAAATTTGGCAATTCTCGACGAACACCCGAAGATGTTGCCGCGTAAACGTACTTATTGTTGCTTCCACTAAAGTCTTGATTGATCACCGGGAAATCGGTTGCTCGGTTCCATTGATCGTTTAGTGGATCCACACTACATGTTTCGCAGTTTCCACTTGCATCCAAGTTAATCGAAACCTATGGATCATAAAATCAAGCCAATTATGTCGAGGAATGGTTATATGTTAAAATGGGCCATGTTGGGTTGTGTCCACGAACATTTATTTACCCATTTCTTTGAATTTATGTATAAGTAACTATGTTTAAGTTGGTTTGGAGCCCAAAACCCAAAGAAGCTTCTTGATTTACATTACAACTCTAGATTATGGTCGTTGTCTGAACTCTGAAGGACCATTTTTAATAATAACATGTAACAAAAATAATAATATATATTTATATAATGATGCTTTTTTTTTCTTCTAAAGAAGATTAATGAAACTAAATGAGAGAACCTCGATAAGACGAGGCAACAATTTATCTTCTCCTTTGTCTGCATTCATCATCGATGGGTCTAGTTTACCACTTTGCCAATCATATCCTGTAAAATAAACATCATAAGATATTTAAATAATTAATATATATCGTATTACTATCTTAGGACTAACTACTGAAAAATTCCAATTCAGTAACTTTTTATCAAACGTACCGAACATTTTTTGAAAATTGAACCACTTGTAAGAGCAACCACTTGCTTGTATTTTAATCTGTGTATTTCCATTGTGATCTCTTTCTTGGAATGCATTTCCCACATGAAGCACCCACATTTGTGAAGGAGCTTCGATTGGTACTTTCCAATCCCTTCCTTCATCGTATTTGGGAAAACGAGGTAGCAAATATATTGGAGATGTCGATTTACTAGGATTCACAGATAATGCTGATATCATCGGAGTAAATCCACAAACTGCCGTCATTGATCCTATATATGTTTTTCATTCCAAATCAAATAAAAGAAAACAAGTAATAACCAAGTTAGAGGTCAAACCACTTAAAATGACGTAGTTTTGAGTAGAAAATTGGGTTAATATCAGAAAACCGCAACCAATAATAAAAAATAGTCACTAATTGTTTAATTGTATTCAATAGGTCACTAAACTTTTTTCTGCGTTTTCATTACACTATTAAAGTAGATTTTAACCGGATAAACTGATTCTGAATCTTACGTGTTGTCTATTGTGACATTCAATATAGCATAATTTATTCATTCAGGACTATTCAGACACTGACATTTCATACATAATGACATCGAATTCGACAGAATTATTCTACTAAAATACATTCTAATCAATGGTGTAATGATGACGCATGAAAAACTTAGTGATCTATCGAATAAAATTAAAAGATAAATGACCATGTAACTAAACTACATCTTTTTTACACGACCATGTAACTAAACTACATCTTTTTGAGTGGTTTTATAGTTTTAAAAAAAATTAATATTGAAATTAGTTTCTGATTGTTGTCTCTGTACTCATTTAGTGGTTCTACATATTGCTCATTAATATAATATAAAATTACCAAGAATGTCAAGTTTGATGCGATTGCCAAACAATACGTAATGGGAATCTGTGAATGCCCAATCGTGTATCATTAGGTGTTCTTCAAGTTTGAATTCTTGCTTCTGTAACATCTTGAAATTACAATCAAATTCTGCAACATAAATAGTAGTTTCCATTAGTTGAATAAAAATATAAAATGCCCGTATTGAATAATTGTCAATAATATATGTTTTTTATCTCACATAGAAACGTACCATAAAAGGTGAAAGTACTGCGTGGGAGAAGCATATCCTCTGCATTGCATGACATCATAAGAAGCCTATTCCTCTGCGCATCAATCTTATAATGGGACAACAGCCGTTTAGGTGGCATCTTGAAAACCCCTACGTGCATAGAAAGAAAATATACCATTATATTATTTCTTTAATCATTAAATATTGATTTTAATCCTTTTCAATATTCATACCATACAATATTGGCTTCAATATGCTTGCAGCAAGATCCAATACATCGCCACCTCGGTCCACCGTATGCCGGTCCGCGGTCGATGGCATAGACGATCCATCAGAATCATTGATTAAATCAAACTTTCCAACAGTATCCAACGACACAGATTCAATCTCATACGGTGCACCACCTTCCCATAAGCAAAACAACCTACCACCCCATCTCAACACACTCGTATTAGCAACGTTTTTCATAACTTTTGTATTCCCGACTTTTGGCCCGTTCTTTAATACTGAGAACGGGCCTCGGTGAGTGAACCGCCACTCACCAGTATCACCATCATGTTCCTCCACTTGAGCTGTGGTCTTAATGTATCTAGCCATGAACGTGACCTCACCTTTGACACCATCGATAGTGAAAGCTCTTAGATAGCCATGTCCATCAAGAGGGTGCACAGTTGAGCCATGGTCGTCTTTAAACAGTCCAGGCCCCGTCAGATAATATGTCCCTAGCGGGAAATCTGACGGTATGGAGCCCTCAACGACGCGCAAACTAATGGGATTAAAAGTTTCTGTTCGTTGGGATACGAACAGAAACTGGTAATCCCAGTAAGCTGTTATTTTTTCGTCTTGAACAGAAGTTGATACTTGTTGACTTGGTATTGCTATGGAGATGTCTCGATGAACATGATCGGGAAATGAGATGGCGGTGGCTGGCGGCAGTTTGATGGCCGGAGACGTTGGTTTCAATGAGATGAAATTGAATGCTTTGGCCTGCATTTTGTCGAGGGTGGTGGTGGCAATAGCAAATTAAAAAATGAAGTAGCAATGGTGCGAGATCTATTTATAGAATGAATCAATGGAGATGACATTACTACCCCATATTGTTTAATGTAGTTGTTTATTTTTAATAATATTTTTTGTGATTATAACACATGTCTATATCAGGTATACTTTGTTTAAACCGCACAAATAAATCGCTATAATATAACCGTTAATTAATTTATGTAGCTGATGATATAAGTTAGTTTCATTGGTTTTAAATAGTTTTATATTGAGATGAATAATTTACAATATGCGTTAACGTGACTAAACGATATACATTTTTTTAATTTTATAAATAATTAATATATTCTACATGCGTTTAGAAAAATATTATATTGAAATTATTTTTTCGACTTTTTTGTGAACCGATTTTAAAATATTGCAAGTATTTCAATTAATGTAAAGAATTCTCGATCCTTTTAATTATGAGTTGATAAAATATTTGCCAATTATGGGATTAGATTTTTATGTTTTTTATTATTCAAATTGTTTTAGTAATCAATGAGTCACTTTACTTGTTATATTCTAATTATTTTATATTTGCAACTTGACATAGCATACATTGGAGTGATATTAAATGAACTCAAATTCTCAAACATAAGGTGTGAGACTTGCATATACTATATGTTTTTTCTAAAAGAGCTTTAACTAAACTGATTTTGATGTCTGTGTAGAGACGCACAAATTGAATTAATTTTTTTAACTGATTAAAAAAATTAAACCGGTTTTGCATAATCGGTTTTACTATAATCAAATGGCTGGTTTTGAAGTGATTTTCTAAATCCTGGAAAACCATACAGGAATATATGAAATAAACGACTAGTTTGATTATTTTCTAGCCGTTTATGATAGTTTTTATGACCAAAAGACCATTTTACCGCTCTGTTGTTTGTATAAATAGGCATTCATTCATTTGGTTTTAACATCCCGCTAAAAATGCTTTTTAGTTTGGACATTTAGCTTGAAGGACCACTGTTTACCACCACTCGAAGAGTTCATTCAAGAAGAAGAGGATGTTGCATTAAGGATATCACTTCCAATTGGTGAAGTAGATGATGATGGATTTGAAGAGTTATCCGATTTAAAATGTTCGATTATATGAAGACGGCGAACTTGAAGAGTATAATTGCTAGTATTTCCAGTTCCAACGTTTATGTTTTTTTTTTTGTAATTCGAAGTTCACACCGGATTGTTTGTTATTTTTTATTTTGAAATTAAATATATTTTTTAACAATTCAGAAAATCCAACTAGCAATGAGCTAGAAGCAAAAACAATTATAAGATGTCCTGGAGCATTGGGTTTGTAACTAGAAAGTTCGAGTGATGCTACTGATGTCGATGTATTGATGCAAACATTTTTTTGCGATATATATGTACTCTTAAAGTGATATTCAACTTAATTGGGCTTACTATACTCACTGTACTTGGAAAACATGTTTTTACAGAGTTTGCGGATTAACGAGCGGAAAGAAGGAAGATGGAGCGGAATCAAAGCAAAACAAGAAATAAATGAAGATAGATAGCGATGCTATCATAAGATAGCGATTCTATCAAAAGATAGCAATGCTATCAGAAGATAGATAGTGATGCTATCAGGATATATGTAGCGGTGCTTTGACAACTTAGCGATGCTAAGGGAGACACTTAGCGATGCTATTCTTTGACCAATCAATGCGCTTTATTGGGAAGTTAGTTAGATAACGGTGCTATCTACTGACCTTAGTGACGCTATCTCTTTCAACTCTATAAATAGTCGTTCCAGCACTTCCGGGGGGATTTTTTCCAAAAGGATACAACATCCCACGATCATTCAAGTCTCATTTGGTCTTCTAGAGGGTTTCCATACTCTAGTTTTGTATGTATACGACCCTAATTGGGTTTTACCCTTATTTTGTTGTTTAGGGAATTCATAACCTTTGAGATTGCTCTAATTAAACACTATTTTTCTTTGATTTACATCTGGCAAGGAATCATTTAACTCCTGGACCATATTTGTTTCGTAGATCTAATTACAGTTACGTTGCTTTGTTTTGAACATTGTGTTAAACATTTATTGTTTATGAATTCAAATGATCATTTGGTTTTATCTATGAATTCTGATCATTCAATGATTATTTTCTGTGTTTTCCCTACAATGGAAGCATAAATACGTTAGAGTTACTTTCGGAGATGTTCAAGATAAGATGATGCGCGTGTTTTTATTATTAATTTTGTGTCATTCAACTTTGGTTATCATTTGGTTTGTAAATCTGACTTCTATCTTGGTAATTGAAGTTGGTTTCTTTTTTTTAGAACGGCTGGTTATTGGTTAGCAGTTAGAACACCTAGGGGATGTTTGTTTTTTGTGAAAAGAGCTTCTAAGCTCTTTTGTCTTCAGCCTCGCAGACGCGCGGAGACGCTTTAAATCCGCAGACCGTTTGTTTTTTTTTGCAGCCCGCAGACCTTAAAAGGTCTGCACGTCCTCTTTTGCTAGAAGTGACATATCAACCTCTTTTTACCTCTTCCAAACAAAAACACGCTTCAGCCTTCACGCATCTGTTGTGCCCCAAAAAAGAATACGCCGCTTTCTTCCCAATTCGTTCCTTCCGTTCCCGATCAATCGACTCCTCCCTCTTCCTTCCGGCGCGCCACCGCCGCTTCAATCCTCCGGCGTCGCAGCTGCCGCCGGTGCTTCTCCAATAGCTCCTATCTCCACCGACTGCTTCTTCCCGATTCATTCTTTTCTCCGATCGATTCCATCAACGACGCTTGCGTGCTTCAAGAATAATGGAAAGGGTAAGAGATTCTTCCTCCGTAAATTTTAAATTTTAATTTGAATCTCACTTGTTTACATTTGAAATTTCAGGCTGCCCGTGGTCTGGACCAATTGACCATAGAGTCGTACACAAAAGTGGTTCTAGGGGAAAGCAAGCGTCTGCCAGGACATGAAGATGCAACATGCCCCATATGTCTTTCAGAATACGATGTAAAAGAAACGGTTAGATGCATTCCAGAGTGTACACATTGCTTTCATGTTGAGTGCATCGATGAGTGGCTATAGGTGAAAAGGACTTGTCCCGTTTGCAGGAATTCGCCTTCTCCAGCTCGTCTTGACTTATAACATGTTCCGTTTTAATTGTTTTGCTGAATACTTGACCAGTCCCATACATACTTATGTACTTACGCAGATTGCACATAATGAGAGATTAACAAATCAATATCAAAATCCAATACTTTAACTGTTTAAAAGGTTGGAGGATAACCAGATAGTATATATGTAGTTGAATTATGTGTAGAATATATGTAGTTGAAATATGGGATGTATTTAAAATCGATATGCTTCAATCGTTTCATCCTTGAGGAAAATTTATGGTATGTATTTGTGATATATGTGATATTACATATGTAATTTTGAGTATGCATCCAACGTGCTTGATAATTGACAACGCCTAGTAATATCACATATTTTAGTCGTTGTTGAGCCCTATTCTTAGTGAAATTATATCATATATATCGTGGTATTCTCACTTTTCGTGCCAGCACTTGTTTGGAAAGAAATAATGAAAACAGGGACGTACGCGCGCAATTTGGAAGAAGTTTGAAGATCAAGGCAAAATCAGGCAAAGACGTACGCGCGCCGCGGAATTCATCAAGGCGCGATGCGGTTTTGAGGCAGTGGAAAGAATTCAAATGCCGATAAAACGGGGATAAACCCCTACGTGCGACGCATGATCCACTTATGCGCGGCGCGGTCTCGAGATTTTTGCAACTATAAATAGAGGCTCTTAGGTCGAAAAAATTAGCGAAGACCTGGTGTGAAATCGACCCCCAAGGCTCTTTGACTCCGAGATTTAGCTTCAGCAACCATCTTTTGGTATTTTCATGTTTTTATCTTTAATTTTCAATTAGTTAAATAGTTAGTGATAGTGGCTAGTGTCTTTAGGAGTGACAACCATTGACATTGAGTCTTTGTTTCTGTTTTTAATAAGTTGGGTTACTGTTTTGAAACTATTGGATCTGATTTGGTTAATGATAATCATTTGGTTTTTGTTAATTGCTTAATTTTTCGGTATTTATGCTTGTGAATGATTTTGAGTAATTGGATTGTGTTTGATGTTTGGATTTCCTTTGATTGCTTCTGAATTGGAGATGTACTTCTGATTTCAGTAGGTAACAATGTTTAGTTAGTAGCTTAGTTTAGTTAATGCTTGCTTGGAATTATTTTAGTATATGATTTTTGGGATTGTTTAGAAAAAGTTAGGAACTAGGTCCTCTGATTGTAGCGTGACACTGCAGTTGGTAATCTGTCACCTGTCTCGACCATGTAACTCCTGTGGATCGACCCTGACTTCCACTGTGCTAAGTGAGAGTGATGTTTATTTTCTTATTTTTGACCGCATGACGACCGCTGCGATGTCAATAATATGCTTCAAAGAGAATTTCATTATTTTACAGTTTGCATACTTTAAAAAACAAACAGTATTCTCTTTGCAGACTGCAGACATTTGGTCCACCTCTTCTGCTACAGATGTCTGCAGATGTGGTCTGCAGACTGCAGACCTTTTACCTCTTCAAAAACAAACAGCACCCTAGTTAGTTAAACGCCTGTGCCTGGGATAGAACCCAGGACCTCCTGTCTAAGAGGGCAAAGCTTCTACCAAGTGGGTTAATCCTACATTGGCTTGAAGTTGGTTTATTAAATGTGTTTGATTTTATAATTAAGATAGTATATTGTCATTTACTAATCGTGTCGAGTTCATCAATTATTTGTATTAAGACGATCAATTGTGTGGACATACATTATGCCGAACTTGTGAATTTAAACATATAAATTTTTATTTGGTACATGTAAGACACGATATTGGTAAATCATTGATTGTTCCGAATCCAAAAAGACTAAGACAGTCAGTAGAGACAATATTGTGTGCCTAAGGTTATTGATTAGAAATTAAGGTTTTTCGTAATTGACACTTAAGGGAAGAAAAACACGCGAGTCTTGATTATACAATACTGATATGGAATTATCTTGTTTGGGTTATTGATATTTTCGTTCTTAATAGTTTTAGTATAGAGTTTACAGTGTCTAGCTTTAAGAGTGACATTATTGCTAGCTTGTCTTTCTCTCACAAATTACTTGACACAATACTTTGACCCCGAACTCCCTGGATTCGACCCATTATTTACCTTATCTATTGGTGTTAATAAGGTTTATTTTTGGTTGCATCAATGACTATGATCATCTACTTCTACTATTTCAATTAGTGAACCAATCAAATGGATGAATAGCAATACTTCCAAAAGTATTGTTCTTCCTTGAGCTTGATACCTGAAAAACAACATTGTTCTTATACCGCCATATCATTAACATCATGGTCAAGACTATAACCTCAAGAGATTTCCTCTTCATCACCCCCAATCAAACTGAAGGCACCCATGACAAAAGTTCTAAAATGGTAACAGAAAGAGGAAAGGTAAGATCCAGCCACTTCATAACCTTCACCCAAATTTTATTAGCCATCCTACAATTAACAAACACATGACTATTATCTTCCATATGCATAGAACACGAAAGTCATACCTCCATGGGAATATCAATTTTTCTACAACTAACTTGGCTATGGTGGGAAGTTTGTCCAAAACAATATGCCAAATGAGAACATCAACTTGATTAAGACGAATCTACACCATCTGGTACCGGTAACGCCCTCTTGAAGCATAATACTATCAATATGGTATCTAGTACTACTAACCATAAAGATATTACCAGGGTCCAACTCTCACTCTCATCTATCTGTATGAGCAATCAACTCTACATGGCTATGCAAACCTCTCATAACTAAGAGTTGCTCAATACTAGCACCACCCTGACTTCTCTATTCCTACTCCAGACCCACATACCATTTTTCCATCTATCAGTAACCAAGCAATCTTTATACATTTCTAATACATAAAGCCTTGGGAACTAATCCATAACCCTTACATCACCTAACTAAACCTCTCCACAAAATTGAGTACCATCCCCGCTCCTGATTCTGTTTGCAAAAAAAAAAAAAAACAAGGAATGGTATGTTTTTCATGCATCTTGTCAAAAAGCTTTACCATAGTTGACCACAAACCCACTTCCCTTCAGTTTAGCCATAAAGGACTCACACCCCCATGCACCCTATATGTACTTTTTGTCACATTGATCCAAATCTAGTTTAGGTCTCTACATAATCGCTATCACCATTTTTCAATGCTACATTAAATTCCTTTAAACTTCCAATCCCCAAACTATATTTCTTTTTAGAATTTAACAAAATCTCCTAGTTAATCTAGAAAATCTTCCGCTCTGTATCATCCCCGCCCCCAAAAACACAAACTCTCAAGGCTTCCAACATTTTAAGAACCGCCTCAGGCCCTTTGAAAATAGACATGTAGTATATGCCTAGACTTCCAAGAGCAGAACCGGTTAAGGTCCACTGACCTCTATAGAAAGTAACTTGCTGACCTCAACAGAAAGTAACTTGGCTTTCCAATTCGATAAACGCTTTTTAAATCTCCACATAACCACATTCTAGTTAACAATTCACCCATATTCAAACCTACTGGTAAGCCCAGATAAGAAATTGAAGATTGGAAACAGAGCAACCCATGACCACAACCGACTTTTCTACTTCATGCGTAGTACTGCCAACCCAAAACAAGATCGATTTATACAGATTAATCCTTAACCTTAGGAATAAATAAAATAGTTCAAATTTATGATCAGATTTGCAATGTTCCTGTCATCCCACTCGCCCAAAAAACAAGGCATCATTTATATATAAAAGATGAATCGAAATTAAACCCTCTTCACCAACAGAAGCACCATGAAAGAAACTTGACAAATAATATCCTCCACCACAAATATAAACCCTCCATGGAGAGAATAAACATAAACCGATAATAGATCGCCTTGATGAGGACCCCTTTGCAAACTGATCACTAGGGTGGGATTCCCATTCACGAGGATGGAATGACGAGATGAAACTAAACATGTATTTATCCAACCTATCCACTTTTGATCAAATCCCATAAACTCCTTGATCTTCAAAAGATACTTCCGACTCATAGAATCATAAGCCTTGTCAAAGTCCACTCTGAGAAGCACACCCTTCTTTTTTCTCTTGTACAAATCAATCACTTCGTTAACCATCAAAGGACCATATAAAGTTTGCCTACCTTTAATGAATGTGGATTGCTCTGCGCTAACAAGAATGTTAATAACAACTGCCAACCACTTAGCTAAGAGTCTACAATAACTTTATATGGCATACAAGTTAAATTAATCAACCTATACTTTTTAGTGCATACGGGACTATTAAATTATAAATTAAAGTAATGAGAGATGAATTACACCCATTAGGAATCGAACCACACTAAAAAAAACTCTTGAACGAAGCTGCAAATATAATTTTGCATAATATTGAAGAAGTTCTTTATGAACCAAAAATATAACCTATCCAGCCCCGGAGCCCCATCATTCCCACATGACCAGAAAGCAACACGGATTTCTTCATGAAAAAACTGAGAACTTGACCCCTACCTCTGAGTCAAGGATAGTTGCTCAAGTTGAGAACTTTCCTGATCTAGCTTGGTACTCGAAAAGCACTCGAATTGCTACTTCCTTATGCCCAATACTTCAATCCTTCCTTCACATTTTTAAAAGTGAGTGAATGAAATTAGTATTCATATCCCATTCAAGACCACAGTTAACCTTTGTTTTTTACAAAGTCCATATCGTCTATTTTGGCAAGATCAACTAACTGTTGAAAATACGATGATCGATCTCCACGAGTAAGGGTTTTTAAGCCGGTTACTGTGTGACAGATATGTATTTTGTCTATTATATGCGGAAATAAATAAGAGTTGCGGAATAGAATAAAACGGTAAATCTAAACTAGACAGTATTTAAATAGACAGAAAGCGGTAAATAAAGTAAAAGTTAGAAGTTAAATGTTAGATGTAATAAACGCCATTATCAACGATAACGTGTTTTTACAATAAATAAAAAGGTTAGAAGTTAGAAGTTAGAAATTAGATGTTAGATGTAATAAACGCCATTATCAACGATAACGTGTTTTTACAATAAGTAAAAAGGTTAGAAGTTAGAAGTTAGATGTCTCGGTTAAATACAGTCCACATATGTTTTCGTTGTCACAGTTCAATTTTTATGTCTCGGGTGTTTGGTACAGTTGATTTATAACAGTTTTAATAAATCAATAATAACACGGATAATTTCAAAAGAACTTATCGATAGCAGATGAATATGACGATTTTCTTTGAAGCTTCGATTCTTGTTCTTTGCTCGGGTTGAATGAGGTTTTGGTGATATTTAGTGTCGGGTAGAGGTTGTTTGGAGGTTTGAGGTTTGGTGTCGGGTAGAGGTTGTTTAAAGGTTTGTAGTTTTGGTGTCGGGAGGATATCTTGTTTCTTGCGGTTATGCGGTTTGATTCTTGTTGCCAAATGCAGAGATTTGAGAGTCTTGAAGTTTCTGGTCGTGGGTTTCTTGGAGAGTATATGAGTATAATTCTTGGTTGATTGGGTGTAACAAAATAGCAAGAGAAAGGCTCAATTTATAGTTGCTGTTGAACAGGGCTCGCGTCGCGACCATATGGTCCGTCGCGTCGCGAAGGGCCATAGCTGGTGGTCGGTGCGCTTTTGTCGGGTCAGTGCGTCTTCGCTGGTATGTCGAGCTTTTCGTCGCGATGCCTTTTGGTCGCGTTTGCTTTTGGTCGCGTCGCGAAGGTAGTGAGTTGGTAGTCTCGCGATCAGAAGGTTGGTGGTGTCACGTTAGAGCGTCGCGTTCATGCTCTTCGCGTCGCGACCATCACCTTCGTCGCGTCGCGATCGCTGGGCATTTTTGGTCTTCTGTCTTTGTTTCTTCTTCACGTCGCGACCATGTCTTCTGTAGCGTCGTGATTGCTGTAGCAGTGTGATATTTTTGTATTTTGCTCTTTGGTTTGTAGCGTTACTTCCTCAGGTTTGGATGTTTTCTCAAAGTTTCTCGGGTCTTGATTTATTCTTGTTTTACGTAACCTGAAATACTGATAATATTTGTTAAAAAACATTTCGACTTATTTCAGTGATGGTCACATAAAAACATAAAAAACATTATTCAACAATTTCCCCCTATGTGATCATTAATGAAATGAGGAGAAAAAATGTTTGATTGAAATTCTTGAAATTTGGATAAGACATTTATAAAACCATATCACTTGTTTTGAAAGAGTGTGACTAGATTTTACTTATGTTTTGAAAAATGTTTGTCAAGAATATTTGTTTCTGAATCAAAGTCTCGAGTTCGATTATCAAAAGGTTTTTTGTATATGTATTTTCATAATATTCCTTAAGATTTTATAGCATTTATAAAGACGACAAGTGATCTTAATAGGTCGATTCAGATGAACTCTCATAGGTATAGCTCACACTTGACTGAGGTGTTTGTTTGTTCTGGCTGCAGAACGGGTGTATAATCACTAAAGATGAGTGATATCTCTCAGTTTAAAGGTGTTGACTTATGCTTAATGTGGATTTATACCTATATACTTTAGTCACTTGGTCTTCATATTAGATAATCAATCACATAAGACTGGTTTCGGCATTAATCAGAGGGTTTCTTCATTCATGCCATTGATGTTCACTCCGTCGGGAAATACATGTAGAGGGGTTTAGAAATATTCATAGTGCAGTTTGCAACTAAGAATATCCAATTATGAAGGCTACAGTATCCCGGTAAATCTTCGGTTTTTGAGAGTCTGTTTGTTTGGAAAGTTTTGAGAGATGTCTGTCTTGACTGATTGTTGTTGTAAATCTTCCTTTTCTTTGGTGAGGTGATCACTTTTGTCTTTATCTTTTCTTTATTTGTGAAAAGATATCTGATGTGTTTACCAGTTGTGATCTGTTGACATCATTTGCGTTTTGAGATTTTGAGTTTTCTTTTGGTTTTCTTGGATACGACTTTGTCGTTTCTCCAATTGTCAGACTTGCTATGCCAGATGAAATATCTTTTCTTGATGTGGCTTCATTGAGGATAGGGATAGGTGATATAATAGACAGTTTGTCTAATATATAAAGAAATGATTGTATCGTCCCTGGTCATTTTGATATCTAAGCAAAAATGAGACTAGCATCACGGTATAAGAGTATAAATCCTATAAGTCATAATGAAAACACCTTTGCTCACAGAAATGAATTTCACTTAGCAGTTAAAGACGAGGCACAATTTCTCACATGGGTTTGGTTTTCATCTGAATCTCCTGATCTTATGTCCCTTAATAGATAAAATCGTTATAATTGAAATAAATTCAAAGGGAATAGGAGAATGTACATAACGAAAATGTTTGAAATTTGAACCTTCTCTTTAATTAAGAATCAATATAACTGAGAACATTCATCGAGCATAAGCATCTGAAAATTTAGTCAAGAAGATGTTAATCACATGGTTTTATAAAGATTTTAAAAAGATAAAACTTTATTCTAATTTTTTGATTTTTGATTATGTGGATGTTTTTGGAAGATTTTGGTTATTTGAATGTTTTTGGAAGATTTTGGTTATTTGACTGAAAGTAAACACTCTTTTGTACAAACAAAAAGTAAGAGATTAGGAATGGATGTTATCTGGATTCAACATTCCTAGACGGCCTAGGAAGTATTGAAACTTGGTTTCGTCTAAAGCCTTAGTAAAGACATCGGCAATTTGATCTTCGGTGTTTATGAAGTGCAATTCGATATGACCTTTTTGTATGTTGTCTTTGAGGAAATGATATCGAATATCAATGTGTTTTGTCATGGAATGGTGCACGGGATTGTGAGAAATGGCAATTGCGCTGGTTGAATCACAAAATATGGGAATTTGTGATACTTTGTAGCCATAGTCACGTAATTGGGTTTGCATCCACATGACTTGTGAACAGCAGCTTGCGGCAGCTACATATTCAGCTTCTGCGGTTGAAGTGGACACGCATGATTGTTTCTTTGAGGTCCAACTTACGAGTCTGCCTCCTAGAAATTGACAAGAACCAGATGTGCTTTTCCTGTCTAGTCTGCATCCTCCATAGTCGGAGTCGGTGAAGGCATTAAGCTGAAAATCAGAGTTAGCAGGATACCATAAGCCAAGAGATGGAGTTCCTTTAAGATATTTAAAAATTCTTTTCACAGCTATAGCATGAGATTCCATAGGATTGGCTTGGTATCTTGCACAGACACATGTAGAAAACATTATGTCGGGTCTGCTGGCTGTGAGGTATAGGAGTGATCCTATCATTCCTCGGTATTTCTTTTGATCAACAGGCTTGCCATTTAAGTCAGCATCTAATTTGTAACCAAGGGCCATTGGGGTTTTTGCTGTATTTGATTTGTCAAGAGAAAAACGAGTTAGAAGATTTTTAACATAATTTTCTTGATTGATGAAAATTCCATCTGATGATTGTTTGACTTGTAGTCCAAGAAAAGTAGTCATTTCTCCTATCATGCTCATCTCAAATTTGCTCTTCATCAAATCTGCAAACTTGATACTCAAAGATTCATCAGTAGAACCGAAAATAATGTCATCGACATATATTTGAACGATTAACAGATGCTTATTAAAAATTTTACGAAAGAGAGTTTGATCAATTGAACCTCTTTTGAATCCTGATTTTTCTAGAAATGTTGACAATGTTGAATACCAGGCTCGAGGTGCTTGTTTTAAGCCATAAACTGCTTTTTGTAACTTAAAACTGTGATTTGGGAATTGTGGATCTTCAAAACCTGGAGGTTGTTGAATATACACATCGCGATCAATCTCTCCATGTAAAAATGCACATTTTACATCCATTTGGTAAACTTTGAAGTTCTTGTGTGCTGCATATGCTAGAAAGATACGAATGGCTTCGAGTCTAGCAACTGGAGCATAAGTTTCATCGTAATCGATTCCTTCTTGTTGAGAATAGCCCTTGACGACAAGTCTTGCTTTGTTTCGACAGACTATGCCTTGATCATCAGTTTTGTTTCTGAAAACCCATCTTGAACCTACTACAGTAACATCGGGAGGAGTAGGAACAAGATCCCATACTTGGTTTCTTTCGAATTCAGCTAGTTCTTCTTGCATGGCTTTGACCCAGTCTGGATCTTTGAGAGCTGAATGGATGGTTTTGGGTTCTGTCATTGATAAGAATGCTCCGTATAAACATTCATTTGAGGTAGCGGCTCTTGTTTGAATACTAGAATTTGGATCTCCTATGATTTGGTTTGTAGGATGATTCCTGGTCCATTTGTTTAGGCGAGTTTTTTCAGGTATTTCGATTGGTATTTCTATGTCCCATTGTTCTTCTTGGTCAGGTGATTCTGTTGGGAATAGATTTTGGTTGTTGTCAGATATGTCTTTTTGGATTATAGGGTGAGTATGGGGTAATGAAGGTTCCCCCATAGATGATGCACTGGGATCATTTTGAACATGTGGATTGGGAGTGTTTAACGAGGGATTTGGTGTTGGTAATTCCCCCTCGACTTGAGCTGTATTTTCTTGGTTTGATTGTGAAGTTTCTGCATCGGAGTTTCCTGTAGGAAAAGTAGAAGATGTTAGAAATTCAGAATTATAAGCGGTTTTGGGTTGTTCAAAAAGTAAATCAAGATCAATTTCTATGTCCGTAGAAGGTATTTGTTGAATTGGATTTTGAAAAATATTATCGATCATTTTAGAACCAAAATGTTTACGATCCAATTTCCTGACATAAAATTCATCGAAATGAATATCGGTACTTTCTTCAATTACTCTAGTACGTTTATTCAGTACTCGATAAGCAGCTGAGGTAAAGGAGTAACCAAGGAAAATTCCTTCGTCTGATCTTGATTCAAATTTTGAAAGGTGATCTTTGTTATTCTTTATGAAGCATCGACAACCAAAAATATGAAAAAATTTGATGTTTGGTTTTCGGTTGTTAATGACTTCATATGGTGTTTTATGAAGTTGTTTATGGATCAAAGAACGATTTTGAGTGTAGCAAGCTGTGGCTATTGCTTCTGCCCAGAAGTATTGTGGCAGATCTGCAAAGATGAGCATTGATCTTGCAGCTTCGCACAGGGTTCGGTTCTTTCTTTCAACAACGCCGTTTTGTTGTGGAGTGTAAGGGGCTGAGAAGTTGTGTTCGATGCCTTTGTTTTTGAGAAATGAGTCTAGAGTTATGTTTTTGAACTCTAAACCATTATCACTTCGGATTCTTCGAACTGGTCGTTTGAGCTTTAATTCAATCTGTTTGATGAAGTTGATTATTTCTTCAGGTGCTTCTGACTTTAGCCTTAAAAAGAAAACCCAAGTAAAGCGTGAGTAATCATCAATAATAACAAGGATGTATTTCTTCCCTTTTATGCTTTGGGTTTTTGCAGGGCCGCAAAGATCAATGTGCAGTAATTCTAGTGGTTCGGATACACTAGATTCAGAAATGCTTTTATGAGAGGATTTGGACAGTTTTCCTCCTTCACAAGCTGCACAAAGAGTTTCATTATCAAGTTTCAGAAGTGGCAGTCCGCGAACAAGATCATTTGCGATCAATTTGTTGATGTAGCCGAAGTTGAGATGGGAAAGACGACGATGCCACAACCAACTAATATCAGCAGAAGCTTTGGACAAGAGACAGATGTCTGGTTTTCCATAGATAAGGTCCATATCTAGTGGATACATGTTGCCTAGACGATCAGAATTAACTAGAATGGCTTTGGTCTTGGCATCTGTGATTATGCTTCGTTGTTTGGTGAAAAGAACTTCATGATTGTTGTCACAAAGTTGTGATACGCTGATTAGGTTGTGTTTCAGGCCGTCAACATAGGCTACTTTCTTGATGGTGAAGTGACCATTTGTTATGTTTCCATAACCTTTGATTCTTGCGGTCATGTTATTTCCAAAAGTAACATCTTGTTTGGATTCTGTGGGTTTGAAGTCTCGTAGAAAGCTTTGGTTTCCTGTCATATGCTTGGAGCAGCCACTATCGATATACCATGTGCCGTCTTTGGGCTCTCCAGCACAAAATGCCTGCAATTAGACAGAAATTTTAGGTACCCAAACCATGGTGGGTCCTGATTTGTTAATGGTTTTTGATAATCTGAAATCATTATGGTTTCTGTTAATTGGACGAAGTAGTTGAGGCTTGATTTGACTTATCAGATTTTCCCAATTTAAGATTTGTCTTTGAAAACCTGTCATTTGAAACGATTTCTGATTTTGTGAAGAGTATCCTATATGTGAAGTTCTGTTTGATGACATTTCTTTGTATCCGGGATTTTGATGATTTTGGAAAACATTATAATGATGGAATGGAGTTTGGTGAAATGATGGTTTCTGAAAGTTCCTTGAGAGATTGAAGTTTATCTTTTGAAAATGACTTTGAATTGGTTTTTGAAAAGGTTTTTGTTTTTGTGGCACAGCGACTGGTTTCAAAGGTTTTTCTTTGAAAACAATGGGCTTGCTTTGTTCTTTTGGTTTAAAGACAGCTTGAATGGGTTGTTTATTTGTCTGTTGTTTCTTTGAATACTTTTGTCCCTGACTGTTCTTTCCAATAAAGGTTGAGTTTAAAGAGGGAAAGACAGTTGGAACAGAAGTACTACCATTTTGATGAACAGAATTTTCTCCATTTAAGAAATTTTCAAGTTTGATCGTGCCATCATTCTTTGTTAGTTTAGTAGATCTCAATTGATGAGTTACTGAACTAGCAGAGTCTGATTCAGATTTTACAACTCTTTTGTATGACTTGTTGAAAAAAATATCATCTGGGCTACAGTTGATTACTGTTTCATCATCTGAATCGTCCTCATTGGCAGATGAGAAAAAATCAGGTTGAGGAAATTTGGAGTTTTCACTAATTTTCCCATTTTCATTTTCAGTCATTTCATTTTCAAAAGATTCTCTTCCAATTCCTGGTTTATAGTTCGTGTCAATTTTGCCAGTTCCTAAGTTGTTTGCTTTAGTGAAAACATCATCACTCAATTTTCTGGCAATATTGATAGAATCCAGTTTTCCTTGAAATCTTTGATTTTCAGATTCAAGAAATTTGATTTGCTTTGAAGAATCATCTAGTTTTAGAATTAAACTAGCGTTGTTGTCAGTTAAATCTTGAACCTTTTGTTTTAACTGAAGGACTTCCTTTTCTAAGGTATCTTTTATTTCAGATGAAATAACAGATTTTTTTTTTTTTTTTTTTTTTTTTTTTTTTTTTTTTTTTTTTTTTTTTTTTTTTTTTTTTTTTTTTTTTTTTTTTTTTTGGATCAATAACTACCTTGCACAAATATAATGGATCAATATATATATAAAAGTCTAAGTTCCTTTTTTGTTTTAGAGCTTCATTTAATTGTTCTAGGATGTGATTATTTTCTTCAGATTTTCGTTCAATGTCTCTTTCAAGTTTGTCTCTAGTCCTTGTGGATTCTCCAAATCTGAGTTGCAATGTTTGTAATTCAGATTTGTAGATATCAGATTTGACTATTGTGTCATGATACAGTCTGAGATCAGCTTTTAGACTGTTCTCAATCTTAGTCATGTGGGACTCAAATGGTGTTCTTGAAAGACCGAGATCTGAGATCATAGACCATACCTGATCGATGACATATGGAGCTCTTGTGGTTGGTTCATTGTCAGCCATGAAGCAGAAGTTTGACTGAGCTGGTTCAGTATCTGTTTCATCATCAGAAGTTGGCCAGTATTCCACGCTAGGTTCGTGGAATGCCATCAAAGCTTTTTGCTTTGCTTTCTGTTCTTGTTTCTTCAGTTCTTCGGCTTTTTGAGCGTAGTAAGCTGAGTCTTTGACCTTGATTTTGGCTCGACAATCTCGGGCATAATGATTTAGTCCTTTGCATTTGTGACAAATGATTACGTCATCATCATCATCGTCGTTATTGTCAGCCTTTTGGCTCTTAACGGGAGGTCTTTCGGATGTTTGAGTTTGTTTCTGTTGAGATGGTTTTGAATGATTTTGCTGAAATCCAGAATTTTGGTTGTTTTGAAAACCATTGTTTTGATTGTAAGAGTTGTTATTATTTTGAAAACCACGATTCTGAGAGTTTTGTCCAAAAGTGGATCTTTGTTGAAAGTTTGGTCTATGATGTGGCAAAAATCTTTCGAGATTAGTGTTTGCTACCAAAGCACATAATTTATGGTAGTCAGCTTCATTATTTGGATCGGACAAGTCACAAGGATTTAAGAAAGCTTGGTTTTGATTTAAATCAATTTGACTTTGATCAGGAAAATGTGTTTGGTTTTGAGAGGATGTTGACAAGAGAGCAAGCGGTCCTCCAAAAGAAGTAGACGTTGGTGGGTCAATCGAGGATTCATACGATTGTAATTCTCCGTACAGATTGTACAAAGATTCAGTATGAATTGCCGGATTTCCCTGAATGATGAGTTTGACCATTTTCCAGCTTTCATAAAGGTTGTTTAAAAATTTGAGGTTTATTTCATGCTGTGACTTTTTGATGCCTAAATTATTCATTTTGATGGTAATGAGATTGAATCTGTCATGAGCATCATGGATGGTCTCATGTGAAAACATTTTGAAGTTGTCAAATTCGTTTAAAACAGATGTTTTCTTGTTTCCAATGATTCTCTCATTTCCTTCAAAACGATTTTTCAAAGTTTGCCAAATTTGGTTTGCGGTTAAAAGAATTATATCATTCATTTGGCTTAGAATACTGTGGGGTATTCCAGACACAAGTTCCTTTTTGGCTTGAAGTTCGAGTTTCTTCCTTTCATTCAGTATATCCAAGTTACTCGTAAGAGAGGTCATGTTATCTGGTAGAGATCCGTCTACACATTTCCACACGTCTTCACTTATAGAGTTGAGATGAAGATTCATGCGACCTACCCATGCTTTATATTCTTCGGGAATAAGAATGGGTGCTCGAGTACCTGAACCTATACTGTTAGCAATAGATACAGAATTTATGTTTGAGTAGTTTGCGGAAGACATTTTTGTTTTTTTTTTGTTAACGAAAATGTGATGTTATCTTGAAAATTTTTAAAGGAAACTTATTGGTGGTTTATAAAAACGCTACACAAAAGTTCTCGACAAAAATTTTCAAGATAAATCACACAAGTAATTTTTAAACTGATTTTTTTCTTTTAATTTTTTTTTTTTTTTTTTTGTTTTTGAACAAGTGATATTAATATGAAATTTTCAAAGGAAACTTATTGGTGGTTTATAAAAACGCTACACAAAAGTTCTCGACAAAAATTTCAGATTAAATCACACAAGCTCTGATACCAATTGTTGAAAATACGATGATCGATCTCCACGAGTAAGGGTTTTTAAGCCGGTTACTGTGTGACAGATATGTATTTTGTCTATTATATGCGGAAATAAATAAGAGTTGCGGAATAGAATAAAACGGTAAATCTAAACTAGACAGTATTTAAATAGACAGAAAGCGGTAAATAAAGTAAAAGTTAGAAGTTAAATGTTAGATGTAATAAACGCCATTATCAACGATAACGTGTTTTTACAATAAATAAAAAGGTTAGAAGTTAGAAGTTAGAAATTAGATGTTAGATGTAATAAACGCCATTATCAACGATAACGTGTTTTTACAATAAGTAAAAAGGTTAGAAGTTAGAAGTTAGATGTCTCGGTTAAATACAGTCCACATATGTTTTCGTTGTCACAGTTCAATTTTTATGTCTCGGGTGTTTGGTACAGTTGATTTATAACAGTTTTAATAAATCAATAATAACACGGATAATTTCAAAAGAACTTATCGATAGCAGATGAATATGACGATTTTCTTTGAAGCTTCGATTCTTGTTCTTTGCTCGGGTTGAATGAGGTTTTGGTGATATTTAGTGTCGGGTAGAGGTTGTTTGGAGGTTTGAGGTTTGGTGTCGGGTAGAGGTTGTTTAAAGGTTTGTAGTTTTGGTGTCGGGAGGATATCTTGTTTCTTGCGGTTATGCGGTTTGATTCTTGTTGCCAAATGCAGAGATTTGAGAGTCTTGAAGTTTCTGGTCGTGGGTTTCTTGGAGAGTATATGAGTATAATTCTTGGTTGATTGGGTGTAACAAAATAGCAAGAGAAAGGCTCAATTTATAGTTGCTGTTGAACAGGGCTCGCGTCGCGACCATATGGTCCGTCGCGTCGCGAAGGGCCATAGCTGGTGGTCGGTGCGCTTTTGTCGGGTCAGTGCGTCTTCGCTGGTATGTCGAGCTTTTCGTCGCGAATGCAGAGATTTGAGAGTCTTGAAGTTTCTGGTCGTGGGTTTCTTGGAGAGTATATGAGTATAATTCTTGGTTGATTGGGTGTAACAAAATAGCAAGAGAAAGGCTCAATTTATAGTTGCTGTTGAACAGGGCTCGCGTCGCGACCATATGGTCCGTCGCGTCGCGAAGGGCCATAGCTGGTGGTCGGTGCGCTTTTGTCGGGTCAGTGCGTCTTCGCTGGTATGTCGAGCTTTTCGTCGCGATGCCTTTTGGTCGCGTTTGCTTTTGGTCGCGTCGCGAAGGTAGTGAGTTGGTAGTCTCGCGATCAGAAGGTTGGTGGTGTCACGTTAGAGCGTCGCGTTCATGCTCTTCGCGTCGCGACCATCACCTTCGTCGCGTCGCGATCGCTGGGCATTTTTGGTCTTCTGTCTTTGTTTCTTCTTCACGTCGCGACCATGTCTTCTGTCGCGTCGTGATTGCTGTAGCAGTGTGATATTTTTGTATTTTGCTCTTTGGTTTGTAGCGTTACTTCCTCAGGTTTGGATGTTTTCTCAAAGTTTCTCGGGTCTTGATTTATTCTTGTTTTACGTAACCTGAAATACTGATAATATTTGTTAAAAAACATTTCGACTTATTTCAGTGATGGTCACATAAAAACATAAAAAACATTATTCAACACTAACGATTAATGATATCAATTCTAGCCATTGGCAACTCAATATCACTTTTCCCACCATTAAGCTCCTTATCAATGCCTTCCAACTTCGCAAGCAAGTCTCTCTTCACACCATGATTGTGAATTGCTACTTTCTTATGCCAATACTTCAATCTTTCCTTAATATTTTTAGTTTATTTTTAAAAACAATAAACTTGTTTGTATTTCCTTAGGATTATAGTTCACCCAAGCACCCTTGACAATGTCCTCAAACCCATCAAAAATGAACAAGAATGGTACAGTTCAAAGGGAGTAGGACTATAATCAATATTTTCATTTTTTAACACAATAGGACTACAACCAGAACAATTTCGAAGAAACACTCTTACCATGTTCGAAAACATGTCTAACACGCCATTAGAAACAAGAAATTGATCAAAGCTTATCCATTTTTAAGCATTTCCTATCAATCGGGGTAAACCGTCTCTGACCCATTGGAACATCAATAAGATCCATGCCAATAATAAAATTATTAAAATCAGTAACAACATGGGAGCAAAAAGTCGTACCACTCTTTTCATGTGTTGCTCGAACCACATTAAAATCACCACATATGATATATTCCCAATTACTATGCTACATAAATGAATCAACATAATCCCACAAATCTTTCTTAGGATGTTTATCTTACTAAGAATATACATGAATAAGAAAGAATTTGAAACTAGAAGCCCCTACCTCTCCTTCAACAATAAGAAGATTAAGAGTAGAATATATCTTTGGTTTTTAATAAATTGTCACACCCATACAATCAAAAGTCTACTCAATCTCCCATGAGAACCACTACTAACACATCAATATGATAATTACCCCATATCGAACACACAAAGAACAAATCCAACCCGTTTATTTTGGTCTCCTAAATACCTAACATGCTGATACAACAGTTTATACAAAGTGGTTTTCTATCACCTCCTTTTTCTATGACTCTTGAAGCCATACAACTTAACGGACATAATATTCATTTAAAATCCGTTTTAGCACCCATTGTTTCAACCATCTTAACAATGTATTCTTTAAACCTTGCGGAATCATATTCAAGCACATTTCCATACACGACATGCCTTGCCATAACCTTAATCAACAACTGCACTATAACATTCTTCATAAGTGAGTGACATTACCTTTACTTGACAAACCACAATAAAATTATGTTTTTTCAGAGGACTTGAGTAAGATTGAATCACGGAGTGAAATCGCTACCCTTTTGGCAGCCTTGACTTGTTACATCACCAATCACCCCACGTCCACTAACAACTTCTTCCATCCCATGTTCTCCATCAACATTGTCGAAATACCGAACAATAACCCCACTACAATCACTGCAGTCCTGTTATGATCACCTGTAAGGCACATTTGGGTCGACTCCATTTTATTTTCCGGTCAGACCTCCTATAAAGGTTGTTTTGGTTTTTTGAGTTAACTAGAACACATGACATATCCCTATTCGTAGTATAATATGACTTATTGGACACCTATTCCATAACCGCTTTGTTAAACACATTCTAAAGAGTAAGGTCCCCAGGCTAAGTGAAGAAATATAATTAAACCAACCAAAGTAAACAATGTTATAATGATAAACAAGAATGAACATAAATATAGTGAAGAACAATACATAGTTGAGAAAAACATTTCATCATTTAATTGAATCATGGATTAACAGTTGGAAGTATTACAAAATAGTTATGCAAGTGTCCCATATTTACAGTAACCTAATGTAGAGGCACTAGGGGACAATAAAGCAACATAAGTGAGCATACATCTAACATCTAATAGAAGGTATACTGACAAAATATTACATTGTACGATACACTAATAAAGGATAAATTAAGTTTGATGTATTTTACGATACCAAACAAGTGTGAAAAAAACACATGATTCTTAATGTGTGAATATCGGTTCTCACAGTTCCTAACCTTTTAGTGTTTCTCATTTAAACCATTTCCTATATATATATATATATATATATATATATATATATATATATATATATATATATATATATATATATATATATATATATATATATATATATATATATATATATATATATATATATATATATATATAGTTAGGTTCTTTTGAGATCTCAAAAAACCATGAGATCTTGAGAACTCAATCTAGACCACAAGATCAAAAAATTGGAAGGCTGTGATGAAACGTGGCAATCCAGTAATTATTAACAAATCCAATGATATTTTTGTAATTTATAATAAACTGACAAGGGTATTATAGGAACTAAAAAAGAGCCATAATATCATATCCCTAGAAATTAGCTTTTTATTTTAGGTAAATAAAACACACACTCTCTCTCGTATCTCTCCTCTCATCAGATGACCTTGAAGCGGCTAGGGTTATGTAATCCGATGACCTTGAAGTTGTCGTCGGCCTGCACTGAGGCATACAACATCACATCTACATAGAGCCTTCTACTTCTCTTGCTGTCCGTATCTTCCTCCCGATACGTGTCTCGTCTCCCCGGATTCCGTTGCTAATGCTAAGGTTACGGCCAAGAGAGTCGGATCTTGTAACACCCGGCTTTTAAAACAAAACACCCCTGAAAAATTTTTCATTTAAAACCAAGGTTTTAATACATAAAACTATAACAAAGGGGTATATTTTAATAAAAACGGGTACAAGTGTATCAAGGAGAGTATATAATACCATAATATCCTTTGAAGTCGGGCTGCTACTACAGCATCTATGAGTCCTACTCCGAAGTCACGGACTCTATCTTGTCCCTTATCAGTATCATGCTAACCTGCAGGGACATTAACAAACGGTATGAGCTACAAAGCTCAGTGAGTAATTGTATCTGCAAATAACAAGTATCAAATATATTCGTATATCTGTCTGGATATCGAATCTAAACTCATAGCCTTACTGGCTGGCCATATATCTCTTAGGATTTCACATCCTAATTTTGTAGCCTTACAGGCTACTTCATTACAACCTGCAATTATCAAATCACATCAGTTATTTGCACAGATAATCATATCTATCGTTTCTGTCCCATATTTCTTAGTCACAATGGACTACATCGTATTTCATGGCTATTCAAGCCGCACCCTGTGTCATAGCTATATAAGCTGCAACAAAACAATCTCAATATATAAGTCATAGCCCGCAGGCCGCACCAGCTGGGTTAAATAACCCGATATCATAGCCAAAAGGCCGCACCATGTACCTGTAACAAAATCATAGCCAAAAGGCCGCACCAAATATCATAGCCCGAATGCGGCACCCATTGGATATAAAATCTAGAAATCATAGCTCGAAGGCGGCACCTATTGGATATAAAATCCAGAAATCATAGCCCGAAGGCCGCACCAATTGGATATAGCATCCAGAATTAGTTATGGCTCACGGGTTAGCCCGCTGTTGCCTAGACTCACGGGTTAGCCCGCTGTTGTCTATATAAGTTTGGCTCATCATAATAAACCATGGCTCACGGGTTAGCCCGCTGTTGCCTAGACTCACGGGTTAGCCCGCTGTTGTCTATATATATAGGTTCGACTCACAGTGCCGTTATTGTCTATTAAAGGCTCACGGCTTATCTGGTCTTGTCAATATTAACTGACTCACAGTTCCGTTCTTGTCTATAATAAACTCACAGCTTATCTGGTCTCGTCGTACCATTAATATTGACTGACTCACAGCTCCGTTCTTGTCTATTTAAGACTCACGGCTTATCTGGTCTTGCCATGTCAATATTATTGACTCACAGCTCCGTTCTTGTCTTTATCAGACTCACGGCTTATCTGGTCTTGTCATTTTCTTCTATCTTTACTCTTGTCATTTTCGTCCCTCGAAGCCGTTTCAACCTGTAACAGTTCAATCATCATATATCATATATGATATCAGTGAGATTACTCACCTGGATGCTAGCTGCATTTATATCCCGATTGTTTCTTGCCTTTGCGTGCACCACAACCATTTTGTCCCATACCTATATATTCATTTAAGTTAGCGTTTTTGAGCTAAATCGGACAAGCCAAGCAAAAGTTAGCGTTTTTGATTCCCTGCCTGGCCTCTGCTCGGAGGCGCACTGCGCCTAGGGCTGGGCGCACCCCGCCCTGGTCCTGGGCGCACTGCGCCCTACGCCTGGGCAGACCTCCTGGCCAGTCGCGATTTATGCACTGTAGCAAGCAGTTTTGGCTCATTAAGTCCTTAATCCAGTCCTTAATCGATTGGGGTTTGTTTCTAGGCTAAAACCTTATACTTTAACAAGGTTTTCCACCATTCAAAACAACTAAATCAATCAAAATGAAGAATTAGGGTTCTTAGTTCCAAAACCCCAAAACTTCAAATTCATCAACAATAACAACCTACTTCAATTATCTTGAGTTAAGTCCTTTCTAGCATGACTCAATGGAAGTAATAAACTATCTAAACCACATAATCATAACTGAAATTTACAAATTTCAGTTTCTATAAAACCAAATCAAGAACACTTCAAGAATTTGGTTAAAACTAACCTTTCAAGCTTAGGAATCATCAATTCCATGCTATCATTCCAATTCCATGTTTCAAGCTTCAATGATTTTCCAGAAATTGCTCTCAAGATCATTCCCGTTGCTGCACAATTTCAGCCAAAATAATGAAATGAGAGATATTTTCTCTCTTATATATTTTCCAGATTTTCACTTTTAGTCCCTAAGTTCATTTTCTTAAACTTTGACCACAATAATCAAGTTTTATGACAATAAAACTTTCATTCTTTATTCATTTGCCACAATCAACAATATTTTTCATTTTTGGTCCCTCGCATGGTCAAATGACCAAAATACCCTTTTGTGGTAAAATGACCAAAAATCAGTTTTTATAACATTTTAAGTCCAAAACTCAAAATATTATTTCAAACTAAATTCTTTTCTGTCCAAAAGACCAATTTACCCTTCTAAGGTAAAATGACCAATTTGCCCTTTTATTATAATTATATAATAAAACATGTCTTGGCGTTACAAATTCTCCCCTCTTTCAAAAGATTTCGTCCCCGAAATCATACAAGGAGTTGAGGTATGTCTTCCTCGTTTCGCTTTTTGGTCTTCCGCATCATCTCGGAATCGATATGGTATTGCCTAAGCACTTAACCATACTAGTCTTCTTATCTCATGATTGGATCACAATCCGCATATCATTCTTCCGGTTGTCCCGGGTACCTTATCTACGTATCTATCTTCATCTCATCATAAGAAATTTATTGGAAATTATTACTACATAATTTCTCTCTTGTCGTCACAAACAAACTTTAACCTTTCCAAAGGCTTACTTTTCATACCACAATATTACTTTACTTGTAATTTCCAGGATTTTACCCAATGATCTACATACCACTGCTACAAATTCTTGACCATTCTTCACATTCGTTCGTACCTATCAAGTACTCTCTTCAGTTTGTGCAAGAATCTCGAATCTAGTCAATGTTTTTATCACATCTTCATTCCAATATATCGGAGGGTAACACGGTGTTTCACACCATTCTTCATGTGAATCATCAAACTACACGCATGTAGGCTGCTATTTCTTGCCAATTCTATCAAGGATAGAAAATTTTCGCATCTTCTACTAAGATCTTTTGTGCAATCTTCAAGCACATCTTCTAAATTCTGAATCATCAAATCATCTTGTTCATCAATTTACGATACTTGCGGAGACTTTATCGCAAAGTCTATAACAATGTTGTCCCATTTCTTCTCTAGGGCCAACGACGGGTTAATTTCTTCGCACGTTTCTACCGGTTTGACTTTACTTCACGTATAAGTCAAATACTTTTCATGTGTCTTTCAATGTCTTTCTTCTGTCCCGGCCACTAACACATAGGTTTTATCGACCTATCCAGTCTGGTATTGCTCCGGGTATACTGCATATCTTGTACAAAATACATCTTTTCAAGATGATTTTCATGTTTCCCTTTGCTTTGGAAACCACATTCACAGCCACCAAGGGTTTAAATCGCTGTGATTTTCCAACTAGCTTCTGCTAATATTCAATCATTTATTTATTATTCATATTTTCAAACGTGCGCACATCTTTCTGTGCTACCCGAATCAACTCAGGTAATCAATTTGCCACATTTATACATGTGAATGTAACTTCCAAAGGTTACTCTTTTCCCATTCAAGGCATCTATAGCCACATCTGTCCTTCTCGAGATGGTACAGGATTTCATACCTGAAATCTCTAAGTAACCCATCTATCTTTGCTATCTCATATTCAGCTTCTTTTTGATCAATTAAGTATTTCCAACTTTTATGATCCATACAAACCGTAAGCTTTACACCATATAAATAGTGTCTCAAAAGCTTCAATACCAAAATCATAGTTGCTACTGCAACATCATGCATCCACAGTCAAATCCGAATGCATTCCTATAATCCAATTTATTGGCTTAGCATCAATGCTAACATTAGAATTCCACACAAGGTTTATTCCAAACCTTTATAATATATCTGTGGTCTTTCTATCCACTCAAACTTTATACTTTTATTAGTCAACCTTAGTCAACTGAACAACTGTCAAGGAGCAGTTTTCTACAACTCTCCTTTAGTAAACCGCCAACCCAAGGAACTACTACTAATTCCAGTCAGATTCCAAGGCGGTTCCTGTCTTATCACAGTATCATTCTTTCCACTGGGTCTACTTTATCATCTCTGGCATTGTTAACATGCCCAAAGAATATGCAACTTCTTTTAGCCAAATTTTCATACTTGGAGAATTTTACAAATCACTTAACTTAGTGAAGTAACTCCAATATTTGGTACAAATGTACCTCATATTCGATCTGGTTTCGAGAATATCAGATTCTCATTAGTCAATGCACATATGCATCAACTTGTCTTTCTTTTTTTCAGATAATGTAGGGCTCCATACGATGACACATACGGTCATAAGAGACCCCAATACCAAGTTTTCTTCTAGTTGTTTTCCAACTCTGCCATCTCTACAGATGCAAATCAATAAAGAGCCCGTATATCAAAACGGCTCCCAAAATCAGCTTTATCATAAACTTTTCTCGCCTATCTGGCAGAAATCTTAGAAGTTCTTTTCAATAGAAACATCCGAGAATTTATTCAAAGTAGTACATTACTAGCACTGCTTTATCTAACTTGGCCAATACCACGTATGCCAACTACAACATCATTCCTTTACTAACTCTTTTCCGAGTTAAGCAAAGAAACTAACCGGTATTCTCAACAACGGTCATTTACCATGGATTTTCATCCGTTTCATTTCTGTTTTAAGAACCATACTGTTCTTATTTCTACAATTCATGGTAGCATAATTCATTGCTAACCAATTCATAAGCACAATTGCTTCAGATTTGCTGGTAGTCATCGGCTTCAGATTCATAGGGAAAATGGTCCCGTAAATCCTAGGCAGACTATCTTCCAGGTGTTCAATATCTAGAACATCCTTGCTATCTACTATAGCCAGTTCCAAAATTTCATCCATAATCATTGATGAAATATTTAGACAAGACATCAAAGTCATCGATCCAAAGCATAGCTTCATGGATCATATATGAAATATACGGGGTTATATTCAAAACAATTATATCTGAGATCATATCAGTCTCCTCACGAGCTTCTTCCACAATTTGCTGGAATGCTCATAATACCACTGGTCCTTTTCGACCATTCGTTTCTTCTTTCTTTTCTCCCCGTTCTTTCCTGGGTTCATCACCCGTTACTCCACATTTAGCATGCGAGTATTTCATGAGAAAGTGTTCTATAGCTCCGCGCTAGACACACTTCCGATCTATCCAACAAGCTCGAGCAATCTGCTCCTATCATCTGCAATTTCAGCATGTCAACGGTAGAGTCTCAACTCTACAATTTTCTGAGCGCTTTTCCTGCACCTCTCACATCACATCATCTTTTCGTTCTGGTCCCTTCTCTTTAAGGTTGGACCAGTCTGTGGTAACTTCTCCCGAAGCGTCCACTAATCGTTTTCTGCTTTTTCTTGTAGTCTCAGCTACGTTTCTTTCACCTTGATATCAATTAGGGTGAGCACCCAAATTTCTTTCTCTGACCACAGCAACTACTGTTGCTTGTCATGTGGATTTTCTGCTATTTGTCTCTTTGCCCCTCGTTCAATGGAGCCTTGAGAATGGGCTGGTCCATTTCCTAGAGCTTCACGCCCTAAATGTCTCCAAATAAGGTTCGCTGCTCATACTTCTTATACGTTAGAAGTCAGCACCAGTTAGGTTATATATGTATAATAACAATTTATATACACCTACTATACATCGTGTCTACTGTCTTAAGGTTTAAGTCCAGGAATCTACTCTATAGACACCTAGTTCACTTAAACCACGGCTCTGATACCAACTTGTAACACCCGGCTTTTAAAACAAAACACCCCTGAAAAATTTCTCATTTAAAACCAAGGTTTTAATACATAAAACTATAACAAAGGGGTATATTTTAATAAAAACGGGTACAAGTGTATCAAGGAGAGTATATAATACCATAATCTCCTTTGAAGTCGGGCTGCTACTACAGCATCTATGAGTCCTACTCCGAAGTCACGGACTCTATCTTGTCCCTTATCAGTATCATGCTAACCTGCAGGGACATTAACAAACGGTATGAGCTACAAAGCTCAGTGAGTAATTGTATCTGCAAATAATAAGTATCAAATATATTCGTATATCTGTCTGGATATCGAATCTAAACTCATAGCCTTACTGGCTGGCCATATATCTCTTAGGATTTCACATCCTAATTTCGTAGCCTTACAGGCTACTTCATTACAACCTGCAATTATCAAATCACATCAGTTATTTGCACAGATAATCATATCTATCGTTTCTGTCCCATATTTCTTAGTCACAATGGACTACATCGTATTTCATGGCTATTCAAGCCGCACCCTGTGTCATAGCTATATAAGCTGCAACAAAACAATCTCAATATATAAGTCATAGCCCGCAGGCCGCACCAGCTGGGTTAAATAACCCGATATCATAGCCAAAAGGCCGCACCATGTACCTGTAACAAAATCATAGCCAAAAGGCCGCACCAAATATCATAGCCCGAAGGCGGCACCCATTGGATATAAAATCCAGAAATCATAGCTCGAAGGCGGCACCTATTGGATATAAAATCCAGAAATCATAGCCCGAAGGCCGCACCAATTGGATATAGCATCCAGAATTAGTTATGGCTCACGGGTTAGCCCGCTGTTGCCTTGGCTCACGGGTTAGCCCGCTGTTGCCTAGACTCACGGGTTAGCCCGCTGTTGTCTATATAAGTTTGGCTCATCATAATAAACCATGGCTCACGGGTTAGCCCGCTGTTGCCTAGACTCACGGGTTAGCCCGCTGTTGTCTATATATATAGGTTCGACTCACAGTGCCGTTATTGTCTATTAAAGGCTCACGGCTTATCTGGTCTTGTCAATATTAACTGACTCACAGTTCCGTTCTTGTCTATAATAAACTCACAGCTTATCTGGTCTCGTCGTACCATTAATATTGACTGACTCACAGCTCCGTTCTTGTCTATTTAAGACTCACGGCTTATCTGGTCTTGCCATGTCAATATTATTGACTCACAGCTCCGTTCTTGTTTTATCAGACTCACGACTTATCTGGTCTTGTCATTTTCTTCTATCTTTACTCTTGTCATTTTCGTCCCTCGAAGCCGTTTCAACCTGTAACAGTTCAATCATCATATATCATATATGATATCAGTGAGATTACTCACCTGGATGCTAGCTGCATTTATATCCCGGTTGTTTCTTGCCTTTGCGTGCACCACAACCATTTTGTCCCATACCTATATATTCATTTATATACCAAATGATAATAGGTTAATAATCATTCCAATTGACTCTAATGCAATAGAGTTCAATACAATATCATTACAAACAATGCCTAGTTAATAAACTTTCCGTTTACTAACTTTTTATGAATTTTACTATTCACCAAGGCATTCGAATCGATCTACAGTGCCCCCGAGGGGTCGGAAACTCGTTATAAAAATTTTCCCAAACTTTTCAGACCATAACGAGCCTACGGTTCAAGTTTGAGCTAAATCGGACAAGCCAAGCAAAAGTTAGCGTTTTTGATTCCCTGCCTAGCCTCTGCTCGGAGGCGCACTGCGCCTAGGGCTGGGCGCACTGCGCCTGGGCGCACTGCGCCTAGGGCTGGGCGCACTGCGCCTGGGCGCACCCCGCCCTGGTCCTGGGCGCACTGCGCCCTACGCCTGGGCAGACCTCCTGGCCAGTCGCGATTTATGCACTGTAGCAAGCAGTTTTGGCTCATTAAGTCCTTAATCCAGTCCTTAATCGATTGGGGTTTGTTTCTAGGCTAAAACCTTATACTTTAACAAGGTTTTCCACCATTCAAAACAACTAAATCAATCAAAATGAAGAATTAGGGTTCTTAGTTCCAAAACCCCAAAACTTCAAATTCATCAACAATAACAACCTACTTCCATTATCTTGAGTTAAGTCCTTTCTAGCATGACTCAATGGAAGTAATAAACTATCTAAACCACATAATCATAACTGAAATTTACAAATTTCAGTTTCTATAAAACCAAATCAAGAACACTTCAAGAATTTGGTTAAAACTAACCTTTCAAGCTTAGGAATCATCAATTCCATGCTATGATTCCAATTCCATGTTTCAAGCTTCAATGATTTTCCAGAAATTGCTCTCAAGATCATTCCCGTTGCTGCACAATTTCAGCCAAAATAATGAAATGAGAGATATTTTCTCTCTTATATATTTTCCAGATTTTCACTTTTAGTCCCTAAGTTCATTTTCTTGAACTTTGACCACAATAATCAAGTTTTATGACAATAAAACTTTCATTCTTTATTCATTTGCCACAAACAACAATAGTTTTCATTTTTGGTCCCTCGCATGGTCAAATGACCAAAATACCCTTTTGTGGTAAAATGACCAAAAATCAGTTTTTATAACATTTTAAGTCCAAAACTCAAAATATTATTTCAAACTAAATTCTTTTCTGTCCAAAAGACCAATTTACCCTTCTAAGGTAAAATGACCAATTTGCCCTTTTATTATAATTATATAATAAAACATGTCTTGGCGTTACAGATCTCAGTCAAGATCAACTCCATTCAACTCGAGTTGTGGTCTTCCCCGGCATAGCAGTTATGATTCCGCTGAGGCCTATAACACAGCAACACCTCTGCCTCCGGTCAATCAGAGGAATAGTTGTGGTAATCGTCTGAGTGCGGATGAATTGAACTTGAAATCTGAGAATGGAGTAGTTGTCGCCGCCGTCTACCTCCCTTCGTTCTCATGTAACGCCGTCGTCTACCCCTGGGCCCCGTGTTGTAGCGTGTTTTGACGTGTCCGATTTAGAATCATGTCGTCTTCCTCACCGCCTCCCTGTCTCTCAATAAGCAGGTCGATCCCTTTCCTCACAATTGCTTAACTTTTTTTCTCCTCCACTGTTACACACCAGCAACATCTGAATCAGAAGGATTGAAGACCTATTCTGACCAGGCCTGTGATCAGGTATTCTCCCCGGTGGCAAAGCTACTGTACGCACCCGATCTTGCCAATC